>CM062811.1:264763065-265363065 GCA_031772625.1 Pinus tabuliformis
TAAGTGAAAGAATTGTTGTAAGAGCATATACATATATCAGTAATACCAAAATAAATAAATGTTGATTCACATAAGAGCATGAAGCAAAAACACAGATAGTAGTACCGTATGCATTTGAGTCTCCTTCGATATGAATCGCATTCAGATCCTGCCTTTTAACTTGGAAATACTTTCACAAGAAGCAATAGTGCATATCACATAAAAGCATTCTTCTTCAAAACTCAGAATTCAGGTCTAGTTTTTATAAAAATAAATATATCAAAAGCACAGTAGTGCAACTTCCATTCCAAGTCTTAATACAAAAGTTTGAGAATCCTTTCTAAAACCATGAAAGGGTCTATAAATACTACTTAAACTAACAAACTATGAAATAAATATGCTATGCACTGGTATAACCAAATCACAAAAATGTGGAAATATTCTTGAAATAGGTGTGTTGTAGTCTGTCAAAAATGATTCACTATATTGGTTGATCATCTTGTGATTGGAGCTGAAAAATGGTGAGCATCGACTGAAGTTCTGGTGGATGACTCATGCGTGAGTGTAACTGAGCAGTGTATGTGGCATCATTAAGTTTGGGAATCATATGTCCAATTGCATCGGTGAGGCATTTCATTGCTATCCGCTGACTGTATGGCTTGACAAGGAAAAGCCAAAAGGTTTCCCATGTTAAACTTTGAATACCTGCGATCAATCTTTCCCTCTGCTCCAGCTCTTTTTTCCACATATATTCCAATACTTTTACTGATGGAAGTTTTCCTGGAGAACATTCTGTTATTAAATTTGATAAATAAAGACTATTATTAATCAATTCAACCAAGTTGTTTGTTGCCGATCTGCATCTTGATGTCGCTCTTTCTGCCTTCATTAGTTGACATTGCCATTCAATAAATAGAATTTCTTTATGTGATTCCAGAATTTGTGGTAGATTAGCAGCTTTTCCCTCTTTAGATTCTTGCCAAGAGAGAAAATTTGTTAATCTTTCATCTGCTTTTTCCAAGTCCAGTCTCGCATCTACTGATTTGTCAACCATGGATGATGAAATTTCACACAGAGGAAGAACCAGTGAGATATTATGACATAATAGGCTCAACTGACTAGACAATGCCCTGGTAATTTGTAGAGCCTCCGATCTGAATTCTCCCACTTGGGGATATTCCTTGAATCTTTCTATCTGAACTGTTAGTTGAACGATTTATTCTTCCTTCAATTTTCTCAGTTGTTCATTTAATAACTGAAACTTACTCAATTCTTGGGATAACTCCAGTTGTTTATAAATTTCTTGCTCATCAATCCTTTTCTTTTCTCTGAGCAATTTCTCATTCAACTCGCCATTTAGCTGCTTCTAGGCTGCTAATTGTTGTTCCAGTTGTTCTATCTTCTGTTGTTTCTCCTGTGCCTATGCTTCTAGCAAACTAATTGCTTGGTCTTTTTCTTTTAGAAAATTACTGACCTACGATGCTTTATCCATTGTGGCCGCTGTGTATGCTTTAGCATACTAAGAAAGTTTGGTGAGATATTCAAAAGGATCAACTTCCTCTCTCCATACCACATTTATTATCTCCATTTGTGAAGTCAAAAGAGGAGATTAATCAATTTTCCTCTTTTTCCTTTGCCTTAATTACAACCCTATGCTTAGGGCTATAGAAGACATCTATTGGTGGTATCTATTCTATGTGTAAAACAATTTCATTGGAGGGGATTTCAGGGATTATTTCTACATCCTTTGCAATCATGGGTGGAACGCTAGTTCCTTCAGTCGGAACTTTATTGATTATTGATTTCTGAGTAGTAGTCACCTCAAGTGTGTTGAATCCTTGAATGCTCTCAGTATTACTAATGATGGAATCAAATTGCTGCCATTCCTTGATCAATTTAGGATCAACATAAATGCTTGAATCAAGGAGCCCACTACTTGTTTCTTGTCTGTGCTCCTATTTTGGCAACTTTCTTGTTTAGGAACCTTCTCTACTACAGGAGTATTAGCGGTAGCTTTCTGTTTACTTTGACTCTGTGGCTGAACTGTTGTGGTTGTAGCTAATAGATCCAAAGGCAGAGTTTGCAACCTCTGGGCTCTTCTCCATATTTGATACGAGCCAATCCTTTATCCCGATAAAATATTTGAGTTGAAGCAAACAAATCATCAAAATCATCTTCTTCATGATCAAATCTGGTAAGTTTAGCTTGAGAAGTAACGTTATAGGCAACCTTCCTTGGGTCAAATAGCCTATTAGGAATGGTGGCAAGATTTAGCATCTAAATCTTCTCTACCTCTTTCTCTACATTCTTATAATCATGTAAGGTAAAAATGCCACACCATAGGGGAAATGTAGGCCACATATATTTCTTGAAATCCCTCAGGGTTTTTGACATTCCTTCAACTATTATCTGATATGCTAACTCTCAGGCTAGCAGTTTATCAAGAACATATAGAGGAAGAACATGGGTTTTGGTAAGACTGCCAAAAAGCCTTACATAAGTGAATTTCTCCTCTTCGAACCAACTACCCACTGCTGTTAGGTCAATTGCTGCTTTCTGAGATATCCTAGGGGCAGGCTTATTAAAGATAGAATAATATACAGGTAAGACAAACCCATTGCAAATTCTGTACAAGTGATTCTTATAGTGGGCCTTCCACAACTGTTTGTGATAGATATGAATAGGATTAGGATCTTGGGAAGTCAACTTCCATCCAGGTACAGGATATTCAGAATTAAAACAAATAGTATTAAGAATATATGCACTGTAGTAAAAATGAGGAATGATCTGGGAAGTTGTATACACTTTCCTTCTATATTCTAGTATCTCAGTGGCTATTCTATCAGATAGAATATTTGCGTAATCCATAACATAACCATTAATTGCAACTTCCATTAATGGGCCCATATCTATAGTCAATCTTGTAGAATCATGTTGTCCCCACAGTCTACACATTATAGAGCCAGCATAGCAATAAGGAGAAGCTAGTGAGTCAACAAAATACTTACTCAATGACTTGTGCTTATGTTTCTCCAGGAAATGCCTCCAGTGTCTGATCGGGTCCAATTCCAAGTCATTTTATTTTGCAAATGCTTCCAGGAATGCCTTTTTATAGCGCTTCTCGAGCAGAGGTAGATGGTACATTTGCCTGAGATCTTTAGGTTTAAATGACATGAATGTTCTTCCATCAGGCAGGGAAAATGTTCTATCTGAAGTTGGGATTTTATTGATGACCCATCTAACCACATCAGTGTATGGAAAATTTTGGCCCGTGCTATTATTCGGTGAAGGTATGAACATGCGAATTCTTTGAAAGTTCCTTCTGACTTGCTGGTAGAATCGGCTATGGCTTCCTCTTCCATTTCTTTGGGCTCCTCTATTTCTATCAAATTGTAGATGCTTTCCCAGCTCACATTTGCCAGACCAAGACATGTTGTATCTGATATTAGTCCCTTCTTGCTCGGTTCTGGTTCTTTAGCTATAGGGGTTTCCTTAACCTTATTAGATTTCTTCCCCATCTTCTCTGGATTCATGAGTTGAAAGAAACTCTGCACAGATAATTAAAAACCGTAACACAGGGATATTGCCGCTGAAAGCCAATATGAAAATGAACAGAATTAAGGCAATTGACATATGATAAGTCGGATGCAGTTAAGAACCACCACGAGTGAAATCTTTGAAGGATTTACTCTTAATTGTGAAATTAATAGCTGTTCAAGCCGCCAATCATGATGAATAAATACCATAAATACCCATCTCACCGATCATATATTGAATGATTATCTCAAGCATGTCTTTGGATTTCCCCAATCGGTAATCAGCGATAAATCGCAAATTACAATCGGGAGTTTCAAGAGGGTAAGGCTTTCTCACTTGCAATGAATATCTCCGATTGCCGATAAAGTGATATTATAATATGGCGGGGTATTTTTTCGTTATATTGGTTTGATTTATTAGTTTTTAAAAGAATTATGCATGCAAAGCATTCCGCGAATGTTTTCCTTTTGATATGCGCGCCTTATTTATTGATCGCAATCGAGTGTTTTCCTTGTGTTTTAACTCTTTGTCATATGATACTACTGATTTCCGATTGCGATTACCTTTATCGGATCAGAGGATTTGATGAGGCCCTCTTTATGTGTGTCCCTTTGTCATCGCAATATGCGATCTCCGATCGCTTTATCGCAATGTAGAATTATTTATAATGTTTTTTTAAAGGAACACTTTGTACTTTTCAAAAGGCTTTACAAAATGAATTACTTACATCGGGCCTTTTGATAAAGGTTTTTCTTATAATGCAGTCAATAACAGTTTTATTTATCAAATCACAAATCTCACTAAGTTTATTTAAAAAGGGACCCATTTCTTATAAAAAATTTGTGTAAATTTTTTTAGAAATGGGGGGTTGTTATACAACACGACAATTGGTGATTCATTGGAAGAAACAGTTATCTCTAAGAAAGTAATGTAATATTTTAACCTTATGTTGAAGCCCCGAAAATCAGGTCGAAAACAAGGGGGATACCCACCCGGTCCGGACCTTGGTTGGCAGCTCCTTATCCGTTTGGTATAGCGGGTCCGACTGGGGATAACGGGACCAATTTCCCAATCTAAGGGGTGTGTGTGTGTGCAAAGTTGGATGATGTTGATCTAAGAGTTCTAATCTAGGCTAATTTAATCTAATCCTATGCTATTGTAATCTAATGAAAACAACACATCTAATCTATGCTAACCCGGGGTGTATTTCTTCTATTATGCGATCTAAAGAGATTTCAAACAATAACTGGTAATAAAGATCATTCAGCTATCATAAGAATGGAAATCAATTAAGATGAACTACTTTGCATAAAAAGTTAGGCAAAACAGTTGTGAACAGTATATCGCATAATAAGTTATTCATATATCAAACATAAATAAATGACTCCACTGTACAAAAGTGCCAAATGGTAACTCACACATTCATGCAATAACATATAAACAACTAAAAACTGTATATCACTTTAAGAATATAAGCAGAAATAGCCAAGAGATAAAAGTACCATTTATGACTGGTCTTACTGTCATGCGGAAAGAGTCGTTAGTGCGGACACAACCGACCTCCCTAGAAGCAAAAGCTTTCTAGTGACAAACAAGACAAATAAACCCTACCTTTCTCTAAACATGCATTGCAAATACAAGTAATCAGGGGATCTTTAACATACCTTTAGTCCAACGCTTTGTAGTAGTCCAGCCTCGCCGATCCGGATGAGCTCCTCCTTCTCTTTGAAACCTGCATTCACTAACAAGCCAAAAGATTAAATAGCACCTGATAAACTCATAAAACAATACATATCCATCATACAGACCAAGGAGTATATGAAACAAACCATGAATAACAATCTGTTGAGAAAAATAAGTTCATTTGCATTAAAAGGTAACAAAAGGAACCATTACAACCTGAGCCTTGGTGTTGTGCAAGTCCCTCCTAGGGTCTAGCAAGAGTTTTCCTTTACTTTGATCAGCTCACCCACTCTCAAATAAGGCTAGGAAAGGATGGGAATCTCTCCTCTCAAGCTTTACAAGGGAGTCCTAATTCTAGCAGCATCTACCCTTAGGAATGTTCAGCTTTCAACCTCCCTCCCTTTGGCCCAATGCCTGTATTTATAGTGCTCTAGAGGAAGTTATTCAGGTCCACCATCAATGGGATAAGCCCCTCTTTGGATGGGATAGCTCCCCTCTTGATGGGATAAGTTCCTCTTTGGTAGGGATACATGAACCATCTGGAGGCGCTTCATACACGTCAAACAAGCTTCTAGAATGCTCTAGAAATGACCACAAGTAACTTTTTGGGAGTGAAACTTGCGCCTTTTGACCTTTACAGGAGTACGCACCCATTGCTTTATAGACAGAGCGTACAAGTACGCAGGTATTGTGAACTTGGGGTGCGTACACGCAGGTAAGGCTAAGAGAAACTGCGTACCCAGAGATATATAGATTTTTAATGACTTTCTCTCTTTCTTGGAGTTTGACATGGAGAGCAGAGGTATGAGGCTTGCCAAGGAGGATAGTATGACAATTGATGGAGCCATACTAACTGCAAATAGTCATGGTGACAAATTTTAGTGTAACAGATTGCCCCCTAAAGTGCGAAGCCTATAGTACATTAGGGTTTCATATTTTCTAGGAAGGGTGAAGTAATTTATCATTTCAAGGATTATCTTGTGGAGAGCCCAGTCGGAACCTGCAAGTATTCAACACAAAATACATATATAAGATCATATCATCGCTGAGGTAGGCATTCCCATACTCAGATTGAAAACTTTAACTAATTGACTATCTACTGCTCTGATACAGGAATGATTCTGCAGTACATCATAATCATAGACTTTTGTAGACACATTATGGACGCAGCCATCTGTTTATAGTTAGTCTACTATATAATGAATACAAAACTCCTCGCAGCCTGGATGGTGGAAACTAGATCCAGGGTCTTCATGTCTACTTCCCGAACAGGTACGATTCTATCCATGTGAATAAATGAGTTGATGTCGAACATGGTAGAAACCACTTGATTACCAGTCAATGATGTAAACTGTTAACAAGCGTGAGAGAGACCACCAATGATGTCAATGGTTCTCAAAGTACCCAGTACAATCCATGAGATGTGAATGAATGAGTTGATGTCGAACATTTCACGGAATCCTTCGATCGAAAGTCAATGATGTAAACTGTCGTCAAAGGCGAGAAACCTGCCATTGATGCATGCAGATTTCAAGGTACTGACGATTCCTAGGTCATCTTTCTAGATAATGTGCTGATGTCGATAGAAAGCGACCCGTTGCAGGCAAGCCCACAACACGAAATCATAGATCAAGTTGAAGAAATATAGCTGTAAGGACTGACTCAGGGATGGTCAAAATGGATGACGGGTATTTTGCAGATGAATGTTTATTGCAGAGACCTCTTGAACACATAACGACACGACAGATGGCTTGGTGACATTTGGCCCAAAGTTAATACCCGGCTAAAGACTTTCAATGTGGTTTGATCAACTGTGAGGCAAAGGATTTCCCAACCCAGGTGAATGAAAGTGTCGTGTTCAAGAGTGGTAATAAGGCTTCTTCTGAGACAAAGGATAACAAATGGGCTCATTTTTCTCTCTTTTCCCCCACCATTTCTGGCAAGTACCTCTTTATTTTTAACAAGCTTGAGGAGGATAACATATGCTTGATTATAAGCTCATCCTTCGGATGAGTCCAACTTAGTTTTGATTCGAACCCTAAGAAGGAGTGGTCCGTTCCTGTTTGTAATCGAACAGGTCCTTTACTGTGAAATTTTAACGAGTCCAGTATAGGAGAAACTCGGCGTTTTTCATTTTTAGAGAGTCTGAAAAAACTTAAGAAGACTCCAGGTTGAACTTTTTCGTAAAGTTGTGTCTCCCAAGCCCGAAAAAGTATAAAATAATACTTGAGAGAACCGCTTAGTCTTGCGACCAAGGAGTACTTTCATGATTAGTGCCTCTGACCTGAAAAGTAAAAAGCGATCAAGGACACGTCGTTTTATTTCCAATATCGAGTTTGAAACGACAAAAACCCGACAATATTTTCTTGTTTTCACAGTCAGAAAAGAGCTATAATGGGACCGTCTTTTAATTCCGTTTTAACGAGTGTAAAAGAAACGCTCGGCAATCTTTTCATGTTTTAGGAGTCAGAAAAGGGCTTAAAAGATGACTCTGATGTTTTGGTTCGTGAAAAATGATAATTTTCCCTGAAAGTCCTTTTGTCCTGCACAAAAACGATACATTACTCATACCTGTTTAAGATAAGCAAAAATGCATTGAGAAATATCCTTCCATGGTGAAAAATAAACAAATTTAACATTCATTTATCCAAAAAACCTATAAAAAGACCTTTTACCATGTCATTTTTACCATTTTACTGTTGAGGGAGAGAAAAGGGCTTTTGGCAAGAAACTTCCCGTGGACTTTGCGAAGAATCCAACCGTCGGAATCGAGTGCCGTCTCTTTCAGGTATTTCACAACATCCTCCTCTTTGTTTTCATCCGTTTAGAATTTCATTTTAAGCCCTAGTTTGATTTTTTGGGGCTTTGGGGTTTTAGGATCCACTTTTCGGGGTATGCAGGTGCCCCATGGGCGACCTGCGTACCCCGACATTTTCGTTAATGGGAAAATGGTCGGAGTACGCAGCCTACCTTCAAACAGCTGCGTCCCCACACTCTGTTTTCTGAACGCGGGGTGCGTACTCCGCGCAAAGTGAATTTAAAACCCTAAATCTCAAAACTAAACCATCAATTTTTGATTTAATGAATTCTAATGAATGTTTTCTGGTGTGTAGATTGCCCACCATGCTTGATTGGCGCGAAAGAGAACACGAAGATGTCGATTTGGCCGCAATATATCATCAACCCTCTATTGATGCTTTGAAGGCATGCGGTCTCTACAAATACTGGGCCATACCTGGCATGAGGGCCCAGGTGCGATTCTTAGAATGGCTGGTTGAAAGGTGGAACGTTCAGGATCAATGCTTCTACATCGGAGGGCACCAGCTCGAGATAGAGCCCTCTGATATATATTTTCTCACTGGTCTGCCTAATAGGGGCGAGCAACTGACTCTCTCCGGGACTAGGCCGGGTGGCCAATCCCTTGCTAGCCTCCGGCTAGAGTGGTGTAACAATCAAAACCAGGAGAAAGGGATAGAAATCAAATACATATCCCTGCCTGAACTTATGGTAATTGCCTTTACAGTTACCAGACTCTGCGGCGCAGCCGCTTTGCATATTGCCACCGGGTCCCAAATGCGGATGGCGATAGATTGCTACCGAGGCACCATTTTCAATTGGTGTGACGCTGTGTTGGCCAATATGAAGGGCCAACTAACTAGGGCAAAGAACAAGAAATTAAAGACCTTTGGGTATGGGCCTCTAGTTGTGAGCTTTGCCCTAGAGAGGGTTCCGATGTTGATCCCACAGCATCTCAATGTTGCAGCTGGGCCTCCTCAGGAGCCAAAGTTGATGCAATGGGTTGCGGTGATGGCCCGACATCCTGATGAGGGAGCGGGAGTTGTCCGATTTCCTGCGGGTTACTTTCACTGGTTTGAGGACCAGGTCTTTGTGATCCAGGATTTTCCTTATGCCGGAGTAGATTTTCGCAGTGATCCGGACATGGTTCTTCCACAGGGAGAACAATGGGACGACAGAGGTACTTCATTTTTCACAAGTTTTTAAATTATTTACTTTTTATTTGTTTTTATATCGTCTCAAAACTGACAGTGACAATTTTCAAAATGCAGATGTAGGTCCACAGCGTCCTGCCAATCTCCGGCCATTCGAGAGAAGAGTACCAGTTGCACCAGCACCGGTCCCACAGGATGCAGCCGCAGAGACCTTAGCCGAGCTGGAACAGGACCTAGAGCGTCTCACGGCGGGCATAGCAGAGACGACTATAGACAATATTCCTATCCGACTTCAGCGCTATGTGGTCGCAGTCCCAGGACCTTTCAGAAGGTTCCTGTGTAGGGTAGCGCAGGCAGTGGTCTCGTATAGAGAGCACCACCAGTGATTGGCTAGTCACTTTTTGTAGACACATGTGACATTTTTGGTTTTTTGTACTTATCATTTTTGCCGATCATAAGGTGCTTTTCAACCTATGATCGAAGACGATGTATATTTTTGACACACTCCTATCTATATATATCATTATTACCGGCTTATTTTGTTAAACATGTATGTTGAAATGTTTTTAAATTTACATTTATGATTATCGCAAATGTCTGTCTAACATTCGAGAAGCAATTGCATCTGCTAATGTATTTAATGACCTTGGAATATGCTGATATTCAATGTAATCAAATTCACGTTCCAAGAGGCGCACTCTCAAAAATAACCTTAATAACACTGGATTTCTAATGGCATATACTCTATTAAGCTGTAATACAACGAGTTCAGAATCTAACCTCACTATCAAACTCTGAATCCCAAATGAAATAGATTCAGATAATAACTCAATCACTGCACTGTATTCTGCAATGTTGTTTGTTGTTTGACCGAGGCTCACCCCATGCATAGAAACTAACTCGTCAGAGGGCGAATAGATAACCCAAGCTGCGGAAGAGATATTCTGTGTACTACGACAAGCACCATCAGCAAATCCAATGTACGTTTGGAGAGGCGTTGACATCTGCAATATCAAGAGTAAAACCAAGATAAGCTAGAATAACGACGAAAACACACTCTCTAAGCTAAGAACACTGTCTATACTAACAAACACACCAGCTAGAAAGAAAAACTAACCTAAGTAAATCTCCATACCCATCATTTAAGCATAATACCTCTTTAGGTAAAGTCCATTTCTGGGCTTACCCAAAGAGTCCCCATCAAAATCTACCAGCTCATAGGCCCCTTTTGCTAGCTTTCGCTTGACAATGTAGGGCCCATGCCACATAGGAACGAATTTTCCAGCACCTAATTTATCGTTAGCTTGATCATATAATAGCACTAGGTCTCCTTCCGAAAAATTACGAGGGGTCACGTTGCGATCATACTGAGCTTTCATCCTTTTTGCGTGAGTCTCGATTGCCAATGCAGCATCACGTCAAGTCTCATCTAATTTAGCTAAGTATAATAGACGCTTCTCCTCTTCGGAAGTAGCTGGAAGTAATTCGACAGCCATTTGAAGTGATGGGATTTCGCATTCAATGGGCAACACTGCTTCCAAACAATAAACTAGTTGGAAAGGAGTGAACCCTGTTGATGTTTTTACTGAGGTTCGGTACGCCCAAAGTGCTGAAAATAACATGTTGTGCCAATTCGACCGATGAATACCAATGATTCGTCGGATCATGATAACTAGAACTTTGTTGATGGACTCAACCAAACCGTTTGCTTGGGGATAATAAGGAGTAGAACTATCATGACGCAAACCAAGCTGGCTTGTAAGTTCTGTCATCATAATGTTTCGAAAATGGCGCCCATGGTCAGTGATTATCGCTTTTGGGACACCAAACCTAGCAATAATATGATTGAATACGAAAATCGCAGCTGTCTTGCCGTCTGCCTCGAATGTAGGCATCGCCTCGACCCACTTAGTAAAATAATCAACCGCAAGGATGATATATGCATGCCCCCCGGCCGAGTGAGGGTTACATGTAATAAAATCGATACCCCATTTAGCAAAAGGACCAACGGCAATTATAGGGTGGAGAGGAGCAGGTGGTGCGCGCATCTTGCGATCAAACACTTGAAAGTTGTGGCATTTTCGGACCGCAATGATACAATCTTTAAACATGGACGGCCAGAAGTAGCCAGCACGCAACACCTTCTGGGCTGTGGCATACCCAGACATATGACCGCCACACGCTCCAGAATGACAGTCATTCATAACCCTTTCTGCCTCTTCATGGGATAAGCAACGACGAAAAACCAAGTCCGCCCCACGACGATAAAGAGTATCTCCAATAATTTTGTACTGTTGGGACTGGAAACGAATTTTCCGACGTTCCGATTTTGAAGCTTCGGGCCGAAAGGATTGGGTTTGGAGATAGACGATTATATCCCCATACCACAGATCTAAAGTGCTGATGAGAAACAGAGATTCGTCCGCAATGGGTTCCTCTACCACAGTTTCCGTGTCAGCACGCGGGAAGTCACACATCAACTCTGCAAACACTAAAGATTTCTTAGACTTAGATTTTTCAAATTCCAAGTCGAACTCCTGCAGGATAACGATCCATTTAAAGTACTTGCCCCCTAGCAACTGTTTAGTCAAAATTTTAATCATAGGGTTGCAATCCGAAATGACTGTAGTTTTACGGAGAAGAATGTAATGACGAAAACGTTGGACAGCCTGAACAGCTGCCAGGGCCAATTTCTCCACATGCGAATATTTTAGCTCAGTGGGATTTAACGTCCTACTAAGATAATATATCACATGTTCCGTTTCGAATTCATCTTCCTGTACTAAGACCATTCCAATGGTGGAATGAGCGGCGGCGAGGTACAAAAAGTAGTCCTGGTTGTAGTTGGGAGGATGCAGCAACATGCATGGGTCAACGCGTGCTTTAGCGCATCAAAAGAATTCTGAGCTATCTCATCCCAAGAAAATTGAGCATTTTGTTTCAACAACCGGGTAAAACCCTTGGTAATCTCGCCGTAGTTAGGAATGAATCAGCGTAAAAAGTTTGCTTTCCCTTGCAAACTTTGGAGTTGGCACAGACTCGAAGGAGGAGGCAATTTGATGATAGCTTCGACCTTCGAGGGCTCGACGCGAATGCTGGCTTTTGAAACTACAAATCCCAACAATCATCCCACTTCGATGCAGAAGAAACATTTGTGTGGGTTCAACCGTATACGATAATGCCTACACCTCATAAAAATTGCTCGTAAATGGACAAGGTGATCAGCTCGACGTAAGGAGTGAGCGGGCAAATCATCGAGATACGGTTGCACAATGTGCTTGATGTCATGAAATGCATAAGACATCGCCCTTTGAAAAGTGGCTCCGGCATTATTAAGTCCAAAAGGTAATTTGCAATAAGCAAATGTCCCCCATGGACAAATGAAAGCCATTTTTGGTTGATCGGTAGGTAGAATATTGATTTGGTTGTAACCGGAAAAACCGTCCATAAAGGAAAATATTTCACTGCCGGCACAATCATCAATTATTTGATCGATATAGGGCGTGGGATAGTTGTCCTTGGGACAAGCACGATTGATATCCCTATAATCGATACATATTCTTATTGTTCCCTGCTTTTTGTTAACCGGAACAATATTTGATACCCAATCTGTTAACGCGATCGGATAAATGAAACCTGCTTTCAACAACTTCTCAACTTCTGCTTTAATTGCAGCTGCTTTCTGAGGGTGTATCTGACGCAGACATTGCCGAACGGGTTTAGCGTCCGGGTAAGTCTTGATCTCATGAACAACAATGGAGGGATCAATGCCTGGCATTTCCTCATAGGACCAGGCAAACACGTCGCGGAACTCTTGAAATAGGGCCTTGTATGTTTGAATTTCATCATCTGAACATGAGGCACCTATATGAATGTGTTCAACAATTCCGGGCTTTACTGAAATGTCAATGGGAATAGTGCGAGAAACGTTTCCCAAATTCAGCTCTGAATCAGGATGTTTCATTGGACTCTGAGCGTCTTTGACATATTCAACTGTAAAGATTGATGAGAAATCGTTTTCAAAACCAGAAGATTCTGGGTTCGATCCCCAGCGGAGTCGCCATTTTGTCATGTGGAAAGAGTTGTTAGTGCGGACACAACCGACCTCCCTAGAAGCAAAAGCTTTCTAGTGACAAACAAGACAAATAAACCCTACCTTTCTCTAAACATGCATTGCAAATACAAGTAATCAGGGGATCTTTAACATACCTTTAGTCCAACGCTTTGTAGTAGTCCAGCCTCGCCGATCCGGATGAGCTCCTCCTTCTCTTTGAAACCTGCATTCACTAACAAGCCAAAAGATTAAATAGCACCTGATAAACTCATAAAAAAATACATATCCATCATACAGACCAAGGAGTATATGAAACAAACCATGAATAACAATCTGTTGAGAAAAATAAGTTCATTTGCATTAAAAGGTAACAAAAGGAACCATTACAACCTGAGCCTTGGTGTTGTGCAAGTCCCTCCTAGGGTCCAGCAAGAGTTTTCCTTTACTTTGATCAGCTCACCCACTCTCAAATAAGGCTAGGAAAGGATGGGAATCTCTCCTCTCAAGCTTTACAAGGGAGTCCTAATTCTAGCAGCATCTACCCTTAGGAATGTTCAGCTTTCAACCTCCCTCCCTTTGGCCCAATGCCTGTATTTATAGTGCTCTAGAGGAAGTTATTCAGGTCCACCATCAATGGGATAAGCCCCTCTTTGGATGGGATAGCTCCCCTCTTGATGGGATAAGTTCCTCTTTGGTAGGGATACATGAACCATCTGGAGGCGCTTCATACACATCAAACAAGCTTCTAGAATGCTCTAGAAATGACCACAAGTAACTTTTTGGGAGTGAAACTTGCGCCTTTTGACCTTTACAGGAGTACGCACCCATTGCTTTATAGACAGAGCATACAAGTACGCAGGTATTGTGAACTTGGGGTGCGTACACGCAGGTAAGGCTAAGAGAAACTGCGTACCCAGAGATATATAGATTTTTAATGACTTTCTCTCTTTCTTGGAGTTTGACATGGAGAGCAGAGGTATGAGGCTTGCCAAGGAGGATAGTATGACAATTGATGGAGCCATACTAACTGCAAATAGTCATGGTGACAAATTTTAGTGTAACACCTACTCATAAGCTTCAAGTAATAATGATTTATCTCTCCTTGTTCTGATATCTACTAAGAGTACAGAAGTGCAACATTAGTAGCAGATATCAAATGCAAAAAATTGATAAACCTTGATCCATTCATTCATCAAAACCTCCTCTGAGGGTGCAGAAGTGCATGTTCTGAGGACAAGTTTTTGACAAATTTCCGGACCCTTCTCCAAATGAATGAGAAGGGTTTAAATACTGCTAACTAAATAACTTAATTACATAAATTTCGGATACGGTTTAAAATGACCGCCCTTTATCTAAGCAAACTTATTTCTAAAAATTGAATCTAATTTCTAACTATTTCTGCATTTTCTCCTTAGTGCTGTGAGTATGCAACATTTGCCTGGGAAGAGTCGGCTGGTCATCTTCTGCTTTTGTTTGAGCTACGAAAATAGAAATGGCAAGCGCTGGCACCTCCTTTTAGTAAACTAGAAGATATTTTTGAGAATCATCTTCTGGTTGGGCGAATTTACTGCGTGTATGCTTGGTAACAACCCAGATTCTTCTTAAACTGCCTCTGCTTTTGCTATCTCGGCTTCCGGACTCGTGGATGACTAAGCAAGTTAGGGACTTTGCTTTCTGAACAATTTTTTTAGCGATGCGTGATTAGCACTAGGCGCTAATCGCGCATCAAAAACTACCTCCGTTCTTTGATCCGGGCCTTTCTGGTGCGTTTTCCGCCTTTAGCGCTTTTTCCTTTATCGGGCATGAGCTTCAGAATTTTGCAAACATGCTGCTTTTGTGAGTTTTTTTGACCTTGGGTGTCGAATCACCTATTTATATCAGGATGTATTCAGTAACACTCTGAAATCTGCATCTTTGTTGCATGCGGTATCCGTTTGTGAGGGCATCTCTTCCCTGTTCTCCGAGCATTGGCGCTTTCCCTTTTTCCTTAGATGTTTCCTGTGGATCACGCAAAGGAAAAAATAATGATAATAAATTTTGACATGAAAGCTTCAAGTTCTATGAATGTGTAAAATCATGACACCCACAGTGAACTGACTCTTCGAAAAACACAAAACTGTCCTTCATGAATACCTTGGCGTACATTCATTAATTTTCTTGAAGTCGTGCGCTCAATTTTTGGTTTAGGGACAAATTTTCTTGGGTGCTGAGCCGAGGAAAATTTGCGATGGGTGATTTCTGCGACTCACAGATCGCAGTTATCGCAGATCGCATTGATCGCAGATCGCAGTTATCGCAGATCGCAGATCGCTGCAATTTGTCAAGTTATTCGTGTGTTGTTTATGCGACGTTGTGATATGCGATATCGCATATCGGCCATCGGAGATTTTCTTAAGATTATTCATTCATGGGCGCTTCTTAATGTATGCGATGTGATGAATTTCGCGCCGTTTCTTCGCATTTGTTTTAATGTGCTCATAAAGGAATGCTTGACTCTTCTCTGTGCGATGCATTTTTTAGGAGTATAATACAAAAAAAAATTATAAAATCTTTTTGGATTTTTTACTAAGGGTCCCCACTTATTTAGCGTTATTGCTAATACTAAAGAAAGAGGGGGGTTGTTGGTGGTCACAACAATGGCGATTCACTTGGAAGAACCAGTTATCTCTGCTTTTCTATTGAATTCTTTAAACTTCCAAAACAAAAAAAATTTCATAAATCTAAACTTTGTTATGGACAGATAGAGTATATTATGCCTTATTTTATCAATGATATTTTGTTTCAACTTCTTTCTTTTCTAATTGTTTGCTTCCTCAGCCTTGTCTTTGTATCTACATCAACCATTACTAGGTCATGTAAAGATAAAATAAAGTCTTCTCTGTGTGCCAGCCTTAAAATATGCTCGTTTTCCGTAGGTAGAGCCTCTGCTGCCAGCAGGCGTCCATAGCCTCGACAGGGTTACCTGTTACCCATCAATGATCCTTTATCCTGTTTAAGGTAATCTACAACCCTCAAAGAAAAATCCATTTTGACACTTTTTTCTTTTTTATCCTTAAAGAACAATGTCTTGGTTTGGTAGCCAAATTATGACACAGTCATTCACTTGATTTACACTTTTGCTGAACAAGCTGGCTCGTGATGAGACCCCTTGTCTTTTGATTTCAATAATCTTGAGTCATTGCCCTGTTTTGATGGACAGTGTTTGGCAAAGTTAGCAAAGTTATAATATCTGTGATCATGATAAGCCAGCTCGTGATGAGACCTTTTATTCTTTGAGATATAGTGTTTCTTGGATTGTCCCTCTGAATGCGGCGATTTTCTTTAACAGGGAGGATATCATTGTTTTCCTTAAGAAAGCTCTGGACGACAATAATAGAGTTTGAAAACAGAAGTTTTACAGAGAATCTTTATTTTGTTATTGATACCTTTCATTGTGCTGATATAAAACAATTCCTTCGCTAAAGGTTGCTTTCAAAAAAAAAAAAAAAGTTGAAGTTGAAACTAATATCATATCTAGGCTAAGGTTTTTAACTGTATCTTTCAATAATAAAGATCAGATTTTCAAAAATTTTCTATTTGTACAAGTGAAAAGCTCAGAATCTGAAAGAGAATTGGTGTCTTTTCACGAATATCGATAGTAACCATTAACAACCAGTTTTATTATGAAAAGGGAAAAAGAAAAGACAAAACTACTCTACAAAATCGAAGAATAATCTTCTATGGAAAATATTTTTTTAGGATTTGACCATTAACAGGCAAAGAATCCCTTCTACCTGCTAGATCCTGTAAGACAAACATTGATGGACCTATGACTTCAACAATATGAAAAGGACCAAGCCACATCTTTTGAAATTTTGTATGTTTGCCCTTTTCTTCATGAGCCTTATCCCATTTTAAAACTAAATCTCCCATCTGAAAAATTTTTGTGGTCATTTTGTTTGAATCGAAAGAGGATTTTATTAGCGCTTGATGAAGAGCATGGGTTCTCTTAGCTTGTTCTCGCTATTCTTCTAATTTAATTATTTCCATTTGTCTTAGTTGTATGGAGGAAGTAGGTACTTCATCAATTTATTGTATTAAAGACAAAGAGGGAATGACTAAGTGAGTTGGAAGAACCGCTTCTTTCCCATAAACTAAATTAAAGGGGGAAGTGCCGATCAAAGCTTTTTTTGTTATTCTATCTACCCATAAAGCATTTATCAAAGCTTTATGCCAATTCTTTTGGTTCTGGTCAACTGTTCTTTTAATAATCCTGATTAGGTTTTTATTTGTTGACTCAGCTAACCCATTACCTTGCGGATAGTAATTGGCCGAATATTTTAGTTTGAATCCTCTTTTAAGTGCAAACTCAGTCATTGTATTTCCAGAAAAATATGATGCATTATCAAACATTAAAGCCGTTGGCAATCCAAACCTAGTGATTATAAATTGATCTATGAATTCGATAATATTTTCAGAATTAGCTGTCTTGAGAGGAACTGCCTCTACCCATTTAGTAAAATAATCTGTTGCCGTGAGGATGTATCTATGCTGCTTAGAAGAGTGAGGAACGATGTCACCTATTATGTCCAAGCCCCACTGGCTGAATGGTTGCTCGATGTTCACCAGTTGTAGTGGCAGGGACGGCTTCTTTTGTCTTCCAGCAGTTGTTTGGCAGACTTGACATTTCCTCACATAACTGTGTGAATCTTTGAACAGCGTAGGCCAATAATATCTTGCACAAATTTTTTTATGTGCAGTAGCATCTCCAGCATAGTGTCCGCCTGCTGGTCCATCGTGGAGTTCCTGCAAAACTTTTTTGGCTTCAGTTTTTTCAAGACATCTAAGAAGAACATAATCATAATTCTTTCTAAAAAGAATATCATTTATGAGCTGATATTGTTTAGCTTTCAATCTCAGAGCTCTTTTCTTAGTGTGATCTAGGTGTGATGGAGCATACCCGTTCTTAAGATAATAAATGATATCAGCATACAATGATTCTGCATCGTTTAGGCTTACCTCATGCATTTGTACCTCTTCGGATGAAATTTCAGGGATTTGCGATGCTCCAGCCAACATCTTGCAGAAGCCTTGACCTCTTACAATGTTTGCTGGTTTAATCTCAAGATCGTATTCCTGTAAAGCAGTGATCCAATTCGCTCTTTTCTCGCCCATATCCTTCTGTACTAGAAGATTTCTTACCGCTGGAAACAATACTATGATCTTAATATGGGTTTTGAGTAAGAAAGGTCTGAAATATTTGACCGCTTTGAAAACAGCATAGGCCTGTTTCTCTACGTCTGAATAATTGAGTTCAGCACCTGGTAAATTTGAGCTAAAAAACGCAATTGGAGCTTCTGTTTTTTCTTGATTTGCTTGGGTTAGAATCGCAACATATGATTTCTCTGAGGCAAATGTGTATAAAACAAAAGATTCTGAAAAATTCGGGGTTGCTAAAGATGGAGCATTAATAATAGCTTGTTTGATCAGGTTGAATGCTTCATGTTCATCTTGACCCCATTTGAAAGTCGAATTCTTTTTAATCATGGTTTGCAAAGGAGACACAATTCGTGAAAAATCTGGTACAAATCTCTTTACAAAATTGATTTGAGCAAGGAAAGATTGCATGGCTTTTTTATTATGAGGAAGAGGATATTTCAGAGATTTCTTTGATTCTGTCAGGATCAATGTGAATACCAGACTTTGACACTATGAATCCTAGAAGTTTTCCTTCACTTAATACGAAAAAAAAATTCTTTGGGTTAAGTGAAATCCCATACCTTAAACATCGTTGAAAATTTTGTTTTAAATCTCTGAGATGGTCGCTTCGCTTCTTGGAATACACTGTTATATCATCCAAATAAATCACTACAGATTTGTTGACTAGACCCTTAAATGCGATGTCCATGGCTCTTTGAAATGTAGCGCCGGCATTAATCAAACCAAATGGCATCTTCCGATATGCGTATGTGCCCCATTTAGTTCTGAATGTGGTTTTCAACTGAGCATTGGGATGCACCAGCACTTGATTATATCCTGAAAATCCGTCCAAGAAAGACATCAGTTCTGAGCCTGCTACTACCTGTAATATCTGTTCCATAGGTGGAAAGGAAAATTGTCTTTTTGACAGGCTTTGTTAAGATTCCGAAAATCGATACAGATTCTAATATCTCCGTTTTTCTTTCTAACGTGTACCATATTGGAGACCCATTTGGAATGTCTGACGGGGAAAATTATTATGGCTTTTAATAACTTATTTAGCTCAGTCTTTATCTGATTTTCTAAATTGGGGTGGATCTTTCTCAGTTTCTGTTGGACAGGTTTTTCGTTGTCAATCATAGGAATAGTGTGTTGAATGATAGAAGTGTCGTATGTCTTTAGCTCATCGTAATTCCAGGCAAAAACATTTTTATATTGTCTCAAAAGACGAATATATGCTAGTTTTTCTTCAGGGGCCAGGCCTATGCCTAGATTAATGTTTTGTGGTTTATCATCGGTTCCTAGGTTTACTAATTCGTAGTTCAGAGTTGAACTGTAGAGCTTTGAATTGGTAGACCTTTTAAACTGATTTTTCAAATCGTACAAGTCTTCTAACTTAACCACCGATTTAGGTATAGCATTATCAATGCTATTTTGTTGTGTTTGTCGATCGTGATGGTCTTCGTCAATTATCTGATTGGAGTAGGATCCTTCAGAAGTGAGGAAATTTACAATATCAGGATCGTCATTGAATACTCTCCAATTTGTAATGTTGTCAGGGATGGATGGTCTAAAGATTAATTCTATTGAGAATCTATCTGGACTAAAATCTTCAGAGGGAATAATCCTAGAGGCTACGTTAGCCAAAAGGTCTGCACTCGCGTTTTGGAGTCTCGGGATTGAAGAGATATTAAATGCTATGAAATGCTCAGTCAGATCTTGTACTAAAGATTGATAGTGTTTTAAATGACCTGATAGGCAATGTATAGTGTTACGTACCTGTTTGACGATAATCTCAGAGTCTCCAAAGACCTGAAGATACTTGACGTTTAACCCAATTTCTTTGTATAGGCCTTGCACCAAGGCCTCATATTCTGCTGTGTTGTTTGTGCAATTGAATTCGAGTCTGCATGTAAGCATGGTCTTGTTTCCTTCTGGACTAATCAGAATGCATCCTGCTCCTGCTCCTTCGTTAGATTTAGAGCCATCGAAATATAATTTCCAAAACAAAGATGTATTTACAGGTTCATCTACAAAATTAACACACTTTGAACTATCAGTTTGGGAAAAAATTTCGACTTGGGACAAAACTGAATTTTCTAAGTAAGGTGATGGGTGAGCATTGAAATTACCGAGAAAAGAATCTACCGAGTAATTGCCTATGATACTGTTGTTATACGATACTGCTTCATTTTCTCCCTCTAATTCCGTTACTATGTACTTCTGGTGTAACTATCGTTCAACCTTTATCTGGTTCGGTTTACCGTTATAGGGTAACCACATGTGTGACCAGTCGGTTGCAAAGTATCCGTGGAGTTTCTCGGACCAATCCCTGCTAAGAATTAATCCATAAAATTCTGGGATATCGACCACTAGAATGTCAATAACCTGACATACCTTCGAGTTAGATGACAATCTTATGGTTACTTGATTAATTTCACCAATCACTTCGACTTGAGATCGATCAAGCTGAACTATATGCACTGCGAATTTTTGTCGTTGAACATTTAGCTTAGCACATATTGATCTGGGTAAAATATTTGAAGAAGCACCGGAATCTATCAAACAATTGTGCACATTTTTGTTGAAAATCTCGTAAGTGAGAAGAAACGGGGAGTGTGAGATCTTGATCTTCCTCCAATTAAGGCGATATCATTTGGATCAATCTTATTGACCGCGTTAGTTGGAGGTCTTCCCATGTTATGGGAAGCTTGAGAGAGTACAGCGGCAGGCAAAGGTACAATAGGCACAACATGTAATTCTTTCATCATTATCTTCTGTTGATGCTTCAATTTGCTCAATTCATAAAGGGTAATATTAGCCCTAGTCTTTTTCATGTCATCAACAATATTGTACTCCATTTCATCCAACACTATCAGTGTTTTTGATGGAGTTGTTTGATCTGCTCGGACTGGGCTAGACTGAGTCGCTTTAGTTGTTGTTTTCTTTGTTGCGACTTTATCTTTTGTTTTAGGGCTTGCGCCCTTCTGCTTAGGGGTAGTTTGGGGAGGATCAAGCTGATTTTTGCTTTGTGTGCTAACTGGAAATACTTCTTGATCCTCTTCTTGTGGGAGGATGAAATCCCACATTCCTTGTAATTCCACAACTTCTTCGTCATCGGTTTTCCCTTCAGTGGCACTTTCTTCTTCTTCCTCTTCCTCAGTTTCAGCATTGGAGATGGCATTGGGTGGTTTTGCATCCGTTGAAGGACCTCTTTTAAAAGTTCTGTAGGGCTTTTTTAAAGAAGTTTCTGCTACTTGTTTTTTTATGTCAATCATCTCATTAGACATAGTCTTTAATACTTTCTGCAATCCTTCCAAATCGAAAGGGTCTTTTGTTTGTTTCTTCTTGAAGTCTTCCTTGAAGGTGACTTTTTTAGACTTTCGTTTCTCTATCGCGGATCTCTTTTCCAGGGCTATTACACGTTTCTCTACTGCTATCGCCTCTGTCATGTTTTCAACTAAAATTGTTTTATTTGCTCTATCCACGAAGATTGCTGTGTTTGATGGTAAAGCAGTAATATACCATTCACATCGTACTTCTTCGCTGGGTTGGGAAGCAGTAGGAATTTTGTTGAGAATTTTATTGAACCGTAAATCGAAATCTTTGATAGGTTCTTTAGCTTGGGCCTTAAGATTGGATAGGTCATTGATTAATGCTGCTGTTGATCTGTCATCACCAAACTTGATAAGGAATTGATTTTGGAAGATATCCCAACTTGTGATAGACCCGAAAGGTAATGAAAAATACCATGACCCGGCTGTTCCTTGCAGTGTATAGGGAAAAAGCCGAACAACATCATCTTCGTTAGTAACTCCGTTGAGATTGATAGAAAGCATGAAATTGTGTATGTGTTCTTCTGCTAGCATGCCTGCTTCTGGATTGAATTTAGGCAGCCATTTCTCAGGATGGGCCGGTATTGGGCTCAAGGGTGCAGGCATCAAGACTGCCCCAGGGTTGTTCCATGGAGATTGGGCCATCGTTGAGCTACTAGTAGAGAAAAGTGCATGAGATGATCTATGTGGTTGGGAAGATGAGGATACTATGATCGTGGATGATTGAAGAGGGATTGTGGTAGACGGATGAATGATGGTTTGGAATGGAGGTGTGGGTGGTTGACTTCACAGTGAGGTAGTTGATGTAGACGAAAGAGTCTCACTGTCAGACTCTTGTGGTGATTTCCTCGCTCTTTTCCTGGTGGGAAGAGGCAACTCAGTCGGCTGGATGCCAAATTTGTCACTTTTTAATCTGGTTAGGGGATGAGCAGGATTGTACTGCGAAGTCACACTGCTTTGAGATTTATCAGACCTCTGAGGAGAAATGGAAAATCCCTGAAGTTTGTGAATCAGAGATTCGACTCCAGGAGGTTTAATGGTAAATTGGTCTGAAATATCAGGGTGTGTAGCAGCGATTGATACTCGAGCGACTTCCGACTCTGGATTTAAATATACTGGAGAAGTCGGGGGAGATGATAAGGGCAATTTACTCTCAGAATGGTATTTAGATTTTGATTTAAGTGCCATTCATAGTTCGGGCCCTCCTTCTAGCGCCAAATATGTTGAAGCCCCGAAAATCGGGTCGACAACAAGGGGGATACCCACCCGGTCCGGACCTTGGTTGGCAGCTCCTTATCCGTTTGGTATAGCGGGTCCGACTGGGGATAATGGGACCAGTTTCCCAATCTAAGGGGTGTGTGTGTGTGTGCAAAGTTGGATGATGCTGATCTAAGAGTTCTAATCTAGGCTACTTTAATCTAATCCTATGCTATTGTAATCTAATGAAAACAACACATCTAATCTATGCTAACCCGAGGTGTATTTATTCTATTATGCGATCTAAAGAGATTTCAAACAATAAATGGTAATAAAAATCATTCAGCTATCATAAGAATGGAAATCAATTAAGATGAACCACTTTGCATAAAAAGTTAGGCAAAACAGTTGTGAACAATATATCGCATAATAAGTTATTCATATATCAAACATAAATAAATGACTCCACCGTACAAAAGTGCCAAATGGTAACTCACACATTCATGCAATAACATATAAACAACTAAAAACTGTATATCACTTTAAGAATATAAGCAGAAATAGCCAAGAGATAAAAGTACCATTTATGACTGGTCCTACTCATAAGCTTCAAGTAATAATGATTTATCTCTCCTTGTTCTGATATCTACCAAGAGTACAGAAGTGCAACATCAGTAGCAGATATCAAATGCAAAAAATTGATAAACCTTGATCCATTCATTCATCAAAACCTCCTTTGAGGGTGCAGAAGTGCATGTTCTGAGGACAAGCTTTTGACAAATTTCCGGACCCTTCTCCAAATGCATGAAAAGGGTTTAAATACTGCTAACTAAATAACTTAATTACATAAATTTCGGATACGGTTTAAAATGACCGCCCTTTATTTAAGCAAACTTATTTCTAAAAATTTAATCTAGTTTCTAACTATTTCTGCATTTGCTCCTTAGTGCTGTGAGTATGCAACATTTGCCTGGGAAGAGTCGGCTGGTCGTCTTCTGCTTTTGTTTGAGCTACGAAAATAGAAATGGCAAGCGCTGGCACCTCTTTTTAGTAAACTAGAAGATATTTTTGAGAATCATCTTCTGGTTGGGCGAATTTATTGCGTGTACGCTTGGTAACAACCCAGATTCTTCTTAAACTGCCTCTGCTTTTGCTATCTCGGCTTCCAGACTCGTGGATGACTAAGCAAGTTAGGGACTTTGCTTTCTGAACAATTTTTTTAGCGATGCGTCATTAGCGCTAGGCACTAATCACGCATCAAAAACTGCCTCCGTTCTTTGACCCGGGCCTTTCTGGTGCATTTTCTGCCTTTAGCGCTTTTTCCTTTACCGGGCATGAGCTTCAGAATTTTGCAAACATGTTGCTTTTGTGAGTTTTTTGACCTTGAGTGTCGAATCGCCTATTGATATCAGCATCTGTTCAGTAACACTCTGAAATCTGCATTTCTGTTGCATGCGGTATCCGTTTATGAGGGCATCTCTTCCCTGTTCTCCGAGCATTGGCACTTTACCTTTTTCCTTAGATGTTTCCTGCGGTTTACGCAAAGGAAAAAATAATGATAATAAATTTTGACATGAAAGCTTCAAGTTCTATGAATGTGTAAAATCATGACACCCACAGTGGATTGACTCTTCGAAAAACACAAAACTGTCCTTCATGAATACCTTGGCGTACATTCATTAATTTTCTTTAAGCCGTGCACTCAATTTTTGGTTTAGGGACAACTTTTCTTGGGTGCTGAGCCGAGGAAAATTTGTGATGGGTGATTTCTGCGACTCGAAGATCGCAGATCGCAATTATCGCAGATCGCACAGATCGCATTGATCGAAGATCGCAGTTATCGCAGATCGCTTTTATCGCAGTATCGCGGCATCGTAGATCGCAGATCGCTGCAATTTGTCAAGTTATTCGTGTGTTGTTTATGCGACGTTGCGATTTGCTTTATCGCGTATCGGCCATCGGAGATTTTCTTAAGATTATTCATTCATGGGCGCTTCTTAATGTATGCGATGTGATGAATTTCACGTTGTTTCTTCGCAGTTGTTTTAATGTGCTCATAAAGGAATGCTTGACTCTTCTCCGTGCGATGCATTTTTTAGGAGTATAATACAAAAGAAAAATTTATAAAATCTTTTTGGATTTTTTACTAAGGGTCCCCACTTCTTTAGCATTATTGCTAATACTAAAGAAGGAGGAGGCTTGTTGGTGGTCACAACACCTTCTTAATCTGAAAACCTTAATGGATAGAGAAAATCTAATATAACTAGGTAATCATAAACTCTATATATAATGAAAACTATTTTTGCTATCTCTTTCTTATCTCAAAATTAAATACATCCTAAGTTTAAGCAAACCTTAATTGGTTGATAATGATAAAACAAGAGACTTCTCCAATTTAGCTTTTATAATGACTCCTTTGTCACAGGTAAAGCCACTGCTTCTAGCAAACGTTTATAGTCTCGATAGGGTTACCTTTTAACCATTTAATCATTCATTGTCCCATCCATTTCAGAGTATAATTTAAAAGAATGAATCCAAAATATATGTTTCCACATATTTTGTATTGCATTTTTCTTTTTCCTTATTTCTTTATTTTGTAAGATAAAAAGCATTGTCCTGGTTTGGTGGCCAGCTGTTGACAATGCCATTCACTGGTTGTAATTTAACTGAACAAGCTGGCTCATGATGAGACCCCTTGTCTTATAATTATAAGCCATTACCCTATTTTGGTATGCAGTGTTGGTAATATCAGTTGAACTATTCCTATGATCATGGTAAGCAGGCTCGTGATGAGACTTTTTATGGTCTTATATCAAATATATTTTAGAATTACACTCTGAAAAATCATAAACTTTTATGGATGGGGTGAATAATTTACTCCTTAAGAAAATCATGGATGACAATTTTAAGAGTTGAAGATGCTAAGATTGGATCAGTCTTTGCTTTCTATTGATGACCTTTTTTAGGCTTTTAAAACTTAGAAGGATTTACATTATTTTCAAGTTTCTGAGAAGATTTTACAAAAAATAAAAAGGGTTTTCAGAGTTTAATTATACCTAATTTCCTAGAACTTTCTTCTTTTCCTTCAAGGCTTCCATCTATCAAAAGTAAATATTAACACTATTTTTCTTTTAAGTAACCTTTTCAAAATAGTAAAGACCAATAGAGGGCTATTTACAACTTTATTTTCCAAGAAAGAAACTAAACTAATTATTCACACAAATATAGCTGAAAATTGAATATTTACAGAGTGAGAAGGGGTTACTTCCTCAAGTGAAGAATTTTTTCAAAATAAGCTCATTGACAGGAAGAGAATCTCTCTTTCCTAATAAACCTTGCAATATGAATGTTGAGGGGCCTATCTTCTCGCTGATTTGAAATGGCCCGAGCCACATTTTCTGAAATTTAGTGTGTTTTCCTTTATCCTCGTGGGCTTTGTCCCATTTCAAAACAAGATCACCAACTTGTAAAAGTTTTGGGCCAGTGGAAGTTGTATCAAAAAAAGACTTAATAATTTTTTGATGCTTCGCATGTGTAGTTCAGGGTTTCTTTCTTTCTTCTTCTAATTTCAAGATCTGATTATGTCTCAATTGGATAGAAGATGAGGGATTTTGTTTAATAAACTGCACTAAGGCTAGTGATGGAATTACTAAGTTTGCTGGTATGACAGACTGCTTTCCATACACCAGATTAAATGGAGAAGTGCCTATTGAGGCCTTTTGTATTATACAGTCTGCCCATAATGCAAATGTCAAAGACTTATTCCAATTATTATGATTCTAATCAATAGTTCTCTTAATGATTTTGATAAGATTTTTATTGGTGGATTTTGCTAAACCATTACCGTAAAAATAGTAGTTTGTAGAATATTTCAATTTAAATCCTCTTTTGATAGCAAATTCAAGTATGGAATTATCAGAGAAATAAGATGCATTATAAAAAATAAGAGCATTTGGGACACCAAACCTGGTAATGATGAACTGGTCTATGAATTCAATGATTGCCTCAGAGTTTGTTGTCTTCAAAGGAATTGCTTCTACCCACTTAGTAAAGTAATTCATAGCTGTAAGGATGTACCTGTGCTATTTGGATGAATCGGGAATAATTTCTCTAAAGATATCCAATCCCCATTGTTCAAAAGGTTGCTCAATGTTGACTGGTTGCAAAGGAAAAGTTGGCTTTCTTTGTCTTCCACTGACAGTTTGACATGTTCTGCATTTCCTTACATACTCATGAGTATCTTTAAATAAGGTGGGCCAGTAATACTCAACATGAATAATTTTGTGAGCTGTTGTATTAGCTCCAAAACGTCCTCCTGCTGGACCATCATGTAATTCCTGCAAGACCTTTTTCAATTCAGGTTTTTCTAAGCATCTTAACAAAATCGAATCATAATTCCGTCTAAACAACACATCATCAACAATCATGAATTTTTTGCTTTCAGTCTTATGGCACGTTTATTTTTATAGGAAAGATTAGAAGGAGCATATCCATTTTTCAAATAAAATATCAAATCTGGATATTGGGATTCAGGATTGATGGTACTTATCTCATTTACTTCTTCAATATTGTTGGTACCTTCATGTTCCTGAATATTAGAAGCTCCTGCTAACAACCTACAAAAACCTTGGCCTTTGACAATCTTTGCTGGTCTAATGTCCAAATCATATTCTTGTAATGTCATAACCCAGTTTGCCCTTTTTCCTCCCAATTCGCTTTGAACTAGTAACTGTGTTACTGCTGAAAAATGGACTATTAC
This sequence comes from Pinus tabuliformis, assembly GCA_031772625.1. Taxonomy (NCBI): domain Eukaryota; kingdom Viridiplantae; phylum Streptophyta; class Pinopsida; order Pinales; family Pinaceae; genus Pinus; species Pinus tabuliformis. The sequence continues at coordinate 264,790,738 of CM062811.1, forward strand.
TTTTGTGTGAGACTTTAAGAGAAAGGGCCTAAAGTGTTTAATAGCTTTGAATACAGCAAAGACTTGCTTTTCAACTTTATAGTAATTGAGCTCAACACCTTGAAGATTTGAACTATAAAATGATATTAGTGCTTCCAAGCTTTGATCATTGATTTGTGTCTCTACTGCTGCGTAAGATGAATCAGATGCTAGAGTATATAAAATAAAATGATTTGAAAAATTGGAAGTGTTTAATGCAGGAGCATTTATGATTTCTTGCTTGATTGAATCAAAAGCCTCCATTTCTATATGCCCCCATTTAAACACTGATTTGTAATGGTAAAACAATCTGTGAAAAATCTGGAACAAATACTTTTACAAAATTTATTAGACCTAAAAATGATTGCATTGATTTTTTACTATGTGAAAATGGAATATCATAAATCTCTTTGATTCTATCTGGATCGATATAAATACCATCTTTTGAAACAATGAACCCTAAGAGTTTACCTTGGTCAAGAGCAAAAAATGACTTCTTAGAATTCAGTGAAATCCCATACCTTTTACAGCGTTCAAAGATTTGTTTCAAATCATGTAAATGATTTTCTCTTTTCTTAGAGAAGACGGTAATATCATCCAAATATACAACTACTGATTTATTAATGAGACCTTTGAATGTTATATCCATTGCTCTTTGGAAGGTAGATCCAGCATTAATTAAACCGAAAGGCATTTTTTAATAGGCATAAGTTCCCCACTTAGTTTTGAAAGTATTCTTGAGTCTATCATCAGGGTGCACCAAGATTTGGTTATACCTTCAAAAGCCATCTAATAAAGACATTAATTCAGAACTAGCTACTGAATGCAGAGTTTGCTCCATTGTTGGTAGTGGGAAGTTATCTTTTTTACTTGCCTTATTAAGATTTCTGAAATCAATGCAAATTCTAATGTCACCATTCTTCTTTCTCACGAGCACTAAGTTGGATGAATTTTCCTTAATTTCTGTTGTACTTGTTTTTCTTCAAATCATTGGAATTGTATGCTATATGATAGAAGTATCATATGTTTTCAAGTCATCATAATTCCAAACAAAGACATTTTTATATCTATTCAATAATCTGATAAATGCAAATATTTCTTCTGAAGTAAGTTCTAATCCCAGATTGATATTTTCTGGCTTGGCCTCTGTGCCAAGATTTATTAATTCAAATCTCAAAGTAGAACTTTGAAGCTTTGAATTAGTAACCTATTTAAACCTATCTTTGATGTCATAAAGGTCTTCAAGTTTGACCACTAGTTTAGGTATTGAGTTTTCTTCAAGTTTTTCCTTCATTTGAAGATCAGGCTCACTTTCATCAATAATTTGATCATCATAGGACTTATAAGAAGTTAAGAAATTTAAAATGTTCTCGTCATGATTGAATACTCGCCAGTTAGTGACGTTATTGGGAACCGATGGCCTAAAAATTAACTCTACTGAAAATCTATCGAGACTGTAATCTTCAGATGGAAGGAGCTTAGAAGCGACATTGGCTAGTAAATCTACAGCTGCATTCTGAGATCTTGGAATGAGAGAAATATTAAATGCTAGAAAATGAGATACAAGGTCTTGTACCAAGGATTGATAATGTTTAAGGTGACTAGAAAGGCAATGTATAGTATTTCTGACTTGCTTTATAACAATTTCAGAGTCACTGAACACTTTCAAATATTGCACCTTAAGACCTATTGCTTTGTAAAGTCCTTGAATCAAGGCTTCATATTCAGCAGTATTATTTGTGCACTCAAATTCTAATCTACATGATAGCATAGTCTTTTCTCCTTCCGGACTAACTAAAATACATCCTGCTCTTGCACCATCATTAGATTTAGACCCATCAAAATATAATGACCAAAATAAAGGTTTATCTACAGTTTTATTTACAATTTCCTCAGCAATTTTAACACACCTTGATGTATTTGTTTGGGAAAAAATTTCAATTTGAGATGTGAAATTATTAACTGAGAAAGGTGATGATTGAGCACTAAAATTACCAAAGAATGATTCAGATGAGTAGTTACCAAGAATATTATTGTTGAATGCTATAGGTTGGTTTTCTTGTTCAAATTCCGTTACAGTATGAGTCATATGTTTCTCCCGATCAATCTTGATCTGATTTGGCTTCCCTTTATAGGGAAGCCACATGTGAGACCAATCGGTAGAAATGTAACCATGAAATTTCTCAGACTAGTCTCTACTTAAAATAAAACCATAAAACTCAGGAATATCAGCAATTAATTTATCAATTCTCTGATCCACTCTTGGATCAGCTGATAACCTAATGGTAACTGAGTTGATTTCTCCGAATACTTGAACCTTAGTTCTATCCAATTGGACAATATGCACTATAGACTTTTGGGGTTCAATATTCAGTTTAGAACAAATCAAAGCTGGAATAATATTTGATGAAGCCCCAAATTCTATCAAGCAATTGTGCAGATTTCTATTATAAATCTCGTAGGTCAAGAAAAAAGGAGTATGGGAATTTGATCTATCTCCAATTAGAACAGCATCAGTAGCTTCTACTCTACCATCTGGTGGCTTACCTATCTCATTAGCAGCTTTGGACAATACAACATTCAGAAGAGGAGAAGAAGGTACTACATTTAATTCATTGAGAAGCAATTTTTGTTGATGTTTAAGCTTACTAAGCTCAAACATAGTGATATTTGCTTTTGTTTTCTTCATGTCTTCAATGATGTTGTAATCCAACTACTAATGTTTTAGATGTTGAAGGTGAATTGGAAGCTGATGGCTGATTTTGAGTAGGCATCGATGTAGACTTATTTGTCGGAACCTTTTCTTTAGTAGTAGTACCCATGTTCCTTTTCTTTTGAGTCACTTGAACAGGTTCAGGAGTTCCTTTACTCCTCGTACTTACTGGAAAAGCTTCCTGTTCATTTTCAGTATCATAATTGGGCAAAATGAAGTCCCACATCCCATGACACTCTACATCTTCCTTTTCTTCAGTTTTTTCAGATGATAAGACTGTATCTTCTTCTTCATCATCCTCGGGGTCTGACTCTGCATTGGATATAGCATTGGGGGGTTTTGATTCTAGTTTCTTAAAGTTTCTAAATGGCTTCTTAGTTGAGGTCTCAACTACTTGTTTCTTAATTTCTATCATTTAATTTGACATAGTTTTTAGAACCATTTGGAGACCTTCCATATCGTATGGATCTTTAGCCATTTTCTTCTTTGAATCATCTTTGAAGGTATCTTTTTTAGATTTTCTATCTTCAAGCACAACTTTCTTTTCTAAGGTGATGATACGTTTTTCCATAGCAATTGCCTCTTTCATATTTTCTACTAAAGTAGGCTTTGCAGCGCTATCTACAAAGATAGCTATGTTTGAAGGTAAGGCTGATATGTACCATTCACTTCTAACCTGTTCACTAGGTTTTGAGGCAGTATGAATCTTATTTAAGAGTTTATTAAATCGTGAATTAAACTCTTTTATAGGCTCTATAGATTCCATTTTAAGATTTGAGAGATCATTAATTAATGTTGCTACGGATCTGTCATCACCATATTTAGTTAAGAACTGCTCTTAGAAAATATTCCAACTAGTAATGGATCCTGATGGTAATGAAAAGTACCAAGACCCGGCTGATCCTTGTAGGGTATATGGGAAAAGCCTGACAACCACGTCTTCTTCAATAACTCCTTTTAAATTGACTGACAACATAAAGTTCTTTATGTGTTCATCTGCTTGAACACCTGCATCTGGATTGAAATTGGCAACCATTTCTCGGGATGAGCTGGCAATGGGTTCAAAGGTGCAGGCATTGTGACTGCACCAAGATTGTTCCATGGGTTCTGTGCCATTGTTGAGGTACTAATGGATGATAGAGTAGATGAAGTTCTAGATGGTTGGGAAGGAGCGAATATTGAAGTTCCAGATGGTTGAGAAGCAAATGTTAAAGTTCTAGTACCTTGTTGAATGATGATCTGGAGTGGGGGAGTGGATGGTTGACTTTGCAATGGAGAAGATGAAATGGATGATGATGATGAGAAAGTTTCACTATCAGAGCCTTCAATTGTCTTCCTTTCTCTTTTTCTTTTAGGAAAAGGTAATTCAGTAGGTTCAATACCAAGCTTTTCACTTTGAAGTCTGGTGAGGGGATGCGAATGAATGAATTGCGAAGTCACACTGCCTTGAGATAACTCAGATTTCTGTGGTGATATTGAGAATCCTTGAAGTTTATGAATTAGAGACTGTACTTCAGGAGATTCTAGAGTTGATTTATCTGAGATGTTTTAGGGTTTAGTAGTGGTTGTTGTTTCCTCAAATTCTCGCTTAGAAACTAGAGTTTTAGCATGCGAGGGAGAAGTCAGAGCTGAGGTAGAGGGAGATTTACTCTCAGAATGGATTATAGATTTGGATTTTCTTGCCATTCACAGTTCATGCCCTCCTAGCGCCAAAAATGTTTATTCCTCGAAAATCATTGCATCAACATTAGGGAAAACCACCTGGTGCGGCCCTTAAAGCAGCTCCTTTTCCATTTGGTGTGGTGGCTCCAACTGGATATAACGGGACCGGTTTCCCAATGATTTATAAGTGGGATGGATAAGTGATCGATTTTTTAATATCTATTGGAAATGATAAATGATCTATTATAAAATGCAATAACATAAAAGTAATTAATCTATCCTGGGAAGTCTTTCTCTTAGTGCAATTTTTGATGGTTCTTATTGACAAGTAGGCATATAGATGACTCTACTCATAAACAAAAATATTCATTCATATGATAATTACTTTGTTCAAGTAGTTGAACAAAGTAATAATTAAAATGTTATCACACTAATCTTTATATATTATTGACACACATATATATGAAAGATAAAAACTCTTAAACATTCAATAGTGATAAGTGAAAGAATTGTTGTAAGAGCATATACATATATCAATAATAGAAAAATAAATAAATGTTGATTCACATAAGAGCATGAAGAAAAAACACCGATAGTAGTACCGTATGCATTTGAGTCTCCTCCGATATGAATTGCATTCAGATCCTACCTTTTAACTTCGAAATAATTTCACAAGAAGCAATGGTGCATATCACATAAAAGCATTCTTCATCAAAACTCAGAATTCAGGTCTAGTTTTTATAAAAATAAATATATCAGAAGCACAATAGTGCAACTTCCGATCCAAGTCTTAATACAAAAATTTGAGGACCCTTTCTAAAAACATGAAAGGGTCTATAAATACTACTTAAACTAAAAAACTATGAAATAAATATGCTATGCGCTGGTATAACAAAATCACAAAAATGTGAAAATCTTCTTGAAATAGGCATGCTGCAGTTGCTCAAAAATGTTTCACTGTATTGGTTGATCATCTTGTGATTGGAGCTGAAAAATGGAGAGCATCAGCTGAAGTTTTGGTGGATGAATCATGCGTGAGTGTAACTAAGCAGTGTATGTGGCATCATTAAGTTCGGGAATCATATGGCCAATTGCATTGGTGAGGCATTTCATTGCTATTCGCTGACTGTATGGCTTGACAAGGAAAAACCTAAAGGTTTCCCATGTTAAACTTTGAATACCTGCGATCAATCTTTCCCTCTGCTCTAGCTCCTTTTTTCACATCTGTTCCAATACTTTTACTAATGGAAGTTTTCCTGGAGAACATTCTGTTATTAAATTTGATAAATAAAGACTATTATTAATCAATTCAACTAGGTTGTTTGTTGCCAATTTGCATCTTGATGTCACTCTTTCTGCCTTCATTAGTTGAGATTTCCATTTAGTAAATAGAATTTCTTTATGTGATTCCAGAATTTATGGTAGATTAGCAGCTTTTCCCTCTTTAGATTCTTTTCAAGAGAGAAAATTTGTTAATCTTTCATCTACTTTTTCCAAGTCTAGTCTCGCATCTACCGATTTGTCAACCATGGATGATGAAATTTCACACAGAGGAAGAACCAATGAGATATTAAGACATAATAGGCTCAAATGACTAGATAATGCCCTGGTAATTTGTAAAGCCTCCGATCTGAATTCTCCCACTTGGGATATTCCTTGAATCTTTCTATCTGAACTGTTAGTTGAGCAATTTTTTCTTCCTTCGATTTGCCCAACTGTTCATTTAATAACTACAACTTACTCAATGCTTGGGATAATTCTTGCTCTTTATAAATTGCTTGCTCATTAATCCTTTTCTTTTCTTTGAGAAATTTCTCATTCAACTAGCCATTTATTTGCTTTTGGGTTGCTAATTGTTGTTCCAGTTGTTCTATCTTCTGTTGTTTCTCCTGTGCCTATGCTTCTAGCAAACTGATTACTTGGTCTTTTTCTTTTAGCAAATTACTGACCTCCGATGCTTTATCCATTGTGGCCGTTGTGTATGCTCCAGCATACTGAGAAAGTTTGGTGAGATCTTCAGAAGGATCAACTTCCTCTCTCCATACCACATTTGTTATCTCCATTTGTGAAGTCAAAAGAGGAGATTGATCAATTTTCCTCTTTTTCCTTTGTCTTTTAATTCCAGCCCTAGGCTTAGGGCTGTAGAAGACTGCTAATTATTGTTCCAATTGTTCTATCTTCTGTTGTTTCTCCTATGCCTGTGCTTCTAGCAAAATGATTACTTGGTAATTTTCTTTTAACAAATCACTGAACTCTGATGCTTTATCCATTATGGCCGTTGTGTATGCTCCAACATACTGAGAAAGTTTGGTGAGATCTTCAGAAGGATCAACTTCCTCTCTTCATACCATATTTGTTATCTCCATTTTTGAATTCAAAAGAGGAGATTGATCAATTTTTCTCTTTTTCCTTTGTCTTTTAATTACAACCCTATGCTTAGGGTTGTAGAAGACATCTAATGGTGGTATCTCTTCTATGTGTAAAACAATTTCACCAGAGGGATTTTTAGGGATTATTTCTACATCCTTTTGAATCATGGGTGGGCCGCTAGTTCCTTCAGTCGAAACTGTGTTGATTACTGACTTCTGAGTAGTAGTCACCTCAGGTGTGCTGAATCCTTGAATGCTCTTAGTATTACTAATGATGGAATCAAATTGTTGCCACTCCTTGATCAGTTTAGGATCAACATAAATGCTTGAATCAAGGAGTCCACTACTTGTTTTTTGTCTGTGCTCTTGTTTTGGCAACTTTTCCTATTCGGGAACCTTCTCTACTACAGGAGTATTATTGATAGCTTTCTTTTCACTTTGACTTTGTGACTGAACTGTTGGGGTTGTAGCTAATAGATCCAAAGGCAGAGTTTGCAACCTCTGGGCTCTGAGCCTATTGAATTTTTCTAGTCCCTCCTCTCCATATTTGATACGAGCCAATACTTTAACCCGATAAAATATTTCAGTTGAAGCAAACAAATCATCAAAATCATCTTCTTCATGATCAAATCTAGTAAGTTTAGCTTGAGAAGTAACGTTATAGGCAACCTTCCTTAGGTCAAATTGCCTATTCGGAATGGTGGCAAGATTTGGCATCTGAATATTCTCTACCTCTTTCTCTGCGTGCTTATAATCATGTAAGGTAAAAATGCCACACTGTAGGGGGAATGTAGGCCACATATTTTTCTTGGAATCCCTCAAGGTTTTTGATGTTCCTTCAACTATTATCTAATATGCTAACTCTCGAGCTAGCAGTTTATCAGGAACATATAGAGGAAGAACATGGGGTTTGGTAAGACTACCAAAAAGCCTTACATAAGTGAATTTCTCCTCTCCAAACTAGCTACCCACTACTGTTAGGTAAATTGCTACTTCCTGAGATATCTTAGGGGCAGGCTTATTGAAGATAGAATAATATACAGGTAGGACAAACCCATTGCAAATTCTTTACAAGTGATTCTTATAGTGGGCCTTCTACAATTGTTTGTGATAGATATGAATAGGATTAGGATCTTGGGAAGTCCACTTCCATCCGAGTACGGGGTATTCAAAATTAAAACAAATAATATCAAGAATATATGCACTGTAGTAAAAAGGAGGAATGATCCGGGAAGTTGTATACACTTTCCTTCTGTATTCTAGTATCTCAGTGGCTATTCTATTATATAGAATATTTTCCCAATCCATAACATAACCATTAATCACAACTTCCATTAACGAGACCATATCTATAGTAAATCTTGCAAAATCATGTTGTCCCCACAGTCTACACATCATAGCGCCAGCATAGCAATAAGGAGAAGCTAGTGAGTCAATAGAATACTTACCCAATGAATCGTGCTTATGTTTCTCCGAGAAATGACTCCAATGTCTGATCGGGTCCGATTCCAAGTCATTTTCTTTTGCAAATGCTTCCAGGAATGCCTTGTTATAGCACTTCTCGAGCGGAGGTAGATGGTACATTTGCTTGAGATCTTCAGGTTTAAATGACCTGAATGTTCTTCCATAAGGCGTGGAAAATGTTCTGTCTAAAGTTGGGATTTTATCGACGACCCATCTAACCACATCAGTGTATGGCAAAATTTTGGCCTGCGCTGCTATTTGGTGAAGGTATGAATATGCCAATTCTTTGAGAGTTCCTTCTGACTTGCTGGTAGAATCAGCTATGGCTTCCTCTTCCAATTCTTCAGGCTCCTTTGCTTCTATCAAATTGTAGATGCTTTCCGAGCTCACATTTCCCAAACCGAGACATGTTGTATCTAATATTAGTCCCTTCTTGCTCGGTTTTGGTTCTTTAGCTATAGGGGTTGCCTTGTCCTTCTTAGATTTCTTCCCCATCTTCTCCGCATTCATGAGTTCAAAGAAACTCTACACAGACAATTAAAAACCATAACACATGGATATTGCCGCTAAAAGCCAATATGAAAATGAACAGAATTAAGGCAATTGACATATGATAAGTCGGATGTAGTTAAGAACCACCACGAGTGAAACCTTTGAAGGATTTACTCTTAACTATGAAATTAATAGCCGTTCAAGCTGCCAATTGTGATGAATTCATACCATAAATACCCATCTCATTGATCATATATTGAAGGTTATCTCATGCGTTTTTTTGGATTTCCCCGATCAGTGATCGACGATAAATCGCAAATCGCAATTGGGAGTTTCAAAAGGGTAAGGCTTTGTCACTTTCAATGAATATCTCCGATTGCCGATAAAGTGATATTATAATAGGGCTGGGTGTGTTTTCGTTATATTGGTTTGATTTATTAATTTTTAAAAGACTTATGCATGCAAACCCTTTTGCGAATGTTTTCCTCTTGAGATGCACACGTTATTTATTGATCACAATCGAGGGTTCAGCTTGTGCTTTAACTCTTTGTCATATGATACCTCCGATTGCCGATTGCGATTACCTTTATCGGATCAGAGGATTTGATGAGGCCCTCTTTATGTGTGTCCCTTTGTCATTGCGATACGCGATCTCCGATCACTTTATCACAATGTAGAATTATTTATAATCTTTTTTTAAAAGAACACTTTATACTTTTCAAAAGGCTTTACAAAATGAATTACTTACATCAGGCCTTTTGATAAAGGTTTTTCTTGTAATGCGGTCAATACTAGTTTTATTTATCAAATAAAAAATCTCACTAAGTTTATTTAAAAAGGGACCCATTTCTTATAAAAATTTTGTGTAAAAGTTTTTAGAAATTGGGAGTTGTTGTACAACACAACGAAGTGTAAATAACTAGCCTAAGATCAATTAATCCAACAAAGTTAAATCATTAAGAGAGAGCCCTCTCTGAGCATTAGGAAGGTTAGATCTTGATCTCAAAAGTAGGTTTGTGGTTACCTCTATTATTTCTTTCATGACAACCCTAGGGAGATTTTAAAGTGATAACATAGTGGTGACCATACTGCAGATGATTCCTTAGTTCAATAAACTTTAAAGGAAATCCTAAATCTCATCATTGCACCTTAAGGCCATTTTAGGGTTGTTAAAAGGTTTTATTAAACAAAAAAAAATTAAATTTCACTTCCAAAAGAACATACTATACCAGGGCACATCCAGATCCAAACCTTGCTATAATAGTTGATAATCCAGACAAAATGAGAAAAACCAATAAAGTAGAAAGTCAAGAAAGCATTAGTCACCTAAATAAAGAAAATTCACTTCCTAGAGAGTTATCGAACTTAGAGGATCTTCCATTTGATTTATCATTTGAGCATTCATTGTTTCGTACCAAATTTGAAACTTCAGTCTATGATACTGTAATAGACCCTGCTTTTATTCAATTTATTGAATTAGAGAAGACTAATATACATCCTAATTTAGATCAACATGTTCTAGAAACTTTTGACAAACTATGCTTTAACCTCAAATTTGATAAGACACATTGATGAAGCTTATTTTCAACAGTGAGTTGAATTAGTTGCCCTAATTACTGCTACTCCTAAGCCTTCTACCATTCCTTTAGAGTCTTTAAATTCATCTTTATTTAGTACCACCTCATCTATTATTTCCACTACACCTCATTCCACATAATCATTCATCCCCAAGCTCCCTCTTCAACCCAGAGTTTTATTTCCATCTCCAAATATTTCAAGCTTACCAGTAATCCCTTCAAGCTCAGCTGTAAGCCCTTTAAGTTCATCTTCAGGAACTACCACTTTACCTCCTAGCCAAGCTAGAATATTAGCCATGGCTGCTAGATATGCTCCTTTGAACTTACCATCTCAAGTACATGCCATGCCCTAAGGCTATCAGAGTAAAACATTTCAGTTTTATGGTACTAGTCAATATACTTCACGACAACATGTAAATAAAATGAATGATTACTTTGAATTACATGAAATTGATGAGTAAGATGTAAAAATGAGATTATTTGCACAAACACTAGCAGGAGATGTCAAGAAATGGTTTAAAGGTTTATCTGTTGGTCATATTGCTGATTTACCTACTTTCCATAGATTGTTTATCAATAGATGGGAAAGGAAGAAAACCCTTTACAAATATTATCTAAATATGAAAACATTAGAAGATCTCCTAATGAATCTATTCAGGATTATTGTACTAGGTTTAATAGTATTTACAATGCAATCCCTACAAATATCAAACCTCCCCCAGACTTATCACTAATTAAATTTCCTGATGGTTTTGACACTGATATGTCTTACCAATTGAGAGAAAGAAACCCTCCAACTTTAGAACAGATGCAGAGTGATGCAGTTAGTGTAGAAGCTAACTTGTTGGCTAAAAGAGCTAGGATGAGAAATGAAAGGAGAGTTACCATTAAGGAGGAACCATCCACCTCAGATGTTAAGATAGATACTTTGGCTAAAATTTTAGAAAAGTTAGTGGATAGATTAGAAATTATGGAAAGAAAACCACAATGGGATAATCAACAACAAGGTCCTCAAATAAGAAATCCAAACTTTAGTAAGAATCCCAATACTGGTAAGGCTAGAGAAGGGCCACGTGATCAACAGATTAGACAACCTTTCCAAGAAAACTATGCTGAAATTTCTCACCAAAATGAAGAAGATGAAGACACTCAGATTAACTTAATGGGAATAAATGATGGTAATACTATTTTTCTTACCCAAGAAGAACAAGAATTATGCATGCTACAACAATTGCAGTTACAATATAGAGAGTCTTTTGATTATAAAAAAAATTATGAATTTTCCATTAATGAAGTTCATAAGCAATATAACCTTAGGAGTAGGAAAAACATAGAAGCTCCTACTAATAAAACTATCCAAACTCAAACCAAGAAAACAGTGGGAGCTCCTACAACCAAAGTGCTGCAAATTCTCTCTAGGGAAACCCAAAAAACTTTCACTCAAAAGATTGCATCCAGTCCAAAAATTGTAGACATCACAGATACTACTGTGAAAATTTCAAGTGATACTTAAAAATCAGCTGCTATGAAAACTTCAAAGGATGACCAAAAATCAACTAATCCTCTAGCTTCAAAGGCTATTCAGATTTCAGCTGCTTCCCAAACTATTCCAAATCAAAGAATTGAAGATAGTAAAGCAGTAGACACCCAAACACAAACTGAATTACCAACTGAGGATAAAAGAGAAAAAACTACAAAAACTTCAATTTCCAAGGAGGAAGTCATATGTTCAGGCAAAACACAGACTCCATTTAATATCCAAAATGAAATTGCCAAATTAAAAATATCAGTTCCTTTAATAGAATTGATAAGAAATGATTCCTACCAAGCCCAAATCACTGAACCATTGAATATAGATGAAGGAGAAGACTCTGTTAATCTAAATGATTACCAACTAGAATTAATATTTGGTCCTGAAGTAAATGGAAAACATGAACAAAGTGGTATACCTCCATTCTAAATTAGCTTGACTTTTCATGATCAAATCTTACACAATGCTATGTTAGATTTAGGAGCATCCCACAATCTAATCCCAAAAGCTATCATGGAAACATTGGATTTAGATATAACCAGACCATACAAAGATCTTTTCTCTTTTGATTCTAGTAAATTCAAGTGCCTGGGCCTAATTAAAGACTTGTGTGTTACTCTAGTTCAATAACCAGGTAAAAGTATTGTCATGGATATTGTAGTTGTTGATATCCCTCCAAAGTATGGAATGTTGTTATCTCACTCACAGGTAGAAAAATTGTAGACATGTCTTATGCCATAATTTCAGTATTTGGTCAGCCCAAAAATCTTTATAGAGAAACTTTGATGAAATACATGGTCAGTAGTATTGATAAACCACATAAATATCCTATTTATTTTGTACATTCTAATATGGATTCTTTCATTTTAGGTAATTCAGACACTGAAAAGGACAATAACACAGTTTTAAAACAAGAACATAAAGAACCTAACAATGAAAACAAATTAGAGGAGAGTATTCTATGAATAATCCTAGACTTAGCCAATACAGAGAAACTGTCCTGGATCTCATTAAAGAACTTCTTGAAATTGAATTCACTGCTATTCCTAGGAAATAGAACATGCAAGCTCACAGTTTAGCTACTTTTGTCAGCATTTGCAGATTACATTTTCAACCCAATCACCACTACACTCCAGAGGTGAGACACAGGCCTTTTATACCTGACAATTTGAAATATTGGCAGATTTTTTCACAAAATTCTCAAATCTATGATTTCATGAATGTTGAAGGAGAATTCCAAAACTATAACATAGATACTGATTGTACAGTAGATAATGCCATGGATAGTGAAATATATATAAATGCTTTAGATGTAAATAAACCCACTAAATTCACTAAAGTAGAAATAGATAACTTAGAAAAGGTAGAAATAGAAGAACTAGTTAATGATGATTTTGAGATTTTAAACCTTAAAAATAAATTTTTTCCTAAGGTATTAGTCCCATTAGAAGATCTGTTTGATTCAAATGATGTAGCTAGGAAACCAAAGATGGAGCCTTTAATATTAGACATAGAAGAATGCAACCTAGTAACGGAAGAAAAACCTAAGCTTGTTAAGTTATCCAAAGCATTTCCTCCAACTGAAAAGTTGAAATACATAAGTTTGTTTAAATAATTTGAAGATTTCTTTGCTTGGAGTTATGAAGACCTCAAGTCTTATGAAACCAGCATTATTCAACATAAAATACCCATCAAAGAAGATCAGAAACCCTTTAAACAAAATATTAGGAGAATTAATCCAGTTCTTATGCCATTAATTGAAAAAGAAGTAAAAAGGATGTATGAGGCACAAATCATAGCACTAATTAGATATTCAGATTGGGTCTCTAATTTAGTCACTACTAGAAAGAAAACAGAGAAATAAGACTTTGTGTTGATTTCAGAAACTTGAACAAAGTATCACTAAAGGATAACTATCCCCTCCCTAAAATGGACCATATTCTCTAGAGGGTAGTAGGGTCATCCAGAATTTCATTACTTGATGGATTCTCTGGATATAACCAAATCCTATTTCAGCTAGAAGATCAAGAAAAGACTGCATTTACCATTCCCTGGGGTACTTTCATGTATTTGAAGATGCCTTTTGGATCGATGAATGTTGGAGCAACATTCCAAAGAGCAATGGACATAGCCTTTGCAAAATAAATCCATGACTTTTAGTTGTTTACCAAGATGACATCACAGTGTTTTACAAATCAGATAATGAACATCTAAATCACCTAGGCTAATAAAATGTAGAAAATTTGGTATTTCTTTGAATCCCAAGAAGACACTCTTTGGTCTAGAAGAAGGTAAACTCGTAAGACACATAATTTCAAAACAGGGCATTAGAATTGATCCAGCTAGAATAGAGGAAATCCTAAACATCACTCACCCTAGGAACATTAAAGAATTACAATCATTCTTAGGTAAAATAATTTTTCTTAGAAGATTCATTTCTAACTTAGCAAAACAAATCAGTGAATTGAATAATATGTTAAAAAAAGATTCAACACTTAAGTGGACAGTAGAGGCTAAGAAGTATTTTGAGGCAATAAAAGAAGCCCTTACTAAAACACTTGTCCTCATAAGCCCTGATTTCAAAAAAAAAATTATAATTTTTTCCTTTGCTTGAGAACACACTATTGCAGTAGTCTTGTTGCAAAAGAATGATCAGGGTTATGAGCAGCCTGTTGCATTTTTCAGCAAATATTTGAGAGATGCTACACTAAAGTATAATATAATGGAAAAACAAGCATTTGCTTTAGTGAAGGCTATTAAGGATTTCAGACTGTACATTTTATACTCACATATCATTGCATATGTTGAATTAGTAAAGGACATTATAACACAGAATGGGCCTGAAGGAAAGAGAGGAAAATGGATTGCCACTATTTTGGAATATGATATTGAAATAAAGCCTACAAAACTAATCAAAGACCAAGGTTTAGCTAAACTCATGGCTGAATCGAACTGTCAGGCCTTAGATATGAATTTCATTGGTGCTCTAGATGATCAGGAAGAGATGGCGACTCCACAGATAAATGAAGCTTTTTGAGATTCACCTTGGTATACAGATATCATATTTGTTTTACTAAATTTACAAGATCCTCCTAGTTTATCTAGAACTAAAGGTAGATTCTTGAAAATGAAATCAATGAAATATTGTGTCAAAGACAATGCTTTGTTTTGGAAAGATAATGATAGAATTTTATTGAATTGTTTATTAAAAGATGAAGCTAACAAAGTTATGAAAGAATTTCATGCAGGATATTGTGGAGGACACCTATACTGGAAAGCAACTGCTGATAAGATTTTAAGGGCATGCTTCTATTGGCTTACCCTTTTTTCAGATGTCAAGAAATATGTGACCTCTTGTCACAAATGCCAAATCTTTGAAGGCAAAAAGAAACTCTTACCATTACCCCTCAATCCCATCTCCATAGAAATGCCATTTTAGCAATGGGGTTTAGACTTCATTGGTGAAATTCACCCATCCTCCTCATCCCAACATAAATGGATTGTGACAACCACTGATTACTTTACTAAATGGATAGAGGCCATCCCTTCTAGACAATCCACTGATTTTGTCATCATCTCATTCCTTGAAAACAATATCCTTTCAAGATTTGGATGCCCACAAAAGCTCATTACTGATAATGCAGCTGCCTTCAAATCCAAGAAAATGATAGAATTTTGTAACAGATATCACATTACCCTTGGCCATTCCATAGCCTATTACCCTCAAGGTAATGGACTTGCAAAATCCTCAAACAAAAGCCTTGTTAATATCATCAAGAAATTGTTAGAAGACAATAAGAAGACCTGGAAAAGAAAGTTGGTTAATGTCTTATGGGCAGACAGACTAACTAGCAAAAAATCCATTGGTACATCTCCTTATCAGCTAGTTTATGGAATGGATGTTGTTTTTCCATCCTCTTTAGGAGTACTAGTGATGAAAATGATTCAAGAACTACAGGTAGAATCAAATGATATCCAAAGGAGGATAAATCAAAAAATACATTTGCAGCAAACCAGAGAAGAAGTCTATTTCAAATCCAAAGTGATCCAAGATAAAATCAAAAATATTTTTGACAAGAAAACCAAAGATGATGATTTTTACATAGGTGACAAAGTACTAAAATGGGATTCCAGAAGATAAGAAAAGGGTAAACATGGGAAATTTGATTTCCTATGGCAAGGCCCTTATATCATTTATGGTAATAGAGGTAACAATGAATTTTTCTTGAGGCAATTAAATGGAACAGATCTACCAGGTGGACCAATCAGTCGTAGAATGCTGAAGCATTACTTACCCCTAGATTAACATTAGTTCTGTTGTTTACTTTGCTCATTGTACATTACTTTGCAAAGTTTAGATTGGATTAGATGATTATATTTTGAATTTGAAGCCCGAAGAGAAGGCTCTAAGCTTTCAAAGGTGTACCATAATATGTATGAATAAAGCAGATCACAGAGAAGCAGTTACAAGGCAAACACAGTCAAAGTTTCGAAGGCTACTGATCTTAAAGTATCACGAGGAAATTCCATTCCCATGTGGAGCTACTGTTAGGGTCCTATAATAATAGGATTCATAATTTTGAATTGGCTATGATTAGTCTTGTAATATTGTACATACTTTTGCTTTCTGCAAAATGTTTTCCCATATTAAAAATAAAAAATGTAAAGAGGGTAAGTCCTAAAAGAAAAATCAAAGGACTAAAAGAAAAGGATCAAAAAAGAAAATAAAATATGAACCCCACCAAAAAGATATAAAAAATAGATTCTAAAAGTGATGCAAATTCAAATGCCACTACTTTTACTTTGTTTTGAAAAAATACGATTGTGTGCAGCTTGTCAAATGCCACAATCCATGATGGTCATATAGTTTAATCTTGATTCATTTATGCTTTAAATTTCATGTTTATAGATAGATAATGAAGACCCAACCAAACTGTTTAACCTTGGTGGATCAGTAGTTAGGTAGAGAATAATAAGGAGCTCATCAGTTTAATCTGAGCCCTTGGAGTTATAAGGTTAGAATTAGATAGTTTTCTTATCAAATAAAAAGAAATCAAGGGTCAACAAGCTCAAATGCACCCAATAAATGAAGAGAAAATGCTAGGGTACCTTCATTATGCTTAATCCAATGTTTCATGTGCAGGAGGAACTGGCAAAGGAAAGAAGACATTCACAAAAGTTGTGTAGTACTTTGGGTATTTGCCCTAAACAAGTTCTATATGATTTTAGGCCTAAATACTAAAGTTCATTCACTAATTGCCCCTCATTTCACTCAAACCCTTACATATATAAGTTTCCCTCCAATACCCCTTCATTACTCTTCCTTCACTAATTTCCCCTTCTTGATTCCAAAGGACCCTTCCCCTTCACTTCCTCTCATTTTAACACATTCCCATTGTAAAAAATAACCCTTTCACCCTTTATTTCATACCTTTCCCTAGACATTACCCTTTGAAAATCATTTCCCTCTTATTAATTTCCCCTTTTCCCTTAAAAACCCACTAAACCCCCTTATCCTAAGTTTGAATAATGTATCGGGCCCAAAGGTTAACCACTATCGGTTAAAAACCAAAAAAGCCCCCCTTTTCACTCTTTTTACTGTTTTTTCCTTACGAACACCTCTACAGACAAATTCTGAACCCCGAAGCTCTGCTCAACCATTTTAACCTCACCTACAACCAAAAGACATGGCAGACTTCAAATTTCAAGTAGAAAGACCATTCAACCTTCAGAAACCTCTATTTCTACCACAGAACCCTGTCTGCACACCTAATCATCGTTTTTCCAGGTATTCTTGAAAGAACCAGAATGACCCTCTATTTAAACTCTACACAGTAATTATAAAAGGTTAATTAATTGAAATTAATTAAAAAACCTTCCCAAGCTAAAAGAACCCCACTGTGCATCCAAAAGCCATTTTCTGCACACTGTATTCACCCTTCCCACTATTCCAGAACTCCTAACCCTACTCCTAAAGCCATAGAAAGAGTAATTCAATAGAATAAACCAAATTATGGCTTCCCAGAGCATCCTAAATGAGAAACCCCTACAAACCCCTCACCTGGATGTTGACCACCTCCCACTGGCTGATAGAGATTTCCAAATTAAAGACACAACTTCCCCCAACCATCTATTGAAACTCCACTGCTAGAGTAAAGACAAATTCCTAAACCAAAATGATGACATCCATCTGGGGGAATAAAATTTTCCCAAATACTTGTTCCCACAGGTATAACAGTTCCCTAAGATCATCCATCTATGCCAAAACTGTTATATCCCAAGACAAAGAGCCATAGTCTCTCCTAACCAATAGATTTTTTTTTACAATAACTGCAGATTTAATAAACCAAATGATACAGATCCAACCAAACCCAAATGAAACCCCATTTTACATTGAATACCTACTTGAACTCTATTTGAAGTTGGACCTTCCCAAGTAGACTCAAATATTTCAGACTTTCATCCTAGAAGAGTCTCATACCCCTACAGACAGTCCCCCATACTCTGCTACCATTTTATTTGAGAGGGCTAGACAAATTGTGACCATGCACTCTTGTATTCTAGGATACACCACAGCTGAGCATGTAGATGATCCTATTCTTGCTTTCCTCTCTATTTTTGGCCTAGGCAAGCCTCTAGTGCAATTTTCAATTTTGCCCACTACTTGGCAGACAAGATCCATGATTAATTGATCATACTTCCAAATGAAAGAGTATTAAAATACTCTTCTGTATTGTTCCACATGTTCCTATATTTCAAGTCAGATAAATTTCCAGTCAACATCCAAAAGCTGGACATTAAGGGCCATCCTAGGTCAGTCATCGTTTGGACACCCTTAATCCAAAAGTATTCCACTGTTTTTAGTTACAAAGAGTTCGTTGATTCCTTTGTGCATCCAGTTGTAAATATGCTAACCAGTAGTAATCAACCCAGGATTGGTGATAAGATAAAAAGAGTTTTGCAGTTGTCTAAGAATAGTATAATAGGAGACTGGTATCTATACCAGGATCACACTGAAATTAGAATATATGGATGCCAACTCACTCCCTATAAGCTGCCCAAATATCTTCCCATGAGGATATTTTCATTAGAATATATGAGGCAGATTATAAACTCAGATGATGCAAATTTCCTATTAGCTAGGAAGAGAACATAGGTCAAGATAAAAAACCAGCTTGGTCCTTTTATCTGTAATAATAGGGAGGTTGGAGAAGAAGCAGAGAAGTGTTTATAGGAAATAAAGTTCAACAACAGTTTTAAATGGCAATATGACCCTTTGGGAGTCATAAACAAACTAAGGCTCAAATTCAAATTAATCTCTTTTATGCATGAGTCCAGGGTAGACATTGAAAACTATGCCAACCAGTCAGAATGGTTGGAAAATACCTTGATAGATATGGAGAAATTCCATTCTGCATACTCTAGCCCTGCAGAACAAAAGTACAAAGAGGACCAGGGAAGAAGGTTATTTTTCAAGCATAGATACAACACATGATAGATTTGAAATCATGTTCAGGAAGAATCCCAAGCTAAATCCTGTCAATGAGCAAGAAGAGCAAGCAAAGATAGTTGGGACAGTTGAGACACTTCAAATCATTGATAAAGAAATAGTGGTTAGAGAAAATACAGCTCCATTAGTTTCAGAGGAAACTCAACAACCTTCCACCTATAATACCCAAAGCATTCAAAAATAGCTTAGCATAGAGGTTTCTTCATCAAGAAAACCAGTAGATAAGGAAAAGGACATAAAGGAGAAGTATAAAGAGATCAAATTAAGGAATGAGGCATTAAAGGTAGAAACATATGCCATTATTTCAAGCAGACTCCTACCAATCATAATAGGTTGATGTCAGCATTTGACATTAAAACTGGTAAAATGCAAATGACCTTTTTGTAGCCTATAGTCCAACAACATAAATCATCAACATACTACATGAAAACAAAATTTGAAGTTTTGGCCAGGGATGTTCACCCTATTGATCAAATTAAATTTCATAAGAAGACATGAGAAATGGTCTACTCAACAATGACCAACAAGGCCATGAGTGTTCAAAAACTTCAAAATTATTTAGACAATATCACAACAGAGTTTAAACTAGAGAAATAATCATCATAGGAAAAGGATAACAGAATCAAGTCACTGGAAGACTTGGTGTAGAAAAACTCATAAGGAAGAAAAATGAAGACATTGCTACACTAAAGAAACAACTGAATTTTCCTCCTTCTGAACATCCATAGACCAAGGAGGTTCTAGAGAGCCAAAGGCATAAAGATGAAATGATGGACCTCATTCTCTAGCTAAATGCTCAATTAAAAGAAATGGAGAATGAATTGGGGAATTTAATACAGTTGAAACAAGCCAGCATTGAGACATCCACTACCACTGCTATTCCTACAGTTACTACAACAGTTCCTTCAACTTTGGCAGCTTCCTTGGCCCCAATAGCTCCACTAGCTACATCACTTGCAGTTGCAACATCAACTACATCAGTAACAGGTTCAACAACAACAACAACTCATCCTAGTGATGAAGTAGCTAAACTGGTCAAATACATGGAGGATATGTCCATCCAGACCACTGAAATAAATAGACTAAAGGAACAAATCAAAATTCTAGAGGATGAGAAGAAATTGGCTCAAATTATGCATAAGAATGATGTCTAGAAGACAAATAGGTTGAATGAAAAGATTGGGAAGCTGGAAAAAGAATTAACGCTGAAAGAGTCACTAGCCCAAGAAAAACAACTTCTATGGGCCAATATCATTGACTCAGTCAATGATATTTGGACATCTATACAGGTGATCTTTGAAAAAAATGATTTAGTTCAAGAGGTTGGTGAAGCAATTCAAAGGGTTAAGGCCGAACTTGGAAACATGCGAGAATAAGCCTCTATAATAATCCAGTTCCTTAACTCAAAGAATAAATATGAATTGCAGGAGCTTGGAATAGCTGACAGAACTGGCACTATACTATAGGTGAAGAAGGTAATCACCAAGAGGAACCTGATGATGTAGCTTGAGAAGAAATGCTAAACAATGGAGCTAGCTATAGGCAGGTTCATGGTAAAATTTGATGCTTTGATGTAGAAAGGTATACCTAATCCACTGGTAATTAATGACAGGTTAATGCAACATGAAGACTATGACAAGAGAATCATAGAAGTGGCAAAGGAACAAGCCAACAGTTCCTCCATGAAAGGGATGCCTACAGGAAAATTCCTTTACCAGGCTTTTGAGAACCTCTTTTACCTCCAGCATGAGATAAAACATCTTTTTGTAAACAATCCCACCTTTGCAAAATATACAGAAGTTGATGAAGTCTACAGAAGAATGGTAAATATTAAATTACCAAATACAGAGACTTCGGAAACGTTAAATGATTTACTATAAAAAATGCAAGGTAAAAAATGAATAGAGAGCAGTGAAAGTAAAACAATAAATCATCTAAGTCAAAGAGTATCAGATGAAAGAGTATCAGTCAAAAGGAAAAGTAAAAGAACAGCTAGCGTAGAGCAACAACAAAGGAGAGAAAGAAACAAAATATCAAAGTATAACACAACAAAATTAGTAAAAGAAGGGAAAACTAGCCTTTTAGTTTCCTTGGTGTCTCTATCTTCTTGCATGAAGATATTTATTTTCGTTGAATAATTCCTCAAACAGTTTATGATATTTTTTAACTATTTTTTGTATAGATACTTCATAATTCGAAGCATAGAGGGTGGATTGTTGAACATTTCTATAGTTACATTGATCTGAAAACCTGAGGGTTTATTGTAAACATTTTCAAGTCAACAGACTGGACTGAGTAATAAAGGCATTGCATTACAAGATTCATGTGTTGGGCCACTTCAGTGAAGTATCTTTCATTTGTTGAATTGTTATCTTCTTAAGTTTTTCACATACATACATGTTTTCAAATTTAAATGAAATAACTGGAATTTTACTTCAGAATTTGTTTAAGTACACTCTGTCTTGAACAATTATTCATTTTTATGTTTTCTTTTGATATCCAGAGTAGGGAATTCTTCATTGCTCCCTAGTTTCGATTGACCTCTTTCATTTCCTTCATTATCCAGTTTGAGGAATCACTGATTGCTCCTTGACCCCAATGAAAAACCACTTCACCATCCAACCTAAAAGATCTAAAATTACTCAGCTACCTTGCCCTGTGAACACTATCTTTAGAACTTGATTCATTCCTGTTTTCTTGAGAATTTGGACTCCATGGCCCAATGGCTTTAAAAGACACTTATCTATCCATATGAATAAGTGATTTAAACCACCAAATCAAATCAAAAACCAACCAAGCTTAAATAACTAGCCTAAGATCAATTAATCCAACAAAGTTAAATCATTAAGAGAGATCCCTCTCTGAGAATTAGGAATGTTAGATCTTGATCTCAAAAGTAGGTTTGTGGTTACCTCTATTATTTCTTTCATGACAACCCTATGGAATTTTAAAGTGATAACACTAATATGAATTCATAAAGTTTTAATGATGAAAAGTAATTCACATTAACAAAGACAAATGATGTAGGAACACCAAACTTGTTTATATTGTTCTGTTGTAAGAAGTGGATGACTTCCTAGTCATTTACTTGTCTGAGGGGAACTACTTCTGACCACTGAGTAAAATAATCTGTCGATGTTGGGATATAAGGGTGTTGCTTTGATGAGTGAGGAAATATTGCTCCAATAACATCCAGGCCCAACTATTTAAATGGTTCCTTAACTATTATTGGTAGCAGTGGGGCAGTTGACCTTTGATCATGACCGATGCATCTCTAACAAGCTTGGCACTTGCAGAGATAGGTGTGAGCATCTTTGAATAGATTTGGCCAATAATAACCAACCCTTATAACTTTATGTGTTGTAATGTAACCCACATAGTGGCCACCTATCGATCCATCATTCAAGTCTCGAAGTACCTTCTTTGTGTCCTGGGGTACAAAGCACCTTAGTAGGACACCATTTTGGTGCTTCCTGAAAAGCACTCCATCAACTAATTGATAAGATAGAGATTTTAAATGGATTTCCCTCTTATGTTTATTCGATAAGTGCGTGGGAAAGTTTCCATGCTCTATAAATTGTTGAAAATCTTAATACCATGGTGATGTAAACATGAACTAAGGAACATGTTCAATATTGTACATTCCTCTCACCTACTCCCAACCTAAAAGATCTTGCTCTGGAGCATCTATTTCTTTAATTTCTAGGTTACAGAGGCCATGAACCTTTATGCTATGAACTGGTTTGAATTCCATATCATATTCTTGTAAATAGGTCATCTAGTTAGCCCTCTTCTCACCCAATTCTTGCTACATGAGCAATGTTCTTACTGATGAATGAGGTACAAAAATGATCATGTTAGCTTTTAATAAATAGGGCCTGAAAGAATTAACTTACTTGTATACATCACATGCTTGTTTTTCAATGGTAGGGTAATTTAATTATGGCCCTTGTAGACCAGTGCTCATAAAATAGATAGGTTTCTCATTTCCTTCAATATCCTTTTGAGTTAACACAATTGCAATTGATGAATTTGAAGTAAAGGTATAGAGAAAGAAATATTTGCCATAATATGGAAAGAATAACATGGGTACATCAACAATAGTTTGCCTAATTTTAGAAAAAGCATCCTTCTCTTGTTTCTCCCATTTGTATTTTACATCTTTCTTTACCATCTCTTGTATTGGCTTGAATATCTGGGCATAATCAAAGATAAATTTCCTCAGGAAATTAATATTTCCCAAGAAAGAATACATAACCACCTTGTTACTAGGAATGAGATCTTTGTAATTACTTTAACCCTCTCGGGGTCAATTTTAATTCCTCTTTTTGCAACGATGTTCCCTAAGAGAATCCCTTTGGAAACACCAAATATTCTCTTCTTGGGATTAAGATAAATCCCATACTTTCGGCACTGCTCAAATATCTATTTCAAATGACGTACGTGATCTGATATTGTTTTGGAAAACATAGTAAAATAATCCAAATAAACAATGACACTCTAACCTATAAGGCCATGGAAGGCGATGTCCATCGCTCTTTGTAAAGCTGCACTGACATTGATAAGCCCAAATGGAATCCTCTTGAAGGAAAATGTTCCCCATTTGGTCTTGAAGGTAGTCTTCAATCTATTTGATTCTGCTACCAGCACTTTATTATAACCAGAGATACCATCTAAAAGTGAAAATATCTCAAACCCAGATACTGTCTAAAGGATCTTTTCATGGATGGCACTAGGTAATTATCTTTATCACAAGCCAGATTGAGGTTTTAGAAATAAACACATACACATATTTTACCAGACTTCTTTCTAACTAGGACCAAGTTAGAAACTCAAGTGGAATGTATGACTTTAAATATTATCTGAGCATCCAATAGCTTCTTCAATTCCTTTTGGATGAGGGATTCCAGTGTTGGATGATTTTTTCAGTAATTTTTACTGGAAAGTGTTATCGGGAAATATAGTGTCCATTCAGAGCTGCTAGTCCCACTAAGATAGGTAGCTATCTTAGAAACAAACAGATTAAAGTCACTTGCTTTTCATTTATGAGAGAGAGATGAGAAAGAAGTCGAGAGTACCAACCTCAATCTTCCGTTTGGCTCCTTGCTTGTTTCCTTTCCCTTTTGACAAAATCTCGCCACTGCTTCCTTACTTGTCCCACTTCAAAGAGCACTTGTAGATTCACAATAGCATAATACCATCAAAGCATAGAGATCTTTCAGTGTAAACAATATAGGATCAGATATATATTGACCATACAAATGTATATATCAACTCAATATTCAGAGATACACAAGAATATGGAGGAAAACTCAAATAGCTTTATTAGTAAAAGTTGTAGAAGAGAGGATTGCAACCTCTTGGTTTGACCCAACACCATCCTCCCAGCTTGAAAGCCCTCTTCACCTCACACAAAGCAAGATCACCCAACAATGTCTTCAAAGAGAAACCAGAGCATCTCTTTGCAAATTACCAAATTCCAACCTCTGGATCTCTTGGATGAGGGATCCATTTATAGATATTTGCAGGGGGTGAGTCAGCTTCTGGGATTTTGATTGGTGTCATCTCTCTGATAGCTCCTGGTTCCACATGGAGATTTTATATCTCTTACTCATCCTTGGTCAAACTCAGAGAGGCAAGTGTCAAATGAGAAGTTTCTAGAAGATTCTCCGGGTTTCCACCTAGCAAACTGCTTGTGCCATTTGTCTACTCTCACTCATTGCACCCTATAGAAGGGCTTTCTAGTATGCATCGCACTTTTTGCATGTGGCAAGTGAGATGCATTGCACCATTAGCACTGGGTAGTCTGTATGGTCTTGCTTTGACTAGTTCTGAGTAGATTTTCATGGAGAACTTCTAGGAGATTATGTAATCAGCTGACCTTGCTCCTTTAGGGTACAAAACAACACTTTTAGGGACTTAGAAGCCCTTGGTTTATGGACATATGTGATTGGGATTGTAGTGCCCAAATATGTCTATAACCGTTGCCCCCTAAAGCATGAGGTCGTAAATCTTTTGATGTCGAGTGAAATGCTTTATAATGAGGATCTGAGGTTTTTCGCACTAGAAGGTGACTTGTAATAAGATACAATACAATACATTACCTTCATAATATTTTCATGATCTAGCTGAGGCGGGCATTCCCATGCTCAACTTGATAAATATCATTTTCATGTACATAGGACAGACAACCGTCTGCGAATGATGATTCTGGTAGAGCCATCATCCCTTAGTTTGGATGATTATCTATGCAACAATGATGTACATTTGATGTCTTTATTTTCCTGATTATATTGCAACCTGGATGGATGAAACTAGATCCGGGGCCTTCAAAACTCATTCGATCTTCACCCGAAAGTACAAGTCGATCCATGTGAAAAGATGTTCTGATGTCGAACATGGAAGGACATCACCTGATTACCAGCCAATGATGTAAGCTGTGAATAGACATGAGAGGAATCACTGATGATGATGATGACCCTCAAGGTATTGTAGTACAATTCACGTGGTGTGAATACATGAGTTGATGTTGAACGCAAAATCTTTCGGTCAAATGCCATTAGTGTAAACCTGTCGCTGGAAGTGAGAAACTTGCCATTGAGGCATGCAATCTTCAAAGTACTGGAAGGGTTGTCCCTAGGTCGGCTTCTTGGATAATGAGCTGATGTCGACAAGAAGTGACCTGTCATAGGAGGGCATTAATGGATCCCACATCTACGACACTGAACGGAGTAAATGATTTTGTAGAGGTGAAAACGATCTGATGATACAAGGTTTAGGGTGGCGGTCATGAAAGATGGAAGCGTGAAGGTATTGTAGCGGATGAGACACAAGTTGGGTAGGTGAATTCTCTGAGAGATTTCTCTTGAACATATCGGCGACACTGAAATTGATTGGTAGCATTAACCCCAAAAGTGGATGGTACGGTGGACCAATGGTGATATGACCGGTGAATGGAATAACCCAACTCGACTCAATCATGGTGATGGAGTGAAAGTGTCATGTTCAAGAGCGACTTGCTACCAATAAAGTTTCTTCAAGTTTTCTTCCCAATTTTCCCTAGTCATTTCTGACCAGTACCTCTTTATTTTTGTCAACCTTGAGGAGGATAACATATGCTTGTTCTATAATTTTCCCTTCGGGCAAACCCGTCGCTATGTTTTAACAAGCCTAGCAACAGTGAAAATCGCTCTTGTCTAAATGGACAAGTTTGTTGCTATTTTTTTAACGAGTTTAACGACAAGGATAACTCGGTTCTTTTCAATTTTAGAGAGTCTAAAAAGAGATGGAAAGAAGACTCCAATATTCCTTTTTCGTAACATAATCCCTTAAGTCCGAAAAAGTATAAAACAATGCGAAAGGGATGACTTTTCAATAGTTTTAACGAGCTGAACACGACAAACTCTCGATATTTTTGTGCAATAATCCCTCAGGTCCAAAAAGATTAAAATCTAGAGGAGGGATAGCACTTCCAATCACTTTAACGAGCTGGAGAGGTCAATCACTCCACAATCTTTTCATATTTTATTATTCAGATAAAAAGAGCTTAAAGGAGACTCATTTTTTGAGGAACGAGTGATGTTTTCAGATAGCAGCTAGTTCTAGGTAAGGTTTGGAACTTTCCAATCACGGTAGTGTAAAAAGGTGGCTAATAGGATCACTCGTCGTAGCTATTCCTCAAAAGGGGTAAACAATCAAATGGAGATGAATGATCGGAAACAACAGAGTGGAGGTGATGGTAAGAACATGACCAAGGCTCAAAAGCTGATGATAATGCATTCACAATGGTTATTTACCGAAGGTGGGTTCATTTTTTTTAATGAGCTTAAAATTTGGTGGAATATATGCTCATTGACAGGTTTAATTTTTAACGAGCTTGAACTTCGCGTAAAACTACTCGTGCCAGTCGTATAATAAGGATGTCTCATCGATAGGTTCATTTTTAAGGGAGCTTGCACCATTCGAAATTATGCTCCGACTCCTTTCATTATGTAAGCTAGGAACAACCAATCCTATGAGTTTAAAGGGTTAAGAACCTACTATTGGAAATAATACTGAGAGGGGGGGTGAATCAGTATTATCAAATCAGATAAAAATTTTCAATTTCATACTCAGAAACATATACGCGACTTCAGTTAAGTGAACCCGCGTGTACACGCGACTGTGTCTAAAGCAACTAGCGTATATTCAGAGATCTTATGATTCAGTTAGCTTATCTTCAGTAAATGCATCAGAACATTATTAACCATGTTAACAATAAACAGGTGCAGTATAACAGAACAGATCATCACACATAAGGCACACACATGAACACCATGATATAAGGTGGAAACCCAATGTGGGTGAAAACCACCTGCTGCAATTTGTTTCTATCTTCCTTTAATAAGAAACTTCTTTTACAATGTACTGGTGCAGTCCTTTACCAGCACGCAGGCTACAACCTGCAGAGGGCTACAACCCTCATAGATCTTGTACTAGCCGATCCATTTACTAGTACGTAGGTGCCTACCTACAGAATGCTCCAACCTTTACTCGTTTTCCAGCTGCTCCTGGAAGGGAGCTACAACCCCCTGGCTCTTGTACTGGCTGATATGTTTACCAATACGTAGGTGCCAGCCTACGATCTTCCCGGGACCACGTTTCATACATTTTCATACTGGATCCATGAAACTATCACCATTGTAGAACAACCTGCATCATCAATCTCTGAATCACCCAATACTGAATCACTGAAACCCTATCAAGAACATAACAACAACCAGATCCAACTCCATCTTCATACTTCACATTGTATACGCTACTTCGACGAAACCAACCTACGTGTATACGCTCTTTTACCAAAGCCAACCCGCGTACAGATCTGCAAATTCAGACTTAAAACTCCGCAGCTATATCAGACATCAAAACTTACCCAGATCATAACAATAAACCTGCGCCAATAGATCTAGTCTATCCACAGTCAAACCATAAGAAGATAATCATTCCAAGCCTTGAGATCTCGTTCCATCATTCATCATCCTTCGCATGAGTGAAACCTTGGTTCAGATCACCAACCCATAACCAGAATTTGGATCTCACACTTCCTCAGATCTGCATCACTCACATACACACCTGCTTTGGCCTAATGATCTTTCTCCTTATATAGCTTTAGGCCCTTCACAATACCACGGACCAAAACCATAGTAACACAATACCATCAACCTCAAAACGAGGGATTGACACGCCCGTCGAGACACCATGGTCTGAAACCATAGGCACAACTTCCAAGGACTAACCGCCACGGACCAAAGGTACTTTTCCACATACACGCGCTTTTACTGAAGCCAACCAGCGTGTACACGCGACTTGGGCTTAACGAACCTGCGTGTATGAACTTTCTTGGCATGTTGTACTAAGATCTGTCCTCTGATTAAGTTTCCATCACCTGTACCAACCTCTGAGCACCTGTACCAACCTCTGAGTGAGTTGCCATCAAGGACAACACTTGAATCATAATGCCAACAATCTCCCCCTTTGGACTTGATGGCAACCACCACACCAAGTCACTCTCCCCCTTTGACATCAAGGGCAAAGGGCGGACCAAGATGTTCTCTTCTTTGGTATACCTCCTGCTGTCCATACTCCCCTTGAGTACATGTTGAAGTTTCTGATTTGGCTCCCCCTTTGTATATGCCAAGTTGTATCAATCCATCCATGCTCCCCCTGAGCAGATGCAGGTTCTAAGATCAGCAATAACTATTTATCATAAGCCTGCAAAACCATTCCTTAAACAATAAGATGTATCATTTAGTTTCATCATCAACTTCTAACCATAATGCCAACAATGAATTATTTGAAGTATATGCTCCCCCTGAGTGTGAGCCAACCATGACTGAACCATTTCCTGAGTCTGTTCTGCTCCCCCTGAGCCTGAGCCAACCATGACTGATCCTGCAACTGTGATGATGTATGGTCCTCTTGTCTTGAATTTTGAAATCTGCTCCTACATTCCCTTGCTTTATGCCCATAGTTGTTGCATGTATAGCATCTTACATGTTTCATATTCCTCCTATAGCAATTAGCAGCTTTGTGGCCAAACATATTGCAAGAAAAGCAATATCCACTAAAGTACCTTGAATGTGATGATCTTTCTGCATGATGGTCTTGAAACCTTCTTCTTCTACATATGGCTGCAACATGTCCAAGATTATGACATACATAACATTCAACATTATCCATGGGAGGAGTAAAAGATTTTCTTTGAGGAGTCTCTTTCCTTGATTGTTGATGGGGTTGTCTTTTTATCTCCTTGTAGAGCCTTTCAGATTTTGCATTAGAGATTCTTGTCTTACTTTGTGAAGCATATTCACCTTCAATAGACTCATGAAAACCAAGACCAGTTTTGATAGCAGGGGACCTTTGACTACTAAGAATATCATCCAAGATCTTAGTACTATCTTGAAATCGTAATAGTTTATCTTTTTCTTCTAATTTACTTTTCAAGATATTTACCTCAACTTGATGTTGTTCTTCTTTTTCCAGACATTGCTTCTTCAAGGTCTCTTCAGTTTTCCTTCCTTCATCCAGCTGATGCCTTAGTTTGAGGATCTCATTTTCTTGCTCTTTATTCAGTGCTAGCAGCATTTGTCGAATCCTGGAGGCATATTCCAATAGATCTTCTAATCTGATGATTTCTTCCTTGAGGGCATTCTCCTTTTTGCTAGGTAGATCTTGCTGATCTATGGTTTGATCTGATGCTTCATTTGTTTGTCCATCTTCATTCTGAGGTGATTCAGGATCTGAATTCTTGCTTCCACTCAACGGCAGGTTGTCATTGTTCCTTTGAGCTGTCTTCTTCTTCTGACGTGCTTTCTTCCCCATTGTTCTATGAATCTCCTTCAAGCGATCAAGCTTCTCTGAAGGACCTGCTCTGATACCAATTGTTGGAAATAATACTGAGAGGGGGGGTGAATCAGTATTATCAGATCAGATAAAACTTTTCAATTTCATACTCAGAAACATATACGCGACTTCAGTTAAGTGAACCCGCGTGTACACGCGACTGTGTCTAAAGCAACTAGCGTATATTCAGAGATCTTATGATTCAGTTAGCTTATCTTCAGTAAATGCATCAGAACATTATTAACCATGTTAACAGTAAACAGGTGCAGTATAACAGAACAGATCATCACACATAAGGCACACACATGAACACCATGATATAAGGTGGAAACCCAATGTGGGTGAAAACCACCTGCTGCAATTTGTTTCTATCTTCCTTTAATAAGAAACTTCTTTTACAATGTACTGGTGCAGTCCTTTACCAGCACGCAGGCTACAACCTGCAGAGGGCTACAACCCTCATAGCTCTTGTACTAGCCGATCCATTTACTAGTACATAGGTGCCTACCTACAGAATGCTCCAACCTTTACTCGTTTTCCAGCTGCTCCTGGAAGGGAGCTACAACCCCCTGGCTCTTGTACTGGCTGATATGTTTACCAGTACATAGGTGCCAGCCTACGATCTTCCCGGGACCACGTTTCATACATTTTCATACTGGATCCATGAAACTATCACCATTGTAGAACAACCTGCATCATCAATCTCTGAATCACCCAATACTGAATCACTGAAACCCTATCAAGAACATAACAACAACCAGATCCAACTCCATCTTCATACTTCACATTGTATACGCTACTTCGACGAAACCAACCTGCGTGTATACGCTCTTTTACCAAAGCCAACCCGCGTACAGATCTGCAAATTCAGACTTAAAACTCCGCAACTATATTAGACATCAAAACTTACCCAGATCATAACAATAAACCTGTGCCAATAGATCTAGTCTATCCACAGTCAAACCATAAGAAGATAATCATTCCAAGCCTTGAGATCTCGTTCCATCATTCATCATCCTTCGCATGAGTGAAACCTTGGTTCAGATCACCAACCCATAACCAGCATTTGGATCTCACACTTCCTCAGATCTGCATCACTCACATACACACCTGCTTTGGCCTAATGATCTTTCTCCTTATATAGCTTTAGGCCCTTCACAATACCACGGACCAAAACCATAGTAACACAATACCATCAACCTCAAAACGAGGGATCGACACGCCCGTCGAGACACCATGGTCCGAAACCATAGGCACAACTTCCAAGGACTAACCGCCACGGACCAAAGGTACTTTTCCACATACACGCGCTTTTAATGAAGCCAACCAGCGTGTACACGCGACTTGGGCTTAACGAACCTGCGTGTCTGAACTTTCTTGGCATGTTGTACTAAGATCTGTCCTCTGATTAAGTTGCCATCACCTGTACCAACCTCTGAGCACCTATACCAACCTCTGAGTGAGTTGCCATCAAGGACAACACTTGAATCATAATGCCAACACCTACAAACTAAGAAAATAAATGGTCATTTTTCACTTTCACACAAAAAGGTTTGCATGCTCCCAGGTATAATGAAGTAGAGTTTCCTAGGTTACCCCTTAATTTGCAGGCAAAACACTTGTTCTATTGCGAAAGGCCTACCTTCTCTAGGTTACCCTTCAATTTGCAGACAAAACATTTGTTCTATCAGGAAAGGCCTACCTTCTAACAGAGGTATTTTATTCCGGTCTAATCCCATTTTCCTAAACAAACGGGTGTGTCAGACCAGTCATATATCATCTGTGGAAACCTACCCTATACCTGAATTTTTCCTACCGAAGTAGACCAGGGTGCATGCCCCTTGGGTTTCAGTCACAACCACCGAATCACTCGCGTTCATCAGGTGGACGAACTAGAGATTGATGAGACATTCCTTGTGCAAAAAGGCCTGTTAGGGATGGAATTTGACTATTAGCTATGTGTGAACCGGGGAATGAAAGTTGGTCTACGATCTGGACCACTCTGCCTTCATGCAGAAAACACATTACTCAAAAGAGTGAGGAGACGATGGCTCCCATGCTATAAATGTAGTCGCACACAAGGAGTAGATTGTAATCTAAAGGTCCTCGGACTACCATTATGTTCAGATAAACGGTTTTCCTTCTCAAAGTTATAGGCAAACTTGGAAGGATCCCTAATGGTCGACTGGTTCCTTTATCGAAGCCTGTCAGATATCACATCTCAGGCAAAAGTGATGGCGAACCAAGCGCTTTCCAAGCATTTGAGGAAAGGATACTCACAGAAGCCCCTTCACCTATGATGGTACCAACCATGACCATTTTGTAAGTTTGCACTATGATTCGAAATGGTACATTAGATGGTAAACGGGGTCTGCCTAGTAGATTCCAATTGAAGGAAATGACTAGGTTGCTTGGAGGTGGGACCGAATAAACAGCCGGATACAACTTTGACGAATTTCCTTCCTGTAGTAAAGGAATGGGAAGATTTCCCCCATGTTCATCGGAGTCTGTGTTTATGAAAAGAATTTGAACGATGTCGTCCTCATTCTCTTCGATGATTGTATCATCTGAAGGTAAATATTTTGAAGTCAAGATGGGGTCGATTGCCATCTCGACCTGTTGACTTTGGTCTGATGTGGACTCAGAGGGTTTATCTTCAATGATAGGTGCTTCAACCAACTCCAAAGGTGGGTCAGTCGGATTTTCAACTAGCAATGGATTCGGCAAGAGTTTCTTGTCCCTAGCAGAGTCGCCATTTTGTTATTGGGAAATCTAGTGTCCATTCAACGCTGCTAGTCCCACTAAGACAGGTAGCTATCTTAGAAACAAACATATTAAAGTCACTTGTTTTTCCTTTACGAGAGAGAGATGAGAAAGAAGCAGAGGGTACCAACCTCAATCTTCCGTTTGGCTCCTTGCTTGTTTCCTTTCCCCTTTGACAGAATCTCGCCAGTGCTTCCTTACTTGTCCCGCTTCAAAGAGCACCTGTAGATTCATAGTAGCATAATACCATCAAATCATAAATATCTTTCACTATAAACAACATAGTATCAGATATATATTGACCATACAAATGCATATATCAACACAATATTCAGAGATACACAAGAATATGGAGGAAAACTCAAATAGCTTTATTAGTAAAAGTCGTAGAAGAGAGGATTACAACCACTTGGTTTGACCCAGTGTCATCCTCCCAACTTGAAAGCCCTCTTCACCTCACACAAAGCAAGATCACGCAACAATGTCTTCAAAGAGAGACCAGTAACACCTCTTTGCAAATTACCAAATTCCAACCTCTGGATCTCTTGGATGAGGGATCCATTTATAGATATTTGCAGGGGGTGAGTCAGCTTCTGGGATTTTGATTAGTGTCATCTCTCTGATAGTTCCTGGTTCCACATGGAGATTTTATATCTCTTACTCATCCCTGGGTGAACTTAGAGAGGCAATTTTCAAATGAGCAGTTTCTAGAAGATTCTCTGGGTTTCCACCTAGTAAACTACTTGTGCCATTTGTCTGCTCTCACTCATCGCACCCTATAGAAGGGCTTTCTAGTATGCATCGCACTTTTTGCATGTGGCAGGTGAGATGCATCACACCTTTAGCACTGGGCAGTCTATATGGTCCTGCTTTGACCAGTTATGAGTAGCTTTTCATGGAGAACTTCTGGGAGATGATGTAATCAGTTGACCTTGCTCCTTTAGGGTACGAAACAAAACTTTTAGGGACTGAGAAGCCCTTGGTTTATGGACATATGTGATTGGGGTTGTAATGCCCAAATATGTCTATAATAGAAATGATTTGACCCTTCTTTTATAAGAATAATGTGTTGGATAATACAAGTGTCATATGTCTTTAAATTGTTGTATGTCCATGAAACTACATCACAATACTATTTGAATAAGTGGATAAATTCCTATCGCTCCTATGGAGAACAACATGTATTGAGGTTTTCATACTTTAGATCTTCTTGTGTTCCCATATTGACTTGTTTAGATGATAACTTTGAGCTATGAGTATTCATGTTGATTGGTCCTCTAAAACGGATCTGTTGGTCATATAACTTCTCCAATGACACCACACCCTTATGCATAGTGTTTCTGCATCCTGCAGAGCCTGATCACGCTCATCCTAATCTATGGGATAATTTTTGAATGCATCCACATTAGCCATAAAGTGAAGTATATGTTGGTCGTCAATGAAAACACGTAAATTAGTGATGTTATCTGGCACAAATGGTTTATATATAATTTCAATAGAAAAACCACTTTTCAATGGTGACATCCTAGCCACTACATTTTCTAATGCATCTGCTACAACATTTCTAACTATAGGAATATTCATAATATTGAAAGCTTTGAAATGATTAATTAAACTCCATACCTCCTGCTGGTAGTTTTTAGATTCAATGAAACACAATGTATAGTATCCTGTACCTGACGAGTGACCACCTCCAAATCACCAATTACCTTAAGAATCTCTACCTTCAGGTCAATATGTTTCTTTAATCCAAGTACGAGTGCTTCATCTTCGATAATATTAGTAGTGCACTCAAACTCCACACAACATGAAAGGATATGTTTCTTGTTGCATGGGTTCTTAAGCACACAACCAGCTCCAAAGTTGTTCTACATCTTTGAACCATCAAAATATAGTCCAAATATTATGAGCTACTAAGCTACTTCCTATACTACTATTAATATTATTATGTATATCTATATTACATGATTCATTTGCACCAGATGGAGAATAAAGAAGGAAATCCAACTGTGTATCTGGTGGAACAGGTGATGGTTGTGCCTGATAACACCCAAGGTCAGTTTTAAGGAAACAATTCCCAAAAATTAGATCAAAAAAAGCAACAGGCTCATTGTGGCCCTCAAGTGGTTTCACGATGTTTTTCATATATGGATCACTTTCCACCAGAATCTCATTATTATTTCCCCTATATGGATGCCATAAATGTGACCAGTATGTCACAAAATACCCTTGTAATTTTCTAGACCAATCCTTGCTGAGGAGTACATCATAGGCTTATGGGATGTCCACAATTACAATATTTATACATTGATGAACTCAATCCTCTTTTGGTAATATAATAAGGCACATTCTTGAGTTCATTAACAACTTGGATGAGAGATCTATCTAGATGAATAATTTGTGCATTGCTTTTGTCCCATTTAGCATTTATTTTCTTTACAATAGATAATGGCATTACATTTATAGATGCACCAGAATCTATTAAAAAATTATGGACATTATAATTGAAAATTCCAAAATTAAATAAAAACAAATGGTAAAGAGTGTTATCTTCTAATGTTACAACATTAACTATAGATTTGAGGGGACAAGATGAATTACAAGGCACCTTTTGAGAGGGAGAAGATTTATCACATGGCGAAGGTTGTAAAAATACTTGGACAATTAATTCACGTTGGATTGCAATCCTCGCGAGCTCATAGATGGAAATATTGGCGTGTGGTATCTTCAAATATTCAATAATGTTATAATCAATTGTTTCACCTCTATTAAGATGTGTTGAAGTATATGAGGAGTGGCTCTATTTGACACTTCTGGAGTAGTGGAGTTGCTTTTGTTGTTGGAGGAAGTGTTTTTTGAATTAGTTTCATTTCCAGACTTACTCTATGAATTCTAAGTAGGATTGACTGGTGATGATATCCTTCTTAACAACCATTCCTTCAATCTCTATCTCGTCAACTCATGATCAGAAATTGGCCCTTTACTCCTCAAACTATATAGACCATTTTGCTTCAGAGGAGGGGCTTCGCTTTTCGGTGGTTCTTTAACATTCTTCTTGTTAGTGTTATAGATACAATCAAACTCATTCATTTCATATCCAATACCCTTGCTTTCTTCAATTGTTGTAGGTTTGTTTCTTTCTTCCACTTGTTCTGATTGCTCATCCTCTAATAGGGAATCCACAATGTGTGCATCCAAAGCATTCATGTTGTGGTTCCAACATGGGCATGTATTTTTTGAATGATATTCCTTATGGAAATAACAATAGTTGTCCATGTTGATATTCTCCATATTCAGCACAACATTGGGACTATGGGTAGACTTGGCAAGATGATTGTTGTTGTCATTATTATTCCTTCGAAAATGGAAGGACATGCGAGGCTTTCTGTTGGTAGAAGTCTTGTTTGAAGTTTTCTTTAGTTTTGAATTTTTTTTGGTAAGTGTTTTCACCATCTTGGTCAAGCTTTCAATATCTGATGGTTCATTTTCCTTAGCCTTACTAGAAGAAGATTGATACTTCCTAATAGTCTCTTTAGAGTCCTTTGACTCGTCATCATCGGTAATAACTCCAATAACATGCAATTCCTTCTTGACGATGATCACTTGTTGGCTTATATGGGCCTGACCCAGGTTCGAAAGAGTTATTTAGCCAAACAGATCCCGTAGCTACCGGCCCTTTCGACAATAGCCCGTGGAGCACGAACTAAGGTCTCACCCGAGGTAGTAGGGGAGGGTGCTGGAACCAGTTTTCCACACCCTTGGGATGTCTTGATGTGGTCTGGAGGGTTCGCGCACCGTTTTGTGGCTTCGCACCACTCTGCTTCGTGTAGATCCAGCCCCAGGAAAATCCTTAAGACTTATTCATGTGTTGTTTATAGATTAGATCTACTTTTTATGGTCTTTAAGAAAACATTTAACAGAAATAACCAGTTCGTGCACCCAGAAAAGATACAGATTCACGTAGAATCATAACATAAGTATTCGCACATAGATCAAACAGTTATATCAACCGTAAATTTGCTAGATCCACAATAATTCAGATTTAACACAAAATTTCAGAATCAACTTATCTTTTATTTGCTTTCTTCACCAATACATCTAGATCCACCCTGCACACTCAGTTGCAAGGGTTTTTACACACAGTTGTGGACTCTATTAGGCCTCTGCGCACACAGCTGCAGAGCCTCTATCTATCTACCAACCCTCTTGACTCGGACTTACAGACGCTTCTAGACTTCGTTCCTCAACAACCCATTACATTCCAGAGCCCAAAGGTACATACCAAAGACTAACTTCTATCCATAGAGCCTCGCTCTATTTATACATTCCCATGGTCCGCGGACCATGGGCAAGGTGACTTACTTCCTATTATTTTACATTATTTTTTGGTGGAAAACCCTTTTGACTCGATCTATTACATTTCGCGATCTGCATATTTCAGAATTTTTAGAATACTCTTATCCTAATTTATAGGCTCTAATCCCTCAAAACTATTACATGGGACATTCGCTACCCAACAGGCCCCCAACACAAT
This sequence comes from Pinus tabuliformis, assembly GCA_031772625.1. NCBI lineage: Eukaryota > Viridiplantae > Streptophyta > Pinopsida > Pinales > Pinaceae > Pinus > Pinus tabuliformis. Next base: position 264,828,252 of record CM062811.1, read on the forward strand.
CATTGGGACTCATCCTGAGTCACTTGTTGGTGTGGTGAGACGCGCTGCCTAGGCTTTGCGGTTCACCTCCTCGTGAGTGACGTCCTTCATTCTGCTGCTCCTTCTTCATCTCCTACAACGCTTCTTCCAGTTCTTTCTTCATGGTTTCTACCAAGTCTCACAACTGATAATGCTCATTCTACTCTGCTGGGTTAACACAGAATGCCCCCTCGTAGGATTTTAGCTCTAGCTGGGGTGCCGCATACGGGACCACCTCGTACCAACACAGCCAATTTCTAAGTTCGTATCTTCTCTTCGTACTGTCTGCTGCAACTTGTGTTGCAATTTTGCAAGACCATTACTGTTGTCCACGATATCCCAATCTTCAAGATACACCAGGGACGACTTTTTAATTGCAAGTCCTCCAATTGACTCCGTATTCACAGCCTTTCCTTTATCCTTTATGGTTCACTGACGAACCCATGGGTAAGGTGATGGCATCTGGACCAGTTCTGCTTCATGTTTATAAACTTTTGGCACAAGCCCTCCCATCAATGATGAACTCTGCATGGTGCTCGCAGCTGTCCACATCGGATTCTTCAGAAAGCCCAGCATCTTTGGCGATATCAAAACATTCGGCCTTACTCCTTGAGGACAGATAATAAAGAGTTCCATAGCGGTAGGAAAACACAATAGCTTAAGGTTCTCAGAAGTGCAACTCGTTCAGTGAAGGCATCCTTGTGATTTATAAGTGTTTTGAAATTCAAATTCGGTGGCTCCCACATTTTTCGGTGTCCTCCTATTGAACCTGTGGTGGATCATTCTGGATTCGGTTCGTACCTTGTCTCTTAATTGCCCGTTGCCCACTCCCTTTTGCCATAACTTAGACATCTTGTCATGAATAGTGATAGCAACGATCACCTCTCTGCTTGACAACACAACAATGCATCCCTTCCTGTGTAATCGTGACCCTTGTGACAGATCATATCCACGCGCACCCCGGTGGTCACACAACTTCCCCCCAAACTGCTTTATCGTCCCATGCTCTCTTTCAACTAGATGGAGTGGTGATATTGTCCTTCAGTCGATTAGTCAGGCGGTTGACCCGCCCATGTAGAGCTTTAGGTGACTACCGTTTACTCTTCCCGGAAAGGGTTATCCATTGAGCTTAGCAAGCTGGACCGTGCCTCCATCTGTAACTTCTTTGACTACATAGGGACCCAACCAATGCATTCAAATATTTCCACGTAATTTCTCGAACTTGTTGTCATATAGTAATACTAGATCATTCTCCTGGAAAGTGCGTACCTTGATATGGCAATCATGCCATGCTTTTTCTTGTTTTTTGTACTTGTTGATGGAATCTGGCCAAAAACCATTCCTCCTCAAGTTCCTCCAGTTGTGCGAGCCATTCCTCCAAAGGCCCGTGGTCGGCCATGCCTGTTATTGTTGCGATTCGCAAACTAGGTACAATATATTCCATGGGCATAACGACTTCCTTACCATAGACTAACCAGAAAGGTGTCTGGCCCATCAACTTCTTGCATGTGGTTCGGTAAGCCCATAACACAACAGGGATGCATAATTCCTAATAGTTTCATTGCGCATTACAGACCTTAGTCAACGCAGTCTCCAAAATTTTGTTGAACACTTCGACAGTCCCATTTGCTTGCGGATGGTATGGCGTACTCTGTTAATGATATATCTGGAATTCCTTAGTGAGTGCACTGATCGTTTCATTCATAAAGTGTGTTCCCTGATCACTCATTAGAATTTTGGGACATCCAAACCATGTCAACACATTTTCGAACAAAAATTTCGTCGTTGTAGTAGTCGTGCAGTCCTTAACTGGCTGTGCTTCTGCCCACCGGGTCAAATATTATGTCACTGTGATGATATAGCATGCGCCCATCTTCCCTTGAGGTACAATAGGTCCCATGAAGTCGATTGCCCACTTTTCGATTGGTTGCAGCGTCATCTGTGGATTGGGCGACATCTAATCCCTTCGCAATGGTTTCTCATTCCTTTGACACACGTCGCAAGCCCGACAATATTCTTTCAAGTCTTGATGTAGAGTTGGCCACCATAGTCCTGCCTGAAGAATCTTCTGTGTAGTGGCGCGACCTGCATAATGTCCTCTAGCAACCCCTCCATGTGCTTTGGCCAGGATCTATCCTCACTCGCATTCAAGTACATATATGCGTAATATTTCGTCATTGCCCATATTGTAGAGGTGTCCTCCAATAATAGTAAAGTTTGTTGTGAATATCACCAATTCTTTTTTCTGCTGAACATAATATCCTTGCAACGTAGTTCCTATGGTTAAGAAGTGGATTATGTCCTCAAAATGGTCATCTGCGACACACACTGCATATAACTGTGAATCCGGTAGTCCTTCCTCCAATTTTGTTGGATCTTCGCCATTCTCAATTCGAGATAGGTGGTTTGGGCCTGTGTTCAGACGTCCTGGCTTTATGATGACTACGAAGTCATATTCTTGAAATAATAACAGCCATCGACAAATGTGCCCCCCCAACACAGGCTTATTCATTAGGTATTTTAGCACTGAGTGGTCAGTATACATCTTAAAGTGTCCTCCAAGCAGATAGTGGAGGTATTTATAGAGTGCGTATACCATCGCCAATCCTTCTCACTCAGTAGTGGAGTAGTTCTTCTCAGCTTTTGACAGTCGTCGACTTGCGAACACGATTGGATGATCAATTCCCTCTGCTCCTTCTTGAGTGAGTACCGCGCCCAATGCAATACAGGACGCGTCAACATGCACATGAAATTCGATGTCCCATTTCGGAAAGACCAAAATAAGGGCTGATGCCATCTTTTCCTTAAGCATTTTCAGGCTTCTATTGCATTCCTCATTCCAGCAATAAGTAGCATCCTTCTTCAACAACTGTTCCATTGGTGTTGTGATTTGCGCATAGCTTTTTATGAACTTATGATAGTAACCAGTGTGTCCCAGTGTGGTGCGTAGTTGTTTGACACTTCGCGGTGCTTGCAAATTGAGTATGATAGTGATCTTTGCCAGATCCACCATCAAACCTTGCTTACAAACCACGTGGCCAAGCAAGTTCCCGAAGGGGATGAGGAAAGTGCACTTCTTCAGATTGAGCACAATCTGGTGCCACTGGCAAGTATCCAGCATTAATCGTAAGCTCGTCGTATGTTTCTTAACTAACCCAAATATGGTCCAATCATGAAGATATACCTCTAAGAACTTGTGTATAAATTCCTTGAATGTAGCTACCACAACGTGGGAGAATATCGCCGATTTGTTCTTTAGTCCAAAGGGCATCATCGTATACTAAAGACATCCACATTCAGTGGCGAAAGTAGTCTTGCTTCTATCCTCTAGCGCAATCTTGATCCGGTGGTAACGTGAGAATCCATCTGTGAAGGAGTAGGCTTCCTGTCCTCCCACATTCTCCAGTAACTCATCTGTAAATGGCGTCAGAAAGGGATCGTTGACACATGCATCATTAAGCTTTCTGAGATTGACGCAGATGCAAATTTCACCCTTTTGTTTCTTCTCCTGCACAACCATAGGACTTACCTAGTCGCAATCTTCTATCGGTTCAATTATTCTTGATATAAGCATCTTATCCAACTCTTCACGAACCTTCACTTTGTATTTTAGATTCAACCGGTAAGGTCACTGCTTAACCGGCTTCGCATTTGGCTTCAGGGTTATCTTCATCATTCCCAGGTCACTGAGGATTCCTTTTAACTCTATGATTTTTGTAGGGAATAAGTCTTGATATTCTCAAAGCAAAACAACCACCTTTTCCACCATGGCATCGTCCCAATAATATCCCAGTGTTGAATACTTCAGCTCTTCCTCTGTTTCGATGTTTACTTGTTTTGTTTTCAGTGGCACAGTGATGTCTGGATCCTCGATTTCTAGTCCACGCACCTCGCAACTCCCCTCTATTTCTGGAATATTGATGTTTCTAGGGTCGTCCTCATCATCTTCTACCTACACATTGTAACATTATAGGGCGTGGCTCAACTGTCGCGACCAGTCTGGATGCACAATTTCTTCTGGTTCTGATGGTATTTTGAAGATAGTATCCTTTACCACCTGCAGCGCATCATCCACTATATCCATCCATTGATCCTCAAAGAGGAAAGTTGACAAGAACCCTTCGCGCAAGATAACCCATTCGCCTGTGCCATGTCGGAGCTCTGTTTCAGTATACCAATTCCTTGGAATGACGTCCAGGGTACGATAAAATAAGTGTACCCACTCCTGTTGAGGCTCTTCTCCATAAGCTTGGACCCATCTAGTCAGGTGCATGCACAGATCATCACATCCATTGTATTTCTCTGTTATGCGTAGTTCTAGTTTCCCAGATTGTATCTGCATCATGCGCCTACAATCGCACCAATTTTCGAAGGTTCCTTCATGTGTGCCCCACCAACGTGCAGGTGTTGCGCACAACGCCCATTTGAAAGCATAAAACCACTGGTGCGCTGGTACTGTGCTTTCAAATTTGATCAAGAATTCATCTACTGTTGTTAGCCCATCATACATTAGTAGTTCGCAATCCTGAGCTTTAACACAACACAATGATTTAGTCACCATATTGCAATTTAACGTGGTTACCCCATTCAGCCAGTTATGCCATCGCTCATCTTCTTCATCTAAATCTTTGGTACAGGAGTCTGCATGCTCCCATGATATTCTCCCTCCCGCTGTCGGATTGTCCCTCAATTGATGTCATGAAGTGATTTTGTAAATACAATCTAATTCATCATCACTTCCTCCGTTGCGCACGAGTTCTGTGTAACGCAGTCCTTTAGCCAGGTCTAATGGAATGACTACATGGAGTGACCTCTTCTCAAAAATCATTTTCCGCTTCTTTAAATTAATAACTCCATTCATGTCAGTGGCCCAATCTATTCCTAATAACACAGGGTAGGGGCTACTTTCATCCACAATTTCAATTACCTCTAAGTCTATTCGAGTGCTCATGCCTTTTATATCTACTGTAACCCCTTGCAGTCTTCCCATGGGTAAGATCTTCTGTTGATTCACCATCATCAATTGAATAGAAGACCAATGGAGCACGGGCTTGCCCATGCACTCCCACGTCTGTCTAGGTAGTACATTTGCATCTGAGCCCAAGTCTAGAATGATTTGATCCATCTCATAGTCACTAATCTGTGCTATTAACCACATTTCCCGCCCAGCCCGCGATGCATGTATTCCCAATTTTCGGCTTACACGAGGTTCACTTGACCCTGCGCACCTATTTATCAATTCTTGCAAGCCCTTAGCCGCTCTATTATCGCTAAGCAATTTCATGCATGTCTCTAAAAAGGTAGTCAGCATCGAGGATCCCTTAGCTCGGATTGATCCCTACTACCTGGGGTAGAGACCGCCGTGAAGCTCTCCCTCGTCCTCCTTGGTTGGTTCCCCCTTATCTTCTCCTGTGACCATGCCACTTCTGAGCACCATATTTAGGTTGGGATCTTCTTCGCATGGTTCAGACCTCATCATCTAGATGTTTTGTGTCATCGTAGGTTGTGCTGACTTTTTCTCACGAATCTGCGCTATCAGTGTGGGGCAATCTATTAGTTCATGATCTAAGTTCTCACAGTAAGGGCACAATATTCTAGTCAAATTAGTACAGTCCCGCGCGTAGTGACCTGGTCCTTCACAGTTGTAACACATGAGCTGGCAACGACCCCTTCCTAGCCCCATTCTTCCTGGTCCTTTTCCACATCCCTAGAACCCACTGCACACTATTGCTTCAACTGGATCTTGACCTCACACTTCAATCTACATTTTGTAGGTAGGTGATTGGTCCATCAATAGTTGATAACTACGGTAGTCTCGTTCTTCGTGGCCCACTGATTTAGAAAAGTTGCAAAACAACCATTGGGGGGCGTTGTCTCATGTTCTATAATAGATGACAATTGTTCGTGGCATGCTTTCCTCCCTCCTAATATATCGCGCACCAGAGTGCGGGCACCACGCTAGGCCCTCACTGTGCCTCTGGTCGCAACAGCATTGGTCCTCCTGCTACCACATAGCTTGTGAAAACTCGACAGTGATCTTTATCATGACCCTGGCTCTAACACTTTATACACCATACTTCCTCCCGGGATCCTGGGCGAGGTGCCTATTCTTGTTTTAACTTCTACATTTCTAAAAACAGGTTTTGTATCTACGCGTGGATTTGTTGAACTCCCAACCCTAGATCCTATATCGGAGTTCATGCAACCTCATCGCTGTTTCTAATGCCTTAGCCTGGGTTGAGATCTTTTGCTATGACAACGTCGCCCTCAGATGTGGCGTTAGTGACGCCACAAACCATGCGTAATGTTGCGCATCCGATAGCATCATGTTCGCCTCACGGATCATACTTTTCAATCTCTTATCTAGATCCCGTGGAGTTTCACCGGGCATCATCACGATCTCCTTGAACCCTATGATAGACTACGTTTCGGATTTCAGCCTACTAAACTCTTTTTTTTAATTCGGTCTGGATCTCCCCTGTCCCTGCATTCGGGTTAGCACTTGATTACTTTATATACCATGTCAGTGCTTGGTCCTGCAACGTGCTAACTAAAGTAGCTTCTTGATGTTATCATTCCTAACTCCATGCATTGCCCATACTACCACTACCACGAACCAAAATTGTTTTGGATCTTTGCTTCTTGATCCTTTGGATACGAGTAGCTGCATCACGCTCGTCATTCTCAACCTTTGGCTTGCGCGTCGATTTTCTATAAACTCGTACTACTCTTGATCCAATCAATCTTCAAGCTCTTTCCTTTTAGGACTCTAGTATTCCAACATCACACACCCCTTAGGTAGATCCCAATCCCAGCAATGGAACCATTTGTTTGCTTATATGGGCCTGACCCAAGTTTAGAAGAGTTATTTAGCCAAACAAATCCCGCAGCTACCAGCACTTTCGGCAACAGACTGCGGAGCGCGAACTGAGGTCTCACTCGAAATAACAAGTGAGGGTGCTGGAACCAGGTTTCCGCACCCTTGGGATGTCTTGATGTGGTCTGGAGGGTTCACACACCATTCTGTGGCTTCGCACCACTCTGCTCTGTATAGATCCAGACCCAGGAAAATTCTTAATACTTATTAATGCGTTGTTTATAGATTAGATCTACTTTTTATGGTCTTTAAGCAAACATTTAATAGAAATAACTGGTTCGCTCACCCGGAAAAGATACAGATTCACATAGACTCATAACATAAGTATTCGCGGATAGACAAAACAGTTATATCAACCATAAATTAGCCAAATCCGCAATAATTCAGATTTAACATAGAATTTCAGAATCAACTTATCTTTATTTACTTTCTTCACCAATACATCCAGATCCACCTTGGGCACTTAGCTGCAGGGGTCCGCATACACAGCTGCGGACTCTACTAGGCCTCTACGCACACAGCTGTAGAGCCTCTATCTATCTACCAACCCTCTTGACTCGTACTTACAGATGCTTCCAGATTTCGTTCCTCAACAACCCATTACATTCCAGAGCCCAAAGGTACATACCAAAGACTAACTTCTATCCATAGAGACTTGGTCTATTTATACATTCCCATGGTTTGCGGACCATGGGCAAGCCGACTTACTTCCTATTATTTTACATTATTTTTGGGTGGAAAACCCTTCTGACTCAATCTATTACATTTCGCGCTCTGCATATTTCAAAAATTTTACAATATTTTTATCCTAATTTATAGGTTCTAAGCCCCCAAAACTGTTACGCTGGACCTTCGCTACCCAACATCACTTATGCAAATTTTAATGTCATTGTTCCATTTGCAACTCTTTTAATGAATTAGGAAATGTTAGTGGGCAAGGCAACCATATAATAATCAATAGCAATTGAATAGACATGCATGAGTTTTAGATGAGGGAATCTTCAGTTAACTGGAGTACACTAGTTGAGTGTCTGTATGGATCAACTGACTGTTAACTCTCTATTAGTTCCTCAAACAATTTGGAACTAATTTAACTGGACTTAATTTAGTAAACCGATTTAAATAATTACAACTCAAATATAACTCAATATTATCTCCTTAATTTAAGGGATAAATCTTGCATGACTTCAGAAAGACTTCTAACTTGAATTTCTCCAGCTAATTAATTCAAAATGAATTAATCAATTATTTCCAAATAGCTGTTAAGACTAAATTTGATTTTAATTTACAACTTAATTCAAGGATGAATTAAATTGGAATATTCTTGTTGCCATATTTCAACACTCCCTCTCAACAAGAAAGGGATTATCTGTCGCCCCGATCCTCTCTCTATGGAACTTGAATTTACACTTTGACAATTCCTTTGTCAAAATGTTAGCATCTTTCTCCTCTGTCAAAATATACTGCAGCAACATGATCCTCCCAACATTAGTAGCTTGATTTACCTTGTAAAGCCAATGGGAACTCACAAATTACTTGTTCTCCGGTCTCAGAACCACATCCCAAACAATGTTACGAACTATGGAGTCATACTCCTCCACCATAACATCAACCCAATTTAGCTACTGCACTGCTTCGTCAAAGGAAGATGGCTCAGTATCAACACATTCCCAAGCAAGGGCCATGTATCCAGTGTACCTCTCAGGTGACCTCCTTTGTCTATGCTAAGAAGCCGGTTCTCCCACATTCTCTCTCACATCCTTCAACAATCTGTTAGCTTCTCTTGTGCGCTTCCATCCATCTATGGAAGACTCTGCTTGAGTGGATGTCTCCACTCCCGAAACCTCTGCATGTAGCTACTCCGCATCAGTCTGAGGATCCTCCTCCTTAGGAACCAACAATTCCTCCACAGCCTATAGTTGGAGCTCCCTCTCAAGGGAAACTCACATGGCCTTCTGCTCATCAAACTTGAGATCTCTGTGAACCACTGTCCTCCGACTGGTAGGAAAGTACACTTGATAGTTGTGAGGTGTATCAGTGTACCCCACAAATATCCCCAACTCTGCTATCGGCTCAAGCTTCTTTTGTGCATCCTTTGTCACATGGCAATATATCGATGAGCCAAATATCCTGAAGTGACCTGCATCTAGTCTCTTACCAGAGAAAGCTTCATCTGGTGTCTTCATCCCAAGTATGTGATGTGGGATTCTATTATGCAAATAGACTGCTGTGTTGCATGCCTCAGCTCACAAGTGAAGTGATAGGCCTTGGTCATGCAACATTTCCCATGCTGCCCCTACAATAGTTCTGTTCTTCCTCTCGGCCACCCCATTCTGCTGTGGGTTATGAGGTGTTGTCAACTCTTGTTTAATTCCTTCTACTGCACAGAAGTCCTTAAACTCTTGAGAACCATATTCTCCACCATTGTCACTGCTTAAGGCCTTGATCTTCTTCCCTGACTCTTTCTTGACCAAAGATTTGAACTCACAAAACTTTGTGAAACTTTGGTCCTTCTTCTGCATGAAATAAATCCAACATTTACGAGAATAGTCATCAATGAAAATCACAAAATAGCTTTGCTTCATTGTGGATGTCGTTGATAATGGTCCACACGCATCAGTATCGACTTGCTCTAATATAGCCTCTACTCGACTGTCTCGATCATGAAAGGAATACATGGTGTATTTTACCAAGGTACAACCTTTGCATGTGCCAACTTGCTCAAGTTTACCTTTGGGAAGTCCTGTAGATATCTGTTGCATTATCTTCAAATCCCCCTAATGTAAATGGCCCAACCGCCTATGCCACAACTCACCAATGTCTTGGCCTTGCACCAATTCTGATTTCGTACTCAATGTTGCACAATCATCTACCTCTAGTTTATAGAGATTTTTCACCCAAATCTATATCCTCTTGGTCTGACCCATGGCTATGTGTATTAGGAATGCCTTTCCTTTACTGAAGACAACATTGTAGATTTTTTCCTCCAACATCACAATAGATACCAAGTTCTTCCTCAATCTAGGCACATAATTTACATATGTCAAGGTGATAGGATCTCCATGCTCCCTCTAAAAAGAAACCATGCCCACTCCTGAATCATTATACCTTCTTTCATCACCAATCTCTATGTGCATCTTGAGGTCTTTCTCCTCCAAGGCACTGAATAAAATTTTCTCACTGGTCATGTGGAATGAGTCTCCATTGTCAAGATACCAGACACAACCCATCATCGATGAAACCATGCATGCGATGAGGGTAAAGTCCATATCAAACTGAAAGGCTAATTTCTCACCTTCTGATACTTCTGAGGATCCCTTCTTAGGCTTCTTCAATGGGAAATTAGTCGCATAATGTCCCATCTTATGAAAATTAAAGCATATTACTTTAGACATGTCACCCTTCTTCCGTCCATGAGAAGAATTGGATTTGAAATGGGAAGCCTTCCCCTTCCCTATCCTTGCCTTACTTGCTAAGGCCAGATTTTCTGCATCATCATCCTTGGATGAAGAACCATCTCGTGTGGTCCTCCTGATCTCCTCCTGCATAAGGTCTGACCACAGTCGTTCCCAATCTGGTAGTTTCTCCTTTCCATTCACAAAGTCCTAGTAGCTATTCCAACTCTTTGGAAGGCCAAGGAGAGCGAGGCTCACCATATCATCATCGGAAGTGGTTATTCCCACACTGCCAAGCTCATCTCTACAAGTGGTGAGCTTGTTCAGACATGTGGAAATAGTGTGGCCCTTATCCATCTTGATTCTTCGAAGCTTATCCTTGAGCGCCAATTTCCTCTGGTCGCTACTATTCTGGTAGAGGTCCTTCAATGTCTTCCACATTGAAAATGGAGTATCCTTCCCATGGAGACTCGAAACAATATGGTCTCGAACTCCCTCAAGGATGATCCGTCTCGCCTTCACCACACACTTCTTCCACTCAGCCAACTATGTGCATTACTTGAAGCTAGCTTTTGGATTTCTTGATCAATGAATTCCTTCAAGCCATTGTCTTCTAATACAGCCTCCATTCTACCTTTCCATGCTATGTAATTCGAGCTACCTTCCAAGGCATACTCGAGTCTCAAGCCATAGAACACCATTGGCCAAACTTGAAGTATGATATGAATTTGATTTGCACCTGCAACCCCGAACTTCAAACATCGAATTATCTTCTTAGTATACTATTCACACTTCTGATACCATGTAGAATAATTCTACAAATCTAGCTCTGATACCATGTAGAATAATTTCTACAAATCCAGCTCTAATACCATGTAGAAAATCTGGTGCAGGTTAACCCGATAATGCAATATAAATCAAAGCAGAATACTATAACCTACTTCTACTATCAATTTGTGGAAGCTTAAAATTCGAGTTGAACAATATAATTAGAAGAAGAAGAATCAATGCACAATACACATGAGAATACTTTGGGGAAATTCTTAGCTAAAAACCCCACTATCTGTATTATCATACAAGGTGGAAATACATAGGAATTATACAAAGCCTTAGCTCTCACAGTTAGCCAGCTCTCAGTACAATCTTCACAAATGCTCATAGGAAATCTTGGCTTATCTCAAGCCTTCCTCTTTACCCTCCAAAATCCTTTTTCCTTGCGTTGTTCCTCTAGGATGATTCACCTTCAACCAAGTGGAACACTCTTATCTCACACACTTTCAAAACTGCGCAATCCTCAAGGAATGATCCTTAACTACATGCATTAGTTTTCTTTATAAGAAAACACATGCAACTGACAGTACACTGTCTTGTCTTTAATCTCAACTGGGTCTTTCTTAGAATGGACATGCATGAGTTTCTGATGAGGGAATCTTCAATTAACTAGAGTACACTAGTTGAGTGCATGCATGCATCAATTGACTGTTAGCTCTCTATTAGTTCCTCAAACAATTTGGAACTAATTTAATTGGACTTAACTTAGTAAATTGAGTTAACTAATTACAACTCAAATATAACTCAATCTTATCTCCTTAATTTAAGGGATAACTCTTGCATGACTTTAGAAATACTTCTAACTTGAATTTATCCAACTAATTAATTCAAAATGAGTTAATCCATTATTTCCAAGTAGATTTTAAGACTAAATTCGACTTTAATTCACAATTTAGTTCAAGGACAAATTAATCTAGAATATTCTTATTGCCATATTTCAACAATTTCTTATAGGAGTCCCATCTAGAATATGGTTCGTCTACCATTTTACTTAAATATATGCCTTGGCTTTAGCTATCAACACAAGAGAGAAGCACAAATGTCCTTTCGAATGAGAAAGAAAGTGCACCTTGTGAGTGTTCAATTGCATATGTATCAAGGTTATCTTACTGCAATGGGAAAATAAAGTGGTCCTCTAAGAGAGATATTGTTGATTTAAATATCAACTATGTTGCAGACATTTTTCAGGGTACGTTTGGTGCAAAATCTGTAGAATCTAATTGTAGATATGAGTTTTTGGTGAAAAAATACCCAAGTTCAAAAAAAAATCAGTTGAATCAGAGTCCGGATGAGAGAGATATCACTGATTTAAAATGAACTCTTTTTTTAGATTTTTTTTTTTTTTTTTTGTGATGGTGGGACAGTTGCAGCGCGAAACGGAAATTTCAGTGCCTAGATCGGGATTTCTATCACATGGGAAGATGAAGAATGGTTGTTACATTTCTGAAAACAATTCATAATAGGGATTCTGAGCAATATTGACTGAATTTTAGCCATTTCAAATTTTTGCCAAGTAAGCGATTTGTTTTCAAAAGCCCTCTTCGTGGCTTATAATAGTAAGTTTTTTACAGGAAAAAATGATGGGTCTTCTATTGAAAATTTTATAACATGTCATAAGTTTGACTTCCCAAGGTGTTGGAAGGACAAAATAGGGTATTATTTGAAAGATGAGGCTGCTATATGGTGGAAATCACTTGACAGTGAGATTCTGAAGTTATGTCGTGCTGACAAAATTGAAGAACTACTTTTGGACAAATGGTCTCATACTAGAAAGGAGGAAACCAAAAAACCTAGCAAAAATTTTATTTTTGCAGGAAAGAAGGAAACCAAGAAACCTAAAGGGTTATTTTCTACTGGTATCTCCTTATTGCAGGTTCATGGATTGATTCAGAAGGAGAAGATCATTGTGTCTATAAATCCTAGTTGCAAGCATAATTTTATCAATGTTAATTTGGCAAAAAAATTGCAAGTTCCAGCAAAACACATTGAAAACACACAAGTTGATGATGAGGATTTTCAAGTTTATAAAAATTTGAAGATTTATATGGACAAGTATGTATTGGATTCTGATTTTTATGCTTCAGATATGGCTAATGTGGATGTTGTTTTGGGATACCCTTAGATGGAATCGGTGGGTACTATTAATATTAATGTGTAGAATAAATTCCTGAAGCTTTGGTTTAAAAAGAAGAAAATTACATTACAGGATATTTCTATCAATAAACAGGTAGAGTCCAAGGAGGCTGAAGCAAAATATGTTCCAGGGATTGACGCATCAGATGACAAGCCCTTAATGGTCAACAACCAAACACAAACATCAAACCAGGTACCAGAAATACAGGGAGAATCCAAGGAGGCTAAAACATAAAATATTACAGGTACTCATACATCAGATGAGGACTTAGTGGTTGAAGTAATATTGGAATATAAGAAAAAATAGCAGGCAACACAACATGTACCAACTACCAATCAAGCTCCATTAGGTGGTGAATTAAAGAAAAATACAGCATTGGTTAAAACTTCAGCATATCACCACCCACATCACCCCGCACGAAAACAACCAACAAGATGGCGATGAATTAGCCACAAGGACAACAACCCCTGCATGACAGATAGAGAGGGGCAATGATCCACCTACTACACATCAACACAGAAGAGCCGCCAAGGTCAACTTCCATCTCAAGCGAGCGAGGCACCAGCTAGATCGAGGGTTCACCTTTCTCTGGGATGGCTAGATGCATGTGCATGGTACCAGTGGACTACTCTTTTGAGTATATCTTATTATTTGTGTTCTTCTTATGTTTCGGGGATGAAACATGTTAAGGGGGTGGAATGTATTATACCTAGGGGGGATAATATGGGGTACAGAGGGAGGTACAGAAGGGAATAATGTAATAATGGGATGAGCCATAGTAATAAATAAGGTGGTTAACTTGTATCATGTAAGGGACCATAAGTACTTAGTAATAATGTAATAAGCCCATGGTATTAGATAAATGGTATTGAAGGAACCATGGTAATGACCCATGGTATTGTATGTATGAGGCCTATATAGAGGCTAGAGACTCCCCATTAAGGGATGTCAAGGAATATTGTATGAACATGCATATGGCTTGTGGAGTGTTCTCCTTCCTTAAGGAGTGAATGTATAGTGTTGCCCTACCTTAAGGGTTTGATCAATAAAGAGAAGAATTTATCTATATTCAGATCTTGTTATTTCTTGGGTTTATTTCTATTATCATATATTTCTGGGTTAGATCTATAATAGAGACGTAATAGTACTACCCTAATAGATACACACGTAAATAAGAAAGACTCATCTAACATCAAGATAAATATTTCACATAGATGCATGATCATTATACACATTAGAACACATTTCCAATAAGTAAGCATTGAAGTCACCGAAATAGTTCAATTACTCCAATACAAGTGAAAGAAAACATGAACCATAAACATTCAAAGAATAGTCTTAGAAAAAATCACAACTCATGTGTGAAAATGTGCTGGCCTGGAAGGTTTCAATATTAAGGAAAAGTCCCAAGATACATAAGTGCAATGAACATCACTAGCTCCAATAGTGGAGCATTAGAGCCACTACTTTCTCCCCAAAATTACCAACTCTATCTCTCTAATTCCTTCTGGGAGACGCCAAGTTTAAAAGTCCTTTACATGAGAGATGAGGATCCTTTTATAGCTTGAGGCATGAGATTTCACATCCTCATGGATCTTGACTTTATAACTTCTAGTGGCCTATGGACTTCTACAACCTTTGGAATTCCAAATGACTTTTGGAATAGCATATGAATTTTGGCATTACATTTCTTTTGGACTTCCATGACTCTTTAGTTCATACATGAATCTTGGACTTCTACTTATTCGTCTTTACAATGATTACAACATTACATGATGACTTCCACATCCTCATATGATGAAGACATGATATGTCATTGTATTTGATGACTAGGACTAATAGTGATTGATGACATGGATTTTCTTTAGTGGTGAGATGGCTACCACTATTTTCTTCATTCTTCATAAATATTCTGATCATCAATGCCTTCACCCTCCAAATGGTCTTTGATCTTGGAGTCTTTAAGGTGCTTCAATCATCAAGCTTCCACTATTCTCTTTATTCTTTGATGCTTCCTTTATGTGTGTTATTTACCCGATCTTCCTCATGTGTGCTTGCCATGATGTTTCAAGAACACTTGTATCTGCAATCACTAATGATAAGAATCCATTAGCCTAAAAATCTCCTATTCTAGTATTTTTTCTCATAAATTTTATATTCATTCCTTTTCATTGTGCTTAAAAGGGATAAGGAGATCCTCTAGGTGCATTGGTGCACTTCGAAGGGCTTTAGGGTTGAGAGGGAAGGCTTCAGGGCTTCAAAATGCACCCATGCGGTAAAGGAAGAAAAACAATCAAGGTATGGTGCATGGCACAAGTGCAAAGGATGAAGGAGGAGGCTTTGGCCTTCCCAAGTGTGATGTACACTCAAGGAAGATAATTAGGGCACAGGGTGCACTCCTAAAGGTTGAAGGAGGAAGGCTTCATGCAGCCTTCGGGATGCGCTCATGTGTTCAAGAGGCCCAAGAGGGCGCATGATGTAAGTTTGAAGGTTGAAGGCTGATGCTTCATGCCTTGAGAGTGAACTCATGTGCTCAAAGGGTATAGGAGGGAACATGGTGCATTGTGGAAGGTTGAAGGGTTGAGATTAAGGCCATCATGGTGCGCTCATGCGCTCAAGGAGGGTACACTTGTTTGATTCAAAGGAGTGTGCTCTAAGGAAGACTTGATCTCTTAAAGGGCACAATTCGAAAAAAGGAAAGGGATAGGGCTTAGGGAGTGCGATTTTCACTCTCAAAGGGAACATGGGGCACCTCCTAACAATGAAGGATTCTCAATCAAGTCTTCAGAGTGCACTCATGCACTCTTGGCCTTAATGGTTTCACTTTGAAACCAACATTTGCTAAGTCTCGGAGATAGGACAAGGGGTGAGCATGATGAGTTTTAGACAAAAATCATGTGCGACACATATCGAGTCATCAAGAAGACTTAGATAAGCTCAGAAAATGATAAGTGAACATCAAAATGCCACTTCTCAAACATTCCCTATGTACAACCAATGAAGTGTGTGCGATTGTGACCCAAAAGTATCATTTAACAACAACAAATATATTACGACCATGAAATTCACTTAAAGATACTCTAATCAATGTGACAACACTTGAGAGCATTCAAAACACTTGAAACACATAGAATAACATGAGGTGACACCTGATGATCAAGGAAACACTAGATGCGACGGTGATAGTAGGCTCCACAACAGTGATAATCGAAATTTTGGACGGTGTTGTAGAAACTATAATAGTTCCCAAGAAAAAAATTGTGTTCATTGTGACTGAATGATTGCATGTGTTTCTATTTTCAGTTTTCCTTTTGCAAAATTTAGTAAAAGAAATTTGTGCTTATTGATTTCAGTCTGATTTCATTACCAACTACAAATTTCGAGTTATTTCTACATTCTTATCCTTAATAAAGTCCACATATTTGAAAAGATCCATGAATTTCCCGCCATACTTCTCCATCATCATATTTCCCAATTTAAGATTAAAAAATTATTTTAATTTCTTCTCATAATAACACTTAAACAAGTATTTCCATTGGAAATATTCCTTAAAATTATATCATGTCAACATTTTCACATCCAAATTCTTAACCTCCTTTAGCTACTCCTATCATAGGTTGGCTTTACCCTTAAGGTGGTATATGGAAATTTGATCTTCTAGATTTCCAAATAATTAAATAGATAAAAATATTTCCGCATCTTCAACAACTAGGCCTCATCTTCTTCACCCTTCATTTTTGCTTTGTTGAAAGTTGGTGGGGGGGGCGGGGGGGGGGGGGGGGGTGGGGGGGGTTAATATTTTTTAATTCCCCTTGTAAGTTGTCCCATTCAATCTTCTTTTTCCGAGATATTGTGTATAGTGACACACTAGAGATTTGATCCCACTTTGAGGTGATGTAAGCCCTTTTGTGTGTCCTTATTTCCACAGACAAATATCGTTGGTCATCACTCTTAGCTCGCTTTGAACTATGAACACCCCTTCCACCAACCCTATTTACTATCTCCCAAGCTTGCCTAGATCTAGATTTCTTTGAGAAGTTTAATCACTCTCGCTCTCTGTTGGTAGCTATTATAGAATTGTAAAAATAATTAATCTCCCAAAATTAATTTTTTAATCCTTGACCATATACCCACTTCATTCTTATTGGGCACTCATGCTCTTGAAACCTGGCCAACATGATCTAGCCAGTTCCCTTCCTTTCATGTCTCAGACTCGACATGGCACTCATGTGCTCATGAGTTTTTGAAAAATTATATCTATATCTATATATATATATTTATAGATATATATATATATATATATATATATATATATATATATATATATATATATATATATATATATATATATATATATATATATATATATATATAGATGCACCTTTCCAAACAAATGTATAGACATAAAATAAAATATATAATATACATACACTTTCTAAGTTGGCATGCACACACATATTCAACTTTACTGATGGTTCTACACTTTCAAAATATAAGCATGAAATCATATGCAACAACCTTATATATAAATAAATATATATAACACATCCTTGTGAATATATATATATATATATATATAATCAAAGTAATGTATATAAAACCCCACACATAAATACCCATATATATAATCCAAATATTTATATAATATGATATAAAACTTTGTATCT
This sequence comes from Pinus tabuliformis, assembly GCA_031772625.1. Taxonomy (NCBI): domain Eukaryota; kingdom Viridiplantae; phylum Streptophyta; class Pinopsida; order Pinales; family Pinaceae; genus Pinus; species Pinus tabuliformis. The sequence goes on from CM062811.1 coordinate 264,846,174, forward strand.
AAATAAATACCTATACTTAGATACATCTTTGATCCATTGATGAGCCCCAACTGTGTCTAATCGAACCATATACAAAGAACATATAAACAAATAAAAACAATATGTAACCATGTATAAATGACAACCAATATTTTCGGAGCTACAACTCGATTAATGCACGGGGGCAGTATATGCCACCCGTTGGATTTTGTACTTGCTAAAATACAACAAGTGACATATACTGCCCAGTGCATTAATAGAGCTATAGCTCCAAAAATATTGATAGTTTGTATAAACATGTACATGTGCCCTTGACTCTTTGTATACTCCTAGCGTGGAAACAAAAGTAAATGTAAGACTATGTAGGCATGGGACCCTCACACCCACATGCCCTAAAATGGAGTCTATACCTCCATTAACTCACAAAAAAGGTTGACAAATTATGTGCCCATGAGTATTTTTATGCAACCACATGTTGGGTATGGAGCTTGATTATCTTATTTATTCAGAGGTATCGCTGCATAGGATCCTAGTTCGTAATGTGGCAGCAACGCCGCCTGTAAATTTACACTGCCAATGGGGTCCAGGGGGGGCGACGAAGATTATTTGCAGCCCCCCCTGGTGGGGGATTGAGGGAAGTGCCCCCAAAGCTAAAAATGGATGTAAAATGGCCTTGTAAAATGTTGTAATTTCATAGTCAATCTGGGTCATTCATTAGACGAAGATCTGATGGTAGAAGTTATGTTTAATTTAGGGTTTTTTTTTTTCCCTAGAAGACAACCCCTCTCTATATATGAGGGAATTGTATTGCATCTATGTAGATCTATATTTTGAGTAAGAAAGATAGAGGATATTATGTGAGAGCAAAGAGGGAATTACAACAGATATGTTGTAAGTTGTATCTCTTAAGTTTTTTGGATAATATAAAAGGAAGGTCTGGCTGTTTCTCTGTGGACGTAGCCCAAATTGGGTGAACCACGTATATCTGTGTCTCTCTTGTTTTATGATTTTTCTATGTTTATATTTTTGCAATATATTTTATGTGTTCCATTACTCTGTAATATATAATTTTCTAACACGTGTATCAGAGCCGAAGGTCTATTTGGCTGATAAACTTGTAGGAGATAAGGGTTCCTAGTTCGAGTGGGAGCAATGGCAGAAGATGGTAGGTTTAGGGTCGAAAAATTTAACGGCCAAAACTACCATCTATGGAAGATGTAGATGGAAGATTATCTGTATTAGAAATATTTGTACCTACCATTAAGTGGAAAGACAAAGGCGCTAACAAGTATGACATACACAGAATGGGATATTCTCGACAGAAAGGCACTTGGAATAATATAGCTATGCCTAGTGGCATCAATAGCATTTAATATCAAAGGAAATGACAATAGAGGGTTTAATGTCAGCATTGGCCACACTATATGAAAAACCCTCGGCCTGAAATAAGGTATTTCTTATGAAGCATTTATTTAATATGAAGATGTCAAAAAGTGGATCTTTTGCTCATCATTTAAATGAATTTAATAAAGTTACCAGTCAGTTAAGTTCCGTAGGGGTAACTTTTGATGATGAAGTTATGGCTCTGTTATTTCTATTCTCATTTCCAAAAGGTTGGAATGGTTTATTTATGGCCATTAGTAACTGTGTCCCTGGATCTAGTACTTTAAAGTTTGATGATGTTTTCAGTGCAATCCTTAGCGAGGAAATGTGATGGAAAAGCTCTTGTGAGACATCAGGTAATGCTTTGACTACACAGACTAGGGGAAGAAACATGGAAAGAGGAAAGATCCCAGGATATCACACTAAGTCAAGGAAAGGAAAATCAAATTACAGATTGGGGATAGTGCGTTGGAAATGCGAGAAGAAAGGACACTTGAGGAAAGACTACAAATCTCGGAAGGAAAAAGGAGACGCACATGAAGAAAACAATCATGAAGCGAATGTGACAGGTGATGTGTTGCAAGATGCTTTGATTATTTCATTAGAAAATATTATTGATGCATGGGTGGTAGATTTAGGGGCCTCATTCCATGCCACACATATAGGAAATATTTTCATGGTTATGTTCAAGGATATTTTGGACAGGTTCGATTGGGTGATTATAAACCTTGTAAAATCATTGGAATGGGCATAGTTTTCATAAAACAATAGAAAAGAAATCAATGACTATTGAAGGAGATAAGGCATGTTCCACATCTGAAGAAAAATGTAATTTCAACAGGGGTGTTGGGAGGTGAAAGTTGTGTGATTACTTTTACAGATAAAACCTTGAAGGTCACTAAAGGAGCCCTGGTAATAGCAAAAGGAGAAAAGGTTGGTACATTGTATTTATGTAATGGTATTTCTAATTCTATTAATGCTTTAACCTCTACAGGAGAAGATATGACATTGTGGCATCATAGGCTTGGGCACACGAGGGGGAAGGGGATGTAGATTATTCACTCAAGAAATTTGTTGCCAGGTTTGAAGCATGTTGATATAACATTCTGTGAGAATTGTGTTTATGGAAAATGGAAGAGAGTCAGATTCCTCAGATTTGGGAAAGAAATGAAGAACGAAAAATTAAAGCTTGTGCATATAGATGAATGGGGACCTACTCAGGTATCATATCTTAGTGGCTCTCATTATTATGTTACTTTTATTGATGATGCAACCATAAAAACCTTGATTTATTGTATTTGAAATAAATTTGATGTATTTGATATTTTCAAGAAATGGAAAGCTTTGGTTGAAAATGAGATAGGAAAAAGGTTGAAGTGTCTTAGATCAGACAATGGAGGTGAATATTGCAGCAAAGTGTTTGATAGGTATTGTTCAGAGAATGTAATTCACAGAGAGAAGACAGTTCGAGAAACACCACAAGAAAATGGTGTGTCAGAAAGGATGAACAGGACAATCATGGAGCATGCAAGGTGCATGAGATTGCATGTATGATTGTCTTTACAATTTTGGGCATATGTTATAGATACTATTGTTTATCTAATAAACAGAAGGCCTTCAATTTCCTTGGATGGTGATATTCCAGAGTAGGCACAGATAGGTATAAAGGTAAAATACTCTTTTTTAAAGACTTTTGGCTGTGAAGCCTTTGTCCACATTAATAAAGAAAATAGAACAAAGCTTGAGGCAAAATAAAAGAAATGTAACTTTATTGGATATGGTGTTAATGATTTTGATTATCACTTTTATGATTATGAAGAACACAAAATCATTAGAAGCAGACATGACAAATTCAATGAAAAATTTTTGTATAAGGATCAGCTGCAGGAAAAGAAAGAGGAAAAAGAAAAAAAAGAATACAAAGTGCTTTATGAGAACACAAAAAAAGTGAAGGTGCCTAAAAATCATAATAATCAACAACCAAAAAAACAATAGTTGCACCACAACAACAACAAGCACCTCAAACTCCTTAAAGTGGTGTTAGAATATCTACCAAGATAAGTAGACCCCCTGAACGATACTCTCCTTCATTATATTATGTATTATTGACTGATTCTGGTGAAGCATAATTTCATTAAGAAGCAGTGCAGGTAGAAACCAGGAAGAAGTGGGAGCAAGCCATGAAAAAAGAGATGGACTCCTTAGCATATAACTAGACGTGGGACTTAGTCACGTTACCTGTAGGTAAAACAACATTGCAGAATAAATGGGTTTAGAGGTTGAAGGAAGAAGATGGAGGTAGAAAAAGGTATAAATCTAGACTTGAGGTGAAGGGGTTTGCATAGGAAAGGGGTATAGACTTTGATGAAATATTTTCTCCTATTGTTAAAATGACTTCAATCAGAACTATTTTAAGTCTATTAGAAGCTAAATATTTGCATCTTGAATAGTTAGATGTAAAGACAACCTTTCTCCATGGGGATTTGGAGGAAGAAATATATATGAAGCAACCACAAGTATATGAGGTCAAAGGGGAGTAGAAGCTAGTGTGCAAGTTGAAGAAGAGCTTGTATGGCTTAAAACAGGCTCCAAGTTAGTGGCATCAAAAATTTGACAGGTTTATGTCTGAAGAAGGTTATACTACATGTCACTCTGATCATTGTGTTTATCTCAAAAGGAAAAATGATGGCATCTATATTATATTGTTATTGTACATAGATGACATGCTTGTTGCAGGTTATAACATGCAGGAAATAAATGTGCTCAAAATAAAATTGGCAAACTCATTTGTAATGAAGGATTTGGGTGCTGCAAAACAAATCCTTGGTATGAGAATAACTAGGGACAGGAAGAATCGAAAATTAACATTGTCTCAGAGTGAGTACATAGAAAAGGTGTTGAAAAGATTTAATAGACAGAATGTGTTGGCATTATGATTCAGGTGTTGTCCTTGATGGCAAACCCATTCAGGTGATAAATCAAGAAGGACGCAGGAAATATGTTCAGCAAGTGCGTCCCCGCAGGTATACCATACAGAACCCGCGTCCAGGGACGCCGGCCAGCCGTTCAGGAGGTGCGTCCGCCCAATGCACACATTTCAAGGCAGAGAAAAGCACGTGGGGGTTTCTTGCGTGGTATCTAGCCGACGGTTTTGTGTTTCTATGGTGTCGGCTCGTGGTATTGTTCCATGTTTTGGGGAGAAGCTTGCCTATATAAAGCAAAGGAGTTTCATTTGGATTAAGCATCATCTTGGTTGAATATCTTTTGGTGAGATCTAGTCCAGATCTATGAGGGCGAATCTTCTAATGGACTGTGATCTCTATGGCGCATGATCAGATCTGTGGATCTGAGTGTTTGGGTTGGTTCTGAAGTCCTCATATCTTTTATATCTGAAGGGACACAGGTTCAGTGAAGGGCAAGTGCGCCGGGACGCAGTACAGTAAAGGCTCAGGGGCGTCTCTGAGGCAAAGGACGCGGTGCGACTGTGTTATTGGGTGCGTCTCTGAAGCAAAAGACGCGGCGCGATAGTGTTTCGGGGTGCGCCGGTCGCAGCAAAGCATAGAGGAACAGTGCGTCTGCACGCAGAACAGCGGAGGGTAGACTACGTCCAGTCGCAGGCCACAGAAAGAAAATATGTGTCCCTGTCTTAAGATGATCTGTTGACTGTATATTTCTGTTCATAAAGTGTTCTGGGTTATTTCTGTAATTACTGATCTGATATCTGTAGTGGACTGTATCTGTTATATACTTGTTGATCATTTGATTCTTCATGAAAAGAAGTAGGGGGTTGTAGCTCCCTTCCAGGAGAAACTGGAAAACGAGAGAGAGTTGTAGCTCTCTGCAGGTTGCAGCCTGCGTGCTGGTAAAGGACTGCACCAGTACAAAATCATTGTAAAAGAATTTCTTGAAAGAAGATAGAGACATATTGCAGCAGGTGGTTTTCTCCCGCATTGGGTTTCCACCTTACATCTTGTGTTCTTTGGTGTGACTGTCTATTTTCTTTATTCAAGCTCATTATTTTATGGTACTGATATGCAAGAATAATTCAAAAGATCAAATAAGGAAGATTTGGTAAATTGCTTAATAATACTGATTCACCCCCCCTCTCAGTATTATTTCCAACAATTGGTATCGGAGCAGGTCCTTCAGAAAAGCTTGATCGCTTGAAGGTAGATCGTTCATCATGAGCAACTACGAGAGAGAAGCATCAATCAGGCCACCAGTTTTTGATGGGACAAACTTCAATTATTGGAAGGTAAGAGTTACTGCATATCTTCAATCTCTTGGTACTGAAGTTTGGGACATTGTAGAAACAGGCTATGCTTTTCCTTCAGCTACTCCTACAGATCCAGCTGAGAAAAAGAAGTATGAAACAAATGCAAAAGCAGTCAGTACTCTATTAGGAAGTATATCCCAAACAGAATTCATGAAGGTAATGCACTTCAAATCAGCAAAAGAAATATGGGACAAAATGATCACAAGCTATGAAGGAGATGAACAGGTAAAACAAGCTAAACTTCAAACTCTCAGGATTCAATATGAGACTCTCAAGATGTATAATGATGAAAGTGTGGCTAATTATTTTCTTCGGGTAGATGAGATTGTTAATTGTATGAAAAATTTGGGTGAAGAAGTAAAGGAGTCCATAGTAGTTCAAAAGATTCTAAGATCATTATCCCCCAAGTTTGAATCCAAAGTATCTGCAATAGAAGAAAAAGAAAATCTCCGTGTTCTTACTATGTCTCAGCTACATGGAATTCTAACTGCTTATGAAATGAGAAAGGGAGGACCATCAGACAGAAGGGAGGCTGCTTTTAAAGCATCAGGCAAAGAAGATTACTATGAAGCAAGCCATGATCCAGAAGAAGAGGAAGAAGAATCAAATTTTGTCAGAAATCTTCAAAGAGGTTCTGGAAGGTTCAGAGGTAAGCTACCTTTCAAATGCTTTGCTTGTGGAAGAGTAGGTCATTATGCTGCAAAATGCTCTTATAAGGATAAAGGAAAGGAACCAGTTAGATGGAACAAGAAACAAAGCGCAAATAAGAAAAGCTACTACACCCATGAAGATAGTGATGGCTTATCAAACAGTGATGAAGATGAACAAGGTAATAAATATAGGTTGTTAATGGCATTTGAAGATGATGATTATGAGGATGCTGTAGATGTGGATAACCTTTATGATGAAATTACTAGACTCAAGAGATGCATAGAAGAAAAGAACATGATTATTGATACTCTACAATTCCAAATTGATGAAAAGGAAAAACATCTTGAAAAATTAGAAGGTGAAATTGTTGGTCTTAGAAAAGAAATTGAGAAAACAAAAACTATTAATCTCAAGTTTTTCAAAGGATCTGAAACTTTGGATGAGATTATCAGTGTGCAGCGGTCTCCACTAAATAAGACAGGTTTGGGCTATAATGGAGAAACTTCTCAAGCATCCACTTCAAAAAGTTATCTTGATGCAGCAAGAAGAAATGAGCAAGAGCACAAGGAAGATCATCAGGTAAAGCAGGGACAAATGTCAAACAAAAACTATCAGGGGCAATCCAGCTTAAGGGTGAACAAAAGCCACAACCAGCCACAGGTAAAATCTTCTCAATTTGGTTCAAGAATAGATGAAAATAGAAATTACAATCAGTTGGCTGGTAGATCCAATAATCGCAGAAGCTTCTTCAATGGACAATGCTTTTCTTGCCATAACTTTGGTCACAAAGCAGCTCAATGTGTTGCGTATAAAACAATCATGACTAGGGAAGCTCAAAAACAAAGAAGTATGACAGGGATTACAAAAAGGACCTATAACAACTTTTCAGCTCTTGAAAATGAAGTTGAATGTTCTATTTGCAATAATTTTGGACATAAAGACTTTGAATGCAGAAGCAGGTTTCCGGAAAGAAAGGTACAAGAGCAGAAAAAGGAACAAGCCTCAGGCACCAAAACATGGAGAATAAAGGAACCTCAAACAGAAAGATGTGGGATAGCATTTTATGCAGAAGGACAAGAAAATCTATGGTACATTGACAGTGGATGTTCGAAGCATATGACAGGTGATAAAGAAAAACTTGAGTCTTATTCTAATTTAGAAAAGGGAAAGAAAGTCTCTTTTGGAAATGATACTCCTGCAACTATAAAAGGAAAAGGTATTGCTCCTTTAAAAGAAGATGTTAAGGCTGGAAATGTTTTGTTTGTTGATGGATTGAAGCATAATCTACTAAGTGTCAGCCAGATGTGTGATCAAAGAACCGAGGTTATATTCAGATCAAATGGATGCCTTGTTCGTGATCTTGATACAGGTAAAACAGTTCTCAAAGGAAAAAGAACTCCAAATAATCTATACATATTTGATGAAGGACAACAACAATGCTATCTAAGCAAGGATGAAGAGCACTGGCTATGGCATCGAAGGTTGGGACATCTAAGCTTCTCACAAATAAGGAAAGCTTGCAAATATCAGGCAGTTCGCGATCTTCCAGATATCAAAATTCCTGACAACACCATATGCAGATCATGTCAGTTTGGAAAACAAACCAGAACTAACTTTCCAGAGAAAGAAGGATCAGCCAGCATGCCTCTTGAGTTAGTACATACAGATGTATGTGGACCATTCAGAAAAAGAACACCTAGAGGAGAGGAATACTTGATATTATTTATTGACGATTTCTCCAGGTTTGTTTGGTTAGGACTTATGAAGCACAAAGATGAAGCATTCGAAAAATTCAAATCCTTCAAAGCCTTGGTTGAAAATGAATCAGGTCACAAAATTAAGTGCCTCAGATCTGACAGAGGTGGGGAATTTAATTCAAATGAATTTTTCGATTTCTGTGATGAACATGGGATAAGGAGAGAATTTTCTACAGCTAGAACTCCTCAGCAAAATGGAGTGGTTGAAAGAATGAACAAAACAATCCAGCAAATGGCTCGTGCTATGCTTGATGAATCAGGAACCCCTGCAACCTTCTGGGGTGAAGCTGCACATGCGGCGGTTATTATTCTCAACAAGACAAATGTCCGAGTGAACAGCACTCAAACTCCTCATGAGCTCTGGAGTGGTAAAACTCCTTCGGTAAAGCACTTCAAAATCTTTGGGAGCAAATGCTATATCAAGAATACTGAGGAGCAGCTTGGTAAACTTGATCCTAGAGCAGATGAAGGTATTCTTCTTGGCTACTCTCCACATAGCAAAGCATACAAATGCTACAATAAAAGACTTGGAAAAATTGTTGATAGCATTGATGTAGTGGTTGATGAGAAGGGATACATTCCTAGGCAAATACATCGTGAAGACATCGAAGAAGATGAAAGCCACCCTCAAAGACAGAATGATGAAGAAGAAGAACCGCAAGAAGAATCTCAAGAAGAACCTCACGAAGAAGCAGAAGAACGAACAAGAATAGAAGAAAAGACTCCATCCAGATATGTTCAAAAGAACCATCCAGAATCTCAGATCATGGGACAGAAAGAAGCAGGTATACAAACTAGAAGAACAGTTGCAGAAGCTTCAAGTTATTTGGCATTACTCTCCTCTACTGAACCACAAAATGTGAAAGAGGCATGCAAAGATGAATGTTGGGTGAAATCAATGGATGAAGAACTTGAGCAAATCGAAAAGAACAACACTTGGGAGCTGGTTCCTAGACCAAAGGATAAGAATGTTATCGGAACAAAATGGGTCTTCAAAAATAAATTGAATGAAAATGGAGAAGTAATTAGAAACAAAGCCAGACTTGTTTGTAAAGGATATGCACAGCAAGAAGGAATAGACTTTGAAGAAACTTTTGCTCCTGTTGCAAGAATTGAGGCCATCCGAATGTTCCTTGCTCTCTCAAGTTCTCAGAATTTCAAAGTATTTCAAATGGACGTAAAATCAGCCTTTCTGAATGGAGACTTGGAAGAAGAAGTGTACATTGAACAGCCAGATGGGTTCATTCTTGGAAATGATCCAAATCTTGTATGCCGATTGAAAAAGGCTCTCTATGGTCTCAAACAAGCTCCAAGGGCTTGGTACTACCGGTTGGACAAATATCTTCATCAACAAGGTTTTTCAAAAGGTTCAGCAGATAGCAATCTATATATAAAAATTGAAAATGACAAATTGCTAATACTTGTTGTGTATGTAGATGACATTATTTTTGGCAGCAATGAAGAAGCTATGAGTCAAAGCTTTGCCTCAGTCATGCAGAAAGAATTTGAAATGTCCTTGCTAGGAGAACTGACATACTTTCTTGGTTTGCAAATCCAACAAAAGGAAGGAGGAATCCTTTTATCTCAAACCAAGTATCTCAAGCAGATTTTGAAGAAATATGGCATGGAAGATGCAAAACCAGTATGCACACCCATGGTCACAGGATGCAGTCTCAGTGCAAATGATGAATCTGCAGCAGTACATCAACCAACCTACAGATCTATGATTGGAAGTTTACTATATTTAACAGGTACCCGACCAGACATCATGCATGCAGTTGGAATAGTTGGAAGATTTCAGGCAAATCCGAAGGAGACTCATCTTCAAGCAGTGAAGAGAATTTTCAAATATCTTCAAGGGACTCAAAATTATGGCTTATGGTATCCTAGAAATACAGATCTTACTCTTCATGCCTATACAGATGCAGATTGGGCCGGAAGCGTGGATGACAGGAAAAGCACAAGTGGTGGTGCGTTCTTTATGGGTCCCAGACTGGTCTCTTGGTTCAGCAAGAAACAGAGTTCAATTGCCTTGTCTACAGCTGAAGCAGAATATGTTGCTGCTGCATCTTGTTGCACCCAACTCCTTTGGATGATGCAGACTTTGCAGGATTATCAAATCACTTGTACACCTCCAATCTCTATCTTATGTGACAACACAAGTGCAATCAGCATCTCAAAGAATCCGGTTATGCATTCAAAAACCAAGCACATACCAATCAAGTACCATTTTCTCCGGGAACAAGTACTTGAACAGAAGGTCAAGTTGGAGTATGTTCCTTCTAAGGAACAAGTTGCTGATATTTTCACCAAACCATTGCCCAGGGACACTTTTGAATACCTCAGGCAAAAGCTGGGGGTTGTTGATGCATCATCTTACTGTTGATCATCTTCCTATTGGTGGTATAGGCTCAGGGGGAGCACATAATGCATTGTTGGCATTATGGAGAAGGAGATCTTGGAAATAGCTGCAATATGTCTCTATCTCCTTCATGATGGATTTCTGGTTACAGATCTGGAGATGCATGAGCATAGGGGGAGCATACCCTTTGCTCTTGATGTCAAAGGGGGAGAATGAAGCTGAAGATTATGTGGTTGCCATCAAGTCCAAAGGGGGAGATTGTTGGCATTATGATTCAGGTGTTGTCCTTGATGGCAAACCCATTCAGGTGATAAATCAAGAAGGACGCAGGAAATATGTTCAGCAAGTGCGTCCCCGCAGGTATACCATACAGAACCCGCGTCCAGGGACGCCGGCCAGCCGTTCAGGAGGTGCGTCCGCCCAGTGCACACATTTCAAGGCAGAGAAAAGCACGTGGGGGTTTCTTGCGTGGTATCTAGCTGACGGTTTTGTGTTTCTATGGTGTCGGCTCGTGGTATTGTTCCATGTTTTGGGGAGAAGCTTGCCTATATAAAGCAAAGGAGTTTCATTTGGATTAAGCATCATCTTGGTTGAATATCTTTTGGTGAGATCTAGTCCAGATCTATGAGGGCGAATCTTCTAATGGACTGTGATCTCTATGGCGCATGATCAGATCTGTGGATCTGAGTGTTTGGGTTGGTTCTGAAGTCCTCATATCTTTTATATCTGAAGGGACGCAGGTTCAGTGAAGGGCAAGTGCGCCGGGACGCAGTACAGTAAAGGCTCAGGGGCGTCTCTGAGGCAAAGGACGCGGTGCGACTGTGTTATTGGGTGCGTCTCTGAAGCAAAAGACGCGGCGCGATAGTGTTTCGGGGTGCGCCGGTCGCAGCAAAGCATAGAGGAACAGTGCGTCTGCACGCAGAACAGCGGAGGGTAGACTGCGTCCAGTCGCAGGCCACAGAAAGAAAATATGCGTCCCTGTCTTAAGATGATCTGTTGACTGTATATTTCTGTTCATAAAGTGTTCTGGGTTATTTCTGTAATTACTGATCTGATATCTATAGTGGACTGTATCTGTTATATACTTGTTGATCATTTGATTCTTCATGAAAAGAAGTAGGGGGTTGTAGCTCCCTTCCAGGAGAAACTGGAAAACGAGAGAGAGTTGTAGCTCTCTGCAGGTTGCAGCCTGCGTGCTGGTAAAGGACTGCACCAGTACAAAATCATTGTAAAAGAATTTCTTGAAAGAAGATAGAGACATATTGCAGCAGGTGGTTTTCTCCCGCATTGGGTTTCCACCTTACATCTTGTGTTCTTTGGTGTGACTGTCTATTTTCTTTATTCAAGCTCATTATTTTATGGTACTGATATGCAAGAATAATTCAAAAGATCAAATAAGGAAGATTTGGTAAATTGCTTAATAATACTGATTCACCCCCCCTCTCAGTATTATTTCCAACAGAATGCAAAACCATTTAGTATACCTTTGGCTAGCCATTTCAAAATTAGGAGGTGTGTCCCAAGACTCAAGAAGAAATGGATTATATGTCTAAAGTTCCATATGCATCAGCAGTTGGAAGCTTAATGTATGCAATGGTTTGCACAAGGCATGATATTGCACATGCAGTGGGAGTTGTAAGCAGGTACATGAACAATCTAGGAAAAGAACATTGGATGGCGATGAAGTGGATTCTCAGGTATTTGAGAGGTACCAAAAATCAAGCATTATGCTTTGGTGGTTCAAACATTTCTCTACAAGGATATGTTGATGTAGATATGGCAGGTGATAGAGATAACATGAGGAGCACCACAGGTTATGTGTTTAATATAGGTGGAACAACTGTCATTTGGGTTTCAAAACTGCAAATTGTTGTTGCACTCTCAACGATGAAAGCAGAGTATGTTGCTGCTATAGAGGCTAGTAAAGAAATGATTTGGTTACAAAGGTTTCTGGATGAATTGGGTAAGAAGCAGGAGTTGGGCAGGTTATACAGTGATAGCCATAGTGCCATACATCTTGCAAAGAACTCTGCATTTCATTCCAAGACAAAACATATGTAGCTCAAGTACCATTTCATATGATTAGTGTTGGAAGATGGGTAGTTGAAGTTGGAAAAGATACACACTAGCCAAAATCCTACAGATATGTTAACAAAAGTTGTAACCAAGGAGAAATTGAGATTCTGCTCAGTTTCAATTAGTCTTCAAATATGATGAAGAAGATGAGAAACAAACAAGTCCAAAGTGGAGTCATTTTCCAGTAAATGAAGCAGCGGTGGAGTTGCTATAATCAATCTCCAAGTGGGAGATTGTTGGGTGTGGAGCTTAATTATCTTCTCTATTCAGAGGTATCTTCGCATTGGATCCCAGTTCGTAATGTGGCATAAATGCCATCCATAAATGTGTGCCACTAGGGGGTCCAGGGGGGGTGACAACGATTATTTGGAGCCCCCCCTTGGTGTGGGATCGGGGGTAGCGCCCCTGAAGCTAAAAATAGATGTAAAATTTCCTTGTAAAATGTTGTAATTTGATAATCAATTTGGGTCATTCATTAGGCAGAGATCTGATGGTAGAAGTTAATTTTAATGTAGGGTTTTTTCCCTAGAAGGAAACCCCTCGCTATATATGAGGGAATTGTATTGTGTCTATGTAGATTTGTATTCTGAGTAAGAAAGAGAGAGGAGATTGTGTGAGAGCGAAGAGGGAATTAAAATGGATCTACTATAGGTTGTATCTCTTTAATTTGTTTGATAATATAAAATGAAGGACTGGCTATTTCTCCATCGACGTAGCCCAAATTGGGTGAACCACGTATATCTATGTCTCTCTTGTTTTATGTATTTTCTATGTTTATATTTCTGCAATATATTTTATGTGTTCCATTGCTCTGTAATATATAATTTTCTAACACCATGTATATGATATATATCCAGGCTGAATCAAAATTTACGTGGTGTTCATGGTGTATGATCCATCCCTCCATGGTGTACACCATATAATATATTATTTCTTTGTAGGCCCTATGTACATAATTTCCTGGTTGATCTATGATGGTGTGCGACCTTGTGAATCCAATGACTTAGAACAAAATGAGGACCCCCTTTTCCCCCACCCTAACGTCACAGGGGAGAGGGGTCTTCAATCACATTTCCTAGGTATGGTTCCATGAATCTAGATCAATGGTGGGTATCCCACAAGGTTAAATTGAAAAAATAGGGGGTTACCCCAGGATGTCACCCAAAAAATGGAAGGTCTTAAATCATAATTCCACCCCTCCCTGGAACCATGCCACCTCTATCTCATTCCAACCATAAAATCGTTGTTCCACTGGCTCATTAATTAACGTATACAGCCTATCAATGTTCCATCCCATCAATTTTGTCCTATCCCGTGGCTAGATCCCCAAGCCATTAATAGTCATGGTGTGTGGCCCACCCAACCCTGCCCCAACTCAATTGCATATTTATGTATAATTTGTGGTCACCTTGATTCAAAATTTATAATAAACCTATGCATTAGAACTAATTTTAGGTAACACACCCTCCACACACACACACACAAATATATGGATATTATAAACCTCATATAAATTTATATTTACAAACACACACATATTTATAAAATCACCAAAAACTTGATACACAGTAATGGTGTCACGTACATAAAATTTTAACACTCAAAGGTCAAAATTTAGCAATTACTCCTTGAATTCACATGAATTTAATCATACGAAGCCCCTCTTGGCTCATATATATGTTGAAGTAAACTTTTAATGAGTCCTACCATTGTGCTTTCATCAAACAGTTGGTAGGCATCTTGACATTTCCTCATTTCTGCCCGTATCAGGTCCAATCAGGTCCAATGTTGAAAATATGGCTATCATACCATCCTATAACATCCAAAACCTCCTGTTGGGAAACACTACTACAATCATGACACTCTAAAACACAAAAATTATCGTAGGAAGTGAAACCCTAACCATACCATATCTATCTATACGCTTGGAAGTACTCAATTTAAGTGAATGAAAATGCAGAATGCTCAAGATGCTCAGGATATCAATCTTTAACGCATATAAAATAATTAAAATATGGCACAATGAAATTTAACAATTAATTTAAACATGACCATTCACATTCGACAGTATAGGAAACCCTTATTCACAAATTAATCCAAAATTTTATTCTTACTTTAAACAACAGTTATGAAGGAAACATGACAATAAATATGTATAGTAGAATATAAAGGAAATATGATCATTATATCACAAAAAATAGAAGTTAGGATTCCATTCATAAATCCATAAGTCAATACATGTCAGAGATAAACACTTTTCTTTATAAAATAACAACTAGTTGTAGGCTCTCTACGTTCCACTCAGCCATAGACTGCGTCGTTCATCACTCTCAACCATAGGTCACCCCCTAGATGGGGCTGCAACTCCATAAGAAATGGTAAATAGATAACAACAAATCCATGGCCAAGGCACCAACCCAACATCCATGATTCTAAACACTATGCTCTGCTTCCCCAAACCTACTCCTAAGTGGCACACCCTTCTCTAGAACCTACAAGTCCCTCTATGATGCCACCTTCCAGGGTACCTTATAATAAACTAGGAAATTATTAACAACATGGCTCTAGGATCTTGTATTTCTTCCAAGGCTTCCAAGCACTCTTCTAGGCCATAACTAACTTCATCGGTTCTATAACCTAAGTGGCAACCCTTCTTTGGGACCTTATAGACCCTCTATGATGCCCACCTTCTAGGGCTCACCAACCGGTCACTAGCAATCTAGTTGGTTCCCAAGTTCAAGCACAGGACTCACCAAATAAAACCCCAATAATTTCTAGAACCCTAACACCGCGTTCAACAAGTAGTACATAATTGAAATCCACTATCCACCTCCCGCCATGGAATGAATGAGGAATACTAAAAATGATGATTATAGAATGTTATAATAACTATTTAGTTGCATGAATGGGTGACGATAATGCTGATGAAACATCATGAAGATGGATACTAATGGTGGTAATGAATGAAAGAATAAAGGCCCTCTAAGTTTCTTTATAATGAATGGCTCCTCTTCATCATGTGGCACATCATTGAAGCCATGTCAGCCCCCAGGTGTCCTTTCCCCAACACCGAACACCATAACCCGTTTACTGTCACCATGGAGTTGCTATATCCCCCATGCTTGTTTCATGGAGTGGGCTCTACAACTGACCATTATTTTATTATAAAAATGTGTACAAAATCTACAATATTTACAATCTTGCCATCTTCAACCATTTTTCTAAAATGACACATATTTCCCTAGGAAAGCTAGCCCCAAAAATATATATATTCATATACATAGGCATGCAATGATGACTCTAACTCACCAGTCTAATATCAAAGTACATTACATACAATTACATCATGTTTACATCATAAACTAGTGGGGTTATTACAACATGGCAAGTGTGTCATGGAATAGGGAAGGTTTATTAAACATTTGAATCATTGTGCCATAAGGCTAAGTGAGGAGGAGGATCAACTTATTTGGTCTTGGAATAGGGCTACTGGGGTTCATACAACAAATAATGGATATGAATTTAGTGCTTTTATAAATGAAGGTGAAGGATCAAAATTGTGTCAAATGATGATTTGGAAGATGAAATGTTATACTGAAAACAATATTTTTGCATGGTTAGTTCTAGATAATAAAGTAATCACTTGGGATAATATTCAAAGGATGGGTTTGCTAGGTCCAAACATATGTCCTTTTTGTAAGAAATATGTAAAATCAATTAATCATTTGTTTGTTACTTTCCCAATTACAAAATTAATGCGGCAAGGGGACCTTTACTCTTTAAATTATTGTGGGTCTTGGAATGGGGCCTCTTTTTTCCAAGGAAAATATAGGAAGATTGACCCGAAGGGATCACATCACATTGACTAAACTAACATAGCATAACCTCTGAGGGTATTGAGCATAATTGACCCCTTGAACTCCGATTGACGAAATTCTTTAGCAAAGGGAACTTGACCAATTGCGCTAACCCTTGGGGCTATACTTGGAATGAGGCCTCTTATGATTACTGTCTTTGGTTTTGGTTACATGTGTATCATATTAAACCATTCAAATAACTTCTTAACGTTTGAATCATTATGCCATAAGTCTAAGTGAGGAGGAGGATCAACTTGTTTGGTCCTAGAGAAGGGCTACAAGGATTCATACAACAAATCAAGGATATGAAGTTCTTACTTTTATAAATGAAGATGAAGGATAAAAATGGTGGTGGATGATGGTTTGGAAGATGATATGTTATACTAAAAATAATATTTTTGCATGGTTAGTTATTGATAATAAGGTATTCGCCTGGGATAATCTCAAAGGAGTGTTTGGCAGGGCCCAAAAAATGTCCTCTTTGTAACCAAGATCTGAAATTAGTTAATCATTTGTTTATTACTTGCCCAATTACAAAATTGATGTGGAAAAAGGCCCTTTACTCTTCGAATTATTGTGGATCTTGGAATGAGGCCTCTTATGATAGTTGTCTTTATTTTTGTTACATGAGTATCATATGAAAGAATTCAAATAACTTCCTAAGGTTTGAATCATTGTGGCAAAAGGCTAAGTGAGAAGGAGGATCAAATGTGGGAAAATATTCCTTCCTTTCATTCAAGGATTTACAGATAAGATCACAAATATTTTAGGAAAGAAGGATATATTCACTCAGTTTACAACATCTGGAATGATTAGGGAAAGAATTAGGTTTGTTAAGGATTGCATCGATCATCAGTAGCTTAGGGGAGTTTATAAGAATGATTGTTCTTGTGGCAAAATTTATATTGGAGAGACAGGGCGCTCTTCAAAAACAATACTAAAATAGCATGGAGCCGAAATTAAGAATGGAAGATCGTGCACCTCAACCCTTGTTGAACACTCCTCAAATACCAAGCATTACATTTGTCTAGAGGATGCTGAAATTATCGCTAGGGAGGAGCACTATCAAAGGAGGAAAATCATAGAAGCCCTTGAAATTATAAAATATCCACACAATCTAAACAAATATGGTGCAAGTGAGATCAATGAAAATTGGCTTCCCCTGATTAGACATATCATCTCTTCAAGGTCCGCTTCAGAGGTGTAGTATCACAGGTATAACTTTCTTTCCTTCCCTTATCTTGAATTTCTTTAAGATTTAACTCTTTCATTAACATTATTGATAATTTTTAGCTTTAGTTTTCTATTAGTTTATTAGCTAGGTGTTTATTTATTTCATTTATGATTATTATATATTTATTTATAATAATAATAATAATTTATTTATTTCTATTAATAAATGACTAATAATAATTAATTATTATTATTCATTTATTTATTTTATTAATTAATATTTTTTCAAAAATTAAATAAATTAATAAATTAATAATAATTATTTATTGATTATTGATTTATTGATTTATTTGTTATTTGTTATTATTAAAAATCATTTATTTCTTTTTTACTGAATTTGTTAATGTTTTTGGTAGTGTTAACATTTTAGTTGGCTTTTAAAATTTTGTGCATTCATTATTTATTCACCTTCCCTAGTCGGATTAACTCTTCTTTCAATGATTACTCATTTGTGTCCTGAAGATATATCCCCTTTGGGATTCGAAACGTCAACAAGATGTATACAATACTGTGGATAATACGAACTATCTTTTTCCAAAAGAAAGCCACAAAAGCTTAAAATCTAACATGAGGATCAAATTGTTTGGTCCTAGAATATGGCTACAAAGGTTCATAAAAAAAATTAGGGATATGAAGTTAATTCTTTTTTAAATAAAGATGAAGGATCAAAATGGTGGTGGATAATGGTTTGGAAGATGAAATACTATATTGAAAATAATATTTTTGCATGGTTAGTTCTAGTTAATAAGGTACTCACTTGGGATAATATTCAAAGGAGGGGTTGGCAGGGGCCCAACAGATGTCCCCGTTGTAAGAAAGATAAAAAATTAGTTAATCATTTGTTTGTTACTTTCCTAATTATGAAACTAATGTGGAAAAATTCCCTTTAATCTTTAAATTATAGTGGATCTTGGAATGAGGCATATTATGATTGTTTTTTTAGTTTTGGTTACACAAGTAGCATATTAAAGCATTAAAATAACTTCTACTCTTATTACTTGGGGTTTATGGCTATATATATAAATCAAAGAAGTCTAGTAGTGTTGGCACATAAAAGTCATATAATTTTTGAAAAATTATAAGATAATGATAAGTCGGTTTTTATTAATCCAAGACATGGGTCTATCTTTATTATGGTAATACCATTGGGAGGATTCGATGGAACAAACCAAGGAATATTGGGGGCTTGTGGTGATGGGAGTGTCTTTTGCCTTATCAATGATCACCTTTTTAGGATTAAAATGGGATATAGTCTTGGATCAAATGCTCGTATTGTGTTTGTAACAACCCTGGTTTCCATGTAATAAAAGTTAATAATGGAAAAAATAATAACCACAGTTGATGGGACACTTATTGCAAGCTGAATGTTGGGCAAGACATCCTAGGGAGTGTTCATTTGGTTTATTATGGCTAAGGAAATTGGAAAAGGCAATGGCTAAGGCTTGGAAAAGAAAAATTGCATTTTTGGCACATTTATTTATGAAAATAATGGAAATTAGGAGAAAAGGAGGTGAAAGGTCACAAGTTTCATGTGAGGAGGAAATTGAAGGAAAATAATGGAAAATGAAGAAAATAGAGGCGTCATTCATAAAAAGGTTTATGAGGATCAGTTGGTAACCTTTTGTCTATTGATTTTTAGAGCTCTCTCATTATTCTCTCTCTCACTCTTAGACACTTGGAGTTTTCTTGGAGCATTTTTGCATTAGATAAAGAAAGGAAAAGAAGGCAAGAGGAAGCAAAGATCAATCAGGGAAGGGTAGGATCAAGTAGCTACAATAGGATTCATTACAGGTATCGATTTGCATGTGTATTTTCCTTGATATATTTGGCATGCATGGTGTTGCATGTGGTTATTTTTATGTTGTGGCATGGGTTTTTCCAAGTGTAATAGTATTTTCAACCTAGCCTTGCCATTTTCGGATAGCCATGGTGTGATGGGGTTCTCATGTTTTTGTTGAGCTAGATTTATGGATGGATTCAAATCTGAATAAGGTGGATCTCCGAAATGATAGAACACATGGCCTACTAACCCCTGAACCAGATTGTGGGTTGTGGTAAAGCCAGATTTTGTGTTACCTCAGATTGCCTAGGAACCCTTGCCTATGAATGGAAGGATATACGGTAAAGCCAAGAGGTGGTTTTCTCTCCATTGGGCCTAGTAATCTGTTGACGGTGCTGGACCCGCCAACAAGCCAGGGGATTTGCCTGATAAGAAGTCCCAATTAGACCTTAGATCATTTGGTGTAGGAGTCCCAACAGTGGGTCATACGGTAATGCCTTGACTGTGATTACGCACAGAGGCAAGTAAGATAAATATGTTGGTAGAAAGGGTGTGACAGCTACAGTGAGCCAAGGAAGGTGCATGAGAGGTTCTAACATGCAAGGGTTGAGATGAGTTGACCCCTTAGAAACCTATGATAGCACACAATTAAGAAGGGAACACATGAGTGAAGATGCATCACAACATGGAAGGCAAGTTAGCAAGCAATCTAAAGTGATGGTTAAACCAACAACACATTTCAGAAAGATTCATACATACACACATACAAAATTCCATACATTCATGTGTAAGTGAACAAATACATATATCAATTAGAGTAAACCAGATAGCATAGAATACAATACAACATATGCATGAAACATGTTGGCTCTGTTATATTAATAAGTGTATGTTCCAGTCATAAAATACATCCATGTCTTACCACTAGTTTCAACAGTGAAATGTTACAGCCACAACTACCTTCTCTTCCAAAGAGATATACTGGCTCTGCATAGTGGAGAAGCCAAGGCTTGTTACAATACTATCCAAGCTCTCTCCAAGATAGTCTTATCGAAAGCTTGGCTGACCAAATGCCTCTACAATGAGTTATGAGGTTCTATTTATAGAAGAGGGTGGGTTGACCCTTGACATTCCCCTTTGTGACAATTCATCTACCCTCATGACTCTTCATCTACTCTATGATTGTTATATCCAACTATAGACACTTGAACTTCCACTTGACAAGACATTACATTACAAAGCACATGTGCTCATGTAAGACAAAATGGCTTAAGAAAGCCATGCAAGACATCACTAACACTCGTTCTGTTGTGGTGAGACCAACTCTTTGACATGCTCGTGATGGTGAAGGTGGTGAGATGATTCCAAGCTTGGTCGTTCATGATGGTGTGCATGCGCTCCGTGGTGAAATCTTGCTAAAGCAAACTCTTGCCTCCGTTGCATGTAGGTGCATTGGTATGGATCCTTCATCCAACTTGTTTGCTAGCATGTGCATGGTCTTCTTGGGTGTGGCCAAACTGGCAACGCACTGATGCATAGTGTTCATGCTAATCTTCTAATGTGTGATGGTGCTCATGCACATCAACTATCAACTACATGTTTAGCTCTAGTCAGAATTGCTTCTTGTCTTTCCCTCGGTGAGTGTGCTAAATGGGTGGGATTTCATGTGTGCGCACAATGCCATGCATGTTTCTGAATTCCCTTACATGTGATCAACAACATTTCTCATTATGTTTGCTCCATGCCAGCTGCTGGGATGGATCTTTAACTTGTACGGGCGTAGTTTCATCCATGAGTGCATGTTGCACCTGTTATTGTACCTGTATTGCTGCAACTCATTCTCTCGTCTGTGCAGCTCTTGTTCTTCCTTGAGTTGTTGCTTGAGCCCATGCAACTCCTTCTTTGTTTTATTCTCTACCTTTGCGTGGTCTTCATGTCATGTCATCACCTTGTAGCCTAAGTCTCCAAAGTTGCTTTCACCACAAGTGGATCTGCTTGAGCTTGCAACTTTGTTCTGCCTCTTTGTTGTTAATAAACTTCCTCTTGCGTTTGTTGCATCCAGTATCATGCCTTCAACTATTGTTCATGGTTCTTCTTGCTGTGATACTGTTGTCATCATATCTTGATGTCCTTGTCTACGAACAACTTGATGCCTTTGTGGGTAGGCAAGTTCATAGACACTTATTTGACTGCATCCCCAAGTGTGCTCTGAACAGTGTCTTCGACTTTGTTTTCCTGGAAACCATTTACTTATACTGATGAGAGGCAAGTGAACACCTGCGATACCTGGAGACATGGAAACACTCATGGAAAGCAATTTGTCAGTCGGAAACCAAAAAAAACTTGAGAACTGACTTGCAACATACCTATGTGACTGATCATGAAGGTTGCATGATTTCCACTACGAGGTTGGGAGACTAACTGCTGGAACTGCACAAGGCATAGTCTGGGCTATTGGGAGGTTGATTCATTACTGGAACTATGTAATGAATAGTCCATGATGGTTTTTGACTGCTGGAATTGCGCAATGCACAATCTCAGCTGGAAATGGTTGCAGGCTCAGTGACTCCATTGCGTAATTTTCTGGGCCAAAAATCATTGTCCCTTAGAATTGCGCATTGCAAGACTAGAGGATAGTCACTAGGAAGAAATGTGCATTTCCTAAGAGGAAGACAAAGCCTTCCCTCTCAGGATTGTGCAATGTTTTCTTGGTGAGGCAGAGTCCAGACCAAGGCTGCCCAGACCCGCCGACGGGAAACTGAAAGTGAATGTGAATGTGAATGCATGGTGATAATGAGTGTAAGCATAAGTGAATGATCATGCATGAAAATAGTGAATGAAAGATTCATAAAACAAAACAACATGCATGTGGGTGAGTCGATTCACCGAATCAGTGACCGTTCATGAAAAATAGTTCCATGCATGCAACATCAGTGAGATGTTAATGAAAACTGAAACGGTGCTAGTACAAGATAGTATGTATCAAAACGATAGCAAGTGCTCACTAAAATCAAGCAAACAACATTCATATGAAGCGAAACACAAGAAGTGCCAGAAATGCAACACAAGATTGTTATGAAACCAGCTCACAAAAAGATAGAAAAGAGAGATCCACGCCTTAGAATTCAGCCTCTTCGAGGGGGCAACCTCCTTTACATTACATAAATGAACAATTCTTCGATGATACAAATGAAAAAACCTCCTTTCTATATATAGGAGTCTAAGGAGTCACAATATAATCCAGCCGACCTAACAATAATAATATAAAGCCACAAAAATAACAATAGAGGGATTCTATGGGGCACATAAATAACAACATGGGGGTAATAGGGGCACAACAATATAAATAAGGGGTATAACTACAATAGTAATGGGGTAATCACTAGTATTATAGGGACCCAACATGCCCCTCTCCTTCAAAAAAGTGTTGTCCTCAACGCTTGAGTAGTTTTGGATACTTCTGCATAAAATTCTCATCCTCCCATGTGGAATCTTCAACGGATAAGTTCTTCCACTTGATAAGATACTCTGAAATTGATCGATTTCGTAGCTGTCGAGTTCTTGTTTCTGTGACTACTTCCGGTTCCAATATAATTTTTCCTTCCTCATCAAGTTCTGGCAATATTGTTTGAACTGGGAGCTTGTCGCCTATAACCTTCTTTAAACATGAAACATGGAAAACTGGGTGCAATCGAGAAGCTGCAGGAAGCTCCAATTTGTATGCCATAGTACCAATATTTTGCAACACCTTGTACAGACCATAATACTTTGGTGATAATTTATTATCCTTCTTAGCTTGCTTTAGGGACATTTGCTTATATGGTTGTAGCCGTAGGAATACCCAATCACCTACATCAAAACTTCTTTCACTACGATGTTGATCTGCCTGTTGTTTCATTCTATTTTGTAACACGAGATTATCCTTTAAGAGTTGGAGGACTTGTTGTTGATGTTCGATGTGATGTTCCACTGCCTGAACCTTAGAATTTTCTCTTAAATATGATGTGATGGATGGTGGTTGATACCCATAAAGTGCCATAAATGGGGTCATTTTTGTTGCTATATGGAAGGAAGTGTTATACCACCATTCAGCCAGAGGCAACCATTTGACCCATTGTGTCTGTTTATCAGATACAAAGCAACGAAGATATCCTTCCAAACATTTGTTTACTATCTCAGTTTGCCCATCAGATTGAGGATGATAAGATGAGCTATGAGCTAACTGAGTACCAAGACAAGAAAATAATTCTGTCCAAAAATTTCCAGTGAAAATGGGATCTCTGTCACTTACAATAATCTTTGGGTTTCCATGTAGCTTTTGAATTGTTTCCATAAATGCAGTAGAAACTGTACTGGCTTTAAATGGATGTGATAATGCACAAAAGTGTGCATACTTGGTAAGTCTGTCAACTACCACCATGATGACACTCTTTCCCTCAGACTTGGGTAAACCTGTGATAAAATCCATTGAAACCTCCTCCCAACGTTGGCTTGGAATGGATAAAGGTTGTAATAGACCCGGTGTCTTAATTGTTTCAACTTTATTTTGTTGGCAAACCAAACATTCCGCCAAAAACTTTTGAATATCTGATTTAAGGCCATCCCAAAAAAATTCCTTCTTAACCCTGTGGTAAGTTTTTAAAAATCCTGAGTGCCCTCCTAAGGGAGAAGTGTGCAATTCCATAAGAATCTTTTGTTTTAGCTGGGAATTCTTACAGAGGTATAAGCGATCTTTGTACCATAATGAATCATTTTGCCAGCTAAATGTATCAAACGTACTGGAATCTTGTTGTAGCTTTCGAATAAGTGCCCACACTTCTTCATCATTCTTCCATTCCTCCCTTGCTTCGTTTATCCAATCTGGTTGGATAATAGAAATGGCGCACAACAATGCTTCCACATCCTCATCCTTTCTTGAGAGTGCATCTGCCACCACATTTTGCTTCCCTTTTTTGTAGATGATTTCAAAGTCATAACCCAACATCTTTGTGACCCACTTTTGTTGCTCTTCAGAGGATAATCTTTGTTCTAAAAAGTATTTAAGGCTATCATGATCCGTTTTTACCTTGAAGTGTCTTCCCATTAGGTAGGGTCGCCATTTCTTAAGTGCATGGAGTATTGCCAACATTTCCTTCTCATAAATAGCTTTGCTTAAAAACTTTCCCTTGATTGGACGACTTTCAAAAGCAATGGGTCTTTCATCTTGCATTAGAACATCACCAATTCCATTTCTTGAAGCATCACATTCCACAATAAAGGTTTTTGTGAAGTCCGGTGTAGCTAAGACCGGTGCTTGGCACATTGCCTCTTTAAGATGTTCAAAGGCTTTGTTGCTTTCGGAGTCCATGAAAATGCATCTTTCTTCAATAATGTTGTTAGAGGTGCTGCTATTCTCCCATAATTCTTAACAAACTTGCGATAATACCCTGTCAACCCAAGAAATCCTCGCAGATGCTTTATGGATGTGGGAATTTTCCATTCCTTAATGGCTTTAATTTTTCTAGGGTCTACCTTAACTCCTTCATGAGATACAATATGACCCAAATATTCCACCTCCTGGACTCCAAAGAAACATTTGGATCTTTTTGCATATAATTGTTTCTCCTCCAATAGTTGTAGCACCCTGTCAACATGTTCAACATGATCCTTCCAAGACTTGTTGTAGATTAGTATATCATCAAAAAATACTAACACAAATTTTCTAAGGAATGGTTTGAAAATTGAATTCATCAAACCTTGAAATGTTGAAGGTGCATTTGTAAGGCCAAAAGGCATGACCAAAAATTCATAATGACCCTCATGAGTTCTAAATGCCATTTTCGGAATGTCTTCAATCTTCATTCTAATTTGATGATATCCCGAACGAAGATCCAACTTGGTGAAGTAAATTGATCCATGCAATTCATCCAGTAATTCATCAATGACAGGAATGGGGAACTTATCTTTAATAGTGAGCTTGTTGAGCTCCCTATAATCTGGACACATGCGCCATGATCCATCCTTCTTGTGCACCAATACTACTGGAGCAGAGAAAGAACTTTGACTTGGTTGAATTATACCAGCCTCTAGCATTTCTGCAACCATACGTTCAATTTCACTTTTTTGGACATAGGGATATCTGTACGGCCTGATGTTTGGAGGAACACTTCCTGGAATCAGATGAATAGCATGATCATGATCACGCATAGGTGGGAGACCTTTGGGAGTCTCAAATACCTTGGAATGATTGTCCAGGACTTTTTGGAGATCTGGAGAAATAGATGATTCCGATGTGGAAACATCTAGCGAACATAATTGTGCAATTACACCTCTTTGCTCCTTTTTTAGAAGCTTTGTCATACCATTAGAGCTGATTATCTTTCCTGGTTTCCCTACAATACCCCTTAATTCAACTTCCTTTCCTTCTGTAGAAAATTTGATGAAAAGTTCTTGAAAATTAAAAGCTATTGTACCCAAGGATTGTAGCCATTGGACTCCTAGTACAACATCAGCACCTCCCATTGGAATGGAAAGCATTGGGCTAGTCAATACATATTCTCCCATGGATAGCTTGATATTATGGCACTTTCCAGAGAAATTTATTGTTCCTCCATTTGCAATCATCACTTGACACTCTGGTGCTGGATATAGGAAGCAATTCAATTCTTTTGCTACCCTACAATGAATAAAATTGTGGGTGCTTCCTGAATCAATCAACACTATTACCTTTTTCTTCTTGATTTGTCCTTCTATCTTGATGGTTTGAGGAGTGGTAATTCCCGCCAATGCATTACAAGATATGGTTGGATTTATTTTTTCTTCATCTAGGCTTTGTTCTTGGAGTATATCTTCTTCTTTTGACCTTTCTTGCTCCTTTTCTTCTTCCTCTTCACAATCTATGTAGAATAATTTCTTCTCAGCACACTTATGACCTTTAGTGTATTTGCTATCACAACTGTAACAAAGCCCTTTTGCTCTTTTTTCTTCCAATTGTTGTGGTGTCAACCTTATAGGTTGTGGAAGACTAGGGGCAACAAAACTTCTGTCTTTATAGTTGTGAGTGGTATGCTTCCTGGTTGCCATAATTTTGCTTTCCATTTTTCTTGCTAACCTGAATGCCTTCTCTAATGAATCAGGTTCCCAAAGGCGAACATCATGTTGGATATTATCCTTTAAAGACCCTATGAACACATCAATCCTATGCTCCTCTGGAATATCTTTTACCCTTATGTTCAATTTTTGGAACTCCTCAATGTGCTCCATTACTGAACCCTTTTGTTTGAGACTTATCAATTGGCTAAAAAATGTGTTGCTTTTTGTATCTTCATAATGTGCTATCAATTCTTCCGTAAAAATTGCCCAAGTGATAAATTTTTTATGAGAGAAAAGCCATTGATACCATACAAACTGATTTGGTTCCAAATATACAGTTGCCATACGTACCTTTTGTGTGTTTTGCACATTATTGAGATCGAAGAACTGCTCCATCTGTAATATCCATGTGGCGGGATCCTTGCCATCAAACTTCCTCATATCGATTTTTGGAATATGGTGGGTCTTCGATCCAACATTAGAATCTATGGAATCATGATTAACATTACTTTTTTTCACATCATGAGTTTCCTTTACAACCTTTTCACCATTAGTAAGTATCTCTTGTAGAAAATTTGTCAAATCTGTCTTCAAATCTGCCATGTCTGTCTTCAAATCTGTCTTCAAATTTTCCATGTCTTTCTTCAAATCTGTCTTCAAATCTATCTTCAAATCATCCATCTTAGCTTCCACGCCATTTATCTTAGATTCCATGCCATTTATCTTAGATTCCACACCACTTATCTTAGCTTCTGTTAGCTTTTGTGAGCGTGACATTTGTTGCACTTGTTCTTGTAATTTTGATATATCATGTAGCATTTCTTCCTCTTCTTCATGAGTCATGCTAGAGCTTTCAGGTTCCTTACTAGGTGTTTGCATTTTCTTTCCTCGAGGCATCAGTTATCGATAATAATGCTTTACTATGCCCTTTGAATTCCGTTAAACCAAGCTTACACAAAAATTTAAAAAAAAACTACACACCTTTTTTTCACTTTATAGAAGCCTGATATTGAATCAGATGTATCTCTGTAATTTCGGATCATCTAGTTCTGAAATTGTAACCTGTAGTAGCCTTCTGTGTCCTCTTTCCAATGCCACAAGTCTGACCCAAACTGGATTCTCCAAGGAAGAGTTATGTGAAATCTCCCACAGTGACTTTCTTTTAGACTAGTTCAGTAGAAAGAACTTGTACGACGTGCCACGAGTCACTATTTCAACCTTTGAATCTGAAACACACATAAAAGAAGCTACAGTCCGTCCTCTTTCTGTACCTTCTTACGAAATTTCAATCCGATCCCCAGAGAGAAATTTATGACGATTTTCCCCAGGTCACTTGTTTTGAATGTAATTCAGGAGTCTGCAAAAAGACCAACTTCCTCTGATCATATCTCCGCAAATATCACGCGAAAAGCTCTGAAATTCAGACCCAAGCTTCAGCACGATTTCTTCTCAAATGGGTTTTTTTTGTGACTTCTGAAACGTCACAGAAATAAAGTTATAGCGAAAATTCCACGATGACCTGTTTGGAGCAGCGAAACCCTAGAATCCAAAGCTCTGATACCAAATGTTATGAAACCAGCTCACAAAAAGATAGAAAGGAGAGATCCACGCCTTAGAATTCAGCCTCTTCGAGGGGGCAACCTCCTTTACATTACATAAATGAACAATTCTTCGATGATACAAATGAAAAAACCTCCTTTCTATATATAGGAGTCTAAGGAGTCACAATATAATCCAGCCGACCTAACAATAATAATATAAAGCCACAAAAATAACAATAGAGGGATTCTATGGGGCACAGAAATAACAACATGGGGGTAATAGGGGCACAACAATATAAATAAGGGGTATAACTACAATAGTAATGGGGTAATCACTAGTATTATAGGGACCCAACAAAGATAGAAAAGCGGTCTTACCCCAAAACAACTAAGTTGAATGTCCTGACGACTCCTAGATGCAATGTGGGATGTAAGAGCTGCAAGGTCGATGTGGGTAATGTGGCGTCGGTTCATGAGTTTTGATAAAATCGAAGATGTGACACACATGCCACAAATCTAGGAAGAGTGACACTTGGTGGGAGGTTTCTAAAATGATCCCTGCATGTGACCTCCAACTGCTAAAATTAGATCCCTGAATTAAGGGATTCCTTTGCATGATACCTTGGGAGAAGTAGCCCATGCATGCAAATCAGTTTTTCTCGGTCCCGGAGGGAACCGGTCAACTCAACTACACATGCAACAGTCTACTCATCTGGGAGGAAAAAATTTGCATTTCTGGGAGGGAGTTGGGCTAGCTGCCTAGAGGGATTGCACAATTTCTGGGTAGAGCAATTTACTGCTGCCCAGGATTGTGCAATTTCTGGGCTGAGCAGCCCTGGTTGGAGGAATTGTGCAATTTTCTCAGTGAATAGTGATAGAAAAAATTGTGCAATTCTGGAGCCTGGTAGGATACTAGACAGAATTAGACAATTTCTATAGGGAAGCTTGGTTTCCCTCCAGAATTGTGCAATTTCTTGATGGAGCTTCTCAGCCTGCAGTTGGACCAAGTTCGGAAGAACAACCTGTGAGGGGAATGCAACAAGCTCTGATGGACAGGCTATCATTCTGCAAGAAAAACACTGAAGCTTGTGTACTTGATAAAGAAAGACATGCTGCTATGAAAGGTTGGTAGGGAGGCTCCAAAACGAAGCTAAGGAAACATTTTGGAGGGTGGTTGTAGTTGCTACAACACTTGGCGACACACTAGTAGAAATCTAGCTCTTTGAATGGACCTTGTTCATGAAAAGCAAGTCTAACACCTTCGGAAGTATTGTTCAGTTCTCAGTTCGTCTTGATTTCCACACTAGCTTGATTGTAAGATGTAGCATCTGCCAAGCTCTTCGTTGATTGACAAACATTACAAGCCAAGGAAACATAGTTGTTTTGATTGGGGTTGAGGGGTATATTGGTGCACAAGCAGTATAGTTGTCAAAGTATTAGTTTCATCTTTGGTGTTGCTCCGTTGCTAATAGGCCTCAATAGTACCCTAGCAGAGTCACATAGGAACACAAGCATGGCTCTGCTGTGAGTGAGCTTGGTTGGTACCTCGACGAAGTTACTTGCATCACCTCTCTGTGTAGGAAGCCTTTCTCTTCTTTCACCTAATTCATTTTCATTTTCTCAAACATTTTTCACTTTTTCATTTTTTTCATTTTTCATCTTCGTAACTGTGCATAGCACTTATTCAATTTAGAGGCAGAAGAGGGACCTTGACTTATTAAGAGCAGAAGAGGTTGTTCCTTCAGAGAAGTAGTTTATGTATACGTCTGATATGATTGTTAAGGTTTTCCCCCTCACCTTACTCTACTTGACTGAGCTGACAAGGATTAACCCAAAAACAACCGACTAGAGTAGATGATACTAGTTAGCGTGCAAGCATTGTGTTTTCACCAAGGTTCACTTCGAATAGTACGTATTTCCATCGACGTGTCATGGAATAAAAGTAACAAGATCTTCATACAGAGGCAAGATGATAGATAACCAAGTAGTGATAGTTACACAAGGCCTCATGCACTTTACCCAGCTTGTTTCAAGAGTCATGCATGGTTTCATGCAAAACTAACCTACGAAGGAAGACAAGCAAACAAACAAAAAAGAAAAGAAGAAGCATAAGTAAATGCAAAAGCAAAGCGAGTAAGCAAACAAACAAGCAAACAAAGCAATAAAGTGAACAAGCATGCAAGCAAGCAAACTGAAAGCAAACACTACTCCTAATCCTAAGATAACGGTGCATGGGTCTGATCATGTGAAGTGATATTTCCAATGCAGCCATCAATGCATTGGTTGACCCTTGTTGGTGAAGGCATGGTCCATGAGAAGCATGGTCGTTCAGACTAGCGGCTGTGAAAGATGCAACAATGGAGACAAACACAGTCCAAGCTTACAAATGTCCACAAAACAAAAATGAGTGAAAGTGCATGACATGCAGTCTGTGGACATACCATGATGCTGTGTGACACTACGTGCAAATGTTAAGCATACGCACACTCTTGATTGTTATAAGCAAGCATACATTAGGAAGGTAGACCACTTACTGTTGGGACAAGGTCCCCTAGGGTCAATTTTGGGGAAAAATCTCAGGTTTTGGGGAAAAAAGCCCAAGTTTTGTTGTAAATAATGTAAATTCTCTGCAAGACGTTGTCGCAGAGTGCATAGATGGTAATGTGTCATAAAGGGTTTTAACCTTATGTTATGTAAGTTGTGTTGGCTTGTATAGACCTACCCATGGTCCGTGGACCATGGGATTGTATAAAAAGGAGAGCCTTACAGAGTCTAAGGCATAGTAGTGGAGAGATCAATGAATGTAATGGGTCATTAGAAGTAAGAGTGAAGAAGTCGTAGAGTAGAAGAGAAGCTCTGCATATTTGTGCACATATTCCTAGAGTAGAGCCTGTGGCTAAGTGCGCGGACCCATGTAGCTGAGTGTGCAAGGTAGTCTTGAGTCTGTAAGCAGAACTGAAGTATCAATAAAGAGATTCTTCTTGAAATATCTATGTTTTTTCCATTTACTTCTATTATGAATGAATGCGATTATGTTATGATGAATGATGGGTTTATGATTTAATATTGTATTGATGCATGATTTTACACGAGTTGTATTATCATATGAGCACAAGTAATAATAATTTTTTACACAAAAAATATCTTATTGCATGTTAATATTATCAAACACTTAAGCCAATCTGGGGAAATACAAACTTAAGGGTAGTTACAGTTGCACGTAAAGGGTTTATTCACCTGTTTAGGGTCCACGAAAGACAGTCGTAGTCCTTCACGGAGGTATAGAATTTGATTAAGAGAATTTATATCGATAAGCCCTTGGGTCTTATCGACCTGCACGAAGGAAGGTTTAGAGCATAAAATGGCATCCCGCTCATCTCTAGGTGTGGAAACATGGTTCCAACATCCCCCCCATACTACTTCAGGTGAGACTTTAGTCTCCGCTCCATGGGTTGATTCCAAAAGGGTCAGTAGTGTAGGGATTTGTTTGGAAAACTTAACTCTGAACCTGGGTCAGGACCCACTAAGCTAAAAAATGGTTCTGTTGCCCGGACCGGGATTTGCATAAAGAGATGTGTGATGTCGCATCACTGGAATCCAATAAAGAAAGAAATTGAGAAGTGGTTGGATAGAAAGATCCACGAATTCACGACGCAAGAAAATAGAAATCCGTGATTGACGAAAGAACAGTGGTTGGACAGGTATATGTACACATAGATACACAAAATTTCCTTTTGTTCCTTCCCAATCGAGCTATACGAGTGGATTGCTAAATTAGCAGACAGACAAGGAAGGGGGAGGCTTAATGGTCCAATAGTGTGGACCTCAAAGTTAGTGCGTAGATTGGAAGCATCTGAAGATAAGATCGCACACGTTGTTGATCACTCGCTTGATTGTGTCATCGAAGAGTTTTTGACAGAGTTCGCGGTCGATACCTTGATCAACTACAGTGAAGTAGAGCAGTGCTTCTTCAAGGGACTGCGAGGTAAGTATTTAAGATCTTTGAATACTTGGATTAAAATTCTCTTGTGTGAAAAGCAGGTTATGCAATTACCTTGATGTTTGGAGCTACATGAAGTGGAAATTTATTCAAGGATAGAAGGAGAATAGGTCTGGAATATAGCCAGTTGATTGAACCTCCTTTGAGTGATGACGAAAGAGTAGCATAGGCTTCACCGCAGAGCACTGTCTAGTTAATAAGGCAAGGGTTCTCGTGAATACCCCATTTGCCCACACCACTTCCATCTTCACCTCCTTAGCATACACCTTCACCCACACCACCACCACCTCCGCCATGGTTCAATATGGCGAATGCACTGAAGTTGCCCATTTTCAAGGGCTCGGGAAATGAGGACCCGAACCAGTTTTGGTTCATTGCGAAGGCCATGTGGACAACCCAAAATATTAGAGATGATCAGATGAAGAAAGCAACATTGGTTACTGTTTTACAGGATCGCACGCTAACATGGTACATTAAGTACCGCACCGATAACCCTACAACTACGTTGGTAGACATTTAGACTGCACTAAATAAGGAATTTAGTAGGCCCAAGTCTGAAGCACAATCAATCGTTGGATTCAAGGAAATCACGATGAAGTTGAGCGAGACACCCTGGGATTTGGATAAGAGATTGAAATGCAAGATCCGCGAAGCTAACCTGAATCTTACAAATGGGTAGCACTGTGAATGGATTGTGGCTTTTCTCTTGCCTCATTTAAGGGTTTCTTTATCACATAAAAATATTGGGACCTAGAAGGAAGCCCTGGAGATTGCGATGAGACTGCATGAGACACTGATCCAAGATGCTACTTTAGGAGTTCAACAGATTCACGTGGAGTTGCATAATCTTTGCCTACAATTCCAAAGTCTGAAGAAGGATAGATTGGCTTGGCTAGAGGTGCATGAAGAAGTTTGGTGTCTAAAATGTAAGAGCGAGGGGCATGGTAAAGATCATTGCCCTGTCTTCGCAAATCACATTGCAGGAGGAGGTTCAATGCCTCTGAGGCTGAAAGCTCAAGTAGGGCCAAGCACGGGGCCCGCACTATGGTGTACTATCTATCAGGTAGTTGGAAAACATGTGACAGACAATTATCACTTGCTACAAAAATTTGTACAGACACCACAACAGTTCTTCTGCAACTTCTGCAAATCAGTAGGTCACGATGAGCGTAATTGTCATAATTATGAGTTAATGATGGAGAGAACACCTGCGTATCAAATTCAGATAGAAACGCAGCCTCTGGATCAATTCACTGGGGGAGCGTGAGGAGGATATCAGGGATGTGGACGAGGCAGAGGTGGAGGAGGACCTATGAGAGGTCGGGGACAAGTTATTTGCTAAAATTGTGGAGGGTCTAGACACTACACATGAAAATGTATGAACCTAATGTTCCTGTCTTGTGATACTGTACTCAGGTTGAACACGCGATAGAAAACTGACCTGTATTA
This sequence comes from Pinus tabuliformis, assembly GCA_031772625.1. Lineage (NCBI taxonomy): Eukaryota > Viridiplantae > Streptophyta > Pinopsida > Pinales > Pinaceae > Pinus > Pinus tabuliformis. Next base: position 264,879,589 of record CM062811.1, read on the forward strand.
ATAGCTAAGATGAGGGAAAAAGGGACGCAGCCTCAGCAACCCACCCAAAACTTGCAAAAGATGAGCGTTGAACCCCTCGAAGGGGGTCCTCATGTGAATATTGTGTTGTGTAGTTGATGGATCCTATCTCAGCAAACCACAATGATGTTACAGGATGAATAATAAATATTTTATCTCAAAGCAAACTACAGTGTTGTTACAAACTCTTACAGCAAACTACAATGTTGTTACAGGCTCTCATAGCAAACTATAATGTTGTTACAAACTCTCACATCAAACTACAATGTTGTTAAAGATTCTCATAGCAAACTATGGTGTTGTTACAAGACTCTCATAGAAAACTACAGTGTTGTTACAGGAGGAACACATTGTTTTTTTTCAATCAGATAGTCTATAAAAACACATTTTAAAGATCCCTTAACTCCCAAACGAAGGATCTTTTTTGGGAAATTGCATGAGGGTTACCAAATAGACCCTGCTCTGAACAAAACCCAGATGCCAGAATTTCGAAATTCATCTTTCCTTGATCAGAAATCGACCTACAAAATTGGTGACGGTTTTCCTTTACGAATTTTCTTTCTTCTGTTTTATGGATACAAAGTGCTCTCTATTCTCGAATATGAAATGTAAAATGACTCTTTCCAATACACAATCTTTGATGAAAAATTACTAGATTAAAATATTAACTAAAATATGATTCTCTAGGTTCTCATTTAAATGTAAATAATAGAGAAAACATAGTGCAAGAATTCCTCATTCAAAATAGTAATTTAAAGACCAAATCAATTTCAATCTCCTGATATTAATATTATGGTTCATAAACCTCACAAGCACATAAGCAAACAACTGTCTCACACACACTTATAGATTCAATTTGTTGCTACAAAAACCACTGGTCTAAGAAATGTTGTTCAATTAACTTCAATCTCACACCAAAGTTTCCACCACCCAAAATGTTCCTCCTCTCTCCTTCAAAAACTAAAAAGCCACTGTTCAAGAAATGAGTTCATGGATGTGAACCAATTTCCCTTAGCCCTAACTACCTACTAAATATAAAACCATTTTTTTTAACTAGATATTCCTAACTAATCTTAACCCAATATCAAAAACATTTTCAAAAATAAACTTTAGAATGTTCTAGCCTTGACATGTGATCAATCCATCACATTGCTAAGCTCTTGGTTTGACTTTAATAACTCATCATTTTTATGTGCTCTGCCTAATGCACCTGCATCAGACTCCCCAAGAAAGAAAATTTTAAGAGCTCCTTCTCATAAGATCTTCCATAGAATGACCTACTTTCTATAGTGCTACTTCATCCATCCAAGTAGAATCCTCCATCAGATAGTATTTCCACTTTACAATATATTCCAAGTATTTGTTCCTTCTGGTCTTCTTAGAAACATGTGTATCCAAAATCTATTCAACCTCTAAACTCTTTGCCATATTCATTTGCTTCAGCCATTGTTGTTCCTTTCCTTCATCCTAGTCAAGATTCACATAAGCTTGATCTGCATCACCAAATGTGTAGGGACACAAATCTACTACATTAAAAATGGGTGAAATTCTAATTCCTGGAGGTAACTCTAGCTCATAAGCATTTGCTGAAAACTTGCGGAGGACCTTACAAGGTCCTATCTTCTTCATTTTCAATTTGTTATATTCTCCCCTTGGAAACCTCTCTTTTCTTAGGTGAGCTAGGACCATATCTCCCACTTCAAAGTTTACCTCTTTCCTGTGTACATTTGCTTGTTTCTTGTATCTCATAATCCTTGTTTTACTTGCTCATGCAAATCACTCATGGTTGTTGCAAAATCCTCTACATCAACACTTCTATGCTCAATCTTTCCCAAGTCTCTTAGCTCACAAATTCCCCTCAGATGAATGCCATACAAGACCTGAAATGGACTCTTTCCCATGCTCCTATTTGGTGAGTCATCATATGCAAACTCAACTTGGGCTAGCACATGATCCCACTGCTTTGGTCAGTCACCTACTAAACTCCTCCAAAAAATTACCCATACTCCTATTTACAACCTCTTTTTTCCCATTAGACTATGGATGATAGGCTGAGATAAAATTTAGATTAGTTCCAAGTTTCTTCCACAAGGTTCTCTAGAAATGTCCAGTGAATCTTGTGTCCTGGTCAAAGATTATAATTTTTGGCAAACCATGCAACCGAACAATCTCATCAAAAAAGAGATTAGCCACATGGGTAGTGTTAGAGTCACATAGTGATAGTATTCATAAATTTGAATTGGTTGAGGTTAAGTCTTGTAATATTGTACATAACTTTTCTTTCTGCAAATGTTTTCCATATTAAAATTAAAAAATGTAAAGAGGGTATGTCCTAAAAGAAATATCAAAGGACAAAAAAAACAAGAAAAGATCAAAAAATGAAAAAATATGAACCCCAAACAAAAAACAGATCATGAAAGTGTGCAAGTCCAAGTGCCACTACTCTTTACTTTACTGTCTTAAATAATAGTTGTGTGCAGCTTGTCATACATGCCACAACTCATGATAGTCAAACTGCTTAATCTTGACTACTTCATGCTTTGAATTTCAAGTTTATAGTTAGAGAATAAAAATCTGACCAAACAGTTTAATCTTGGAAGATTAGTATATAGGTAGAGAAATAAAAAGAGCTCATCAGTTTAATCTGAGCCCTTGGAAGATATAAGGTTAGAAGTAGATAGTTTGTTTCATAAAAGAATAAAGGAAAGACAATGGGTTTGCTAGCTTAAATGCACCAAACAAAGTGAAGAAAAAATGTTAGGGTAGGAAAAAGGGTAGGTAGAAGAAAGGTTGTAGAAATACAAGTCATTTAAAGCATAAGCACTACTATCATGCTTAACTATGTGTTTTAGTGTACAGGAGCATTTATCAAAGTGAAAAGCATGTTCATAAGCTAATTTTCTTGACTTCCCTTTCGTTGCATTTCACCCCCCCACTATATACTTACTAATTTCCCTTTTACCCCTTCATGGCTTGTGAAGACACCATTTCCATTCATTTTGACTTCTACCCCTTGGTTTCACACATTCCCTAGCCAATTTACCCTCTACATTCACCCTCCTTCCCAAAAATCCCTTTTACCCTAGTGTGAAACCCTTTTTCCCCTTTGAAAAATCACTTTCCATTTGATTAATTCCCCTAAAACCCCGAAAAACCCACTAAACCTCTTATCCTAACTTTTATTCCCCCCCTGCATTACTTTATTAACCTTGAAAAATTGTTTTCACCTGTTATATTCCATAAACCCACATTACTCTATAAACCCACAGTTAATCATCGGTTAATTACGCTTAACCATAATTTATCCCATGGGCCCTGCTAAATCCCACCCCCATATCCCGCTATGCATCTTCGCCATGCGATGACCATTGGATCATCCACCCCCAGATCCAATGACCCTCACCCATATCGCTCCCGCTCAATGCCCGACCTTTACCATCCCGAGAGCACGCGATATGGGTGGTTTTGCTCAGGCCCATTTTGCTATGTGTCAACCTTAGGCATATATCATGCTCCCTCAGGGAAATATCGCTCGACCCTCATAAGCAGTGAAATACCCTCTAATACCACCTCCCTGCCATAAATCAAAACAACCACTTTTCATTTAATTTCCCCGCCAATTCTAACCGCTCCTGGTTAAAAGCCCTCACACCCCATTTTTTCCTTTTTTCGCTTGTTTGCATTGTGAAGCCTCTAAAGCACACTTGCGCCCTCAGAGATCCTGTGACCAATTACCAACCATCGGATACCTTTCGAAACACCACCACGACACACCTAAAAGCTACAGAAGCCTCTACAAACCTCCATTTAAAACCAGTTTGCGGCCGTGACCTTAAATTCCAGGTATTTAAATAGAAAACCAGAACGACTCTCTCATTTAAAAACATACACTAAATTTATGAAATAATTGAATGAATTTAATTGAATTCCCTTTATATTAAGAGTATTCCCCCTCCTAAAATACCAAAAAACCTACCTACAAACTGCTAATACCCTATTCCTATTACAGAATTGTCAAAACTTCACTTACAATAGCCATATAACCCAAATTTCCATAGTTTATTACAAAAATGGCTGCCCAGACCTCTCTAGATGTCAAATCAGTGACAACCCCACATTTAGACATTGACCACCTGTCCCTAGCAGACAGAGACTTCCAAATCAAAGATACAACCACCCCACGCCACCTTCTGAGAATCCACTGCTAGGCCAAAGATAGGTTCCTAAACCATGTTGATGATATAAACCTTTGGGAATCCAATTTGCCCAAGTATACATTCCTAGAAGTCCACCCATTCCCAGACATAGTACATTTTTGCCAAGCCTGTTATGTTCCAAGCCATAGGGTTATTGAGGCACCAAACCATGAGATATTATTCACTATTGCTGTTGAATCCATTAACCAGATGCTGCAAATCCAGCCTACTCCTAATCTGACTCCTTTTTCCATTGGACAACTGTTGGACCTACACATCACACTGTGCCCAAATAGGATCAAAAACATATTTTAGAATTTCATCAGTGAGGAGTGCCATACTCCTAAAGACATTCCACCCTATGTTGCCACTATTTTTTCAGAGACTGGAATGAGAATAATCACCATGATTTCATGCATCCTAGGATGCACATCAGACGAGTTTTTGGATGAGGTCATCATGGTCTTCTTGTCCATTTTCACTCCAGGAAAGCCTCCTGCCATTTTGTATGATTATGCCCAGTTCATTGTAGACAAAATGCATGAACATCTTACTAGAATGCCCACTGAAAGAGTTTTCAATTACTCTTTAGTGTTGTTTCATATGTTCCTCCATTACCAAACAGATAAATTCCCTTTGAAGATCCAAAAGTTGGACACCAAGGGAAATGAAAGATCAGTTATCTTATGGACACCAGTGGTCCACAAGTTTTCGACCTCATACAAAGCATTCATAGAATATTTTGCATACCCAGTCATGAACATGTTGACTTCCAAGGTTCAACCTAGAATTAGCCAAGAAATTAAACGAGTACTACAACTAGCCAAGAATAGTAAGGTGGGAGACTGATACCTCTAGTAGGATCACACTAAAATCAGGATCTATGATTGTGAGCTAGCCCCCTAAAAATTTCCTAAATACCTCCCAATGAGGATATTTTCCCTTGAATACTTCAGGTAAATGATAAGTGCAGATGAGGTCAACTTCCTAGCTGCTAGGAAGAAGACACAGTTTAAGATGAAAAACCAAATGGGCCCTTTCATCTGCGACACCAGAGAGGTTGGACCTAAGGCTGATAAGACACTCCAAGAATTGAAATTCAAGAATATTTCCATTTGGCATTATGACCCTCATAGGGTTATAAACAAGCTCAGACAAAAGGTCAAGCTGGGACCTTACATCCACAACCCAAGACCTGAAATTGAACAGTATGCTAATCAGTCAGAATGGGTAGAGAATACATTGATTGACATGCACAACACAGTTGTGGATGTGGAGAACACCATGACTGATTTAGAGAAACAATTTTACTAGAGCTCTTTCCTGCAGGTTCCAGAGTTGGGAGATCCAATGAACATCCTTCGTGTCATTTAGAATCCTCTCAATGAGGAGAAGAATCCTAAAAGAAATAGGGAGGAAGCATCAAGTTATACCACAGAGACCATTGATGAGCAGTTTAAGCTAAACAAAAGGCCCAATTTGAATCTTGTGTCTAAGTAGGAGGAAAATTTGAATCTTGTGTCTGAGTAGGAGGAAAACATTGTTTCAGAAGAAAGGATTGACAATGAGGAAATAGGGCAAAGTAGTAAACAAACAATAGAGACACAACAACGATCTACTTCCAACACATAGATCATACAAAGACAGAAAAGTGTGGAGGTGTCTTCCTTTGTCAGGCCAACTGACAAGGAAACACATATCAAAGAAAGATTCAAGGAAATAAAAATGAGGAATGAAAAGCTAAAGGCAGACACGTACTCCAAGTACCTGAATATAACACCACCAAACCAGAACAGATTGATGTGAGCCTTTTATGTCAAAGAAGGAAAGATGCAAGTGTCATTCCTACAGCCCACTATACAGCAACTCAAAACCTCAGCAGACTACAAGAAGACCAATTTTGAGGTCTTGGCCAAGGATGTTCATCCCATTTGTTACACTAAAATTTGTCACCATGACTATTTGCAGTTAGTATGGCTCCATCAACTGTCATACTATCCTCCTTGGCAAGTCTTATACCTCTGCTCCTCATGTCAAACTCCAAGAAAGAGAGAAAGTCCTTAAAAAGTCAATTAACTCTGGTTACACAGTTTCTCTTAACCTTACCTGCGTGTACGCACCTCAAGTTCACAATACCTGCGTACTTGTACGCTCTGTCTGTAAAGGGGTGGGTGCGTACTCCTGTAAAGGTCAAAAGCCGCGAGTTTTACTTCAAAAAAGTTACTTGTGGTCGATTCTAGAGCATTCTAGAAGATGATTTGACGTGTATTGAGCGCCTCCAGATGGTTCATGTATCCCTATGAGAGAGGAACTTATCCCATCAAGAGGGGAGCTATCCCATTGAAAGAGGGGCTTATCCCATTGATGGTGGACCTGATTAACTTCCTCCAAAGCATTATAAATACAGGCATTGGGCCAGAGGGAGGAGAGGTTGAAAGCTGAACATTCCTAAGGGTAGATGCTGCTGAAATTAGGACTCCCTTATAGAGCTTGAGAGGAGAGATTCCCATCCTTTCTTAGCTTCATTTGGAAGTGGGTGAGCTGATCAAAGTAAAGGAGAACTCTTGCTGGACCCTGGGAGGGACCTGCACAACACCAAGGCACTGGTTGTAATGGTTTCTTTTGTTTCCAATTAATACAATTAAGTTCATTTTTCTCAACAAGTTGTTATATATAATTGTTTCATATACTCCTTGGTCTTTATGATGAATATGTTTTATTTTATGAGTTATTCAGGTGCTATGTAATCGTTTGCTTGTTAGTGAATGCAGGTTTCAAAGAGAAGGAGGAGCTCATCTGGATCGGAGAGGCTGGACTGCTACAAACAGCGTTGGACTAAAGGTATGCTTTAAACACCTGGTTGCTTGTATTGTAAATGCATATTTAGGGAAAGATAGTGCTTGATTGTTTTGTTTGTCACTAGAAAGCCTTAGCTTCTAGGGAGGTCGGTTTTGTCCGCAAAATTGACTCTTTCCGCATGACAAAATGGCGACTCCACTGGAGAATCCATGGATTTGATTTATTTCTCTTTTGATTGATACTTTGATTTGAGAAAAGTCGATTTCTTTTTGGTTTTTGGCTGATTGACTGTGAATTTGGGTGGAATAGCTTACGGTTAAGTTAGATTTTCTTTTTCTTGGTTTTGCTAGCAGTATGCACCCTCTGCGTTAAGCACAGTGCGTACCTGTATGCACTGCAGCTTTGTACACAGAGCGTGGCCGCACCTGTGTAAACAGGCTGCCTGCGTACCCTATCAAAAGTTGAGAAAATTCCATTTTTTCCTTTTTGCCTCTTAGATTTTGTTTATAATTTATTTTTTGCTGCCCAGATCCATTGGTTACCTGTCAGAAGTCTTCATCTAAGTCTTGTTTGATTTTTGCATTGGTCCTGTAGTGACTTTGGCTTTAGAAGTTGTAAAACCTTGAATATCTCTGGTCTTTTCAGTCTTCTTAGGAGTCGGACCTTTCGTAAAATCCACCTTTGCGAGAAACCTACCTTTGTGTTGTCTCTTTGCGGAATTTCGAGAAAGCTTGTTGGTTAAGCTGTGAATTTCATTCTTAAGAAAAAGAACAAAAGTTTTTGATTTTTGTTTTTGACTGGTTTATGATTCTGCATGAACTAGTCCTTGGTTGAATTGTAATTGAGTAAAACATCCTGGAATTATACTTTGTAGGCTTTTACCTCATTAGATTTTCTTTTAGGTAAATTTCTCTTAGATTTGCTTTTAGGTAAAATTGATTTGATTGTCATAGATTTTTTAAAATTGATTTTTGTTAAGTAGTTTTACATGCTTTGTTAAAATAGGAAAAAATACAAAAATCTCTTTTGAAGAAAAGTTTGTTTTAGTAGCATTTGAAGTCTTTGAAAAGAGAAAGGAATTTTCGTGAAATAATTAGTGGTCATGTGTTGTATGCTTTGGAAAAGATAAAGAGATTGTTTCTTTGATTTTCATTGCCAAGAAAGTTGTCTTTATATCAATTTTGCATTCTCCAACTCTCTTAGCTAGGGAATTCATTGAAAAGGAAAGATAGTATAAATCATCCTAGGTGCATATTTTTAGTGGATTTGAGTCGAGTCTACACACCATCAGTTTCATCTCCACTACCTTTTGTCCTAAAGAAAAGCCATAAAAATTAACGCTTAAAGTAAAATTTACTTAGTAACTTTTTATTTACTAGGGCTCTAAAACACCAATATAGATCAGGCTAGTGTCTTGGAGTAGGAGAGTAATTAACTCTCCAAGACAGCAAAACCAAACAAGTAGCTCATCTTGTGGTAGGATAAATCCAACTGTTACATTTATGCTCTGGGAAATCTCCTCTTAAAGGAGAAGCACGAGATCGTGTCTGAACCAGTGAGGGGATCAATCCTCCTTCATTGGGAACGACACCAGATATGCACGTACTACAAATGGTAAACCTTGGATTATTGTCGAGGAGCCTGGGGTCACTTGTCGGTAAACCTTGGATTATTGTCAAGGAGCTGGCAAGGGGATTGAGCTTGATACTCTGCCCTTGCGTGCTATCGGATCGTAGACTGTTCCCCCAGGTATATTTGTTGCTGTTGGTGACCTTAGTGACCATTATCTTTAGGGTTCTACCCAAGGTGACGGTGGAGGGAAGATCCCACTGTACCTGGAGCAGACGTCGGCTAGACTCACTTGGATTTTCCGAGGGGTTCACTTCACTCGAGACGGTTAAAGTGGAGGAACTTGTGCCGGTCTATTCATTAAGCAGGTTGCTGGGGTAACTGTTCCACCCGCCACTTCTGTACTGAATTCGGCGATGTTGGGTTTCATCACCAACTAGTGTTTTCGGTCCGGAAGGCTACTGTTTGTGTATGGTTTGATGCCCTAGATTCTTTAGGCATGTGATTCGAATTTGTTTGGTTCTTTAGAGACTTTAGGCGGTTTTCTTTGAGATTTTACTTTGTTTGCATGTGCAGTAGTTAAAAGTTTTTAACTGTCGCTGAATTACCGAGACAGTCCCGTAGACTTCAGGGCCAGTCTCCTGAGATTGTAACCGTGGCCAATTTGTTGAGGAAGTCCAATAGACTTCGGGGCCAACCTCCTGAAGACGTCCCGAATCATTACGAAGGTTTGAAAGTCCTTGTAACTCCTAGTGGCAGTAAAGTAGGTTCACCTGAAGAAGGAGAGTCTTCGTTGGTAGTTCATCCTGATTACCAAAGTCTAGAAACAGGTTATAATCCCAAAGCTATTGCAGTTTCCGAGCTTGCTGGTAGTTTTTCATCTACTAGTGATATAGGCGAAGAACCTGAAATATCTGAACCTGTTACTCCAACTTCTAGTGCTCCTGATTCACCTAGGGTAGAAAGAGTCATCACCGAAAATCTTCCTTCTGGTTTGATAGCTATTGAAGAACTTGCTCCAGAAGAAGAAATAGGCATCCCTATCCCTGAAAATCAACCTACTATTGATCTAAGGGAGCGTGAATCCATTTTTTACAGTCCACCTAGAAGTACTACTTGGTATCTTTCGTTAACTAATTATTTGGACAACTCAGGGTTAAGTTTTTCTCCACCTTGTGCTCCTTATCCACCTGGAGGTATTTATACTCCTGTAAATATGTCTGGTCAGTCGTCCATGTTTACTCAATCTCCTGAATCTTTTTTGTACGTCGGTCCTTCTGTTCCCTCTGGGTATCAGTCACTTTCTGGTACTTTTGTGGGGGCATCTCCTCAACCCATTGAACATGGGTTATTAATTGGAAACAATGGTAATAAACCGTTGGGCGTAGGAGACATTTACATGATGTCAGGTTCAATTCCCAGTTCTCAACCTCAAGGTGGCTAGTTACCGCCTGGGGGGCAGCCTCAATTAACGCCTGGGGGGCAACCTCAAGGTACACAAATTGCGTCTGGGGGGCAACCTCAAGGACAATATGTACCCGTGGTGCAGTACATTCCTCAAGGTCAACCCCAGCCTCAATATGTACCCCAAGGTCAACCTTAGTATCAATTTATACCTCAAGGTCAACCCCAGTATCAGTACCTACCTCAAGGGTATCTACCCCAAGGTCAGTACTCGAGTCAAGGTTACCAACCACCCCAAGGTCAATCTTATGTTCAAGGTACGAGAAATGTACCTTTCAATTATCAATCCTACCCTCAATCCAGTTATGGATCTCAATATCCTCAACCTGTCATGGGTCAATACCCCAGAATGAACATAGTGTGGGATCCATCGCAAGTTCAACAGGTATTGCAGCCAAGTGTACAGTTGTCGCCTCAAACTGGACAACCTTTAGTTTCTGGTTCACCCCAGCAACCAGTCCAGTCTAATGTTCAAACTTCTGTACCTTCGATAGTTTCTCAGTCTGGGCCTATTGCACCTAGTACTCCATCTCAAATGACTGCTGCAACTACTGCAACATCTGTTCAATCTACCCCACTTACTTCTGGAGTATCGAAAGCTCTGGTTTCTACTGTCTCTGTAACTACTCCTCAGACATCTTTACCATCGTCTGGATCCACGATTCAAACTACGGTTCAGATGCCTGTAGGACAACCTGGTTTAAGTACGGTTGTCACAAGTCAACCACAATTCACTTATCAACCGTACTAGGGACAGTACCAATACGGGCCTGCTGTGCAACAGCCAGTTTACCAGTATCAACCGTATCCTGGGTACACTTATCAACAACCACAACAACCCCAGTATGGTCCGGTTAATCCTGGTTTTCCGGGAGGATACAATATCCCGAATGCGATTCCTATTCCTAGTTATCCTAGATATCCTCCTCCTGGGACTGGTCTCGTGACCCAGAGCTTTAGGGATCCTAATCGGCAGTTACCGTTTATCGCAACTTTGGATTTACCAGACTTGTCGCGCCTAACGAACGATCCAATAAATTATCTTCCGTTTTGGCCGCCAATGCCAAATAAGTTGCCCAATGACATACCCAAGTTCGAAGGTAAGTCTGGAGAGGACCCGTCGAATCATGTGATGACTTACCACCTCTGGTGTGCCTCTAATTCCATCTCGGATGATTCGATCCGCTTACGTCTTTTCCAACGTACTCTCATTGGTCTCGCGGCCAAGTGGTACATTGAGTTACCACGGGCCTCTTTTTATAATTTTAGCCAGTTAGCTACCTCGTTCTTAACTCATTTTCAGTTGCCGGTCAGAAATGATAATGGCACGGAGTTACTAACTTCATTAAAACAATCGACGTCCACTTATATTTCCGATCATATTCATGAATGGACACGTCGAAGGCGGTTAGTGAAAGTTTTTATCCCGGACCAAATCTTAGCTGAATGGTTTGTTAAATCATTGTTACCGAAGATTACTGAAGACGTAGCTAAGGCCGGAGTAGTTACTGAGGAGCAAGTGATTGCTCAAGCGCATTACCTTGACTTAGTTTATACTCAGTTAGGTACATTACACGAAAAGATCCCAGATCTTCCTAAGTCAAATCAAATCGTTGCTGCTCCTTCGGGGTCTCATGCCGCTGATGGTATGATTGGTACGGTGAACACTAAAAGCAAGAAGAAATCCTCAAAGAATTCTTCGCCTATTATAACCTTACCAGACTCCCCGACAGGAGATTCGTCTGCTGAAGTTTCCACTGATATTCACGCTGTCGAGTCATCTACGGCGAAATCAAAATCCAGTGGGAAAAAGAAAGGCAAGAAGAAGAATAAAGCAGACAAAACTCCAAAGGAGAAAACTGAAAAGTCGGAAACCAATGACGAAAAATGCAAACCTCGATATCCTTGTCTTATTTGTGAAGAGGATCATTTTACAAGAGATTTCCCTCATCGGGCAGAGGTTGTGAAAATCGTCAAAGGCTCCCCAACTCCTGCTGTTTTGAAAGATCCATTTCCAAAGCAGGAGAGTAAGATGATAGGTTCTTCCTCGAGTGCCAGTGAAGAACCCATATTGATGATGTCTCATGTAAGGATTGCGACTCGATCGCAAGATTATGGTAGTAAAAGTCCTGTTGATGGCAAAGAAGCAGAATCTTCTCATTCTAATCCATCAACCTCAGCTCCCGGTTCCCATCCACTACAGATCGAGAAACCTAACCCGGACTTAGTAATCAAACCGCCCGCCAAGGGTGTACTTCGAAGGTCTGCTTTCAATCCACATGTGAGAGCGGCCCAGAATTACAACATTGTTGAGGATTTAGCTGTTTCACCCTCAGCAATGTCAGCTTTGGAAGTGCTGCAATCATGCCCAGCACAATGCAAATTACTTTTGTCGACTATAGGAGCTGTTGATGTTCAGGACCCGAACCTAATAATCTTTGATCTAGAAAATAGTTCACCACGTTTACCTCATCCAATGGCTTTCCAGATCCCAGTGATAGTCAAAAACAGGCATATTCATTGGACTGTAATTGATGAGGGAGCTTCCACGTGTATTATGTCGATACAGTGTTGGAGATCGCTTGGTTCTCCTTCACTAAATCAATCCCCGACAATCCTTAAGGCCTTTGATGGCCGTGGGTTTCATCCGTTTGGCATTCTACAGGATTTGCCTATAGGGGTTGAAGGAAAAACCGTTAGTCTAGATGTGGAGGTGGTTGATGCCCCTCTAGACTACAACCTTCTCTTGGGTCGAAGTTGGTCTTACGCTATGACAGCGGTCGTTTCCTCGGTCTTCCGAGTAATCAAGTTTCCACATAATGGCAAGATCGTGACCATAGACCAGCTGGCTTACTTTTCATCTGACCCAGCCTCTTCAAAGAGTATCCAGCATGTCGGTAAAACGACTATCCCTTATAAGGATGTTGGAGTAGGATTAGTTAAAGATGTCGGTTTACTGGGAACTTTTCCTTTTCCTCCAATCAACGCCTTGTCTTCATTTGCATCCATTCATATGATTACATCAGATACCATTGTTTATGACGATCCTTGGATCGTTCCTTTTGAATCTGAGATAGACTCATTTGGTGATGCTATGCCTTTGAGTCCATATGAAATTGCCTATGAAGCCGTGCAGTCTTTTACCGACCCGCGTTCAACCAAAATCGACCAAATGAATGTGGTCCGTGAGGAATCACTTTTCACGTCAACCTCGGAGTTAATAGCATTTCCCGAAGTTGTGTCATCTGACGAGCAACTTTGTGAAGCCCTGTGCGTAGACGATTTACCATGGGAAGATCTCCATCACAGATCTTCATTTTTACCTGAGGATGATCGTTTTGAAAACAATTTCTCATCAATCTTTACAGCTGAATATGTCAAAGAAGCTCAGAATCCAATGAAACATCCTGATTCAGAGCTGAATTTGGGAAACATTTCTCGCACTATTCCCATTGACATTTCAGTCAAGCCCGGAATTGTTGAGCACATTCATATAGGTGCCTTGTCTTCAGATGACGAAATTTAGACATACAAGGCCCTATTTCAAGAATTCCGCGACGTGTTTGCCTGGTCCTATGAGGAAATGCCAGGAATTGATCCCGTGATTGTTGTCCATGAGATCAAGACTTACCCGGACGCTAAACCCGTCCAGCAACGTTTGCGTCAGATTCACCCACGAAAAGCGGCTGCCATTAAAGCAGAAGTCGAGAAGCTGTTGAAAGCAGGTTTCATTTATCCGATCCCGTTAACGGATTGGGTATCGAATATTGTTCCGGTTAACAAAAAATAGGGAACAATAAGAATATGCATCGACTATAGGGACATTAATAGAGCTTGTCCAAAGGACAACTATCCAACACCCTATATCGATCAAATAATTGATGATTGTGCCGGCAGTGAAATATTTTCCTTTATGGATGGTTTTTCCGGTTACAACCAAATCAATATTCTACCTGCCAATCAACCAAAAACAGCTTTCATTTGTCCATGGGGGACCTTTGCTTATTGCAAATTACCTTTTGGGCTTGAGAATGCCGGAGCCACTTTTCAAAGGGCGATGTCTTATGCGTTTCATGACATCAAACACATTGTGCAACCGTATCTCGATGATTTTCCAGCTCATTCATTACATCGAGCTGACCACCTTGTCCATTTACGCGCAATCTTCATGAGGTGTAGGCATTATCGTATTCGGTTGAACCCACACAAATGTGTCTTCTGTATAGAAGTGGGACGATTGCTGGGATTTGTAGTTTCGAAAGCCGGCATTCGCGTCGATCCCTCGAAGGTAGAAGCTATCATCAAATTGCCTCCTCCTTCGAGTCTTCGCCAACTCCAAAGTTTGCAGGGGAAAGCAAACTTTTTATGACGATTCATTCCTAACTACGCCGAGGTTACAAAGGGTTTTACCCGGTTGTTGAAACAGAATGCTCAATTCTCTTGGGATGAGATAGCTCAGAAATCTTTTGATGCACTCAAGCACGCGTTGACCCATGCGTCGTTGCTGCATCCTCCCAACTACAACCAGGATTACTTTTTGTACCTCGCCGCCTCCCATTCCACCATTGGGATGGTCTTAGTTCAGGAAGATGAATTCGGAATGGAACATGTGATATATTACCTTAGTCGGACGTTAAATCCAACTGAGCTCAAATATTCACATGTGGAGAAATTGGCATTGGCAGCCGTTCAAGCTGTCCAACGTTTTCGTCACTACATTCTACTCCGTAAAACTACAGTCATTTCGGATTGCAACCCTATGATCTACATTTTGACTAAACAATTGCTAGGGGGCAAGTACTCTAAATGGATCGTTATCCTGCAAGAGTTCGACTTGGAGTTTGAGAAATCTAAGTCTAAGAAATCTTTAGTTTTTGCAGAGTTAATGTGTGACTTCCCGCGTGCTGACACGGAAACTGTGGCAGAGGAACCCATTGCGGACGAATCTTTGTTTCTCATCAGCACTTTAGATCCGTGGTATGGGGATATCATCGTCTATCTCTAGACCCAATCCTTTCAGCCCGAAGTTTCAAAGTCGGAACGTCGAAAATTCGATTCCAGTCCCAACAGTACAAAATTATTGGAGATACTCTTTATCACCGTGGGGCGGACTTAGTTTTTCGACATTGCTTGACTCACGAAGAAGCTGAAAGGGTTCTGAATGACTGTCACTCTGGAGCGTGTGGCGGTCATATGTCTGGGTATGCCACAGCCCAAAAGATATTGCGTGCTGGCTACTTCTGGTCGTCCTTGTTTAAAGATTGTATTACTGCGGTCCGGAAATGCCACAACTGTCAAGTGTTTGATCGCAAGATGCGCGCTCCACCTGCTCCTCTCCACCCTATAATTTCCGTTGGTCCTTTTGCCAAATGGGGTATCGATTTTATTACATGTAACCCTCACTTGGCCAGGGGGCATGCGTATATCATCCTTGCGGTAGATTATTTTACTAAGTGGGCCGAGGCGATGCCTACATTCGAGGCAGACGGCAAGACAGCTGCAATTTTCGTATTCAATCACATTATTGCTAGGTTTGGTGTCCCACAAGCGATAGTCACTGACCATGGGCGCCATTTTGGAAACGTTATGATGACCGAACTTACAGGCCAGCTTGGTTTACGTCACGATAGCTCAACTCCTTATTATCCACAAGCGAATGGTCTGGTTGAGTCCATCAACAAAGTTTTAGTTATCATGATCCGACGAATCATTAGTATTCATCGGTCGAATTGGCACAACATGTTATTTTCCGTGCTTCGGGCATACCGAACCTCAGTGAAAACATCAACAGGGTTCACTCCTTTCCAACTAGTTTATGGTTTGGAAGCTGTGCTGCCCATTGAATGCGAAATTCCATCACTTCAAATGGCCATCGAATTACTTCCAGCTACTTCCGAAGAGGAGAAGCATTTATTATACTTAGCTCAATTAGATGAGACTCGACGTGATGCTGCATTGGCGATCGAGACTCATGCAAAACGTATGAAAGCTCAGTATGATCGAAATGTGACCCCTAGAAATTTTTCGGAAGGAGACCTAGTGCTATTATATGATCAAGCTAACGATAAATTAGGTGCTGGAAAATTCGTTCCTATGTGGCATGGGCCCTATATTGTCAAGCGAAAGCTAGCAAAAGGGGCCTATGAGTTGGTAGACTTTGACGGGGACTCTTTGGGTAAACCCAGAAATGGACTTTACCTAAAGAGGTATTATGCTTAAATGATGGGTAGGTTTTTCTTTCTAGCTGGTGTGTTTGTTAGTTTAGACAGTGTGCTTAGCTTAGAAAGTGTGTTTTTCGTCGTTATTCTGCTTATCTTGGTTTTACCCTTGATGTTTGCAGATGTCGATGCCTCTCCAAACATACATTGGATTTGCTGATGGCGCTTGTCGTAGTACATGGAATATCTTTTCCGAAGCTTGGGTTATCTATTCGCCCTCTGACGAGTTAGTTTCTATGCATGGGGTGAGCCTCGGTCAAACAACAAAAAACATTGCAGAATACAGTGCAGTGATTGAGTTATTGTCTGAATCTATTTCATTTGGGATTCAGAGTTTGATAGTGAGGTTAGATTCTGAACTCATTTTATTACAGCTTAATAGAGTGTATGCCATTAGAAATCCAGTGTTATTAAGGTTATTTTTGAGAGTGCGTCTCTTGGAATGTGAATTTGATTACATTGAATATCAGCATATTCCAAGGTCTTTAAATACATTAGCAGATGCAATTGCTTCTCGAATGTTAAATAGACATTTGCAATAATCATACATGTAAATTTAAAAACATTTCATCACACATGTTTAACAAGATAAGCCGGTAATAATGATATATATAGATAGGAGTGTGTCAAAAAATACATCATCTTCGATCATAGGTTGAAAAACACCTTATGATCGGCAAAAATGATAAGTACAAAAAACCAAAATGGCCTAGTCCCGAACAGAGTCAAGTGTTCGCCTCTCTTGGGTAAACCAGTGAGGAAGTAGATATCTGAGGGCTCTATCTCGAGCTGGTGCCCTCCAATGTAAAAACACTGGTCCTGGACGTTCCATCTTTCTACCAGCCACTCTAGAAAGCGCACCTGGGACCTCATGCCAGGTATGGCCCAGTATTTGTAAAGGCCACATGCCTTCAAAGCATCAATGGACAGTTGATGATTAATGGCGGCCAAATCAACATCTTCGTGGTCTCTCTCGCACCAATCAAGCATGGTGGGCAATCTACACACCAGAAAACATCCATTAGAATCCATAAAATCAAAAATTGTTGGTCCAATTTGGAGAATTTGGGGTTTGTAAACCCTTTGCGCGGAGTACGCACCCCGCCTTTAGGAAAAGAGCGTGGGTACATGGGTTCCTTAAAGGCAAGGTGCGTACGCTTGCCATTTTCCCAACTGAGAAAATGTTGGGGTACGCAGGTCACCAGTGGAGCACCTGCGTACCCCGAAAGGCGGATCTTGAAACCCCAAAGCCTCCAAAAAATGAAACTAGTGCCTAAAAACAAATTCTAAATGGATGAAAATGAAGAGGAGGATGTTGTAGAATACCTGAAAGAGACGGCGTTCGATTTCGACGGTCGGATTCTCCGCAATGTCCACGAGAAGTTTCTTGCCAAAAACCCTTTTTCTCTCCTCAACAGTAAAATGGTAAAAATGAATTGGTAAAAGCCCTTTTTATAGGTTTTTTGGGTAAATAAATGGTAAATTTGTTTATTTTTCACCATGAAAAGGTATTTTTCAAAGTATTTTTATCTATATTTAAACATGTATGAGTAATGTGTTGGTTTTTGTGCAGGATAAAGGATTTTCAGGGAAAATTGTCATTTTTCACAAACAAAAACATCAGTCATCTTTAAGCCCTTTTCTGACTCCTAAAACATGAAAATATTGCCGAGCGTTTCTTTTACACTCGTTAAAACGGAATTAAAAGATGGTCCCCTTATAGCCCTTTTCTGACCGTAAAAACAGGAAAAGATTGCCGGATTTTTGTCGTTTCAAATTCGATACTGGAAATAAAACGATGTGTCCTTGATCGCTTTTTAATTTTCAGGTCAAGGACCTAATCATGAAAGTACTCCTTGGTCGTAAAAGATCAAGCGGTTCTCTCAAGTATTATTTTATACTTTTTCGGGCTTGGGAGACACAAATTTACGAAAAAGTTCAACCCTGGAGTCTTCTTCAGTTTTTTCAGACTCTCTAAAATTGAAAAACGCCGAGTTTCTCCTATACTGGACTCGTTAAAATTTCACAGTAAAGGACCTGTTCGATTACAAACAGGAACGGACCACTCCTTCTTAGGGTTCGAATCTAAACTAAGTTGGACTCATCCAAAGGATGAGCTTATAATCAAGCATATGATATCCTCCTCAAGCTTGTAAAAAATAAAGAGGTACTTGCCAGAAATGGTGGGGGAAAAGAGAGGAAAATGAGCCTATTTGTTATCCTTTGTCTCAGAAGAAACCTTATCACCACTCTTGAACACGATACTTTTCATTCACCTGGGTTGGGAAATTCTTTGCCTAACACTTGATCAAACCACATTGAAAATCTTGAGCCGATTCCAGGTATTAACTTTGGGTCAATTGTCACCAAGCCATCTGTCGTGTCGTTATGTGTTCAAGAGGTCACTGCAAATAAACCATTCATCTGCAAAATACCTGTCATCCATTTTGACCATCCCTGAGTCAGTCCTTACAGCTACATTTCTTCAACTTGATCTATGATTTCGTGTTGTGGGCTTGCCTGCAACGGGTCGCTTTCTATCGACATCAGCACATTATCTAGAAAGATGACCTAGAAATCGTCATTACCTTCAAATCTGCATGCATCAATGGCAGGTTTCTCGCCTTTGACGATGGTTTACATCATTGACTCTTGATCGAAGGATTCCGTGACATGTTCGACATCAACACATTCATTCACATCTCATGGATTGTACTGGGTACTTTGAGAACCATTGACATCACTGGTGGTCTCTCTCACACTTGTTAATAGTTTACATCATCGACTTGTAATCAAGTGGTTTCTACCATGTTCAACATCAACTCATTTATTCGCATGGATATAATTGTACTATTTCGGGAAGTAGAAATGAAGACCCTGGATCTAGTTTCCACCATCCAAGTTGCGAGGAGTTTTGTATTCATTATATAGTAGACTAATCATAAACAGATGGCTGCATCCATACTGTGTCTACATGAGTCTATGATTATGATGTACTGCGAAATCATTCCTATATCAGAGCAGTAGTTAGTTTGTTAGTTAAAGTTTTCAATCTGAGTATGGGAATGCCTACCTCAGCGATGATATGATCTTATATATGTATTTTGTGTTGAATATTTGCAGGTTCCGACTGGGCTCTCCACAAGATAATCCTCGAAATGATAAATTACTTCACCCTTCCTAGATGATATGAAACCCTAATCTACTACAGGCTTCGCACTTTAGGGGGCAATCTGTTACACTAAAATTTGTCACCATGACTATTTGCAGTTAGTATGGCTCCATCAATTGTCATACTATCCTCCTTGGCAAGTCTTATACCTTTGCTCCTCATGTCAAACTCCAAGAAAGAGAGAAAGTCCTTAAAAAGTCAATTAACTCTGGTTACGCAGTTTCTCTTAACCTTACCTACGTGTACGCACCTCAAGTTCACAATACCTGCGTACTTGTACGCTTTGTCTGTAAAGGGGTGGGTGCGTACTCTTGTAAAGGTCAAAAGGCGCTAGTTTTACTTCAAAAACGTTACTTGTGGTCGATTCTAGAGCATTCTAGAAGATGGTTTGACGTGTATTGAGCGCCTCCAAATGGTTCATGTATCCCTATGAAAGAGGAACTTATCCCATCAAGAGGGGAGCTATCCCATTGAAAGAGGGGCTTATCCCATTGATGGTGGACCTGATTAACTTCCTCCAAAGCATTATAAATACAGGCATTGGGCCAGAGGGAGGAGAGGCTGAAAGCTGAACATTCCTAAGGGTAGATGCTGCTGAAATTAGGACTCCCTTATAGAGCTTGAGAGGAGAGATTCCCTTCCTTTCTTAGCTTCATTTGGAAGTGGGTGAGCTGATCAAAGTAAAGGAGAACTCTTGCTGGACCCTGGGAGGGACCTGCACAACACCAAGGCACTGGTTGTAATTGTTTCTTTTGTTTCCAATTAATACAATTAAGTTCATTTTTCTCAACAAGTTGTTATATATAATTTGTTTCATATACTCCTTGGTCTTTATGATGAATATGTTTTATTTTATGAGTTATTCAGGTGCTATGTAATCGTTTGCTTGTTAGTGAATGCAAGTTTCAAAGAGAAGGAGGAGCTCATCTGGATCGGAGAGGCTGGACTCCTACAAACAGCGTTGGACTAAAGGTATGCTTTAAACACCTGGTTGCTTGTATTGTAAATGCATATTTAGGGAAAGATAGTGCTTGATTGTTTTGTTTGTCACTAGAAAGCCTTAGCTTCTAGGGACGTCGATTTTGTCCGCAAAATTGACTCTTTCCGCATGACACCATTGATCAGATTGAATTTCACAAGCAGGGTGGAGAAATGATCTACTCCACCCTCACAACAAAGGCCATGGCAACATTCAAATTGAAAGATTCATTAGACAATGTGACATCCCAGAATAAACTGGAAAAGGCCTCCTCCAACACCAAAGACACAAGGATAAAGTCCTTGGAGGACCTAGTTATTGAAATGGGCCATTACCCAAAGGACATCAAGGTTGTTGAATAGTTAATCAAGAAGAATAATGAGGATATTGCAGCCCTCAAGAAATAGCTCAAGCCACTTCAGTTACAACACCCACAAACAAAGGAAGTCCTGGAAAGCCAAAAATATCATGAAGAGATGATGGACTTGGTATTGCAACTCAATGACCAGTTGAAGGAGATGGAAAAGGAACTAGAAAGCTTGATTCAGATCAGACAAGCTAGTATTGATAGTGCTCATCCAACTGTCATTCCAGTAGTGATCATAGTTGTACCTTCCACTATGGTAGCAACATTAGCTCCCACTGGTCCAATGGTCATTGCATTGCCATCATCAACTTCGACTACATCAGCAACAACATCAACGACAACAAGTACCATAGGTGATAAAGCAAACAAGCTCGTCAAAGCAATGGAAGAAATGTACATTAAGACCAATGAGATGAACAAATTGAAAGAGAAAGTCAGCAGCCTTGATACATATTACAAAATTTCCCAGATTATGCATAAGGGAGAACAACAAAAGGCTACAAGGATGAATGAGATAATAAAAGGCTTGGAGAAAGAACTGACCTTAACTGAGCCAAAAGGAAAGGCTAAAGAGAAACTGTGGGCCAATATGATTGACTTGGTCAATGATATTTGGCCATCCATCTAGGTCATATTTGAGCAGATTGATTTGACCAAGCAGGCAACAGAAGCCATTGAAAGGGTTGAAACAGAACTTGGAGATATGCCAGAGGAAGCAAAAAGAATAATCCACTTCCTCAACTCCAAGAATAAATATGAATTGCAAGAGCTTGAGATACCTAATAGGACAGGTACAATTTTGGAAGTCAGGAGAGTCCTCACCAAGAGTAATTTGATGTTGAATCTAGAAGACAAGTGTCAAAACATGCAGCTAGCTGTTGACAGGTTCATTGAAGGAAAAGGGATTACCTAATCCCTTAGTTATAAATGACAAGTTAATGACACAACAAGATTACAACAAGAAGATCAGAGAAGTGGCCAAAGAATAGGTGATCACTTCATCTGTGAAGGGCATGCCAATAGGCAAAGTCTTGTACCAAACACTTGAAAACTTGTTTTGCCTCCAGCATGAGGTAAAACACTTGTTTATTAATAAGCCCACTTTTTCCAAATATATAGATGCAGATGAAATATACAAAAAAATGATCAATATCGAATTACCAGATGACGAAAGATGGGAAAAACTGAATGATTTACTTTAGTAAAAACACAATAAATTATAAATATACAATAAAAAGTGAAACAACAGGGTAAAAGGATATTGACAGGTCAGCAGGGTTAAAGTGTATCAAATAAAAGAGTATCAGGTGAAAGGTTAAAGTAAAGCAGAGCATCCAGTGTGAAAACCAAACAACCTAGTAGCATAAAGGGCTAAAAATCAAAGTCTACAACCCACTAAACCAAAATAAAATGGACAACATGAAACAATTCAAGAGTTGTCTCTATCTTCTTGCAGGAAGATATTTCTTTTTTCCTAGATTAGTTTTGAATACAATTTCAGATATTTTGTAATTCCTTTTGTATAAATACTTCAAAAATCGAAGTATTAGGGTGGACTATTTTACATTTGTAGAGTTATTTTGATCCTAAACCTAAGGGTGCTTGTATCATTTTCAAGTCAATAGAATAGCGCTAGTAATAAAAGCATTTCGCTACAGGATTCATGAGATGAGACATTTGCAGTGAAGTACTTTGTTTGTGTGATTGCGTTACCTTTATTATGTGTTTTCATAATATTAAAAGTGTTCTAATATCTATATGAATTAACTGGAAATATCATTCAGAATTTATTTAATTACACTCTGTTTTGCACAATTATTTATTTACACGTTTTCTTTTGATACCCAGATTTGAGAACCCTTAATTTCTCTCCCATCCCAGTTGACTTCTTTCATTCCCTCCAAAGTCTGGCCTAGGGAACCCTTAATTTCTCCCTGGATCCGATTTGAAGTCATTCACCATTTATCCTTTGAGATCTGTAGTAGCTCATCTATCTTGCCCTCTAGACACTATTTTTAGAACTGAATCTAGTCTTGTTTGTCAGAAATCCGACTCCATAGCCAAATGGTAGAAGCCAAACCTATTTCCATCTAAGTAAAGTGATCCCACCACCAAATTTTCAAAACAAAACCCAGGTGCAAGAAATAACTAGCCTAAAATCATCTTAACTAAAACAAAGTTATATTATAAAGAGAGAGCCCTCTTTGAGCATCAGGAAGACTAGGTCCTGATCTCCAAAAGTGGTTTGTGGTTACCTTTGGTTTTTCTTTCTTCATATTTCAAAAGAAATATCAGAGTGATAACATTTCTAGTGACCATACTAGGGACTTCAATCCTTAGTCTCATAAAACTTTAAGGAAACCTTAAATTTAATCTTGAGCCCCTTAAGGTCATTTTTTGAAATAAATTAACACAAATTTCATAAAAAAGGTTTAAAAACTTAAAATTATGGCTCCTAAGAAGATTCACTATATCAGGGAAAACCCAAATCCAAACCCTGCAACTATAGTTGATGACCCAGACAAAATTCTACGAAAACCAAAAAGCGAATAAACTCAAGCAAGTAGTAGCTAGCTAGTCAAAGCAACCTCACTCCCTAAGGAGTTGTCAACTTTAGAGGAAATCCCCTTTGATTTGTCATTTTACCTCTCATTATTTATAACTAAATATGATAATGCCATCCATGAAACAGTCTTATACCCTAAGTTTACTCAAATCATTGAATCAAAAAGGGTTAAGCATCCAGATTAAGATAAATTTGTCTTGGACACTTTTGACAAGTTAGAATCTTTGACCTCTATATTGATCAATAATTTAGATAGTTCTTACCTTCAACAATCTGTTGAGCTAGTTGCCCTTACTGCTACTACCTCTGAAATTTCTACACATTCTTCACTCACTGTAAATACCCCTTCTTTTACCACAACTTCACCAATTGTATCTACCACAATCCAATCACCAAAACCAGTTATTAATCAACCATCTTCATCATCATCTAGTTCACCTCCATCAGTTTCAATTCCTTCCTCAAGCACCACAACTTTGTCCCCTAGTCAAACCAGAATTATAGCAATGGCAAACCAATATGCTCCTCTTGTTTTACCTGCACAACTCCATACCATGCCTGTAGATTATCAGAGTAATATTTTCCTATTTGATGCTACTGGTCATTACACTGCCTAGCAAAATGTAAACAAGATGTCTGACATTTTTGAGTTGCATGAGATAGATTAAGAAGATGTCCAAATGAGGTTGTTTGCCCAAACTTTAACTGGGGATGTCAAGAAATGGTTCAAAGCCTTTCCTGCCAACAATATTGCAGACTTAGCCAATTTTCATAGGTTATTCATTGATAGATGAGAGAGAAAGAAAAACCCATTGCAAATACTTTCTGAATATGACAGCATTAGAAGAGCTTCTAATGAGTCAGTTCAGGACTATTGCACTAGGTTTAATAATATCTACAATCCAATTCCGGCCAATACTAAGCCTCCACCTAAGCTAGCATTAATTAAGTTCACTGATGGTTTTGATGTTGACATGTCATACTAGCTAAGGGAAAGGAACCCTGAAACACTTGAACAAATGCAGAGCAATGTTGTTAGTGTAGAGGCCAACTTATTAGCTAAGAAAGCACAAATGAGGAATGAAAAGAAAGTTGTATTTAAAGAGGAAGCTTCCACATTAGATGGAAAAGTAGATATTTTAGCTAAGAGTTTAGAAAGAATCATGGATAGGTTAGAAAACATGGAGAGGAAAAATCAATGGGAGAATCAGCAACAACAACAACCCCCAATAAGAAACCCAAATTTTAGGAAGAACCCTAATGCTGGAAAGAATGCTACACCAGATCAACAGATTAGGCCCCCCTTCCAAGAGAATTATGTTGAGGATTCACAGAACCAAGAAGCAGAGGATGATACCCATATTAACTTACTAGAAACCAAAGAGGAAGACACTGTTTTTCTTACTCAAGAAGAACATGAGTTATATATGTTGCAGCAGTTGCAGTTAGAATCTGGTGAATCCTTTGATTTTAAACAAGGATATGAGTCAGCTATATATGAGGTACATAAACAATATAGCTTGAGAAGTAAAAAGAATAATGAGACTCCCATTAAAAGATCCATCCAAACCCAGACTAAGATAATAAAAGAAGCTCCAGTTAACAAAGTGTTGCAAATCCTCCCTAGGGGAACACTGGAGACTTCAACCTCTAAGATTGTAGATATAACCTCCACTGAAACCCAAACAAAGACAATTACTGAAACAATCAAAATAAGAGAAATCGAGGCAAAACAGTAGAAACACAGACTGAACTACCTACTACTGAGAAACAGAATAAGGACACACAAACTGCACATATTAGGGAAGATCTAAGTCAAGAAAATAAACATCAGCTCCCTTTCAACATCAAAAATGAAATAGAAAAATTAAATATATCAATTCCTTTGACTGAACTAGTAAAGAATGAATATTATAGGTCACAGATAACTAAAACTTTAAACATAGGGGAGGGAGAGGATTATGTTAATTTGAACGATGACTAGCCTGAATTATTGTTTGGACCTGAGGCCAATGTTATTCATCAGCAAGGGGGAGTTCCTCCTTTTTACATCAGCCTAAACATTCATGATAAAAAATTTCATAACTCTATGTTGGACTCGGGGGAATCCCACAATTTGATGCCAAAGGAAATAATGGAAAGACTGAACCTAGACATTACCAAGCCTTATAAGGATTTGTTTTCTTTTGACTCCAGCCAGGTTAAATGCCTTGGTTTGATCAAGGACTTATGTGTGACTCTTGTCCAATTCCTTGCAAAGAGAATTTTGATGGACATTGTAGTTGCAGACATCCCACCGAAATATGGAATGCTGCTATCTCGCTCATGGGGAGAAAAACTGCAGGGATCCTTGCAGTTGGATATGTCTTATGCCACCATATCTGTTTTTGGCCAACCAAGAAAATTATATAGGGAAACCTTGATGAAGTACATGGTCAGTAGTGAGGAAAAACCACAAAACTTTCCCATATACTCCATGCATTCAGATATGGACTCTTTCATCTTATACAATGCAAAAAATGATAATAAGGAAATCACAGCCAAAGACCTAAAATACAGAACAACTGACAGTGAGAACATATTTCATGAGTCACTATGGCATCTAGATTTTGATGGGTCTGTCAATAGGTTAGGGGCTGGTGCAGGAGTGTGGATCCATAATATGGAGAATAATCATGCTGAGGGACATGCTTTTAGATTGAACTTTAAATGTACCAATAACATGGCTGAATATGAAGCCCTAATTCTAGGGTTACAATTGGTTAGGAAATTGGGAGCCAAAAGAGTTTCCATCATGGGAGACTCAGAGTTGATTATTAAATAGATTAGTGGTGAATACTCTATGAACAATCCTAGACTTGGTCGATATAGGGATACTGTTTTAGACTTGATCAAAGACCTCCTAGAATCAAACTTTGCTGCCATTCCTAGAAAACAAAACATGTAGGCTCACAGTCTGGCCACCTTTGCTAGTACTTGTAAATTTCCATTTCAACCAAACCACCAGTACACTACAGAAGTCATACATAGGCTTGTTATACCAGACAACCTGAAGTATTGGCATATTTTCTCCCAGGATTCTTAGATCTACGATTTCATGAACAATGAAGGTGAAGTTCAGAGTTGTAAGATAGACACTGACTATACATTAGACAATAATATAGAAAGTAGCACAAATGTAAATATTTTCGATGTAGCTAAACCAACTAAATTTATTAGAGTAGAAATAAATAGTTTATAGAATGTAGATATTGAAGAGATAATGAATGATGATCCTGAGATTCTTAATTTGAAAAAAAAAAATTACCTAAAGGATTAATACCTTTAGAATATTTGTTTGACTCTAATGATGTAGCTAGGAAACCCAAAATGGAACCTCTAAGAGCTAACATAGAAGAGTTTAATATAGGAACTGAGGATAAACCAAAACTCATCAAAATATCAAAAGCCTTACCTCCAGAGGAAAATGTTAAATACATCAATCTGTTTAAAGAGTTCTGGGATGTATTCGCATGGAGTTATGAAGACTTAAAATCTTATGACACCAGCATAATCCAACACAAAATACCTTTAAAAGAAGATCATAAACCTTTCAAAGAGAAACTTAGGGGAATCAACCCAGTTCTTATGCCCTCTATTGAGAAGGAAGTCAAAAGAATGTTTGATGCCCAAATAATAGCCCCCATTAGATACTTAGACTGGATTTCTAACTTAGTTACAACTAGGAAAAAGACAGGTGAAATTAGACTTTGTGTAGATTTTAGAAATTTAAACAAGGTCTCACTAAAAGATAACTATCCTCTACCAAAAATGGAGCATATACTGTAGAGGGTAGTAGGCTCATCTAGGATTTCACTATTAGGTGGATTCTCTATGTATAACCAGATTTTAGTCCAACTTGAGGACCAAGCCAAAAATGCATTTACTACTCCATGGGGTACCTTCATGTATTTGAAGATGCCTTTTGGATTAATGAATGCAGGTGCTAAATTTCAAAGAGCTATGGATATAGCTTTTGCCAAGGAGATCCATGATTTATTAGTAGTATACCAAGATGACATCACAATCTTCTCTAAATCTAACAATGAACACTTAGACCACCTAAGAAGAGTATTTATCAAATGTATAAAATTTGGGATTTCTTTAAATCCTGAAAAGACACTCTTTGGTCTAGAAGAGGGAAAATTGTTGGGACATATCATATCTAAATATGGGCCTAGAATAGATCCTTATAGAATAGAGGCCATTTTGACCATTACCCATCCTAGAAACGTTAGAGAGTTACAGTCATTTCTAGGCAAGATAAAATTTCTTAGGAGATTCATTTCAAATCTAGTAAAACTGATTAGAGAGTTAAATAACATGCTAAGAAAGGACTCAACACTTAAATGGATAGTGGAGACAAAATAATCCTTTGAAGCCATCAAGGAAGCCTTAACCAAGACTCTAGTCCTAATAAGTCCCGATTTTAACAAGGATTTTATAATTTTTTCTTTTTCTTCAAAACACACCATTGCAACAGTCTTGTTGGAAATGAACTACCAGGGATATGAACAACCAATTGCATTTTTTAGTAAATCCTTAAGACATGCCACACTCAAATACAATATCATGGAAAAACAGGCATTAGTTTTATTAAATGCTATCAAAGACTTCAGAGCATACATTCTGTATTCTCACATTATTTCTTATGTTCCAAATTCTATAGTTAAGGACATTTTGGCACAAAATGGGCCTGAAGGGAAAAGAGGCAAGTGGATTGCCACAATATTGGAATATGACATAGAAATAAATCCAACTAAGCTTATCAAAGGCCAAGGTTTAGCCAAACTCATGGCTGAATCGAACTGTCAAGCCCTTGATATAAACTTCATTAGTGCCCTTGATGATCAAGAAGAGATGGCGACTCCACCAATCAGTGAACCTTTTACTGATTCACCCTGGTATGCAGATATTATATTTGTATTACAAAATTTACAAGCTCCTCCTGGTTTGACAAGAACTAAAGCTATATTTTTAAAGATGAAGTCATTAAAGTATTGTATCATAGATAATGCATTGTTTTGGAAAGATAGTAGTGGTATTCTTTTGAATTGTTTATTGAAAAATGAAGTTGATAAAATAATTCAAGAGTTTCATGAAGGGGATTGTGGAGGACACTTGTACTAGAAGACTACTGCTGACAAAATCCTGAGGGTTGGTTTCTACTGGCCTACTTTGTTTGCAGATGTTAAGAAACATGTGACCTCCTGCCATAAATGTCAGATATTTGAGGGAAAGAGAAAACTTTTACCCTTGCCTCTTAAACCAATTTCCACTGAAATGCCATTTCAACAATGGGGGTTAGACTTCATTGGAGAAATACACCCAGCCTCCTCAGCTCAACACAAGTGGATTCTGACAGCCACTGACTATTTTACCAAATGGATAGAGGCCATACCTTCTAGGCAAGCCACAGACACTGTCATAATCTCCTTCCTAGAGAGTAATATCCTGTCAAGATTTGGATGTCCCCAGAAGCTCATTACTGATAATGCAGCTGCCTTTAAATCCAAGAGAATGATAGATTTCTGTAACAAGTACCACATCACCCTTGGCCATTCAATAACCTATTACCCTCAAGGTAATGGACTAGCAGAGTCATCCAACAAAAGCCTGGTCAATATTATTAAAAAATTGTTGGAAGAGAACAAAAATACATGGAACAAGAAGTTAGTCAATGCCTTATGGGCGGATAGATTGACTACTAAGAAGTCCATTGGAACATCACCCTATCAGTTGGTTTATGGGATGGATTCAGTTTTCCCATCATCCTTGGGAGTGCCAGTGATGAATATAATCCAGGAATTACAAGTGGAACCAAATGATATTCAGAGAAGAATAAATCAAACAATACACCTGCAATAGACTAGAGAGGAAGTATATGTGAAACCACAGGTAATCCAGGAAAAATCAAGAAAGTTTTTGATAAAAAGACTAAAGCAGATGATTTTTGTATAGGAGATAAAGTCCTTAAGTGGGATTCAAGGAGAGAAAACAAAGGCAAGCATGGAAAATTTTAATTTTTGTGGCATGGGCCTTATGTCATTTATGGCTACATAGGCAACAATGCCTTTTTCTTGACAAACATAGATGGATCAGATCTACCAGGAAGACCTGTTAATGGTAGGATACTGAAGCATTATTTTTCCATTGACTCATAATAGTTCACTTTAATTTGCACCATTGTACATAACATTTCAGAGTGTAGATTGGATTGGATGGTAATCCTTTGGAGTTGAAGCCCGAAGAGAAGGCCTTGAGCTTTGGAGGATTCACTGTCACAAGTATCAATAAAGCAAAATCATAGAAGGACAGTTTACAAAGTAACTACAGTCACAATTCAAAGGCTACTTGTCTTTAGAGTTCTTTACATTTCACCATAAAATTCCATCCCCATGTGGAGCCACTGTTAGAGTCCTATAGTGATAGGATTCATAATTTTGAATTGGTTGAGGTTAAGTCTTGTAATATTGTACATACCTTTGATTTCTGCAAATGTTTTCCATATTAATATTAAAAAATGTAAAGAGGGTATGTCCTAAAAGAAATATCAAAGGACAAGAAAATAAGAAAAGATCAAAAAATGAAAAAATATGAACCCCAAACAAAAAACATATCATGAAAGTGTGCAAGTCCAAGTGCTACTAATCTTTACTTTACTGTCTTAAATAATGGTTGTGTGTAACTTTCATACATGCCACAACCCATGATAGTCAAACTGCTTAATCTTGACTACTTCATGCTTTGAATTTCAAGTTTATAGTTAGAGAATAAAAATCTGACCAAACAGTTTAATCTTGGCAGATTAGTAGATAGGTAGAGAAATAGAAGGAGCTCATCAGTTTAATCTAAGACCATGGAAGATATAAGATTAGAAGTAGATAGTTTGTTTCATAAAAGAATAAAGGAAAGACATTGGGTTTTCTATCTTAAATGCACCCACCAAGTGAAGAAAAAATGTTAGGGTAGGAAAAAGGGTAGGTAGAAGAAAGGTTGCAAAAATACAAGTCATTTGAAGCATAAGAACTATTATCATGCTTAACTATGTGTTT
Source organism: Pinus tabuliformis (assembly GCA_031772625.1). Classification (NCBI taxonomy): domain Eukaryota; kingdom Viridiplantae; phylum Streptophyta; class Pinopsida; order Pinales; family Pinaceae; genus Pinus; species Pinus tabuliformis. The sequence goes on from CM062811.1 coordinate 264,910,031, forward strand.
CAGTGTGCAGGAGCATTTAGCAAAGTGAAAAGCATCTTCATAAGCTAATTTTCTTAACTTCCCTTTCATTGCATTTCACCCCCCCCAACTCCCCCCCCCGCACTATATACTTAATAGTTTCCTTTTTACCCCTTCATGGCTTGTGAAGACACAATTTCCATTCATTTTGACTCCTACCCCTTGGTTTCACACATTCCCTAGCCAATTTACCCTCTACATTCATTCCCCTTCCCAAAAATCCCTTTTCCCCTAGTCTGAAACCCTTTTTCCCCTTTGAAAAATCACTTTCCATTTTATTAATTCCCATAAAAACCCTGAAAAACACGCTAAACCTCTTATCCTAACTTTTATTTTCCCCCCGTATTACTTTATTAACCATGAAAATTTGTTTTAACCCATTATATTCCATAAACCACATTACTTTATAAACCCGGAGTTAATCATGGGTTAATTATGCTTAACCGTAATTAATCCCATGGGCCCCGCTAAATCCCACCCCCATATCCCGTTGTGCATCTCCGCCACGCAATGACCGTTGGATCATCCACCCCCAAATCCAAAGGCCCTCGCCCATATCGCACCCACTCAATGCCCGACCTTTACTGGCCTGAGAGCACACGATATGGGTGGTTTTGCTCGGGCCCATTTTGCTACGTGCCGGCCTCAGGCATAGATCGTGGTCCCTTAGGGAAATGCCACCCGACCCTCATAAGCGGTGCGATACCCTCCAATACCACCTCCCTACCATAAATCAAAACCATCATTGTTCATTTAATTTCCCCACCAATTCTAACCGCTCCCAGTTAAAATTCCTCACACCCAATCTTTGCCCTTTTTTACTTGTTTGCACTACGAAGCCTCCAAAGCACACCTTTGCCCTCAGAGCTCTTGCAACTAGTTAAAAACTGCCAATACCTTCTGAAATGCCACCACAACACACATGAAATCCGCACAAGCCTCTTCAAACCTCCATTTAAAACCATTTTTCAACCCCGACCATAAATTCCAGGTATTTAAATAGAAAACCAGAACGACCCTCTCATTTAAAAACGTACACTAAATTCATGAAATAATTGAATGTATTTAATTGAATTCCCTTTAAATTGAGAGTATTCCCCCTCCTAAAATACCAAAACCCCCACCTACAAACTACTGATACCCTACTCCTATTACAGAATTGTCAAAACTTCACTTCCAATAACTATATAACCCAAATTTCCACAGTTTAATATAGAAATGGCTTCCTGAACCTCTCTAGATGTCAGACCAGTGACAACCTATCATTTATACATTAACCACCTAGCCTTGGTAGACAGAGACTTCCAAATCAAAGATAAAGCCACCCCAAGCCACCTTCTGAGAATCCACTGTTGGGCCAAATATAGGTTCCTAAACCATGCTGATGATATAAACCTTTGGGAATCCAATTTGCCCAAGTATACATTCCCAGAAGCCCACCCATTCCTAGACATAGTGAATTTTTGCCAAGCTTGTTACGTTCCAAGCCATAGGGCTATTGAGGCACCAAAACATGAGATATTATTCACTATTACTACTGAATCCATCAACCAGATGCTGCAAATCTAGCCTACTCCTAATCTAACTCCTTTGTCCATTGGACACATGTTGGACCGATACATCACACTGGGCCCAAACAGGGTCAAATAAGTATTTTAGAATTTCATCATTGAGGAGTGCCATACTCCTAAAGACATTCTACCCTATGTTGCAACTATTTTTTTAGAGACTGGAAGGAGAATAATCACCATGATTTCATGCATCCTAGGATGCACATCAGACGAGTTTGTGTATGAGGTCATCATGGCCTTCTTGTCCATTTTCAATCCAAGCAAGCCTCCTGCCATTTTGTATGATTATTCCCAGTTCATTGCAGACAGAATGCATAAAAAACTCACTAGACTACCCACTCAAAGAGTTTTCAAATACTCTTAAGTGTTGTTTCATATGTTCCTCTATTACCAAACAAATAAATTCCCTTTGAAGATCCAAAAGTTGGACACCAAGGGAAAGGAAATATCAGTTATCTTCTGGATGCCAGTGGTCCATAAGTTTTCCACCTCATACAAAGACTTCATAGAATCTTTTGCATACCCAGTCATGAACATGTTGACTTCCAAGGTTTAACCTAGAATCAACCTAGAAATTAAAAGAGTATTGCAACTGGCCAAGAATAGTGAGCTAGCCCCCTACAGATTGCCTAAATACCTCCCAATGAGGATATTTCCCCTTGAATACTTCAGGAAAATCATAATTGCATATGAGGTCAACTTCCTAGCTACTAGGAAGAAGACATAGTTTAAGATTAAAAACCAATTGGGCCCTTTCATCTGCAACACCAGAGAGGTTGGACCTGAGGCTGATAAGATGCTCCAGGAATTGAAATTCAAGAATAGTTTCATTTGGCATTATGACCCTCATGGGGTTATAAACAAGCTTAGACAAAAGGTCAAGTTGGGTCCTTACATCCACTACCCAAGACCTGACATTGAACAATATGCTAATTAGTCAAAATTGGTAGAGAATACATTGATTGACATCGACAACACAGTTGTGGATGTGGAGAAAATCATGATTGATTTAGAGAAACAATTTGACCAGAGCTCTTTCCTACAGGTTCCAGAGTTGGGAGAGCCAATGAACATCCCTCCTCTCATTCAGACCCCTCTCAATGAGGAGAAGAATCCTAAAAGAAATAGGTAGGAAGCATCAAGATCTGCCATGGAGACCACTGATGAGTAGTTCAAGCTAAACAAAAGGCCCAAATTGAATCCTGTGTCTGAGCAGGAGGAAAAAATTGTTTCAGAAGAAAGGATTGACACTGAGGTAATAGGGCAGTGCAGTAAATAGACAATAGAGACAACTACATCAACAAAGACACAACAACCATCTACTTCCAACGGACAGATCATATAGAGACAGAAGAGTGTGGAGGTGTCTTCCTTTGTCAAGCCAGCTGACAAGGAAACAGATATCAAAGAAAGATTCAAGGAAACAAAAATGAGAATGAAAAGCTAAAGGAAGACACATATGCCAAGTACTTGAAGATGACACCACCAAACCAGAACAGATTGATGTGAGCCTTTGACATCAAAGAAGGAAAAATACAGGTGTCATTCCTACGGCCCACTGTACAATAGCCCAAAACCTCAACAGACTACAAGAAGATCAATTTTGAGGTCTTGGCCAGGGATGTTCATCCTATTGATGAGATCAAATTTTACAAGCAAGCTGGAGAAATCATCTACTCCACCCTCACAGAAAAGGCCATGGAAACATTCAAATTGAAAGATTCATTGGACAATGTGACAACCTAGTCTCAATAGGAAAAGGCCTCCTCCAGCCCCAAAGACATCAGGATAAAGTCCTTGGAGGACCTGGTTATTGAAATGGGCCATGACCCAAAGGACATCAAGGCTGTTGAATAGTTAATGAAGAAGAAGAATGAAGATATTGCGGCCCTCAAGAAACAACTCAAGCTACCTCAGTTACAACACCCACAAACATAGGAAGTCCTGGAAAGCTAGACAATCATGAAGAGATGATGGACTTGGTGCTGCAACTCAATGACTAGTTGAAGGAGATGGAAAAGGAACTAGAAAGCTTGATTCAGCTCAAACAAGCTAGTATTGATAGTTCTCCTCCAACTGTCATTCCAACAGTGACCACAGCTGTACCTTCCACTATGGCAGCAACATTAGCTCCCACTGGTCTAATGGCCACTGCATTGCCAGCATCAACTTTGACTACATCAGCAACAACATCAACAGCAACAGGTACCACAGGTGATGAAGCAAACAAGCTGGTCAAAGCAATGGAAGAAATGTCCATTCAGACCAATGAGATGAACAAATTGAAAGAGAAAGTCAGCAACCTTGAGATAGATTACAAACTTGCCCAGATTATGCATAAGGAAGAACAACAAAAGGCTGCAAGGATGAATGAGAGGATAAAAGGCTTGGAGAAAGAATTGACCTTAACTGAGCCAATAGGAAAGTCTAAAGAGCAATTGTGGGCCAATATCATTGACTCAATCAATGATATTTGGCCATCCATCTAGGTCATATTTGAGCATATTGATTTGATCAAGTAGGCAATAGAAGCCATTGAAAGGGTTAAAACAGAACTTGGAGATATGCCAGAGGAAGCAGCAAGAATCATCCACTTCCTGAACTCCAAGAATAAATATGAATTGCAAGAGCTTGAGATACCTGATAGGACAAGTACAATTTTGGAAGTCAAGAGAGTCCCCACCAAGAGGAATTTGATGTTGAATCTAGAAGATAAGTTTCAGAACATGTAGCTAGCCGTTGAAAGGTTCATGGCTAAGTTTGAGCTATTGAAGGAAATGGATTACCTAATCCCTTAATTATAAATGACAAGTTAATGACACAGGAAGATTACAACAGGAAGATCATAGAAGTGGCCAAATAACAGGTGATCACTTCATCTATGAAGGGCATGCCAATAGGAAAAGTCTTGTACCAAAAATTTGAAAACTTGTTTTACCTCCAACATGAGGTAAAACACTTGTTTGTTAATAAGCCCACTTTTTCCAAATATATAGAGGTGGATGAAATATATAGAAAAATGATCAATATCCAATTACCAGATGAAGAAATATGAGAAAAATTGAATGATTTACTATAGTAAAAACACAGTAAATTATAAATATACAGTAAAAAGTGAAACAACAGGGTAAAAGGATATTGACAGGTGAGCATGGTTAAAGTGTATCAGATAAAAGAGTATCAGGTGAAAGGTTTAAGTAAAACAGAACATCCAGCGTGAAAGCCAAACAGCTTAGCAGCATAAAGGGCTAAAATTCAAAGTCTACAACCAGCTAAACCAAAATAAAAGGGACAACATGAAACAGTTCAAGAGCTATCTCTATCTTCTTGCATGAAGATATTTCTTTTTTCCTAGATTAGTTTTGAATATAGTTTCAAATATTTTGTAATTCCTTTTGTATAAATACTTCAAAATTTGAAGTATTAGGGTGGATTATTTTACATTTGTAGATTTATTTTGATCCTGAACCTAAGGGTGATTGTATCATTTTCAAGTCAAGAGACTGGAGCTAGTAATAAAAGTATTTTGCTACATGGTTCGTGAGATGAACCATTTGTAGTGAAGTACTTTCTTTGTGTGATTGTGTTACCTTCCTTATGTGTTTTCATAATATTAAATGTGTTCTAAAATTAAATGAATTAACTGGAAATACCATTCAAAATTTGATTAATTACACTTTGTTTTGCACAATTATTTATTTACATGTTTTCTTCTGATACTTGGATTTGAGAACCCTTAATTTCTCTCCCATCATGATTAACTTCTTTCATTCCTTCCAAATTCCGGCCTAGGGAACTCTACTCTCTTGGAAATCATTGTACCTTTACTACTGAGAGACAGACAAACACTTGTGATACCTGGAGACATGGCAACACTCGTGGCAAGTAATCTATCTGTCAAAAACCAAAACAAACTTGAGAACTAACTTGTAACATACGTGTGTGACTAATCATGAAGGTTGCATGATTTTTGTTGGAAGGTCAGGAGATTGACTGCCAAAACTACACAAGCAACATTCTGGGCTGCTAGGAGGCCGATTGACTACTGGAACTGTGCAGTGCACACTCTAGGCTGGCTACTGAATGCTAGAATTGCAAAATGCATAATATCAGCTTACAATGGTTGTAGGCTCAGTGACTGCATTGCGCAATTTTCTGGGCCAGCAGTCACTATCCCTCAAAATTGCATAATGCAAGACTAGAGGACAGTCACTGGGAAGAAATGCAAATTTCCTAAGAGGAAGATAGAGCCTTCCATCTCAGGATTGTGCAATATTGTCTTGGTGAGGTAGAGTCCAAGCCAAGGCTACCCAGACCCGCTGATGGGACACTGAAAGTGAATGTGAATGTGAATGCATGACAATACTAAGTGTAATCATAAGTGAATGATTGTGCATGCAAGCAGTGAATGAAAGATTCAAAAAATGTAACAACATGCATGTGGTTGAGGCGAGTTGCCGAGTTGGCGACCGTTCATGAAAAATAGTTCCATGCATGCGACAATAGTCAGATTTTAACGAAAACATAAATGGTGCCCATAAAAGCTAGTATGTATCAAAACGACAACAAGCGCTCACTGAAATCAAGCAGGCAACATTCATACGAAGCGAAACACAAAAGTGCCAGAAATGCAACACAAGACATGAAAAGTAGGCTTACCCCAGAACAACTAAGCTGAATGTTACAATGAATCCTAGATGTAATTTGGGATTTCAAAGATGCAAGGTCGATGTGAGGAATGAGTTATGCAACATCTGGTTCATGATTTTTGATAAAATTGAAAATGTGACGTAGATGCGACAAATCTAGGAAGAGCGACACTTGGTGGGAGGTTTGTAAAATGATCCTTGTATGTGACCTCCAACTGCTAAAAGTAGATCCCTGAATTAAGGGATTCCTTTCCATGCTGCCTTGGGAGAAGCATCCCATACATGTAAATTAGTTTTGCTCGTTCCTAGAGGGAACCAGTCAACTCAACGACACATGCAACATTCTGCTTATCTGGGAGGGAAAAATGCACATTTTTGGGAGGGAGCTGGGCTGGATGCCCAAAGGGATTGTGCATTTTCTGGGTAGAGCAGCTGACTGCTACCCAGGATTGCATAATTTTTAGGCTGAGCAGCCCTTTTGGGAGGATATTGCACAATTTTCTCAGTGAATAGTGATAGGAAGAATTGTGTAATTCTGGAGCCCAGTAGGCTTACAGAAAGAATTGTGAAATTTCTAGAGGGAATGTTTGTTTCCCTCCATAATTGTACAATTTTTTAGGGACCTACTCAACCTACTGCTGGACCAAGTCCGGAAGAACAACCTGTGAGGGGAATGCAACATGCTTTGATGGATAGGTTGTCATTCTGCAAGAAAAAAATGAATCTTGTGTACTTGACGAAGCAAGGCATGCTGCTATGAAAGGTTGGTAGGGAGATTCCAAAACAAAGCTAAGGGAAAATTTTTGAGGGTGGTTGTAGCTGCTACCACATAATCTCAGGTTTAGGATATGTGGTAAAGCCTGGAGAATGGGTCTTAGTTTAGGGCCTAGTGATATGGGTTTGGATTGTAGTAAAGCCTGAGAGACTAGGAGGCAGGAAAATTCCTCACATTGTAGGTGGAGAAATTCGATGGCATCCATGCTTGTTTGACCTAGTGATTGGGTGGAGATTTTTATCCTCCACTATTTCCCAGGCTGAGGAGGAAATCAGTGGAAGTAACCTCAAAAACCTTACGGTTCAACAACTAGCCCTGCTAAACCAAAGAGGGATCTCTCTATGAATTCACAACCAATGATGACTAGAATGGGAAAGGATTTTAGGCTAGATATGTTAGGCTTAGGTAGGGTTTTGAAATTTTAGGTTTTGATGTTGGACAAGGGATGAAAACCAGGTAGCTAGGTCAAAGGCTCAAAGGGTTACAACAACAAAGATATAGAGGAGAAAGGTAGCAATAATTTTGTGATGGCTTTAGGGTTTGTCGGTGTAGTGTAGTGTTTGGAAGAAGAAAAAGGTCTTAATGAGCATGAGCACATGAATTCATTAAGAAAGGAAGAAAATTACACAAAATGATATTCCCATAAAATAGATCTTTATGCAAATAATTCTACTTATAAACTTTAAGGAAAACCACTGAAGAAACAAGATAATGTAGATCATTCAAATGAAACTAAAATAGAGAAAATACATCGTCACAAACTCATTGTACATGAATTCCTAAATAATAGTTGCAACTTCCTTTGATTTCCTGAATAAAGTGTCCAAGTACAAGCTACAAGTCTTCTCTTCTTTGATGTCCAGTTTGTTCTATGACTGAAAAAATGATCCATATAGACCAAAAAAACATCTCCTTTCTCTTAGGGGTCGAATCCATGAGTCTAGGAACTGATACAAGAGGTGTTTCAACCAAAACCCTAAAGACTAGGGAGGTTAAAACAACTCCTCCAATTAACTCTAACTCAAACTACTCTCATTAATGAAGCCTAAATTTACATTAAAAACATTTTAACAAGCATTTTACCCATCATTGCAAGATAGTAACATCAAAATCAAATAATTACATCATCAAAAGTCGAAACCACTTGAAAAAACTAAATAAAAGTTGTCAGAGGAAAAAATGCAGCGAAATCAGCCAAAAACACAATGAGACTAGAGAAAATGCAACGAATTTGGGAGAATTGGTTTTTGAAGGCCTTCCTGAAGTCCTATATTGATGCCTCATTGTAAATTTGTGGATTCCTGCTACATGATGGACTCTTCAGGAGCTAAAAAGGTCACTTCTAGCCCCTCAAAATTGCATTCTCCCATAGGTACTCTCAGAAACATAGCGTGGTCTTCAACAGGGTGGCAAAAAGGTATTTTTTAGGTGGTTTTTGGGCATTTTCACCTATCAAAACCTGCTAAAAGTATGCTTCCCTTAGGCCAAATGTGATTTATAAACCATGCCAAATCCAAATATGTAAACAAAAAGTGATTTGGAGCTCCCTAAAAAAACGCAGCATGGAGCACGTTGCATTTTTGTCTCCATGACTGTGTCAAAATGTGCAAAAATTCACAAAAAACCAAAATTTCTCCAAAAATCCTCAAAATTGGTTTATGAAGTCCTCAAGTGCTATTCTATGCTATGAGGTAGGCATCAACAAAAAAATCCATCTTTACCTTCCCTTTTTGCTTGATTAGGGTTTCATTGAGTTTCTCTTTCAACTACTTGACCTTAACCCTAGCAACCTGATTCCTTGTGTAATAATGCATGGCCATGTGTCTTTGCAACCTGTTGTCTCTGTTAGCTCTCTTGAGAAGCTTATCCAAATGAAATTCACCTTGTCAAGCCAAAATTCTCTATTCTCATTGATTTCTGCTACAATTAGGTCAATTGAAGTCATCTGCTCTCTTTGTATTTGAAGTTCTCTTTTGAGGCCTCTAGTCCTTGGCCTTTTCCTTGTCACTTTATCCTAATGTTCATATGAATCCTCTACATCCATCAACCCTTTATATCCTCTTTTCCAATATCGACCTCCTACTTTTCCAAAAGTAGTTGCTTTACCTTCAATTGTTGATTCTCTTTCTCTAGGAATGAAATCATGAACTCTGCCTTTGATAATCTGTCCTCGAGATTTCCTATCTCAACATCTTTCTCCATGATGACTTGCTCCATTTCCTTATTCTCCTCATTAACCTTCAAGTCAACCATGACAGTGTCGAGATGAAATGGTTCCTCATCTTGCAAATGTGCTTTAGGCTGGGATTGTGATCTCTGATTTGCTGATGTTGCTGATGTAAGCTTAGCCCCTTCCACACAATGTGGAGTAAACACAAGCCTCATTCATTTTTGATATGTCTGAGTCACTTCAGGCCTAGTTATACTCTCAACTGTAGGTCTGCTAGATGAGCCACTCTTCACATGCTTAGGTGGTGCTGATGATGTACTTGGGCTTGTGGATTGACTAATAGAAGACAACATGACATCTGACTAAAAAAATGTTTCCCAAGTGATTTTCTTTTGAGGAAGATGATGCAATACAATAATCTTGATGAGGGAAAGGTGAAAAATTCTTTTTTCATGGTCACTCTGTCTATGTTTCACCTTCTTTTCCATCTTTGTTAAACATTTGTAGAGGTAGTAGGCTAGGTTTAATGGCTTTACCCCAATGAAATGCATGAGAAATATGACATGGTATTTGTATAATCTTGAGAATTTTTATTCACATGTAAAGTATTTCATTATAACCCTCATTAATGGACAAAATTTCTCAAGGAGTTGTGCAAAAGGAAAAACCTTCTTAATGTTGTGTCTCTTGTGGCCTTTGATGAAAGGTTGATAGTTTTGAAGACTCAAATCTAAGTTCTTAAAACATTTTTCTCTATTGTTGGGCATCCCTATTTCTGCTAGTATGATTTCAGTTGAAATAGTGAAAGTAACACCTGCAATAGTGACATTTTCTCTCCTCGAATGAGTGGCAAACAAACTAGTCAATTTGGCATGGCATTTGACCCTTTGAGTTTGCTCACAAAACCCTAAACACTATACATTCTCAAATCAGTGCTTGGACAATGGTGAATACATCAGCTCCTCAATGTTTAGTGGTTCATATCTCAAGATTTGACATCCTTTGTTACAATATTTCCTTTCCTCCTCCATTTTGATTGTGTGCAAGTGAAAACCCTAATTAGGAAAGTAGGGGAATGGATGAGGGGTAGGATGGAGGGTTTAGGGAAGGGGAAAGAGGGTAGGAATATTTAGGGAGATGTGTAGGGGTGTTAGGGAACTTTGGGTAGCAGAATGGGAGGAAATGGGTAGAGCTTCTACTCTATGGAATTTCTACACAGTCCACTAAGAAAGCAGTGAAAACATAGCGTAGGGAGTAATAAAGGTTTTGCAATATGAAAACAAGCAAAATAGACTTATGGAGAGGTGAAGAGGGTTGAAATTAATTGTAAAAATCTGATGAAACCTTAATTTCCCTTTGGAAACCCATTAAACTGGTTTTGTGACTATAGGAAAGAAAACATAGTGAATTTCTGGAAAGCGCAGTGAAATCTTGAGAAAACGCAGCGAAACTATTTGGATGACCCTTTGGAGTATTTCTTCCTGTGAAATTGTTGAGGAAATTATTTGTTGGTTGATGAGATCTCCTTATCAATGAATATGAGAGAGAATTGAAATAAGATGATCTTTATAGCTTGTTAAATTCAATTTCATAACGGTAGGGTGGCCCACCATATATTTTCACTTTGCCTTTGGAGACTTTGTAACTTGGAACTTTTCATATGTAGCTTTAGAACATTGAACTTATTACATCATTTTGAATAAATTACACTTCGAACAGAACCTTTTGAGAAAAACCCTATCACGACTCCTTCATTTGTCGGATTTATTAATAACATGACATATTTTGATGAATCTAACCCTAATGACCTAGTGGTGACACTGAGCTAAATGGAGACCATGGTGATATGATTGAGATGATGGTGATGATCTTTCAATGATTAAAATTTGACTTTGAGGCCCCTAAAAAACATTTTAAGAGCATATTTGATCACTGGTGATAGGCAGAACTAGCTGACGCTAATAGAGATAATGGTAAAGCATGTTATGATGTGTTCATTATGTTGGCCTAGTGATTAGGGATGAATTACAGTAAATATTGGTTTATATTAATGAGGGTGAGGTGGTTTAGCCTTGATATGCGCTGGTTGGTTCTTTTAGTTTGAGTCCCACATTCATGCTTGGAATATGGCATGGGGGTGAATGGATGAAGAGAGATTTGGCTCAACCATTTTATGGTTTGGTGGAACATGGAAGTCCCATCCAAATTTCGTTTTTGCATCATTAATGAAAGGTTATTTCTCCTTATATTTCTATGAGAATTTGTATGGATTATATGTGGCCTATATGGTTGTACTTTCATGAGTATTTCTATTTTTATTATGTTGGTTATCTTTGTGTTTTATGACAACAGCTATGTATGGCTCTCATCGTTTTTTTGCTTGTAAATGAATGGATAATGTATCTATCGCCTAATAGATGGTAATGCAACAAATGGAATGAGGGAACAATGGTTCTTAGCGATTCTCAGATAATTAAAAGATCCCTATGTTTAATTTTGTTGGTAAGACCTCTACATTACATGCATGCAACATGTTTGATGAAATGCCTATCATGGCTAGTAGGGGTCTAATTAAGGTCTTGTTTAACTTATTGCTTTTGCATCATTATTTCCCTATTCTCTTACTGCTCCTAAGTTATCATTCCATTCTGGGAAGTGACTTGGGCTCTAGGCCTGAAAAAGTGGCTCAAATCCCAAGGATGCTGGCATAACACTGACAAATTGGGTCTCTGGACACTGGCAGGAAAGCCTATGAGAGAGACTTTGGGTTTCTAGACACTGTCATGCCTATAACATGAAAGTGAATGAGGTTTAAGATGTCCAGAACATCAGTGGGACCCAGGGACAGGATTTTTGAGTGGCTAACATGTCTCCTGAGGGTTATGTTGCTGATGTGGATAGGTTGGTTGATGTTTTCTGTCGATTCAAATTCCTTAAGGTCACATAGGAAGTCGAATCCAATCATAGTAGCCTCTCATCTCATGTTTACCCTAGTTGGATGGTTACTTAGGCAGATGTGTGAGGAGGGTGTTACAGAGTGGTATCAGAGCATAGTTCACCCCTCGGACTGGATGGGCAGTATGTGTTGGTCATGCATGCATGTTAGTTGCATGTGTCTCTCTTACACTTGCATTCCATGTGCTTGTTTCATTTGCTTCATGTTTATCATGATGGTACTAAGGTTTTCATGAGGAACTTGATGATTGATTTTGTGGAATGCATCACCATGAGTATATGACTGGTTGCATATGGTTATATGTTGCTTACATGTTGATTATATGTTGCTTGAATACATCCTTGTATATCAGGTGCATTCTTGAATGTTTTGATTACATGTATGAATCTTGTAGGTTGATTACAAGGATTGATAACTTATGCTCGACTGCCTGTATTTATGCCTATGTGTAGTTAATTAGGCATTGCTTATGCATGTTGATGGTTGCATGTGGCAATGTGTACAATGGAGTAATGGTTGTTTTCATGCATGAGGTAATAGCATGCATTGTTGATATGGCCTTGCATTTATGACTAGATCCTAGCTAGAATGATGTTTATGTGTTGATGCACTTACTTGTTATATGTCTATATGCTATTATGTTTATGTTATACATGTATCACGTTGATTTTTTGATCTTGAATATGAGGTATCCTCCCCAAATTATACTAAGGTACGCTGATTTATTTGGTTTATCTGACATATTATGCATTACAGGAAAGAGAACAAATGGTTAGCAAGATGGTAGACTACATAGAATCTCCCTATGAATCAGATGGAAAGCATGGTGTGGGGAACTTTTCAAATTTGGAAGACACATTGAGAAGCCTGAAGGAAGAAATAAGGAGTTGTAAGGCTGACAGTGACAAGATCATACAGGCACAAGAGAAACAAGTAGAGGTTAATGCTATACTTCTTCAGAGTTTGTCAGACTTGCAGCGACAAGGGCCACTTCGGATCAGCCATGGACATGAGGATATAACTAATAGGTCATATGGTAGTAGGTCTCCTAGTAGATGTGGGTTAGATAGATCTGACACGGTGAGGGATGATAGGTTGTTGGATACTTCAGATAGGAGAGGTGATGGATACATGTACTATTCTAGTTTTGGTTATGATAGACATCATGATCATCATCACTGTCATCCTTACAGGAAGAATTATAGGGGATACTTTCCCAATGAATTTAAGAAAATGAAGCCACCTAATTTTGATGGAGATATGAAGAAGCTAAAAGATGCATAGGCTTGGATACATTGGATAAAAAAATTCTTTGAGCTGCATAATTACACGGATAACATGAAGGCCAAAGTAGCGATCTTCAGCTTGAAAGCTAAAACATACATTTGGTGGGAATATGTGAAGTAGGTCAAAGACATTAGGACAGATGATTTGAGTTTGCATGAGTTCAAGAGGATTTTTAGGAAGAAATACTTGTTAGAAAGGTACTACAACAGTAAGGCCAAAGAATTCTATGAGCTAAATATATGATCAATGATAGACGAAGAGTACATGACCAAGTTTATGGAGCTATTTAGGTATGCACCATATCTTACTGATGAGAAGGATAAAGTTAAATGGTTTGTTAGTGCTTTTCCATTAGCATTTAAAGATCAGATTGAGTATGACGAGCCTTAGTCACTTGAGGAAGTTACTGGGAAACTGAATCATTGTTATGAACAATTATTGGCTTGATGGGTCTTGGCCTAGGTTCAGAGTTAGTTCCGCCAACCAAGAAAACACTAAATGCTGGCCCTTTTGGAAACAACTTGAGTAGCGCAGTATGCAGTCTCACCCGAAGTAGTATTGGGGGATGAAAGAACCAAGTTTCTACATCCAGAGGTCTGTGTGATGGGTTTCTATTACTTCTAGGGCTTTATCCCGACCTTCATGAACCCTAACCCTTAAAATGCAGAAATCACAATAACTTACAGAAACAAAATCTAACCCTTTGCAGAACACTTTAAACATTCATAACTTTATGTAAACTATAATATCTACTAATTTCGCACACCAATTAAGTGTTTCTTTAGATAAATGTAGAAAACAAAGTAAATATACATAATTTTCATAAGTAAATATAAATCCATAGATACACAATGATTTCTACAAAACCAATCTTTATTGACATAATCTTTCTGTTACAGATTCTTCTTCCCTGCGCACACAGTTGCAGGGGCCCATGCACTCAACTTGTGAACTTACCAAGGTCTCTGCGCACACAATTGCAGGAGCCTTCCCCTTCACCTAATTAAAAGAAGCATACTTTCTTGCCTCAGACCACTTGCTCATACAATGATATTCAATTACTTACTTCATATGACTTGCTAAGACCCTTTTATATAGTTTCTTCTCTTACAATGCCATCGTTCGCAAACCATGGGAGGGTTAGAAAATATCTTATCTTCTAAAAAACTAAGGGAATAAAGTCCCTTTGACTCCTATGACCTTCACACTCCGCTCCCTCAAAATATGGAGACTTTATACATATAACAAAATTAGTTACAAAATTTACCCCATGGGATCCTATCCCAAGAGGCCCCTAACACAATTTCATGATTCATCCTCGAGTCACTCTTCTAGTGGCGCCTCAATATTTTCCTGCAGCTCACTGAACTCAATTTGAAAAACATGTAGGTCTACTGCTCTCTGTGTAGCAGCTTGTTGCACTTCCTTAAACAATTTTTCAGTATTTGGGCCTTCAACTATAAGGCCCATGGTCCTTTCAGTCTGTTGGATTCCTTTGATCTTGCTCTGCACTACAAGAGTCAACTGACTAGCCGCATTTTCCCATGGTTGTGTCCTTGAAGAGATGATCGCTTCCTTGTGACGCAACTCATCAATTTCATTCTATATGAGCTTTCTGTTATAGACATTTTTGTGCCTTACAGCATTGAGCATGAAATGTCCATAATCTAAGGGATCCAAAGTCCCTAAACATGTTGTTCCTACCCCTAGAGGAACAAGGCTAACAAACCACAGCAATTCACAGAAGTTCTCCACCAGAAACTGCTCAAAAACAAGTCAATTCAGGATCATTTCAGTGGCTACACTAGCTGTTTGTGCTGAATGTCAAAGCCAACACTGGCTACCTACGCTGAACAAGATTGGACATGTCGCAAGCTCATTTCTCAAGGTGTCAAAACCCAAGAAGCTTCCAAAATGACACTTGCCTCAGGGAATTCGACTGGTGATGAGTAAGAGGTTCCAAATCTCCAAGTGGAAGCAAGAACCTCCAAGTGGACTCAAGAACTGACAGAGGGAGAGGACACTAGTCAGATCTCAAGCTGACTCATCCTCTCTCCAAACATCTATATATGGATCTCTCCTCCATGAGATCTGGAGGCTGGAATTTTGTTATTGCAAAGAATTGCTGTTGGTTTGAGATTGGAATCATTGGGTGCTTAATGCTTTGAAGGGGGTGAAGATAGGAATTCCATTTGCTGGGAAGGAGATGCTGGATTGGAGCCCTCTGGGTTGTATCTCTTCCTGAACCTTGTTATTCATCAATAAAGCTATCTTGGTTTCTCCTATATGCTGGTGTATTCTTGATGTATGATTGCATTAGTATGTTTAGTTTATTTCTAATCCTGAACTAGTTATGAATATGAATCCATGTCTTGTGTAGTGTTCTCTTCTTGTGATCTTGCAGAAACCTCTTGAAGCTGGGCGAGCGAGAAGGCAAGTAGCTGGGAACTCTCCAAGAGAAGTGAAGCTGGATCGAGGGACAAACGAAAGACACCGGTTAGTCCATCTATCTCTCTCTTCATTCTTAATTCATAAAGGAAGAATACTAGAATAGTTGTCTCTGTTTGTTGCTAAGGCACTGTCACACCTTAGGTGGATAGGATCGTCCTGCATAGGAATTTTTCCCCACAACAAATTGGCGACTCCGCTGGGGACGATCTGTTTAGTCATTTTATTTATGTTTCTATCATTGTTTATTTCATAGACTTGACAACAACAATCGAACTACATCTGCTTTTCCCGGATGCAAAGTAGATAGTTACTGCTTTGATCCAATCACTGGACTTGTCTATGATCTGAACAATGGACTCACAAATGATTTGATGATCCTTTGTGATAGATCTTAGTACTCCCTCAAAGCATCCCTTTGATTGTACCTTGCTTGTTGCTTTTATTTGGCCTAAAACAGTGAATTAAATAGCAATCTGTGACCCAGAACCTGTGGGAAACGAGAGTTTCTCCTTCAGCGCAGACCCAGTGAAGGGATTCTGCATTTCAACGCAGGTCCCGTGAAGGCTACCTGCGCTGAATGTCAAAACCCCTGTGTTGAGGTTGCACTGAACCAGTTTGTCCTAGTGCAGCTGGGGTTCTCTGCTCTGTTTTGCCTTGTTTTGATCTCTGATTTTTGCAGCCTGTAACCAGCATAGGTACCAGTCTGATAACTCCTTTTCTCTGCTTAGATTCCACCTCCTTTTGTACAAAAAGACTGTGAGTTTTTTTATGTGTTTGTGGCGTCATTTACAGTTTTCCTTTGCATGAGTGAAATAGTCATCCTGTAGCCCTTGATTCAGATCTGTTGATTGTGATCTTAGAAGAGAGTTCATTGGCTGTTTGCAGATTGATTATACATTTACTCTTGCTTATTGGTTTGAATTTGTATCTTTTAAGTGTCAAAACAAGTATTCATTTCGAAAATCGTTAAGTGTGGTAATCTCTTCTACCCTCTCTGATTTCGAAAAAGTAAACTTGTTTGTATTTGTCATTTAAAAGAAAATTCAAAGTTATACAAAAAGCTTTCTTTGTAGACATCAATACTAAGAAAGCGGAAAACAAACACCTGCATTGTGCATTTTCATTTGATAGTTTGCATGTCTGATTTAGGAAAAGTGCATTAGAGTGTGCTGATTGCTCTTTGAGAAAAGATGGTGTCTTTCTTTTCCCTTAGTAGCTAGGATTTTCAAAGTTGAAAAGATATAAAGCTTGCTTATCATCTTTAGATTGCATTTAGGAATTTGTATCATACATCTCGTGGTGAACCTTGAAAGGCAAAATTTAAAAAGATCAACCTAAAATAAATTGAATGAACTTAACAACGCTTTGTAACATAACGCACAACATAGAGGTCTAGGCAAGAGACGTGTTCCGGCGTCGTAAAGCCTGGTGACTGTCGATCTCGTGGATGGTGGGTGATTCCTCCTGAGGGACGACAACGCCAGTACGGATTGTGCTCCCACGTACCGTCACGTATATATTGGGAGACCCCTATAGGCATAAAACCTTTATCCTTAGGAAGCCATGTCGGCCGCCCTACTGATCGCAATGCACTGAACACAGCATTCAGGAAGATTGACCGCCCGTACCCTAAAAAGTATTCTGCGGTTTTGCGAAAAGTTTGGCACACCCTCTGCCTAGAACTCCAGAGTAGTTCCTTTTGGCCTTTTTCAGACTCTATAATAGAAAAAGTCCATCCGAGCATTTGTCACTTCGGGCTCGTTAAAACATCGAAGGAGACTAAGTCATCTTTAGCTTTTTCTCGACTCTTTAAAAGTGAAAAAGCAAGTTTGTCCTAAAGCGTTTAAAAAATTCATTTAATTCGGAAACAAACTTTCCCCTTTTGTATTTTGGTTGATCGAGTAATCCGCAATCGTGGATGAACGTCAATTGAAACCCCGTTGTTCGCGGAGGCTTACAAGTCAACCGTCTTTGTCTCCGGAATCAAAAACAGTACGGACAAAGCGAACTCGTTTAACCGGTTCGAAATCTCCTATCAAAGTTAGAACAAGTGTTCCAACAACATCTGAGATTCCGGTTACTCCAAACATTTCTGGAAACCCTGCCTCTATAGAAGAAGTTCAACAGCCACAGAGGGACAGTAACACTGATCCTAGTCTGGGAGCAAATACTTGTGTTACTGAACCAGTTCCATCTGTAACCGTTCAGAGAGTCTTGCTCCTCAAACAACTGTCGCTGTTGAGTCAACCCCTTCTTCGGCACCAGAAATATTTTATGGACCTGACGGTCTTCCTCTTCCACCGGGTTTGATTGTGATAGAGGAAATTGCAGAGGATCCACAAGCAAGTACTCCAACCCATTTTGGAGTAAGGGTCACTCTATTTCCTTCTACATCAGAAGTTAGTCTACCACAAGTGGAATTTCCTGTAGAATCGCTAGGTAATCTATTGGATAGACTCAAAATGTCTGAACAACCGTCAACATCTAGGACTGTGTCGAACGACACAGCAACAGCAGAAGCCCCTGCCGTCACTCCGACAATGTTTGCCGGCATACCATCTGTCCCGACTAGCTCACAACCGCTAGGAGTCCACCAAGGGACTATTTCGACAGTGTGGTCTGTTCCAGTTTGTTCATCCGGAATAATATCCAGCAACTCTTATGTTGAGACTCGCCAGATTGATCCATTTGGAGGTCAATTTGGGCAATCCAGTCCCCAAGGACAAACCATCCCCTTGAGTTCCGGATTGCTACCGTATGGGGGGCAGTATGCCCTTTCACTACCCCCTCAGGGATGGTATCCATACGGGAGTTCACAATAGTATTCAGGTTATACTGGAATTACATCAAGTGGTTGGGTACCTATGCTACCTCAACAACCAAGGGTTGTATATTCCATGCAACAGTGTGTACCTATGTCGAACATCCCGACCACACCGGCTATTGTAACAGTGTCGCAAGTTCAAACGTTGCCTGTTGTATGTCAACCTCAGATTTCTCAGGTTGTAATGCAACAGCCCCTTGACCCTGTGACACAACCACAATCGCCAACTGGTGGGGCGACACAAGTCCAAACGGGTACAATTACCCCACACCTTGGTCCAACGGTTAGTATAGCACAACAGAACATGGCTTCACAACCGTGGCTGGTGCAATACCAACAACCACAATTCCAGCAAGTGTACCAAGGTTCTGAGCAGCAGATCTTTGCGAACAGTGGACAACCGTATATTCAAAACGGTCAAAACCAACCGCTTTATAGTGGTCAAGTCCACCAACCGTATCAGTCATACCAACATCAATTACATTATGCTGGTATGCAAAGGCCCATTGCTCAAGCGATTCCATCGTACCCTGGGTATGCTTCACCTAACCTGAATCAACAGTTACCATTCGTGGCAACTTTAGAGTTACCCGATTTACACCGGTTAACCAACGATCCAATTGCTTACGCCCCTTGGTGGCCAGCGATTCCTCACAAACTTCCATCGGACATTCCTAAATTTAATGGAAATCCAGGTGAAGACCCATCGAATCACGTGATGACTTTTCATCTGTGGTGTTCATCAAACACCCTAAACGATGACTCGATAAGGCTTCACCTCTTTCAGAGGACGTTAACGGTTCCAGCGGAAAAATGGTATATGGAATTACCTAAAGCCTCGTTTGACAATTTGAGCTCCCTAGCCACGACTTTCTTAACCCATTTTCAATTATCGATAAGGTATGAAACGGGAACGGAAATCTTAACCAACTTCAAGCAGACAACGACCACTCATATATCCGATCATATACACGAGTGGCGTCTTCATCGTAGGATGGTGAAAACATACGTTCCCGATCAGCTATTAGCTGAATGGTTTATCAAGTCGTTACTTCCTGCTATAACGGAAGATGTGGCCAAGGGGGGGGTCGTAACGGAGGAGCAAGTTATTGCTCGTGCACAATATCTAGACTTAGTCTACACTCAATCTGGCACGCTCTACGACAAAATACCTGACGCCCCTAGACCGGAATTCTCAATTCCTCCTCCTCCTAAATCAGATAGTGACTCTCATGCCGGCAATGGTGTGATTGGCACGGCAAACGCAAAATCGACAAAGGCTTCGTCTAAGAAAGCCCGTAAGAATTCGGATCAAAATGCAAAAGATGAAATTCTTTCTTCGGAAGTAAATTCCGTATCAGCAGATAAAGGCAAAGAAACCAAACAACCAGGGAGAAAGAAGAAACAAAACAAAGGGAAGAAGAAGAAACAGGGTGAGTCATCTCCTGGAAAAACTTCTTCAAACCCTCCTGGAAATAGGAAAAATCCATGTCAAATATGTGATGAGGATCATTGGAAAAACAAATGTCCATACAAAGCTGAGCTTAAGAGATTCTTTAAAAGTTCGCAGACCTCAGTTGTGTTAACTGATCCATTTCCCAATCCAGGTCAGAATCTGGTTAATAGTGGAAATGCTTCCCCGTCGCAAGTGCTTATGTTGTCGGTTTCAAAACAACAGAATGATGCTTTGATTTCGACAAGGAACAAAGATTACGGGAATCCGCAGTTGTCGAACGACAAAGGTAAAGATCAACCAAGTAGTTCGACAACAACTTCGACAGAAGTGGTACCGCCCATCATTCCTGAATTAACAATAAAACCGCCGAAGGGAGTAGTACACAAGTCGACATTTAATCCTTGCACTAGAGCGGCGCAGCATTATAACATAGTGGAAGATTTGGCCCAATCGCCATCCGCTATGTCGACTCTTGAAGTACTACAGAATTGTCCATCCCAAAGGTAGGCTTTGTTATCGGCTATTGGTGGGGTTGATCCTAAGGATTCCAATCTTGTATCCTTCGACCACAAAGGATACGATCCTCAGTTACCAGCTCAACTAGCTTTCCTTATTCAAGTGAAAGCCCTCAACAAAACTGTTCACCGAACAATTATTGATGAGGGGGCATCTACATGTATTATGTCGATGAGTTGCTGGAAAACTTTAGGGTCTCCGACCTTGTCGCGATCTTCGACGACATTGAAAGCATTCGACGGAAGGACTTATACCCCATGTGGTATCCTTAATAACTTGAAAGTTGAACTAGGAGGAAAAACAATAGAAATAGATGTTGAAGTCATCGATGGGAATCTTGACTACAACATCCTACTGGGAAGACCATGGATATATGCCATGGCAACTGTAGTGTCGACTTATTTTAGGAAGATCGCATTCCCTTTTCAAGGAGGGATTACGATCGTCGACCAACAAGACTTCCTCCCTAATGGTTCACAAGTTACAGGAAGCATTCCCATGATCCATGGAAGCAACCATTCGCTTCAAGACATCGGAGTAGGCCTACTGAAAGACCCCACATTAAGAGCCTGCAACATGATATCTTCCACGAAGATCTCAGAAGATGATATCGACATGGATCATGCAATGGTTTTTCCCCCAAGCCCTATAGAAATATTGTAGCAATCAATGTTTCGGGCATGGGAGGCGAACCCAAATCAACACTCGTCAAGCATTTGGGTAGATAGGTCTAGAGAATATGGTACCCCATTAGATCCTTGGTCGTGTTAGCTACCTATACCAATAGGTTTCATATTTCATGATTGACAATGAAAAGTTCCAAATATGCTCTGCTTTGATGATGCAAAGATCACATATTTCCAAGAGAAAAAAAATCTGTGTATATAGCTTGATGTTGTCTAAATTTTGATGGATGGTCCAACAACCTAATCTGGATCATGCTATGTTTTAAATTTTCAGTTGTAGAATAGAGAAAGAAGTCTGTCCAAACTGTTTAATCTTGGCAGACAAGTAGCTTAGGTAGAGAAGTAAGGCTCCCAACTGCTTAATCTGGGACCTTGGAAGAAATAAGGGTAGCAGTAGATAGAGAATCAAAAGGAAAAAGCCAAAGAAAAGAAAAGGCAAATAAGGGTCTGCAAGCCTAAGTGCACCCTCCAAGAAGAAATAAAAAAATGCTAGGCAGGTAGATGGGTAGGCAGATGGGGTTGCAGAAGTGTCATTCCTTACAATTGAAGGTGTGTTAGCCTTGTTCACAAAGCAAAATCAATGAAGTGAGAAGGTGTTCTTCTCCATCAGGTTGCAGCAAAGCAAAGAAGCATGTCTAACTTCCCACTTATCCCCTTTCCCATTCATTACTAATATCCCCTCATCAGCTGAGATTCATGGAAGAATTGGTGGTTTTATGATGGTTCTTAGTCCTATTAGAAGCCACATTTCTTGTCTAAATCTCTTTTCATTTTGATCTACTCCCTAAGCTAAGTTATTTTCAAATAAACTTAGTAATATTACCCCTCATCCCCTTTTTCATCCATATTAACCCTAACTCTATTATATAATTCCCCTATGTTACCCTTTCCCCTAGTATTATAACACCATGGTGTATAAACCCCAAACATTGTATAAATATCCCTCCCCTTGGCATTATAGCCATATTTTCTCTGTCAGGGATCAAAATGACATCTGGTCACTTTGATAAACCTAAGTCTTACCCCCCTCCCCCTTCTGAATTCATTTGGCCCATTAAAACCTTCCTTTGCTGAGAGAACCTTATAAAAGACCCATTTTTACCCATACCCGCTTTAAATTGCAAAATAATATCAAAACCCACTTTTGTTCGCTTATCCAAAGTGTCGGGGCCGCATTATTTTTGCATTGGAAAACATTACAAAATACCATATCCCAAAAGATTTTCTGCCGAGCACTAATCCCGAAAGAAGTATTATTTTAATCCCGCCCCCCTTCCGTATTGACCGATCACCTCATCAACCCGTCAACCGTCCGATCGAGCGCTTTTGATCGGACGGCCATTATACATATCGGGTTGGGCCCGACGTCCGACAGTTAGCACCCGAGAAACTGTCAGAGGGTGACGTCAGGCCTCTGCCACGCGTCGCCCTCACAATTTCTCGGGTTGCCCTCTGACAAAACCGTCGCCGTATCGTAGGCGGTCCGAGAAAACCATTACCGCTTTTTCGTTTACCACCAGTTTTGCCATGCCCTCGTCATCACCGCGTCATCACCACGTCACTGCCACCCCGCCGCCGCATCAGCTCCTTCGTCCGCCCCCGCGCTGATATGTCCGCCACCTCACTATCCCCGTGGACCAATCATAGCTCGCCACATCACCCTGTGACGTCATGCTGACGTCATCCGACTTCGGCCCCACCTGATGACGTCATGCTGACGTCATCCCAAAAACGCGCCAATATGCCAAAAATCCATATATTGGCCAAAATTTCATGTTTTTCCCACTTTTGCCAAAAGAAACTGTCGTTATTTCTGCATGCTGTGTACGTCCAAACCAGCGCCAACCTGCCAAATTTGATTCCGAAACCGCCGGCGCCTCCATTGTACCTGCAGTTGCAACCTGTTATCGGCCATTCGCAAGGTATTTCTCAAGTTAAATCCCTGTACCTGGTTTTAGCATATTTCTGCAAACGAACTGTTTAAGAAGGCCTAAAAACACTGATTTCACCATCAATTACCCAGTGACCTGCACCTATTTCAAACTGATGGAACAATAAACCTTCTGCAGAGCCCGCATTTGAGAAATTGACCTGAACTTGCAGCTAGTTCGCGCAGTCGTGAACTAGAAACCTCGACTGACTAAATTCACCATAGAAACACTCCTCTCAGTCCTGCTACTGTTTCAATCACTTCTTTAGACAGTATTTCAATTGCTGTTTGCTCAATTTACCCTCTATTCCTTGAAATTCACACTTCCATTGTAAAGAAACTCCTCCGGGTTGCTCTGATCATTCAGAACCAGTTTACATACAAATCTGAAGCCTTATTAGCTATGGAGACACCAATAGCCCTGAATGTTCAGCCTCTGAATGCCCCTCACAGGGAGATAGCATGGAAAGCCCTGGGAGATGTAGATTATCAGATGTTAGATTGGTTTCCAATGGGTTCCAAGTTCAATATTCACATGCTAAATGAATTGAAAGACCAACACCTTAATGGAGCTGATATTTTAGGGATTTGGGACTCAAATTTGCCCATCTACAACCTCCCTCAAGTCAATGCCCTTCCAGACTTGATCCATAAATGCCAGGAATGCTATGATCCTTGCCAGAGAGCTGTTCTCAGTCCTACAGGCTCAGTTTTGTTCTTTATCACCCCAGAAACCATAAATGAGATGCTGCATTTCCATACTGCAAGGCCATTAACCCCTCTTTCCATGTTGGATTTAATAAAGAAGGGGAGTAATCTGTCAAGTGCCCAGATTACCAAAATTAACCAGTTATTTGTACAGCCAAGCTCTGAAACTATAAGGACTCCTCCTATTGGATATCACTACCTGAATGACCTGGGCAGAATGCTAGTGGATTTGATCAGCTATGTCCTGGGATACAAGGGAATTGAGGATGTTGATGACACTATAATGGCAATGCTGTCCATGTTTTCTCCTGGAAAGCCTCCAGCTGTACACTATGACTATGCCACTTATATTGCAGAGAAGATCCATGAACAGCTAATGAATCTACCAAGGGAAAGGGTGTTCAGATACACCTCATACATCTACCACCTGTTCTTGTTTTATCAGCCAGACAGTTTCTCCATTCCCCTCAAGAAACTTAATGCCCAGGGGAATCCAAGGTCAGTTGTGTTTTGGACTCCAGTTTTCCATCATGTTTCTCAATCGCCATACACATACTGTGAATTTATAGACCTGTTCATTCACCCAGCTATGACATTGTTGTATGGTGTCCCTCCTCCAAGGTTAACCGATGACATGCAGAGAATTCTCCATCTCTCCAAATCCTACAGCATTGGTGATTGGTATTTTTACCAACACCACACAGTGATCAGAGTATATGGCTGTGAATTGGACCCTTACAGGCTGCCAAGATATGTCCCTATGAGACTGTTTGCCCTAGAATACTTCAGGCAGTTTGGATATGCTGACTACATCCATTTCCAAAGCAAAAACAAGAAGGTACAACTGAAGGTAAGGAGCCAGCTAGGCCCTTTTTTGTACAACAAAAGAGAGGAGGGATGGAAGGAGGCAGATATGATCCTAGCAGGCCTTAAATTGCAAACCAGTTTCAAATGGTCACCTTATGACCGTAATCATTTTATTTCCCTCAGGAGGATAAAACACAAATTGGGTAACTATTCACATGTTAGGCTGCCTCATATTGAAAAGTATGCAAATTCTTTAGGCTGGAAAGAGGGCACTCTAGAAGAGCCAATCTCTAGAGAGCAGATACTAGAGAGAGAGGCTAGGAATATGCAAAAAGAGGCTGACTTGGAAACTTGTGGACAGGTTTCCTTATCATATCAAAGGCAACTTGGAGCAGCTGCCTCTTCTTCAACAACACATCAGCAAGCTGCCATGGACACTCAACAGACAGGCAGCAAAGGCAAAGGAAAGCAGGTGGAACAAGAGCAACCACCTCCCATGACTGAAGACCAAACAGATAAAGAGATGGAACAGCAAGAAGAAGTGCAGCAGCAGGTAGAGCAACAGCAACAACAGGAATCACAGCAAAGAGTAGGGCAGCATGACAGAGAGCAGCCCACACAGCAAGAAGGGGCAGTTGAGGCCCCAATTCTCACTGAGCAGCAGGCTCAAAACATAGTACCTCCTAGGCAAGAAGCAGTTAATGAAACCTCAGTCCTCCAAACTCCACAAAAGGAGGATGTAAGCAGGAAAAGGGATAGAGAGACTCCCTTGACTACATCAATAAGTCATGGTGAGAAGAGGCACAGGATGAATCCCCTTTCAGAGGAAGAGATGCCCATAGGGCAATCTTTGGGTATGGGCCCGCCCAGTTTGGAGGCATCTGAAAGTTCCTTCCAACAGGAACAAGAGAGGACAGTGGGAGGAGAAGTCAGCTCCTCTAGCCAGCAGAGAGAGGGTGAACTGAGCATTAAACAACAGTTCATTGAAATAAAGAAAAGGAATGAGCCCATAAAGATACAGCTATATAACCATTTGTTGAAAATGGCTCCCACCAACCAGCAGCGACTAATGTCTGCATATGATGTCCAGGAGGGCAAGATGATTATGACTCACTTCATACCAACTACTTTGCAGCCACAGTCCCCTTCAGATTACTTGAGGACCAATCTTGAGGTCCTGGCCAAGGACATCCACCCAATGGATAAAATTGAATTGCATAAACAAACAGGTGAGATGGTCTATGCTTCCTTGGCAGACAAGACATTAGATAACTACAGGCTAGAAAATAGCCTTAATAATACAGCTTCTCAACTTGAGTTGGAAAGGGCATCCTCACAAGCAAAGGACAATAGAATAAGGTCCTTAGAAGATATAATTATTGAGATTGGGCATGATCCCAAAGATATCAAGGGCATACAAGAAATATTAAAATTGAGGGATGCAGATATGGCAGCTTTGAGGAGAAAGATCAAACTCCCAGCCACAATTCACCCTCAAACAGATGAAGTAGCTCAACAAAGGCATGATCAAGATGCCACAGCTTTGCTGGTGTCACTCTATAAGCAGCTTATCCAGACACAAGAAAAGCTGGGAGAATCAGAGGCTGCACAGGCAGCATTACAAGCAACCCTGAAACAAAGAGAAGAAGGTCGGACCTCCCAGCCTCCTCCTCAAATCATTAACCTTGAGGAAGCTGCTCCAATTACTATTCCTCCTCCTCAACAGACTGAAAAAGCAGCACCATCTACTTCAGCACCACCAACAACAGAGCAGGCCCCTAGCTTGGATATGCAAAAGTTAAGAAATGAGATTCAGGCCTTGGAAGCTCAAATGACAGAACTAAATGAGACCAGGGAGAAATTGGCCAAAGTAAATGATAGATATGACAAATCCAAGCAGTCTGTGGCAGAAAAGGGCAGGGAGATAAAAGCCCTCAAAGACAGGATCAAAGAGCTGGAGAATGAGCTCAAATTAGATAAGGTTGTGGCTGAGCTTAAAATAGTGCTGTGGGCTAACATTGGCCAATCTATTAATGACCAATGGCAGTATATTGAAACAATCCATGAGCAGTTAGAGCTCATTCCAAAAGCACAGACTGAAATTCAGAGATCAAGAGCTGCTCTAAGCAATATGCCTGAAATTGCCACCAGGATGATTAATGTGCTTAACAATAGAACAAGTACTCAGTTGGCTACCATGGGAATTTCAAACAGAACTGAGCACATTCAGTTAATCAAGAGGGTTCTTACACTGAGAAACTTGGTGCAGACATTAGAGAGAAGAACCCAGGACATGCAGACTGAGGTAAACAGGTTTATGGAGAAATTTCAGGTATTAGAAAACAGAGGGCTCCCTAGCTTACTGAACAGCGCAGGGAGACTGTTCACTCATGAGCAGTATGCCAAAAGGGTTAATGCATTTGCCACAAGTCAGATCAATGAGAAGCCCAGCACCTCAGAGGAAACAGGGCCAGCCACAGGACAGACTCTCTACAACAGAGTAGAAAGTTTATTTTTTATAATGAATGAAATTAAACACCTGTTTGAGGTGCCTCCCAATTTTTACAAATATACAGAGGCAGAGGAGACTATGGATGCAATTCTCAGGCATCAGCTACCTACACTAGAATGGTGGACTAAGGCAATACAGATGATTTTATAAACAGGAAGCCGTTCAATAAATTTTGTTCATGGAAAATGCAAATTGTCATACACAGGACAGTTTAAAAGAATCAGCATGCATTAAAGATTAAAGCTGAGCCAACTCAGCAGAATTTACGGCCAACAAAGCAAGGTGAGAAGCTACAGGTGTCCAGGCCGAGAAGCTACAGCAGAGCAGCTCCAAAAGCGCATTTCTCAGCATTAATGCAGATCACTCCAACTGACTCAGTGGCCTCCAAAGGCCAAAATATCTTCTGACAGGCATAAAGATGCATTTACTTTGTATTCAATGATGTAATAACTTTCTTATCTAATATCTTGAAAAGTTGGTGAACGTATTCATTTCTGAGATAACTTAGCACTCAGATATTTTGTACAACCGATTGTATATATTTGCCCCTCGCACAAGCTTGCAGGGGTTGTTGTTGATTTCTCTTGAAGAAGTTCTTATGCTGTAATCCTTTCAGAGTTTAATAAAGAAAGTGATGGAATTTCTCGGAGTTCTGAAGTGTTGAATGCGTTCTGATGTCTGTTGAAAAAACTGCAGGATTCCTGTGTACCTCACAATACAATAAGTTTTTTCTGTAACTCTCTTTATGTGTTTCAATCTGTCACAATCCATATATGTTTCTAATTTCTAAGTGTTTAGCAACAAAGAAAAAGAATAACCTTCAGGATTTATTCATGCAATACCCTGAGTTCAATCTATGTTGTTAATGAATGTTTTCTTCAGCTATAATCTTGATAAGTGTAATTCTTAATTGCTGCACTTTCAGAATATATCTTTCACAGTGACCTTTGTTTCAGGAATTCAAGTTTGCTCCTGAGCAACATGTTTCACTTTCACATCACCAGCTTAATGGAGAATTCTTAATTGCTTTCTGTTGGCTGACCATACATCACCACTTAAGTTTAAATTTTGTTTGTTTGAGATACCCAATAGGCCCTGCAGTCTGAACATCATCACTCCAGCATTTCAAAACATTTCACAGCTCTAGACTCCATTGCCCAATGATATACTACTGTCTGAACACTACATCTTAAGCACTGAAAGAAGTCCTTCAACCAAAACATAAACCAAAAACCTGAGCACAATAGCTAGCCTAAAACACTATCAAACAGAGACAAATCATAAAGAGAGAGCCCTCTCTGATTACAGTTTGGCTAGAAACTGTAATCCAAAGATTGGTTAGTGGTTACCCCGGCCGTATTCCCTTGGGAGTCATAGGGAACAACCTGGGTGTTAACATAATTGGCGACTCCACTGGGGAGTTCCTCAAGATTTTCTAATTTCTGTTTATCTCTTGAAAGCTGCTCATTCCCTTTGCTGCTAGCTTTGGAAAATATACAGTAAGTTCAAAATCTTGTCTGGCCTCTGTAGACACAAAAATATCCTGCAAAATACCAAAAAGAAGTTTAGAAACTGGCTCCTAAAAGGGAAACCAGACACACTAGGTCAAACCCTGACCCAAACCCACAAGTTGTTTTTGAAAATCCTAATATAATCCCTAGAATAATTAGGAAGCAGCAAAGGCAGGAAAATCCTAGTGATTTGAGTCCTGAGACAGCCCACCCTGAACCAGTTCCTACCCCTATCAAGGTTCTATTTCGCTCTACCCCTGTCTCCCCCAGTTCACCATCTACATCTCAAAGCCCTCCTTTCACATCTTCACCCACTGCACATATCCCCTTGAACAACACTCTAGGTGCTGCTACACCTGTTACCCCTGTAGTACACACCGTTCCTTTTATCCCAGTTGCCCCTGTAAATCCCCCAAACCTTGTGAATATGGCTAACAGATATGCACCCCTGCAAATACCAGCTAATGCTGCAGCTCTACCCCAAGACTACCAAACCAAAATCTCATATTTTGACTCCACTGGTCATCTCACAGCTACTCAGCATGCCAAAAGGATGCAAGACCATTTTGAGACCTATGAAATAGATGATGACAGTGTGAGAATGAGGATGTTTGTTCAAAGTCTGACTGGGGATGTAAGAACTTGGTTTAGATCCCTGAATGCAAATTCCATCACAACTCCTGATGAGCTTTATCAAGCCTTTACTAGCAGATGGGAGAAGAAGAAGGATCCTCTGCACATACTTGGGGAATATGACACTATCAAAAGAGGTCCCCAAGAGACTGTTTTGGAGTATTGTGCAAGATTCAACAATGTATATAACGCAATCCCACAAAATTTAAGACCCCCTCCTGATTTAGCTTTGTACAAATTCCCTGATGGTTTTGACCCTGACATGGCCTATCAGTTAAAGGAAAGAGACCCTCAAACCCTTGCAGAGGCCCAAAGGGTTGCTGTCACAGTGGAAGCTAACCTGATTGCCAAAAGAAACAGAGCAAGGTTGGAAAAGAGGACTGTTTTCAAAGAGGAACCCTCTGCTTTTGATCAAAAGCTGGATGCAATACTCAATGGAATGAAAAGATTAGGTGATAGAGTGGAATCAGTTGAGAGAAAATCATCATGGGAAGCACCACAAAACAACCCTCCTAGGAATCCAAATTTTAGGAGAACTCAAAACCCAGGCATTGGCAAGCCCAGTGCTGATCAAGACATAAGACCCCCTTTCCAAGAAAATTATGCAGAGACTTCCACATCAACTGAACCCAATGAAGATTCTCAAATTAATTTGATGGGTCTAGATGGTGAAAGTCAAGTTTTCTTAACACAAGAAGATCATGAGGATGATGAAATCAAACTGTTCCAAACTAAATCAGGTGAATCCTTTGACTTTAAACAAGGCTATGACACTGCTGTTTATGAAGTCCATAAACAATACAAACTAAGGAGCAGAACTGTGAATGTAAATCAGCCTGAAAAGATAAAGGATAATCAGCAGACTAAAAAAGCCATAGTCACAGAGCCTAATGACAAAACAAATTCACCTGCAGAAGAAGTAATTATTGAAGAGATCACTGAACCATTGTCCTTAAAACAGCAGCCTGTGGCTACTTCATCCTCCCACCTTAATTTAAATGTTACTCCTCAAGAGATGAGTAAAAAGGACAAGTCCCAAAATCAAGATAAGAATCAAGAAGAAGAGTTAGTGAACAAGGAAAGGACTGTTATCCATAACCCTAAGACCCAATCTGAAAAACCCTTTGACCTAGAAACTGAAATTGGCAAACTAAAGATAGCAATTCCTCTCTCAGAACTAGCCAAGCATGACATTTATAAACAACAGATCAAGAAATCCCTTCAACTCACCAGCAACAAAGATGATGTTAATGTGTTGGATGATACCCCAGAGCTACTTTTTGGCCCAGAGGTGGATGGAAAGACAGCAGGTGTAGGCATTTTACCTTTTTATGTCAGCTTACATATTCATGATAAAATATTACATAATGCAATGTTTGACTCAGGTGCCTCTCACAATCTCATGCCAAAAGCAGTCATGGAGAGATTGAATCTGGATATAACAAGACCATACAAGGACCTGTTTTCCTTTGACTCCAGCCAAGTCAAGTGTTTAGCTCTCATAAAAGATTTATGTGTGTCTTTGGTTCAATACCCAAACAAAACAATTCTAATGGATGTTGTAGTTGCTGATATCCCACCTAAGTATGGGATGCTGTTATCAAGATCATGGGGAGCTAAACTCCAAGGTTCCCTACAATTAGACATGTCATATGCCACCATCTCTGTTTTTGGGCAACCAAAAAGACTATACAGAGAAACACTCATGAAATACATGGTCAGCAGTGAAGAAAAGCCTCAAAACTTTCCCATATATGCTGTCCATTCAGACATAGACTCATACATTCTCTTTAATGACAGCACAACTCTCTCAAAAAATGATGTTGAAACCAAAATACTCATACAAGAGGAAGACTCTAATGAAAGAATTACCACCCATGAAACAACAGTCAATCAATCACTAGACACTGCTGCTGCTCTAGTTGTCAAGCATATTCAATCAAATGATGAGACTATCCTAAAAGACAAGCCAGATCAAAAACGAGAACTCCAACTTACATTGCCAGCACATGAACAGATCATTAAATCTCCTTTACAACAAGATATTCTATGGTTCCTTGAATTTGATGGCTCAGTCAACAAATTAGGGGCAGGAGCCGGAGTTTGGGTACACAACAAAGAAAACAGTCATGCAGAAGGCAGAGCCTATAGATTAAACTTCAGATGTACAAATAACATGGCAGAATATGAAGCTCTTCTACTAGGCCTCAAGTTAGTAAAGTTCTTGCAAGCTGCCAGGGTTTCAATCATGGGAGATTCAGATTTAGTTATCCAACAAGTGAAGGGAAATTTTGTCACAAATGACAAAAGACTAAGGTCTTATAGGTCTGCTGTCGCTGAAGTACTAAACTTTTTCTCTGAATTCCAAATCACTAAAATTCCTAGAACCCACAATCTGCATGCTCATAGTTTGGCCACATTTGCTAGTACTTGCAAATTACCAGTGGAACCTAACAATTGTTTCACAGCTGAGATTAAACACAGACCCTCCATTCCAAACAATGTTAAAGATTGGCAAGTATTTGAGGATGATATGCAAATAAACAATTTTTTAACGCTGCAACAAGAATTTGCAGGATTAAATATTGACACTGATAGAGCAAGTCAATCACAAATACTTGATAGAGCAAGTCAATCACAAATACAGTTTAAACAGGTTATTCACCCAATATCACCTAGAACAGCAAAACAAATACTACATCCAACCATTTTCAACAAGGAAAACATTCAGCAAATTCAACCATTCAGTTGTGAAGAAGTGGCCAATGCTGAAACTGAGATCATAGAGCTGAAAGACAATTTTCTACCAACAGGCCTAACTCCACTAGAGGACATCTTTGATTCAAATGATATTCCCAGAAAACCAAAAATGCAGCCCTTAAATGCAGCCATTGAAGAATGCAACATTGGTACCATTGACAAGCCCAAAATAATTAAATTGTCTGCATCTTTACCTCCTGATCAAAAGCCTAAATACATTGACCTCTTTAAAGAGTTCCAGGATGTCTTTGCATGGAGTTATGAGGATTTAAAATCCTATGACACCTCTGTAATTCAACATACTATCCCCCTCAAGCCTGATCAAAAACCCTTTAAACAAAAACTGAGGAGAATCAATCCTATGCTTCTCCCAGCAATGGAACAAGAGGTACAGAAAATGTTCAAGGCAGGCATCATAGCACCTATCAGATTCTCTGAGTGGATTTCAAACTTAGTCCCTACAAGAAAGAAAACTGGTGAAATAAGGCTGTGTGTGGATCTTAGGAACTTGAATCAAGTATCCCTCAAAGATAATTATCCCTTACCCAAGATGGATCACATTCTCCAAAGAGTGGTAGGGGCCTCAAGGATCTCATTACTTGATGGATTCTCAGGCTTTAATCAAATCTTAGTACACCCTGATGATCAAGACAAAACTGCATTTACAACCCCATGGGGAACTTTCAAATATGTAAAAATGCCTTTTGGATTGAAAAATGCAGGGGCAACTTTTCAAAGAGCAATGGATATTGCTTTTGCCAAAGAGATTCATGACTTCCTTGTCATTTACTTAGATGACCTTACACCTTTCTCAAAATCAGATCAAGAACATTTGAAACATTTAAGACAGATATTCCTAACATGTAGGAAATATGGAATCTCCTTGAACCCCAAGAAATCCTTATTTGGTTTGGAGGAAGGTAAGCTACTAGGGCATATCATTTCAAAAGATGGCATTAGGATTGACCCAGATAGGATACAGGCTATCTTACAAATGCCCCACCCAAGAAATATCAAAGAGTTGCAAGGATTCTTGGGAAAAATCAATTTCTTGAGAAGGTTTATCCCCAACTTAGCAGAATTGATCAGATTGCTAAATAACATGCTAAAGAAGGATTCAAAAGTAAAATGGACTGTTGAAGCCAATCAAGCCTTTGAAGGTATAAAATTGGCCCTTACTCAAACTCCAGTCTTGACCAATCCTAAATTTGACAGAGAATTTATCATTTTCTCTTTTGCCTCCCAGCATACTATTGCTGCTGTTTTGTTACAGAAAGATGACCAAGGAAATGAGAAGCCAATTGCTTTCTTTAGCAGAGCTCTTAGAGATGCTCCCCTAAAATACCAAATCATGGAGAAACAAGCTTATGCTTTGGTTAAAGCTATTAAGGACTTTAGGATTTACATCCTTTATTCACATGTTATAGCTTATGTACCAAGTCCTATTGTCAAAGACATTCTCACCCAAGAAAATTTAGAGGGCAGAAGAGGAAAGTGGATTGCCAACATTTTGGAATTTGATATTGAGATAAAACCTACAAAACTAATAAAAGGGCAAGGTTTGGCCAAACTAATGACAGAAGCAAACTTTCAAGCCTTAGACATCAACCAGCTGGACAGTGAACCGGAGCTGGCGACTCCAAAGATCAATGTAGCCTTTGAACAATCCCCTTGGTACTCTGATATATGTTATGTAATACAAAACCTGTGTGCTCCCCCAGGATTGTCCAGAACTAAATGTAGGTTCTTAAAAATGAAAGCTTCTAAATTCTGTGTTATGGATGGAAATTTATTTTGGAAAAACCATGAAGGGATATTGCTAAACTGCCTAATTGAGAATGAAACTGACAATATCATAAAAGAATTTCATGCAGGTGACTGTGGTGGACACTTGTACTGGAAGTCCACTGTGGATAAAATACTAAGGGCTGGTTACTACTGGCCCACCATGTTCTCTGATGTCAAGAAATTCACCACCTCATGTCATAAATGTCAAGTGTTTGAGGGAAAGAGACAGTTGCTGCCTCTTCCCTTGAGGCCTATTGCAACAGAGAGACCTTTCCAACAATGGGGCTTGGATTTCATTGGGGAAATTCATCCCTCATCTTCAGGCCAACATAGATGGATCTTAACAGCCACAGACTACTTCACCAAGTGGATTGAAGCTGCTCCATGCAGACAAGCAAATGATTCAACAATCATTCAGTTTTTGGAGAATAACATATTGGCTAGATTTGGTTGTCCTGACAAAATAATAACAGACAATGCTGCTGCTTTCAGATCCAAGAAAATGGTGAATTTCTGCCACAAATTTCACATTACCTTAGGCCATTCTACTGCATACTACCCCCAAGGAAATGGCCTTGCTGAGTCTTCAAATAAAAGCCTGGTAAACATTATAAAGAAAGTGCTAGAAGAGAACAAAAAGAATTGGCATAAGAAGCTTGTGAATGCTCTATGGGCAGATAGACTAACAACCAAGAGATCAATTGGGACCAGCCCATATGAGTTGGTTTATGGATTAGAAGCCAAATTTCCTTCATCACTAGGAGTGCCTGTCATGAAACTTCTTCAAGAAAGCCAAGCTGAACCAAATGATATGCAAAGAAGGATCAATCAAATCATATGTTTACAGCAAACTAGAGACCAAGTTTTCAGCAGAGTTCAAGCTCTACAAGAAAAATTAAAGAAGGCCTTTGACAGAAGAACTAAGGCTGAAGATTTCAACATTGGTGACAAAGTCCTCAAGTGGGATTCAAGAAGAGAGGATAAGGGAAAACATGGAAAATTTGATTCCCTTTGGAGAGGACCATTTGCTGTCCAAGCAGTACAAGGAAACAACACTTATTTCCTTAAAAGTCTTAATGAAATTGATTTGGATGAAGGTCCTGTGAATGGCAGGATGCTGAAGCACTATTTTGACTATCACCCATAAGTGCAGCCTGAGGTTCCATTGTACATATTCAAGTGTATATATTACTTTCTGTGAAAATGTAAAAATGCAGTTTCTCAAGTTTTATTAACTATCAGAAAAAGATAAATAGATTCAGAGATCTACCAAGAAGGAAAGTTCAAGGGCCAAGGCATTCTGACCTGCTGTTCTTGGTCTTTCAAATGAAAAACCATCCCCATGTGGAGCCACTGTTAGCTACCTATACCAATAGGTTTCATATTTCATGATTGACAATGAAAAGTTCCAAATATGCTCTGCTTTGATCATGCAAAGATCACATATTTCCAAGAGAAAAAAAATCTGTGTATATAGCTTGATGTTGTCTAAATTTTGATGGATGGTCCAACAGCCTAATCTGGATCATGCTATGTTTTAAATTTTCAGTTGTAGAATAGAGAAAGAAGTCTGTCCAAACTGTTTAATCTTGGCAGACAAGTAGCTTAGGTAGAGAAGTAAGGCTCCCAACTGCTTAATCTGGGACCTTGGAAGAAATAAGGGTAGCAGTAGATAGAGAATCAAAAGGAAAAAGCCAAAGAAAAGAAAAGGCAAATAAGGGTCTGCAAGCCTAAGTGCACCCTCCAAGAAGAAATAAAAAAATGCTAGGAAGGTAGATGGGTAGGCAAATGGGGTTGCAGAAGTGTCATTCCTTACAATTGAAGGTGTGTTAGCCTTGTTCACAAAGCAAAATCAATGAAGTGAGAAGGTGTTCTTCTCCATCAGGTTGCAGCAAAGCAAAGAAGCATGTCTAACTTCCCACTTATCCCCTTTCCCATTCATTACTAATATCCCCTCATCAGCTGAGATTCATGGAAGAATTGGTGGTTTTATGATGGTTCTTAGTCCTATTAGAAGCCACATTTCTTGTCTAAATCTCTTTTCATTTTGATCTACTCCCTAAGCTAAGTTATTTTCAAATAAACTTAGTAATATTACCCCTCATCCCCTTTTTCATCCATATTAACCCTAACTCTATTATATAATTCCCCTATGTTACCCTTTCCCCTAGTATTATAACACCATGGTGTATAAACCCCAAACATTGTATAAATATCCCTCCCCTTGGCATTATAGCCATATTTTCTCTGTCAGGGATCAAAATGACATCTGGTCACTTTGATAAACCTAAGTCTTACCCCCCTCCCCCCTTCTGAATCCATTTGGCCCATTAAAACCTTCCTTTGCTGAGAGAACCTTATAAAAGACCCATTTTTACCCATACCCGCTTTAAATTGCAAAATAATATCAAAACCCACTTTTGTTCGCTTATCCAAAGTGTCGGGGCCGCATTATTTTTGCATTGGAAAACATTACAAAATACCATATCCCAAAAGATTTTCCGCCGAGCACTAATCCCGAAAGAAGTATTATTTTAATCCCGCCCCCCTTCCGTATTGACCGATCACCTCATCAACCCGTCAACCGTCCGATCGAGCGCTTTTGATCGGACGGCCATTATACATATCGGGTTGGGCCCGACGTCCGACAGTTAGCACCCGAGAAACTGTCAGAGGGTGACGTCAGGCCTCTGCCACGCGTCGCCCTCACAGTTTCTCGGGTTTCCCTCTGACAAAACCGTCGCCGTATCGTAGGCGGTCCGAGAAAACCATTACCGCCTTTTCGTTTACCACCAGTTTTGCCATGCCCTCGTCATCACCGCGTCATCACCACGTCACTGCCACCCCGCCGTCGCATCAGCTCCTTCGTCCGCCCCCGCGCTGATATGTCCGCCACCATACTATCCCCATGGACCAATCATAGCTCACCACATCACCCTGTGACGTCATGCTGACGTCATCCGACTTCGGCCCCACATGATGACGTCATCCCAAAAACGCGCCAATATGCCAAAAATCCATATATTGGCCAAAATTTCATGTTTTTCCCACTTTTGCCAAAAGAAACTATCATTGTTTCTGCATGCTGTGTACGTCCAAACCAGCGCCAACCTGCCAAATTTGATTCCGAAACCGCCGGCGCCCCCATTGTACCTGCAGTTGCAACCTGTTATCGGCCATTCGCAAGGTATTTCTCAAGTTAAATCCCTGTACCTGGTTTTAGCATATTTCTGCAAACGAACTGTTTTAAGAAGGCCTAAAAACACTGATTTCACCATCAATTACCCAGTAACCTGCACCTATTTCAAACTGATGGAACAATAAACCTTCTGCAGAGCCCGCATTTGAGAAATTGACCTGAACTTGCAGCTAGTTCGCGCAGTCGTGAACTAGAAACCTCGACTGACTAAATTCACCATAGAAACACTCCTCTCAGTCCTGCTACTATTTCAATCACTTCTTTAGACAGTATTTCAATTGCTGTTTGCTCAATTTGCCCTCTATTCCTTGAAATTCACACTTCCATTGTAAAGAAACTCCTCCGGGTTGCTCTGATCATTCAGAACCAGTTTACATACAAATCTGAAGCCTTATTAGCTATGGAGACACCAATAGCCCTGAATGTTCAGCCTCTGAATGCCCCTCACAGGGAGATAGCATGGAAAGCCCTGGGAGATGTAGATTATCAGATGTTAGATTGGTTTCCAATGGGTTCCAAGTTCAATATTCACATGCTAAATGAATTGAAAGACCAACACCTTAATGGAGCTGATATTTTAGGGATTTGGGACTCAAATTTTCCCATCTACAACCTCCCTCAAGTCAATGCCCTTCCAGACTTGATCCATAAATGCCAGGAATGCTATGATCCTTGCCAGAGCGCTGTTCTCAGTCCTACAGGCTCAGTTTTGTTCTTTATCACCCCAGAAACCATAAATGAGATGCTGCATTTCCATACTGCAAGGCCATTAACCCCTCTTTCCATGTTGGATTTAATAAAGAAGGGGAGTAATCTGTCAAGTGCCCAGATTACCAAAATTAACCAGTTATTTTTACAGCCAAGCTCTGAAACTATAAGGACTCCTCCTATTGGATATCACTACCTGAATGACCTGGGCAGAATGCTAGTGGATTTGATCAGCTATGTCCTGGGATACAAGGGAATTGAGGATGTTGATGACACTATAATGGCAATGCTGTCCATGTTTTCTCCTGGAAAGCCTCCAGCTGTACACTATGACTATGCCACTTATATTGCAGAGAAGATCCATGAACAGCTAATGAATCTACCAAGGGAAAGGGTGTTCAGATACACCTCATACATCTACCACCTGTTCTTGTTTTATCAGCCAGACAGTTTCTCCATTCCCCTCAAGAAACTTAATGCCCAGGGGAATCCAAGGTCAGTTGTGTTTTGGACTCCAGTTTTCCATCATGTTTCTCAATCGCCATACACATACTGGGAATTTATAGACCTGTTCATTCACCCAGCTATGACATTGCTGTATGGTGTCCCTCCTCCAAGGTTAACCGATGACATGCAGAGAATTCTCCATCTCTCCAAATCCTACAGCATTGGTGATTGGTATTTTTACCAACACCACACAGTGATCAAAGTATATGGCTGTGAATTGGACCCTTACAGGCTGCCAAGATATGTCCCTATGAGACTGTTTGCCCTAGAATACTTCAGGCAGTTTGGATATGCTGACTACATCCATTTCCAAAGAAAAAACAAGAAGGTACAACTGAAGGTAAGGAGCTAGCTAGGCCCATTTTTGTACAACAAAAGAGAGGAGGGATGGAAGGAGGCAGATATGATCCTAGCAGGCCTTAAATTGCAAACCAGTTTCAAATGGTCACCTTATGACCGTAATCATTTTATTTCCCTCAGGAGGATAAAACACAAATTGGGTAACTATTCAAATGTTAGGCTGCCTCATATTGAAAAGTATGCAAATTCTTTAGGCTGGAAAGAGGGCACTCTAGAAGAGCCAATCTCTAGAGAGCAGATACTAGAGAGAGAGGCTAGGAATATGCAAAAAGAGGCTGACTTGGAAACTTGTGGACAGGTTTCCTTATCATATCAAAGGCAACTTGGAGCAGCTACCTCTTCTTCAACAACACATCAGCAAGCTGCCATGGACACTCAACAGACAGGCAACAAAGGCAAAGGAAAGCAGGTGGAACAAGAGCAACCACCTCCCATGACGGAAGACCAAACAGATAAAGAGATGGAACAACAAGAAGAAGTGCAGCAGCAGGTAGAGCAACAGCAACAACAGGAATCCCAGCAAAGAGTAGGACAGCATGACAGAGAGCAGCCCACACAGCAAGAAGGGGCAGTTGAGGCCCCAATTCTCACTGAGCAGCAGGCTCAAAACATAGTACCTCCTAGGCAAGAAGCAGTTAATGAAACCTCAGTCCTCCAAACTCCACAAAAGGAGGATGTAAGCAGGAAAAGGGATAGAGAGACTCCCTTGACTACATCAATAAGTCATGGTGAGAAGAGGCACAGGATGAATCCCCTTTCAGAGGAAGAGATGCCCATAGGGCAATCTTTGGGTATGGGCCCGCCCAGTTTGGAGGCATCTGCAAGTTCCTTCCAACAGGAACAAGAGAGGACAGTGGGAGGAGAAGTCAGCTCCTCTAGCCAGCAGAGAGAGGGTGAAATGAGCATTAAACAACAGTTCATTGAAATAAAGAAAAGGAATGAGCCCATAAAGATACAGCTATATAACCATTTGTTGAAAATGGCTCCCACCAACCAGCAGCGACTAATGTCTGCATATGATGTCCAGGAGGGCAAGATGATTATGACTCACTTCATACCAACTACTTTGCAGCCACAGTCCCCTTCAGATTACTTGAGGACCAATCTTGAGGTCCTGGCCAAGGACATCCACCCAATGGATAAAATTGAATTGCATAAACAAACAGGTGAGATGGTCTATGCTTCCTTGGCAGACAAGACATTAGATAACTACAGGCTAGAAAATAGCCTTAATAATACAGCTGCCCAACTTGAGTTGGAAAGGGCATCCTCACAAGCAAAGGACAACAAAATAAGGTCCTTAGAAGATATAATTATTGAGATTGGGCATGATCCCAAAGATATCAAGGGCATACAAGAAATATTAAAATTGAGGGATGCAGATATGGCAGCTTTGAGGAGAAAGATCAAACTCCCAGCCACAATTCACCCTCAAACAGATGAAGTAGCTCAACAAAGGCATGATCAAGATGCCACAGCTTTGCTGGTGTCGCTCTATAAGCAGCTTATCCAGACACAAGAAAAGCTGGGAGAATCAGAGGCTGCACAGGCAGCATTACAAGCAACCCTGAAACAAAGAGAAGAAGGTCGGACCTCCCAGCCTCCTCCTCAAATCATTAACCTTGAGGAAGCTGCTCCAATTACTATTCCTCCTCCTCAACAGACTGAAAAAGCAGCACCATCTACTTCAGCACCACCAACAACAGAGCAGGCCCCTAGCTTGGATATGCAAAAGTTAAGAAATGAGATTCAGGCCCTGGAAGCTCAAATGACAGAACTAAATGAGACCAGGGAGAAATTGGCCAAAGTAAATGATAGATATGACAAATCAAAGCAGTCTGTGGCAGAAAAGGGCAGGGAGATAAAAGCCCTCAAAGACAGGATCAAAGAGCTGGAGAATGAGCTCAAATTAGATAAGGTTGTGGCTGAGCTTAAAATAGTGCTGTGGGCTAACATTGGCCAATCTATTAATGACCAATGGTAGTATATTGAAACAATCCATGAGCAGTTAGAGCTCATTCCAAAAGCACAGACTGAAATTCAAAGATCAAGAGCTGCTCTAAGCAATATGCCTGAAATTGCCACCAGGATGATTAATGTGCTTAACAATAGAACAAGTACTCAGTTGGCTACCATGGGAATTTCAAACAGAACTGAGCACATTCAGTTAATCAAGAGGGTTCTTACACTGAGAAACTTGGTGCAGACGTTAGAGAGAAGAACCCAGGACATGCAGACTGAGGTAAACAGGTTTATGGAGAAATTTCAGGTATTAGAAAACAGAGGGCTCCCTAGCTTACTGAACAGCGCAGGGAGACTGTTCACTCATGAGCAGTATGCCAAAAGGGTTAATGCATTTGCCACAAGTCAGATCAATGAGAAGCCCAGCACCTCAGAGGAAACAGGGCCAGCCACAGGACAGACTCTCTACAACAGAGTAGAAAGTTTATTTTTTATAATGAATGAAATTAAACACCTGTTTGAGGTGCCTCCCAATTTTTACAAATATACAGAGGCATAGGAGACTATGGATGCAATTCTCAGGCATCAGCTACCTACACTAGAATGGTGGACTAAGGCAATACAGATGATTTTATAAACAGGAAGCCGTTCAATAAATTTTGTTCATGGAAAATGCAAATTGTCATACACAGGACAGTTTAAAAGAATCAGCATGCATTAAAGATTAAAGCTGAGCCAACTCAGCAGAATTTACGGCCAACAAAGCAAGGTGAGAAGCTAC
Organism: Pinus tabuliformis; assembly: GCA_031772625.1. Classification (NCBI taxonomy): domain Eukaryota; kingdom Viridiplantae; phylum Streptophyta; class Pinopsida; order Pinales; family Pinaceae; genus Pinus; species Pinus tabuliformis. The sequence continues at coordinate 264,951,556 of CM062811.1, forward strand.
AGGTGTCCAGGCCGAGAAGCTACAGCAGAGCAGCTCCAAAAGCGCATTTCTCAGCATTAATGCAGATCACTCCAACCAACTCAGTGGCCTCCAAAGGCCAAAATATCTTCTGACAGGCATAAAGATGCATTTACTTTGTATTCAATGATGTAATAACTTTCTTATCTAATATCTTGAAAAGTTGGTGAACGTATTCATTTCTGAGATAACTTAGCACTCAGATATTTTGTACAACCGATTGTATATATTTTCCCCTCGCACAAGCTTGCAGGGGTTGTTGTTGATTTCTCTTGAAGAAGTTCTTATGCTGTAATCCTTTCAGAGTTTAATAAAGAAAGTGATGGAATTTCTCGGAGTTCTGAAGTGTTGAATGCGTTCTGATGTCTGTTGAAAAACTGCAGGATTCCTGTGTACCTCACAATACAATAAGTTTTTTCTGTAACTCTCTTTATGTGTTTCAATCTGTCACAATCCATATATGTTTCTAATTTCTAAGTGTTTAGCAACAAAGAAAAAGAATAACCTTCAGGATTTATTCATGCAATACCCTGAGTTCAATCTATGTTGTTAATGAATGTTTTCTTCAGCTATAATCTTGATAAGTGTAATTCTTAAATGCTGCACTTTCAGAATATATCTTTCACAGTGACCTTTGTTTCAGGAATTCAAGTTTGCTCCTGAGCAACATGTTTCACTTTCACATCACCAGCTTAATGGAGAATTCTTAATTGCTTTCTGTTGGCTGACCATACATCACCACTTAAGTTTAAATTTTGTTTGTTTGAGATACCCAATAGGCCCTGCAGTGTGAACATCATCACTCCAGCATTTCAAAATATTTCACAGCTCTAGACTCCATTGCCCAATGATATACTACTGTCTGAACACTACATCTTAAGCACTGAAAGAAGTCCTTCAACCAAAACATAAACGAAAAACCTGAGCACAATAGCTAGCCTAAAACACTATCAAACAGAGACAAATCATAAAGAGAGAGCCCTCTCTGATTACAGTTTGGCTAGAAACTGTAATCCAAAGATTGGTTAGTGGTTACCCCGGCCGTATTCCCTTGGGAGTCATAGGGAACAACCTGGGTGTTAACAGGTCGAAAGTACATGGGACTGACGAAGGAATTCTACAATCAATGCTGATTGAGGGGGCACCATGGAATGATTGCCACCATTGTTCCCTTCTTCCGGAATACGAAGAAGATACTCAGCATGACCTTTATCACCCTTCAGTTTTTGAATTCCTATCAAATACTGTAAATACGATGGATTCTGAGCAAAACTTATCCAATATTGAAGAGACTATAGCCATAAATATCTCGACTAAAACAAATGTTGTGGAGAATATTTATGTCGGCAAAGGTTGTTCTCCTTCAGAACTGGAAATATATAACGCTCTTTTTCGCGAATTCAGAGATGTCTTTGCTTGGTCATATGATGAAATTCCAGGAATTGACTCGAGCATCGTTGAACATGAAATTACGATGTATCCTGATGTCAAACCAGTAAGACAACGGCTTCGGCAGGTGCACCCCAAGAAAGCCGCTGCCATTAAGGCAGAAGTTGAAAAACTTCTCCATGCTGGTTTCATCTACCCGGTTCCTCTAACTGATTGGGTATCGAATATTGTCCCTATTATGAAGAAACAAGGGACAATTAGAGTGTGTGTCGATTATAGGGATGTAAACCAAGCTTGTCCAAAAGACAACTACCCTACACCCTTCATCGACCAGATAATTGACGAATGCGCCGGATGTGAAATCTTTTCATTCATGGATGGATTTTCCGGGTATAATCAAATAAATATCTACCCACAGGACCAGTCAAAGACTGCATTCATCTGTCCGTGGGGCACATTCACTTATCGAAAATTACCCTTTGGTTTAAAGAACGCAGGGGCGATGTTTCAGAGGGCAATGAATTATGCCTTCCATGACATCAAGAACATCGTTCAACCATATCTCGATGACCTTCTGGCTCATTCGTGAAAGCGGACTGATCATCCGCAGCATTTAAGAGTGATATTTCTACGTTGCCGACACTACAAGATGAGACTCAATCCGCACAAATGTGTGTTTTGCGTCAGTTCTGGTCATTTACTTGGCTTTGTAGTCTCTAAGGATGGGATTCGGCTCGACCCTTGCAAGGTTTAGGCAATCATTAATTTGCCTCCACCTTCAAATTTGCTTCAGATTCAGAAACTCCAAGGGAAAGCCAACTTTCTAAGGAGGTTCATTCCAAATTACGCAGAACTTGCTAAAGGTTATACTCGCCTTTTCAAAAAGGATGTACCTTTCGTCTGGGACCAGGTGGCGCAAGCTTCCTTTGATGCTCTGAAAGATTCTCTAGTAAAAGCATCATTAATGTATGCCCCGAACTATCAAAGAGATTTTAACCTGTATCTGGCTGCAGCGGATACGACCATTGCGATGGTTTTAGTTCAAGAAGTCGATGGAATTGAACATCCTATATATTATTTAAGTAAAAACTTGAATGATACAGAAAGCAAATATTCTTATGTTGAAAAGCTAGCACTCGCTGTTGTTCAAGCGATACAAAGATTTCGACATTATGTCCTCTTTCGGAAAACTACCATTCTATCAGATTGCAATCCCATGACTTATATATTGTCGCGACAGTTGCTGGGGGGCAAATATTCAAAATGGATAGCGATCCTTCAAGAGTTTGATCTGGAATTTGTAAAATCCAAATCAAAGAAAGCTCTAGTTTTCGCAGAATGATTGTGCGATCTCCCATCGTCGTCCAACAATGAAACCTCCGAAGAATCAATAGTGGACGAAAGTTTGTTTCTGATATCTGCAAGCAATGACTGGTATGGAGATATAATAATTTATCTCCAAACCCAAAAATTCAGGCCTGACACCTCTCACTCAGAACAGAAACGTATACGATACCAAGCGAAAGACTACATGATCGTCGGTGATACGCTTTACCGTCGTGGTATCGATACAGTTCTGAGGAGGTGCCTCACCCATGAAGAGGCCGAAAAAGCCCTGAATGAGTGTCATTCAGGCGCATGTGGGGGGCATCAATCTGGATATGCTACAGCACAGAAAATATTACGAGCAGGATACTTCTGGCCAACCATGTTCAAAGATTGCATAACCGCAGTCAGAAGTTGCCATGCTTGTCAAATTTTTGATAGCAAAACCAGAAGACCACCCGCACCTTTACAGCCAATAGCTGCTGTTGGGCCTTTCACCAAATGGGGCATCGATTTCATGACATGTAACCCCACCTCGACCGGGGGGCATGGGTATGTTATAGTTGCTGTTGACTATTTTACCAAATGGGCCGAGGCGATGCCTACATTAGATAACACTGGTGAAACAGCTGCCCTTTTCTTTTTCAATCATGTAGTCGCCAGGTTCGGCGTACCACAGGCTATAGTTACAGATCATGGGTCGCATTTTCGCAATCACATGATGGTTGAATTAGCTGCCAAGCTAGGGCTATCTCACGATAGCTCTACCCTGTATTATCCGCAAGCCAACGGACAAGTTGAAGCAATCAACAAGGTCCTGAAGCGTATGTTGCAAAGGATGATCGGGGTTCACAAAAGAAGGTGGCACCTAATCCTGTACTCAGCCTTGTGGGCTTACCGAACATCGGTAAAGAACGCGACCGGGTTCACACCTTTCCAACTGGTGTATGGCCTGGAAGAAGTCTTGCCAATCCAGTGTGAAATCTCGTCTCTTAAACTCGCAATTGATCTCCTCCCCGGAACTTCGGAAGAAGAGGCTCGTTTCTTGGAATTAATCCAATTGGATGAAACCCGTCGTGATGCCGCTTTGGCTAACGAAGCCCATAAGAAACGATTCAAGGCGCAGTTCGACAAAAATGTCAAACCCCGTGTCTTCTCAGAAGGTGACTTGGTCTTGCTTTATGACCAAGAATCCGATAAATTGGGAGCAGGTAAATTTAATTCTTTATGGATGGGCCCCTATATTGTTAAATGAGTGTTAGCAAAAGGAGCCTAAGAGTTAATGGATTATGATGGAATTCCACTGGCGCAACCCCGTAATGGGTTGTACCTCAAGCGTTACTATGCTTAAATAGTAACCTATATGCTTTTGTTGTATTTTGTTTTCGCTAAAGTATTTGTTTTGGTCGAGTGATCCGCCTTTTTACATTTATCGCAGATGTCAAACCTTCTGGAGACATGTGTTGGATATGCAGACGGAGCGAGTCGTAGTTCGTGGAACCTGTCCTCTGCAGCCTGGGCCATTTTTGATCCAAGCGGCGAGTTAGTAAGCTTCAGAGGTGTGTGTATTGGGCAATCAACGAATAACATTGCTGAGTACAGCGCGTTGATAGAACTACTCTCTGATGCCATCACCCATGGTATACGCCGACTAATTGTCAGGCTAGACTCACAACTCGTAATACTACAACTCAATGGTATATATTCCGTCCGCAATCCAGCTATTTACTGCATGTTTCTAAGAGTTAAGATTTTGGAAAGACAGTTTGATTTAATTCAATACCATCATATTTCCATAAACTTAAACACATTAACCGACTCATTAGCAAACTATGTGTTAGATAGACATTTGCGACATTTATAAAAAGAGGCACATCATCAATGTTGTACATATGGATCATATAACTCAACCAAAATAAACCCCGAAAATCAAAATATATATATATAAGTTGTTTATCGTTTATACATAATGTTCTGTAACCAAGACAAAAATCGGTCACATGACCCAAAAACTCAAAAATGCTAGGGGGCACCCTAGCCTAGTGATACTCATGATAGCACATCATGGCCTGTGCAATCATGCGCAAGAGACGAGTCCATCGTCTAAGCACGCCAGTAGTATGTCGTTGCAACTGTAAAGGTAACTCATCAATCCTCACATTGGGAATGCCGAGAGTAAGGCTCTCAACCTGCTCCTGCACAGCTGTAAGGGTCTCGGCCACGTCAAGGTCACGGAGGATAACCCTCCCAGCAGTCTCCCCTGCTGGGGCAGCGACTGACACTCTCGGGCGAACTGCTGGACGAACAGGACCAACATCTGCATGCACACATGAGTTTGATTAAAGTCTTGATAGAATAAAGCACAAGGACATTATAAATAAGAACAGTAAACAGTAATATGGTCGAAGATGTTACCAATAGCGCCCCATTGTTCGCCATCCGGCAGTACCAAGTCCAGATCACCTCGGAAATCCATACCAACATATGGATACTCGGAATAGACCATCTCCTGATGCTCGAACCACCTGAAGAAGGTATCAGTGAAAGAAATCTGAGATTGACCAGCATGCCTAGACATGTGATCAACCCATCTCTACATGCGTGGCTCGGTAGGAGAAGGCAAGTCGAGGGCAATATACGGATGCTGCATCAGTGGTATTTTCTCCAAGGCAAAGGCAGTCAGAATGGAACCATATCCAAAGTTCTTCAGCTTCCCGTCCTTTACCTTGTTCAACTGACTTTTCATCTGAAGAAGTACTGCATCACACCAGTTGAATACTTTCGGTTGGAGACACTCCAAGGCGTGCTGCACATAAGATCTGTTGGCAACATGAAGATATGCGCTACCGGCCATCCTACCAATAGTATACAGAATGGACCTGAGAGACCTGTCAGTAATCTCACAGATAACAACCTTGCCGTCTCTACTCGGCTGGGATCCCTCCCTGCAATACTGGCGGACATAATCTCTCACGGAATCATTCCCTCGGGCCGAACCTGAAAAAGAAATGGGGGCACCCCGCCTCGACAAACCAGTCAAGAAGTAAATGTCTACCACGGTCAAAGGGATGGATTTGCTCCTGATCTGAAATACTTGGTTAATAGGATCCCAAGCATCAAGCATATACTGCAGTAAAGAGATCTGTGCTCTCATACTAGAGATACGGAAGAACTTCAGCAGGCCACAGTTCTGTAGCGCGTTCACCGTGACAGGGTCATGGAGGGCAATCATGTCCTCTTCTTCATGTTCTCGTTCTCGCCATGTAAGGGTCATTTTGCTCGAAAGTCCCTGCAAAACAAACAAGAGAAAGAGTAAGATCCTAGATTTGATGAGAAACTGGCAAAATTTCATCAAAAACTGTGCAATAGAACTGTTTTTCTTTGATCAACACAACTGGCTAGTGTCCCACCTGCGTTGAAGGTCAAACTGCCTTCATGCAGCTTGACATTCAACGCAAGTTTCGAATGGACTGCCTGCGCTGATGGCAGAGTGCCCTAGCAAAACCCCAGGGGCTCATGGGAACAGGAAAACAGGCACAGAATGGAAAAAGGAAACCATGAAAAGAAAGAGCTAGAGTTTAGCTCCTACTTGGTCTAGACGGCGCCGAAAATTGTCCGCAGAATCTCCTGGAATCAGCTGGTGAAAATCAAGGGGGAAGAGGCACCTCCAAAGCTCCAACAAACCAAGGTCAAATGAAATGGTAAAATGAGAGGTAAAAACACCTTTTAATTGCTTTTTACGTAGTTCAGAGCGAAATATTAGGGTTCTAATCTCATTTTCATGCAAATGTTATTCATTTCTAACTAGTTTGATGTAGCAATTGAGGATACAATACTATCTTTGAAAAGGGCAAATCTAGTTATGGTAAAAATCGAAAATTTGACCATATAATATCAAGCAGTTTTAGCACACAGTTCATGCTCGTTAAAAAATAAATGCAAGATCCGAGCAGTTTTAACGCGGACTTCATGCTCGTTAAAAAATAAACATAAGCAATGAGCAAGTGTTTCCACCAGTGTTTAAGCTCATTTTAAAATAGAAAATGAACCTACCCAGTAAATAACCGCTGTGAATGTAATATCATCAGCCATTAAAGCCTTGGTCGTGTTTGCACCATCACCTCCAATTTTCATTTGGCCGATCGTTCACCTCCATATGATTGTTTACCCATTTTGAGGAACAGCTGTGAAGAGTGATTTCACCTAGCCATCCTTGTGACACTGCCGTGATTGGGAAATTCCAACCTGTACCTGGAATCAGCTGCTAACCCTGTTTATCACTCGTTCCTCAAAAGACGAGTCTTCTTTAAGCTCTTTTCAACTGACTCGTAAAATATGAAAAGATTGCCGAGTTTTGGCCTTCCAGCTCGTTAAAGTGACCAGAAGAGCTATCCCTCCTCTAGATTTTAATCTTTTTGGACCTGAGGGATTATTGCACAAAAAGATCGAGCGCTTGTTTTGGTCGGCTCGTTAAAACTATCGAAAAGTCATCCCTTCTGTATTGTTTTATACTTTTTCGGACTTAAGGGATTAGATGACGAAAAAGGACTTTTGGAGTTAACTTTATGTACCTTTTCAGACTCTCTAAAAATGAAAAGGACCGAGTTATCCTTGTCGTTAGACTCGTTAAAATCATTAAATAGCGACAAACTTGTCTTTAGACGAGAACGAGTTTCACTATCGCTAGGCTCGTTAAAACATAGCGATGGGCTTGCCCGAAGGGCAGGTTATAGAACAAGCATATGTTATCCTCCTCAAGCTTGACAAAAATAAAGAGGTACTGGTCAGCAATGACTGGGGAAAAATTGGGAGAAACTAAAGAAAACTTTGATGGTAGCAAGTCGGTCTTGAACATGACACTTTTCCTCCGTACCACAATCGGGTTGGGTTGTCTCATTCACCGGTCACATCCATGGTCTCGCCATACCATCCATATTTGGGGTAATGCTACCGATCCATCGCATCAGTGTCGCCACATGTTCAAGAGAAGTCGTTCAGAAAAAGTCAACCATGTCCCATCCACTGCCATACATTATCCTTCATCCTTTCATGGCCGCCACCCTGAATCATATGTCACAGATCTTTTTCACCTCCATTAAAATCATTAGCTCCGTTCCGTGTCACTGATGTGGGATTCATTAAGGCCCTCCTTTGACGGATCGCTTCTTGTCGACATCAGCTCATTATCCAAGAAGTTGATCTAGGAACAACCCCTTCAGTACTTTGAAGCTTGCATGCCTCAATGGCAAGTTTCTCACTTCCGGCGACAGGTATACATCAATGACCTTCGACCGAAAGATTTTGCATGGTGTTCGACGCCAAGTCCTTTATTCACACCACGTGAATTGTACTGCAGTACCTTGAGGGTCATTATCATTATCGATGATTCCTCTCGCGCTTGTTAACGGTTTACATCATTGACCGGTAATCAAGCGATGTCTTTCCATGTTCGACTTCAGAACAATTCTCACATGGATCGACTTGTACTTAGAGTGAAGATCGAACGAGTTTTAAGACCCTGGATCTTGTTTCATCCATCCGGGCTGCGATATATATTGAGGAAAGATAAAGACATTGACATGTACATCATTGCAGCAGATAATCATCCTACTCAAAGGATGATAATTTCATCAAAGTTATCAGTCTACCATCAGACGATTGTCTGTTCTATGTACAGAAAAATGAATTTATAAAGTTGAGCATGGGAATGCCCGCCTCAGCTAGATCATGAAAGCAGTATGAAAAATAATGTATTGTATTGTATTGTATTACAGGTCTCCTCCCAGCATTGGATGAACTTCGGATCCCCCTGATAAAGCATTTCACCCGATAAATACTTTAGGGGGCAACTGTTATAGACATTTTTGTTCCTACCCCTAGAGGAACAAGGCTAACAAACCACAGCAATTCACAGAAGTTCTCCACCAGAAACTACTCAAAAAAAAGTCAATTCAGGATCATTTCAGTGGCTACACTAGATGTTTGCGCTGAATGTCAAAGCCAACACTGGCTACCTGCGCTGAACGAGAGTGGACATGTGGCAAGATCATTTCTCAAGGTGTCAAAACCCAGGAAGCTTCCAAAATGACAATTGCCTCAGGGAATTCGACTGGTGATGAGTAAGAGGTTCCAAATCTCCAAGTGGAAGCAAGAACCTCCAAGTGGACTCAAGAACTGATAGAGGGAGAGGACACTAGTCAGATCTCAAGCTGACTCATCCTCTCTCCAAACATCTATATATGGATCTCTCCTCCATGAGATCTGGAGGCTAGAATTTTGTTATTGCAAAGAATTGCTGTTGGTTTGAGATTGGAATCACTGGGTGCTTAATGCTTTGAAGGGGGTGAAGATAGGAATTCCATTTGCTGGGAAGGAGATGCTGGATTGGAGCCCTCTGGGTTGTATCTCTTCCTGAACCTTGTTATTCATCAATAAAGCTATCTTGGTTTCTCCTATATGCTGGTGTATTCTTGATGTATGATTGCATTAGTATGTTTAGTTTATTTCTAATCCTGAACTAGTTATGAATATGAATCCATGTCTTGTGTAGTGTTCTCTTCTTGTGATCTTGTAGAAACCTCTTGAAGCTGGGCGAGCGAGAAGGTAAGTAGCTGGGAACTCTCCAAGAGAAGTGAAGCTGGATCTAGGGACAAACGGAAGACACCGGTTAGTCCATCTATCTCTCTCTTCATTCTTAATTCATAAAGGAAGAATACTAGAATAGCTGTCTCTGTTTGTTGCTAAGGCACTGTCACACCTTAGGTGGATAGGATCGTCCTGCATAGGCATTTTTCCCCACAACACTTTCCTTCCTACAATCTAGTGAACCTTTTCATTGGTGCCAAGGTTCGTACAGTCGATCGGATTTCATCGAACTACCTCTGCTTTTCCCTATTGTCTGCTCCAATATTTTGCAGAGTCAGATCTTCCTGTAGCGAGGTCCACAACTCCATGGCTTGCTCAAATAGCTCAGTGCAGCGCTTGACTGCATATTCCAAGGTGTCCATGCCTTCTTTAATAGTAGCTTTGCATTGCTCTTTGACTTCTAAAGGGGTAGTGGCCTGCAACTTTAATTGTAACTCTAAGATTTACAGCTTCAGCTCAAGCCTAACTCGACCAATTTCATCTTTAGACTCTTTCACTATAGTGGCCAGCTTTTTAATTTTCTTTGTGGAGGCCGCTTATGCTGGGATCTTGAGCTCTAGAAGCTCACTACATTCCTATGCAATCGCTGCTAGCTTCGCACTGTAATCTCCTCCTTTTCCTTGAGGACATGTGCCTTCTCCTCAAATATATGTAGGTTGTTAGTCTTTACCTCTTTGATTACTAGCAAGGTGCATTTCTCTTGTATCGTTAATTCGTCTAACACCTCTTGATGCAACTCATGCAGAGTTTGAATGGGAAGAGCAACCAAATTCAAACTGAGATTCTTCATCTCGAGTAGTTGGGCCTTCTCTTCAGTAGAGTTACCACATAGGGACCCTTCTGGAAATGATATCATGCAAATATTCACAGTGATTTTAGCATCTGAGACTGACCCGATCATTTGATTCAGGCTCGCTTTCTTCCCACTCACCTGTCCCACACTCGCTTGAATTAAACCTGTTTGTACCTGCAAATCCCACATGCTCTGTTGTACCTTATTGAACAACTGTTGGTACTGTTGTTCAAAGTGGCTCATGAGATCTATTATCACAGACCACATCCTCAATTGTTTCCAAGTCCCCCTCTGTGAAGACCAAAGGCATCATGCCCACTGATTTGTTGGACTTTTGCTTCTTGTGCTACCCTATGGAAGTCCACTTCTTTCTCTTCTTCACAATGAAGGGGGACCCCAACTTTGCACCCCCCTTCATTTTCCACCTTGGTCTCTTCCTCCCCATGTGATTTCTCAGGATATCACTCTTTGACGTCGATAGTAGCTTTCAACGTAGTATTTTCTTGCATTTCTTCTTTTTCCTTGGTTGTCACTTCTTTCTCCCTTGCAACATCTTATTTTTCCCTCGCAACAGATTCTTTCTTTTACGTAGCCTTTTCTCGAGTGACAACTTTTTGTGCCTCATTCTTCTTTTCTGTTTTCATGGTTTCTATTGTTGAGCCTTCAACAATCGTGTTGGTACCAACACCGACATCAGAAGGGGTAAGCCAGTCACTTGGCCACTTGTTGAAGACCCCATACTATGTCTTCCTCAGCAACCAAATAGGGAAACTTGCTCCATATGCCCCGGGAATCCTTCTTTGTGCGAATGTGCAAATTGTGGAAATCTGCCTTGAAATCAGTGATGTTGGTGTATTACGCATGCAAGGTGGGTGATAGCCTTGGGAGTTGGTTGATCACAATTCTAAGTTCTGCCTTGAACAACACCCAAAATATATTGGTCGCCATTACATGTGTGGGGTCTTTAGTAGCCCATAGCGAAGCAAACTTCACTGCCTCCGGTAGGTCCAAGTCCTAGCGAGGGAATTAACTCTCTTCAAGCATCCTCCACACCACTAACGTGATTAGTAGAAGCAACCAGGCATAGTGAAATTCCTTTCCCTCATCTTGGGTCTCCCTACAGTCCTCCAAAAACTCCTTACATAGATATTGAGCCCAGTTACATTGGACTCCTTTCACGCACTGCACAACCAAAGAAATGATCATGTTAGTACTTCATCCACGTGACACTTTCTCATGATCTTACCAGCTAATATTTGTGTAGAAAACTGCACCATGCCATCAGATATAGATTAGATAGAGTATATGTGCGACTTTTTCACCAGACTGAACTCTCCCTTCACTTGGTCCACCAGCTTCTTCGCATGCGACTTTACTATAAAAGCCTCCACAAGGTCCACTCCTTGGGATGGAAACAATGTTATTAAGTGGATCAGCATGTCTCTGATCGGGAGGGGTTCTCCCATCCAAAGACACCTATCATGCACCAGTCTCAACAATTAGTGCACATAGATTGTGTTAATATTAGTACGACTAAAGTGTGGCACCCACATCATGTTTAGGAGCCCCACGCCCCCCACTTGAGCCACCCAGTTCATTGGTTCAAGGTGTGTGATGCCCAAATATTCGTAGTATAGCTTCTTAAGGTACTTATTCGGCACTAATTGTGGAAATTTCTCATGGTCCCCAAGGTCCCAATCCTCCATTTTCAGATTTGGTATCTGAGCTAGCAACGAACCCTCAAACAAAAATTATCTAGTAGTAAAGGCATAGAAACCATGAACTTTGCATCATTTGGATCCTTGGCCACCTTTGCCATGGATTTTCTAGGTATTATATACTTCGGCAGTTGAGTTATTGGATCAACCTCTTCTGCATCAAGATCCTTTATTCCTCTGCGTAGTTCTTCCTCATCCAGATCCAATGGATCCATCAGCTATTTGGACTTATCCATTTTTCCATTTTGGCGAATTTTTGTCAGGTGATCCTATGGCAATTACTGCACCGATGTTTGCTGAGGGTTCTTCTACTTCATAGAAGTAGATGGCTTAGAATTTAGTGACCTAGGCATGGTAGTAGGAAATCTTGTAGTTATAGGTTCAGCTGGCATTGCCTCAGATAGGGTTGGCCTTTCCTTAGGGTGAGTTGCAATCATTCTCTCCACGAAGCTCTTACGGTAGTAATCAAGTAAGTTTGCTAACTCCGGTCATGAAAGAAGTTCCTCCCAATCTAGCTCATACATATAGCACTATTCTTGGTGCTAATGAAGGCGAAAAATATTAAGAAAAACCCTCAGGAAGTAAATTGCTCAAATGTAGAGTTGTACGTCGTATTCATAGACCAATTTGAATTCAAATCCAACTATTCCCTCCAATTCTTGGTCATTAATGCACATTTGGTGGCAGATTCCCAAAGATATGCTCCATAAATGCTTCCTGCCTGCTCCTTTCAATGAATAATTCTCCATCCAATCAGATACAGTGCAACCAATGGTCAATTTTTGGCCATGCTATGTAGGGCCCTTCCACCTAGTATAGCTCCTTCGACGCAACTCCCCTCAGCACCATCCTTCAACTGGTCGTGTAGTCCCTTCACTTTCCCTTTTTAACTTTCCGGTAGTGTAGTTTATAGTCTCATACTTCCTTGCAGCTGCCTGGAGTATTAAGACTACCCACATCCATATAGTCATTGTGTAGGGGCGGGATCACCTTTGTACAGCTTCAAGAAACTTCCATTGACTTTTCCTGGAAATAATTCCCCATTCAGCTTTGCAAGTTGAACTGTGCCTCCATCTATAATTTCCTTCACAACATATGGCCCCAGCCAATGCGTCTGAAATTTTCCGAGGAACTTTGTGAACTTACTATCATATAGAAACACTAAATCATATACCTTGAAGGTGCGATGTTTTGATATGGAAATCATGCCATTCCTTTTCACAATATTTCTACACCTGCTGATGAAATCTAGCCAGGAAGCAATCCTCCTCCAATTCAACAAGCTAGCGAGTCATTCTTCCATGGTATTGCGACTAGACATGTCAGTAACGGTTGCAATCTATAAGCTTGGCTCTATGTACTCCATTGTCATTACAGCCTCTTGCCCATATACTAGTCTGAATGGTGTTTGTCTTGTCAACTTTTTGTGGGTAGTCCTATATGCCAAGAGGACCGTTTGTATGCATACATCCCAGTCATTTCACTTCAAGTTGAAAATCATGGTCAAAGCGCTTCCCATAATTTTTTTTTAAGGCTTCCACTATACCATTGGCTTAAGGGCAATAAGGAGTACTCTTTTGATGATATACATGGAATTCCTCGAGCAATGAAACAATTGTTTCATTCAAAAAGTTTGTACCCCTATCACTCATCAAAATCTTAGGGCAGCTAATTCGAGACAAGATATACTCAAAAAGAAACTTCGCAGTAGTAGCAGTGCTACAATCTTTTACCGACTATGCCTCTACCTACCTAGTTAAGTATTCAGTCACCGTAATGATATACCTAGTGATTTTTTTCTTCTCTAGTAGCTGTATTGGTCCCACAAAGTCTATTGCCCACTTATCAAACACCTACAATGTCACTTGCAGATTTAGTGGCAATTCATCTCTTCGCAATGGTCTCCTCGTCCTCTGACAGACATCGCACACCCTACAATATATTTTGGAGTCCTTATGCATAGTCAGCCACTAAAGTATTGCACGTAGGATCTTCTACGCAGTCGATCTTCCTGCATAATGTCCTCCTGTGACTGTTCCATGTGCTTCTATAAGGATACTATTCTGCTCATACTCCAGGACATACCTACGTAGTATTTCATTAGATACCATTTTATATAAATGTCTAGCGATCATAGAGAAATCTATAGCCAAAACCACTAGTTCTTTCTTTTGTTGCATCAAATACCCTTCAGGAGCTTCACCTATAGATAAGAATTGAACTATATCTATGAAATGATCATTTGCGATGCGAACAATGAAGAGTTTCGAATCAAGAAACCCTTCCTCCATATTCATAGGCTCATATCCATTCTCAATTTGTGATAGGTGATCTGGACCATCATTAAGGTGCTCTGGCTTCACAATTACTCCAAAATCTATTCTTGGAAAAGCAATAGCCATCTACAAATCTTCCCCCCCAACACAGGCTTGTTGACCAAGTATTTCAAAGCAAAATTATCTGTATACATCTTGAAGTGTGCACCCAACAGATAGTGATGGAATTTCTGCAGTGCATAAACCATTTCCAAACCTTCGTGCTCTGTGGTTGAATAGTTATTTTCTGCTTTAGAAAAATTTCTACTTGAAAATGCTATTGGGTGGTCAATATCTCCTTCGCTGGGTTGGGTTAGCACAACTCCTAGCGAGATGTAGGAGGCATCTACATGAACATGGAACTCCTTCTTCCAATCGGGGAACACTAAAATGGGTGCGGTGACCATTTTCTCCTTCAAAATATCCAAACTCTTTTGGCAATCCTTGTCCCAACAAAATGTCACATCAGTTTTCAATAATCTTTCCATTGGCTTAGTGACTTGTGCATACACTTTGATAAACTTCCTATAATATCCCATATGGCCCAACGTTGAGTGCAATTGTTTAACATTCTTTGGGGCTTCCAAATTGATGATTACTGCAATTTTTGCAAGGTCTACCAAAATCCCTACTGGCAAACAACATGGCCCAAGAGTATCCTGTAGGGTACGTAAAATATGCATTTCTTCAAATTAAGGATTATTTGATGCTTTCGACAAGTATCCAACATGAGGCGCAGACTAGCAACATGTCTCTTTACTAATCTGAACATTGTCTAGTCATCGAAGTAGACCTCCAAAAATTTAGGGATAAATTATTTGAAAGCCACAATTACCACCCTAGAGAAAATTGCAGGGGAATTCTTAAGCCCGAAAGGCATCACTATATAATGATAAAAACCTCATTTAGTGGTGAAGATGATCTTACTCCAGTCCTCCCACACGATCTTGATCTAATGGTACCCTGATAATCCATCTATGAACAAATAAGCTTCCTTCCCTCCAACATTCTCCAACACCTTGTCCGTGAATGGATTAGGGAATGGATTGTGGACACATGCGCCATTCAACTTCCTTAGTTCTACGCATATCCTAATTTCACCCTCTATATTATTTTCTTGAACCACCATGGGACTAACCCAGTCTGATTCTTTGACAAGTTCAATGATCCTAACTTCAAGCATTTTATCCAATTTCTTGCATAATTTTTCCTTAAACTTGGGATTTAATCGGTAGGGGCATTGTTTCATTGGCTTTGTATCTAGCTTCAATGTGATCTTCATAACTCCTAGATCCCATACTATCCATTTTAGATTAGAGAACTTAGTGTGAAACAAGTCCTGATACTCTCGCAATAGCTCCGCAACCTTTTTCTGTTGTATCTTCATCCCATTAGTCTCCTATGTTCCTGAATTATGGTTGTGCTTCCGAACCAATATTCACTAGCTTAGTCTTTAAGGGCTTTGAGATATCATGGATTTCTACCTTAGGTCCCTCGACTAAGTTCTATCCTTCAGACTCAGGAATGTGGATGTTCCTGGTATCTTCTTTACCATCTTCCACAGTCACATTGTAGCATTCGAGTGCATGGCATAGCTACGTCCCCTAATCTGGTTGTACCCATTCAACTGGTTCGTCAGGAATTTTGAATATAGCAGCTTTGGTCTCCTGCAATTATTCATCTATACAGTCAAACCCATCTTCAAAGCTAAAAGTTAACAAAAAAATTTCTCTCAAAACATCCCATTCTGTGGTCCCGTGTCGCAGCTCTATTTCTAGATACCAGTTCATCGGAATTGTATCTATCGTATGGCCGAATATGTGAACCCACTTCGGTTGTAGTTCTTCTCCCCATGATTTTTTCCAATGAGATTAGTGCTCATGTGGATCATCCTTCCCTATGTATTTTTCCATAATTCGGGTATTAGTGTACCCAAACCTCAACTCCATCATTCGTCGATACTCCTTCCAATCAAAAAAATTGTTCTTATGCGTGCCCCACCAATGGGCAGGTGCAGCTCACAACACAATGTTTAGCACTTGGAATCGATGCTCCTCTGGTACATCTCTTTCAAATTTATCCAAAAATAAATTGACATCCTCTAAACCATCATAATACGGTAAATTGTGTACCTCGATGGATATACATCATGGTGATTTGGTAAGCCTATTGCAATGCAACAAGGATACTTCATGCAATCGGTTCTTCTAGTGCTCAAGCTCTTAATCCAAATCTAAATTACAAGAGTTTTCCTTCTCCCACATGATTCACCAATCCACTGTAGGGTTGATCCAATCTTCATCTTGCATTGTCAGCTTATAGATCTTCTCAATGTCATCGTCTTCCTCATAATCATAGACTGGTTCAGTATATCATGCACCTTCAGCTGGATCCAATGACACAATCACCCTTAGTTATTTATTTTCAAATTTCATACTACACTTCTTCAAATTGATGACTGCGTTCATATCAAACACCCAATAAATTCCGAGTAGTGCTGAATATGGGTTACTGTTGTCCACAATTATGATCACTTCAAAGTCAGCTATGTCGTGCACCCCTTCAATATCCACAGTCACTCCATGTAGGTGCCCCATAGGAATAATGTTCTGCTAATTAGTCATTCTCAACTCGATCAGGGACCACTGTAGCATTGGCCTTTCCATTCTTTCCCAATTTTTCTTTGGTAGGACATTTTCATCAGATCCAAAATAAAGAATTACCTAGTCCATTTTGTATTCTCCAATATACGTAGTCAATCTCATTTCACGACTGGTTCTCTTATTAATTTTTCCCACCTTTTGTACTGCACGTTGTTATGGTATAGACTTATTCTTCCCAGTGCAATGATCTATCAATTCTTTTAATCCTCTACTGCCTTCTTATCCCTTAGGAGTTTCATACCGATTTTTAAAAATGATGTTAATAATGACAAGTCTGTCTCCTGTGCAATACTCGTATCTTCATTCTTTCCCATATTTTGAGTCCTTGATGTCGAAGCTCCTTTTTGCTTCCATAAATGTTTCCTTCACCTTGTTTACATCAAATCCCATTTCCTTATCATCAACTTTGTGAACCCACACATCAGATTCTAACTGTTTCCCCTTATCTTCTCTAGTAACTACACCACTTCACGTAACAATATTGACATTGGGCCCATCTTCGTGAGGCTCCGACCTCATCATTTGGATGTTCTGCATAGGCTATTGGGTCTGAGTCTTGTTTTCTTGCATCTGCGCAAAAAGCACTGGGAAACATTCAATAACATGGTCAAATTGTCGACAATATTGGTAGGAAGGTTGTGTTGGATTATGACAATCATGTGCGAAATGACCCGCTTCCCCACAATTGTAGCAGATGATATGACCATGACCCCTTCCAGCTACTCCTCCTCACCCTATCCCTCGGCCTTAGAATCCTCCACGTGCTGCAGTTGTGCCCTAATCTTGAGGGAAAGTCTCTACTTGCATTCTATACATAGGGGTTCTATCCATCATTAATTCATAACTTTGACAATGGCACTCATCATGGCCTACAAACTTGTATAAATTTCAAAACAACTGATGGCAGGTCTGTACAAACTTTTGTAGTAAATGACAATTATTTGTCGCATGGTGCTACTCCCATTCACACCATGGTGCTACTCCCATGCGTGGTCCAACAATGTTTTCTCACTTCAAGGGAACAAGGCCTCCCCCAATAAGATAATTATGATAAAATAGGCAATGGTCCTTATCATGACCATGGCCTTCGCATTTCAAGCACCAAAATTCTGTGCGAACCTCAATTTGGACATCCTTTCCCTTTTTAAGGCTCTGCAACTCCATATGTAAGCTAGCAAACTGTGACTAGATCAGTTGCACCCCCAAATTCATATCCTGAATGGGTTAAGTGGTGAGTGCCAGTATTGCAGCAAGGATGTTGCAACTCCTGGGTTGGCAACTTTACTTTTATCAACCCGGTAGTTTGTAACAAACTAGGAAGCGTTGGTTCTATATGCATAAGTACTAGTTCTCACTACCATTTGTCACTTGGTCAGTCAGCACGAGATCACTAGGAGCTCAAGTTGACTTCTATAGATTTCAGAAGAAGCTCTTATGTGAAGAAAGGAAAGAAATATTGCTCTACAGATGCTATTCTAACTGTAGAAAGGAGAAATATTAGAATGTAAAGCAAAACCTAGTAAACCTTAATTAACAAGCTAATTCTAATTTTGCCAAAAATACTATGAAAAACAAGAAAGAAATGCCATTACCTACTTACGGAAGTAAACAACATCTAACTATGTTATTTCTTGAAGTGAATAAGCAAAAAACATATTTTTGGATTTTTATGTGTTTTTATGTGAATTTAACATGCATCTAATTTATTGTGTGTGAGTGTGGCAATGAATAGGTGGCATTAGAGGGCGGTTTTGGAGCTTGGGAGGATGTAGGATGGTGTGGATGGGTCCTAGGAGGTCTTAGGTGGCCTTTTGGAGGCTTTTCCCACACTCGGCCTTCAAAAGAAATCCTACAAGAAAAACTACAGGAGGACACAAGGAAACTACAGGAGGAAAACAGGGAAAGTACAGGAGGCCTACAGGAGGAGGCCGAGAGAAATTTTTGCTGTTTTGAGGGTGTGAGAGTGGGTGGAAAAGGTGGAGGAAGGTCGGAATGAGGTGTTAGGGTGCCTAAGGTCTCTCATGAATCACCAGGAGAGAGAAAGATGATTGGGTTTTCTCAAGGAGAGAGGAAGAAGTTCTATGAAAAATGAAGGAAACTAGGGTAGAATTGAGGTGAGGTTTGGGAGACCTATAGGGCATGGATCAGATGGAAAGTGTGATTGCTGGTAAGCTGGCCTACTTCTGGAAGAGATCTACTACATAGAAACTGACAGTCAACTAAGAAAATCAAGCAACCGATGAAATGAGCACATCCTAGGAAAAACAGAGTTTTGCATTAAAATTGGCCTAAACTATGATGTGTAGAAGAAAATGCTGGTAAAAACTGTAAGGAAGGAAAGCATGCAAAAGGAATATTGTAAATCAAGAATTGAACATGATAAAGAAGATCTAAAGTAAAGCAAAACTGGAATATCAACCTACTAGAGAGCTGCAAACACTAGAAGTCCTAGGAATGAGGAAAATCTATGTTTTTGGGGTAGCAAGAGAGTTTTTGCCTCAAATCATGGTCTGAGAGGGAGAAAGAGAGGCCAAGGCACTGTTTATAGCCTTTTGAATCCTTTCTTATCACTTCTTAACCTGCTACAAAAAGCACAAATGGAAACAAGCTACTAAATCATCAAAAGCAACCTATTCTTAACCATAAGAGAAATACATCTAATAGCAAACTAATCTAAAAACTGAAGTAAAGCACACAAGTGCAAGTAAAGAGAAGTTTGGCTACTTGGATTGGGCTCTAACCTAAGAGATTCAGCCCTCTGAGGTAACTCAGTGCTAGCTCAAAAATGGTTCCATCTTCATTATCAAAAAAATAGCAAGATTACATAAAACTGTCAAAAATAGCAAGCTCAAAATTTTAGAAGAGTTTACACAAGAAAAAAGTTGACCCTAGTGAGGCCCTAGGTCTCTCTACTTATACATCTAAAGCTACCAATAGCTTCCTTAAAATCAGGGAGGCTTGGCTCCCAAAACTCGAGATAGATATCAATCATCTTCCACTTGCTCGGCTGCCTTCTAGTGCATGATTCGGCTGCTTGTACTCCAAGCTGAATGAAGGGGAATTCGAAGTGAGGAGGAATAAATGAGAGGGATTCCATCCTATAATTCCTCTCCTCTGTCTACTTTGAGTTATTGCTATAGTTTGACCACTAGATCCTTGACTTTGACCTCGAAATCCATCAATAATTTGTGTTAAATACATGTTAGACCACATGGCATAATAACTAACTCAACTCACCCTATAAGCATAAATATAATCAAAAAATCATACAATAAGCTAAGAGAATGGTTGATTTGACTAGGTTAGGAGGTAAAATGGGCCCATATAATTACCGATTTATGAGGCTCATCATCACCCCCTACTGAAGGTGTTGCTCATCCTCTAAGCAACTTAGTCAATCTTTTCATTTTTTATGGCCTTGGTGGCCTCCCTAGAATTCCAGGCTTCTGATGTGGTCTACTCATGTTCTCTATAAAATCCTGCCTTTCTGTCTATGTCCTTCCACTGCTCCTCCTCTTCTTCTTCTCTTCTACCTTCCAGCATGCCTAATATGAGTGGAGGACTTAGTTTGAGGCCAATCTAGTTGACCTTCAGCCTTTGCATGGAGCGCTTGTACATTGCCACTCTTTTCAATGCCTCCTTTAGCCTCATGGGGGAATGGTATTCCATGATCTACAAGCTGTGGGGTAGGGTGTTCCATCTTCTCATGCATGGATGCACACAGTCCTCCCCAGGTAGCCTAAACATAGCTTTAAAGTGTGCAATGGCTTGTTCCTGATTGGCTAGATATTTAGGGGCAATCTGTGGGTCATTGGCAGGCAAGTTGTGTTTGTTGATGAGTGCCATAGGATCTGATGGCTCAGCTCTTATCATCAATGGTTCATTATGCTCTTTTATTAACAATCTTTTCATTTCTATTGCCCTCAATTCTTCATGGTTCATCCATGATGCCATGGCCATTAATTGCAGATCCCCTAGCTTGGCATTGGGATCCCACACATTCAGGTCTGTGAGGGCCATGTTCTGTAGATGGAACTCTACCATCTTTGCTTTGTCCTCAGAGGTTCATTGGTCACACAAATTCATGAAATGCCTATAGTCTTGGAAAGGCATTGTGCCTCTTTGTGCCAAAGTTTTTATTTGGAATTGAAGCCATTGATACTTCAGATAGAGGCCATAAGATTTGGCTGGTGTTCTACATTGTAATGCTTCTATGGACAAGCTGGCCATGTATGCCAAATGAGTCTCTTTCTCCTGTAGCTACCTCCTTAGTAATTCATTCTCATTCTCAAGGTGGCTTCTTGTAATGGCTTCTCTATCTCTAAGAGCACTCAATTCCCTACCCATTTCCCTGAGTTTGTTTTCCATGTGCCCAATATCCTCAACTCCTTTGGACTTGGATATCTACATCCACCTATGCGTCCTCACTCTCTCTTTTTCCAATTCAAAAACTAGTGGAATTGCAAATTTCTATGGGATTATCTTGCCTCCCTCAAGTAGTCTGTAATAGGAGTCAAGGCTAGGCTAGGGTTCAGGTTCTTGTAGCTCTTGTGCTTCCTCTTTCACCTCTAGTTGTCCTCCTATCTTTTCCTCAAGTTTTTATGTCTCCTATAGTTTGGACAATGTCTCTTGTAGGACTGTTTTAGCCTCCTGTATGTCTGGTTTGGGGTCCTGTAGAATTTCCTTTCCCTTCCATGTAGAAGATCTTGGAGTCCTCCTTTCATAGGTTATGGGTGCCTTGGAAGGAGATTCTTTCAACTTGGAAGATGGTGAATCATCAATGTTAATGGGAGTCTTCGATGAGGGGTGAGGTTTGCCTGTTTTAATTCTGGTACTCTCCCTTGCCTTGAAATACATGGAGGTTTTTCTTTTCCTCTTCTGCTTTTTCTTGATTGGTGTGTTGAAGGTAGCGAGAGCAGCTGCTGCTCCTCTTTCCCAAGTTTTAGGGGACTCTTCTCTTTGTTCTTCCCTCTCTACCTCCTTTTCTCCCTCTTCTGTCTCTTCAACTCTCCCCTCCTCTATTTATTCTCTTTCCTCCTTCCTCTATTGCTTTGCTATGTCACCACTGGCTTCATCTTCTCCTCCTTATTGTTCTCCCTCCTCACTGACAATAGGAACGACATCCTAGGTTAATGCCTTGATGTCATCCTCAGCTGTCATATTTCTAAAAACTTCCCATGCTATAGGGATTGTAAGGGTATGGAGCGCTTCTTCTACTAGGATCTTAATTAGGCCATGGTGAGCTAGCTGCTGTGAATTTCCTGCTTGTACCTTTGTGCTAGATTCAATGAGGGACTGAAGGAGAAAGTAAGGGATACTGAGCTTTTGATGTGCTCGGGTATTCATGCCATATCTCAAATCTTGGAGGATTCTGAAATGATATCCATAAACAATGTTGTGCCTCCCCTCACAAGAAATGTATTTGATCACTTGGTAGCTAGCCTCATCCCAGGGATATGGTATACTAGCCCTCATAATTCCATTTTTGTTTTCAACAGGGGTTTCATTATCTTGGAAAAATTTCCTCTTGGTAGCCTGGCCAATTGGTTTCTCATCTTTACTCCAAGGCAGCCCAAGAGGAAGGGTAGTGACCCTACTGATGAATTTAGGGGTTATTTCAATGGAGAGGCTTCTAATGGTTATAGTAGCATGAGTTCTTGTGTGAGGGACCAGAGAGAGAGAGCAAATTCATGGGCAATTTCATCATCAAACCATCTAAACTTCTCGAAGAAATTCATCCATTTTGCCTTTGTAAATATTTCCACCACTTGAGGATGTGCATGGAGTCTAGTGGAGTTATTAGGCTCTTTTATCATAAATCCCCCTGTCATACTGCCTATACTTCATTGAAAAACCTAATATGGAGGTGGAGACAAAGAATTTTGAGTAGAATAGAAAAATAGAGGGGACTGTATTTTTTTTTTTTTTAATGTATTTCTACCCTCTTAAAGACTCATTTCATCTTCCATTTGAGACCAATTATTTCTCATTTTGATATTAAACAGAGGGAATTCATGAACCCTGCCTCTTTAGATTGAAATTCGTGCCAAAAATCATGTTTTCTCCCTTCAAAACAACTCACTACCCCTCCTGTAGAAGCTCGTTGTCCCTCCTATAGATTTCCTGTAGAAAATGTTGAGAGACAAAATATGGAGGAAATCAACGGAGGATGGTGGATACAAGGCTATGGGGGCATAAGAAAACTACTGTGTGGCTGAGTTATGAGGAGAAATTAAAGAAAAGGTGGTGAGAATGTGCGGAGAGGAGTGCTCATTACCTTTTACGGCTATTTTTGGTTATGAGTGTTGAGCTGGAAAGGTGTACGTTGCCTAGATTAGGAACATTGGTCCCCACCTACTTGGTCATCATGACCTCCCCTCATAATCATCCCCTCATTACTGCATCGGAGTTAACTCTTCTTCCCACTACCTGTCCTTCGCATCTTTTACTTGAGTTGACTGTGCACACGTGTGGGCGACATCTCGGTTAAGTCGAGTCAACTAAATGAAGGTGGCCAAGTTAACTAGCCACCTTTCCCTCTTTTGATTTCAACCATCTTGTTTCCTTTGTATGATTCCTAATTACGCAAATGTAGATAGAGGAGTGACTTAGCTACTTACCTGTAATCTGAGTGTATTTGCTGCCATCGACTGTGAGGTGTTGTGGCTTTCTATGCTACATGACTTCATTTTCTTTTATGCATGCTATCTCTACTTGGTGATATGTTGTTGTGTGTTTTTGTAGGTTCTTATTTTTTTGGAGCTAAGTTGCATGTGCCTTTTAAACCTTTAGATGTGTTGCTGGTGCTGGACTTCTATGGGATCAGCTGCTACAGTAATTCCTACAAGGAGCTCATGTAGCTGCTTCTCCCCTTGAAACTTCAACTATTTCCTTGTGCTTGGAGCTCGAGAATGATGCCTGAGGTGGAGATGAATGATGGAGGGATAGTAGGTAAGCTGTAGGTAAAGTAATGGTGTCTTTTCCTCCTTCTATTTTTGTTTTTTTTTTGAAACTGAAAAACTATTTTCTATGTTTTTTCTTGGAAAGGAAAAAAATAATAATGATTCTTGGAGTGTGATGCAGACTTGGAAATGATGGAAAGGAGGTTTGAAGATGGTAAGAGGGATTATAGGTTCCTTATGAATCTTTTCTTGATCCTCAAACTACCCCCTGTAGACACTTTTGGCTCTTTGTAATTTTGACAGGAGCCTCCTATAGAAAAAATAGAGCCTCCTGTAGAAAACACAGTTTTGGAAGAAGAGGTACAGCGGGGTGAAAGAGATGCCAAAAATGATGGAGGAAGGTGTAGAGAAGATGAGATGGATGCTGGTATGAATTTCAGGGTCCCCTTGGGACCTTCTTCTGCTCCCTGTAGTCCTCCTGCAAACCTGTAATGCAATAACAATTCATTTTCTTTCTCTCTTTTTTTTTTTTGAAAACAACTAGGGTACCTCAAAGAGGTTTTCACCTTAATTACCTACCCTAGGCACCTCCAAGGGAGGTTTTCACCCAGAGATCTTATTCCCCCCCCCCCCTCTTTTTGACATCATTAGGTCGCCTCAGAAGAGGTTTTCAACCCAATGATGGGATTCAAGCGCCTCATGGAGGTTTTCACTTGAGTCCTTATTTTTTCTCTTATTTATTCAATGAGTGGGCGAAGTGGAAGCTAAGACACGCTCCACTACCATCACTGTTTTATTCAAATCTTCAATAAACTCTCGCTTGGAGAGGGGTTTCTTGTAGACTTTCAACTGATGTCCATTGACAAGCATGGGGATGGCTTCATCATCAATGGTTCTGATTAGAACTGAACAATTGTCATTGCATTTCTCCATAGTGTAGGGTCCCATCCATCTTGTCCTCAGCTTGCATTTAAAATTATTATATCTTGAATCATAGAGTAGTGCCCAATTTCCCTCTTAGAATTGCTTCTCCCTAATATTTCTATCATGCCATATCTTTCTCTGAAGTTGAACTACCTCTGTATGGAGAAGGGCTTGCAATCTGTATTCATCCAATCCATTGAGCTAAAGTAATCTCTCCTTCTATGCATGGCTGAGGTCTAGGTCCAGTTGAGCTACCATCCTTAGGGTATTGAATTCAAATTCTATTGACAACAAAGCCTTCTTCCCATAGACCAGTTCATAGGGTGTGAACCTGGTGGTGGTCTTCCATGTTGTGTTGTAGGCCCAAGTGGCCTCAACTAATCTGTCTACCTAGTCTTTTCTATTGCTGCTCACTACCTTGGTTAGGATCCCTTCCAATGCTCTGTTAGTGACCTCCACTTGCCCATTGGCTTGTGGATGGTAAGGAGTGGAAGTCATGTGCTTGATCTTATGATGTGTGAGCAAGTCTTCAATCAGTTTGGAAGTGAACTGACTACCTTGGTCTGTGACCAACTCTCTTGGATACCCAAGCTTGTAGAATATGTTTTCCCTCAAAAACTCAGCTACTTTTTACTTTGTCACTGCTTTGATTTCTTTTGTCTCCACCCACTTTGTCAGGTATTTGGTGCATACAATGATGTACTACTTCTGCTTTGAAGGGGGGCTGATAGGCCCCACAAAGTCCATGCCCCACTTCTCAAATGGCTCAAGGGTCACTTGAGGTTGCATGGGAATTTCATCCTTTGGAGTGGGTTTCCCCATCCTATAACACCTATCACACTGGCTCATATATCTCCTTACATCTTGATGAAGAGTGGGCCAGTAGTAGCCTGCTTGCAATATCTTGAAGGCAGTTCTTTTTGTTGCAAAATGCCCTCCACAAGGCCCATCATGACAGGTCAGGAGGATGTCAAAGACTTCCTCCTCCCTGAAACATATTCTCAAGATCTGATCTGGGCCAAGTTTGAATAGATTGCCTCCAATCCAGGTGAAAGGGGCACTTTTCCTTACTATCTTTCTCTTCTCTTTTAAGGATAGGTGTGGTGGGAACTGTGTTCAAACCAAGTAGTTTTCTATATCAAAAAACCATGGAGAGAAAATTGATATAGCAAATAGGTGTTCATCTAGAATTTGGTCATACACCATTCCTTCTTCACCTGCAGGCAAATTTACTCTAGACAAAAAGTTAGCAACAACATTCTCTTTACCAGGCTTATCAATAATGGTGAGATCAAACTGTTGCAGTAAAAGAAACCATCCAATAATGCAAGCATTTACATCTGGTTTGTTTATTAAATATCTAATTGTAGCATGATTAGTGTGCACAAAGGTTTGATATCCTGTGATATAATGTCTGAACTTGTTTAAGGAATGCACGACAGCTAGGAGTTCGTTCTCGGACAAGATATAGTTTAACTCTGCCTTTGACAAGTTTTTGCTTATAAATTATATGGCATAAGGTAACTTTTCATCAATTTTTCCTAACGCTGCTCCTATTGCTTTGTTCAAGGCATCTGTGTGAATATGAAAGGGTAGGGCCCAGTTTAGACCTCTGAGAATTGGGGCAGTCACTAGCTTGCTCTTCAAGGTATCTAGGGCTTCTTGATAGTTTTCCAACCATATGAACTCAACATCTTTGCCTATGAGGCCAAACAAAGGAGAGGCTAGCTTGCTGAAGTCTTTAATGAATCTCCTATAATATCCATCTAAGCCTAGGAAACTTCTAACATCTCTCACCTTTTGAGGAGGTGGGACCCTTTGGATGATGGCAATTTTGTTGGGGTCCACCTGCAGTCCTTGTTGAGATATTGCATGACCTAGCACGGTCCCTTCAGTCATAAAAAATTCACATTTTTCCAGACTAAGGGACAGGTTCATCTCAATACACTTATCTAGAACTTTTCCTAGGTTAGATAAAGCTTCCTGAAAGTCAGAGCCATAAGGAGTAAAATCATCCATGTATATTTCGACTGCATCATGAACCAGTTCAGAAAATATACTCAATACCGCTCTTTGGAAAGTCACTGGAGCGTTGCACAAACCAAAAGGAAGGACCCGATATGCAAAGGTACCCCAAGAACAAGTGAAAGTGGTCTTATCTTGGTCCTCTAGGCTGATTTGAATCTGATTGTACCCGCTAAACCCATCTAGGAAGGAGAAAAACTTTTTCCCTGCCAAACCGTCTAACACTTGATCTATGTAAGGTAAAGGAAAATGGTCCTTTTTGGTGGATTTGTTTAATTCCTGATAGTCGACACAAATTCTCCACTTACCATTTTTCTTTGGCACTAGCACCAAAGGAGAGACCTATTCACTGTCAGAGATGGGATAGATGACCCCTACATCAAGCAATTTCTGCAGTTCTTCCTTAACAATATCTTTAAGTGTTGGGTTCATCCTCCTTTGAGGCTGCCTAACTGGCTTTCAATCTTCCTTGATGTATATATGATGAGTACATACTGAAGGGTGCACTCCCTTCATCTCCTTATAACTCCAGGAAAAGGAATCTAGATGGTTTCTCAGTATGTTGCATAACTCCTTCCCATGGGAAGTAGATAGGGATGGATTGATTTTCAATGTTCTTTCTGGGCCGAACTCTAGATTTTTAACATGGAGAGAAATAGGTTTGGCCACATAGAGATCAGTTGAGGGGTTGTTTTGGGTTTCTCTTACTATGTCTTCTAATGGTGATACACTAGGAGGTGGATTCTGAATCAAATTTTCAATCATATCATCCTCATCTTGTGGTTTTCCCCCCATGGCGATTTCTACTATACAAAGTGGTGCAGAATAAACTTCATCCTCATCCTCCTCCAACCAGAGAGGTAGATCATGTTTTAGCAGAGGTTGGGCAGGAGGATATAGGATTAACTTCTTGGACATGTGCCCTTTCTTTATGGTCATGTTCCCAACGCGGCAGTTGATGTAGGCATCGACTGTAGCCAACCAGGGTCTTCCCAGAATGAGAGGATACCTAGTGAGCTTTTCCTTTGGCTGGAGAACTAAGAAATCTGCGGGGTACTCCCAAGAATCAATGGAGACTATCACATCTTCAACAATCCCCTCAAGGGTCACTATGGAGTGGTCTGCTAGCTGCAGCATTGTCGTGGTCTTCCTCAAGGAGCCTTGGAGGTTAAGTTTGAACATTGTGTCCTTTGTCATCACATTAATGGCAGCTCCCAGATCAATCAAGGTATGTGGGACCATTGTGCCATTGATGTGGACATCAACTACTGGGCTTCCAGGGTCTAGATATTTTGGACAGATTATCTGCCCAAGGCCTATTTTGAGGAAGTGGTATCTTCACACATAAATGTTTCAATTCTTCTAGGAGTTTAGTCTCTTCTGGGGTAGGCTGGATTGTCATGAATAGTCTCTCAGGAAAGGGTGGATTTGCTTTAGGTTCACTTTCCTCTTTATTTTCCTCAACCTCCCTGGGTGGAGGTTGGCTATCTGGGAGAACTTTCCCGGATCACAAGTTAATTTCTTGAATCTCCAGAGCATAAGTTGGGCATGATGGTTCCCCACTATACACTTGTTGAGCCTGCCTGTTGTTCGGGTTCGAATTTGGCTGGGCAGGCATTTAGGGTTTCCTTGGTGGAGAAGAAGGTAATGGTTGTGGTTAGGCAGGTGGTGGAGGTAGAATAGTGGGAGGAGAGTTGCATTGGGGCCTCCACCCCTAATGAGATGCATTCCACTGAGGTTGCAGCTGAGCAAAGGATTGAAATGAATGGGTGGCTGGTTGGGCATGATATTGAGATGTGAAGGACCAAGGAGGAGGCGTGGACTAGGAAGGATGAGTAGGGGGGGCAAGAAGGTATGGAGGTGACTTGGTTGGGGTTGTAGTATGCCTGAGATGTCCCTTGCATCCCCTGCTGGTATGGTATAGGTTCATGCTGCCTCCTTTGGCTTATGTAATAGATCTGTTCAGTGACTCCTTCGACCCCTTGGTATACAACTTTAAGTCCAGGCAAGGAAGGGCACTTATCTGTAGAATGATCTTCTTCACAGACTGAACAAACCTCTATAGAGTTCAATGGGCATTCATTCCTAGGATGCCTCCTAGTGCATCTAGGGAAAAAAATGGCCAGAGATCTCTCTACTTCCTCTTGCTTTATTTTGATATGTAAGGTATCCATTTGCATGGCAAGAGTTTGTAGCATCTCACTCTTCAAGTATTCCAACATGTTTCCAATTTCACCTTTAATGGATGAATTGGAAGAAGAGGTACTAGCTATGGGTTGACTCCTCCTACCTTTCTTTCTGGCTGCTCTAGAATGGTCTCTAAAAATAGTCTTTATGTCCTCATAGGATAGTTGGTAGATGTATCCCCTGGCTAGTAGATGGAGGGTGTCTAAAAGGTCTTCCTGAATTCCCCTGAGTAGGACCAACTTCAGAGACTCATGGTCAAGTGTACACCTGGCCCTTTTGTAACTGAGTTGGAACCTCTCTTCATAGTCTTCCAGGGACTCATCACTTCCTACGGTCGTTCATAAGATTTCTTCTTTAGTATCTTTTGACCTAAAATAGTCTCGATACTTGTTGTTAAAGGCCTGCTACATCTGAGCCCAAGTTGTGATGCTATTGTTAGGTAATCCCATGAACCAGCGTACTGTTGCGTCCTTGAGAGTAGAAGGGAACAGTTTCAACTTTTGCTCGTCTTCTGCATAGTCATAAGTTTGACAGATGACAACAAATTCGAACAAGAAGGTGTCAGGATCTTCTGTAGTCAGACCATGGAAGTGAGGTATGGTTGAAGGACTTATATTCTTCATTTTGGTGTCCCCACTGGTCTCCCTAATGGGGAAGGTACCCTCTATTCTCTCTCCATTTCCCCTAGCATTTCCGTTTTCATCCATTGGCTCCAGAGGAATGTTTTCTTCTTCTTCTTCCCCTATAGGTTCTTCAAATATATCTAGATGTTCACCTAAGGGTTCTTCTTGATTGCAACCACCGAAGAAGAGAGAAGGTTGGCTGTGTGAAGCAGTGGGAGTGTTGGGCAAAAATTTTCCTAAGTTATCTCTACTCCTACAAGGCATGAAAGGAAATATTTTTGGTTGGTTTTCCATTTATTTTTCCCCACACTAAAAGTACCTGCAGAAATTGAAATTGTGATTGAACAAAACAAATTGCAACTAGCTGAAATGAACTTGCTGAATCGAAATTTGCAGAATTGAAAAGGAAAGCAAGGAAATGCAGAACTAAAAGAAAAGAAATGACTAGTATACTTTTGTCGAAATAAACTATTAGCAGAATGTTGCAATAAGAAATAGAAGAAAGCAGTAATCACAGAATAATATGACACTTCCCCAACAACGGTGCCAAAAAGTGGTGAGCGCCAATATTGCAGCAAGGATGCTACAACTCCTGGGCTGCCAACTTTACTTTTATCAACCTGGTAGTTCATAACAAACTTGGAAGTGTTAGTGTTGTATGCACAAGTACTAGTTCTCATTGTAGGTTGTCACTTGGCCAGCTAGTGCGAGATCACTAGGAGCTCAAGCCAACTTCTATAGATTTTAGAAGAAGCTCTTATGTGATGAAAGGAAAGAAAGATTACTCTATACATACTATTCTAACTACAGAAAAGGAGAAAGACTGGAATGTAAAGCAAAACCTAGTAAACCTTAATTAACAAGATAATTCTACTTTTTCCAAAAATACTATGAAAAAAATGAAAGAAATTCCATTACCTACTTAAGGAAGTAAAACACATTTAACTATGCTATTTCTGGAAGTAAATAAGCAAAAAACATATTTTTGGATTTTTATGTGTTTTTATGTGAATTTAACATGCATCTAATTTATTGTGTGTGAGTGTGGCCGTGAACAAGTGGCGTTAGAGGGAAGTTTTGGAGATTGGGAGGATCTAGGATGGTGTGGATGGGTTTTAGGAGGTCTTAGGTGGCCTTCTGGAGGCTTTCCCCACACTCGACCTTCAAAAGAAAGCCTACAGGAAAAACTACAAGAGGACACAGGGAAACTACAGGAGGAAAATAGGGAAACTACAGGAGGCCTACAGGAGGAGGCCGAGAGCAATTTTTGCTTTTTTGAGGGTGTGAGAGTGGGTGGAAAAGGTTGATGAAGGTTGGAATGAGATGTTAGGGCACCTAATGCCTCTCATGAATCACCAGGAGAGAGAAAGATGATTGGGTTTGCTCAAGGAGAGAGGAAGAAGTTCTATGAAAAATGAAGGAAACTAGGGCAGAATTAAAGTGAGGTTTGGGAGACCTATAGGGCATGGATCAGATGGAGGGTGTGATTTCTGGTAAGCTAGCCTACTATTAGAAGAGATCTGTTGCATAGAAACTGACAGTCAACCAAGAAAATCAAGAAACTAATGAAATGAGTGCATCCTAGGGAAAATAGAGTTTTGCATTACAATGGCCTAAACTATGATGTGTAGAAGGAAATGCTGGTAAATGCTATAAGGAAGGAAAGCATGAAAAAGGACTATTGTAAATCAAGAAGTGAACATGATAAAAAAGATCTAAGGCAAAGAAAAACTGGACTATCAACCTACTAGAGAGCTGCAAACACTAGAAGTCCTAGGAATGAGGAAAATCTGTGTTTTTGGGGCAACAAGAGAGTCTTTGCCTCAAATCATGGTCTGAGAGGGAGGAAGATAGGCCAAGGCACTATTTCTAGCCTTTTGAATCTTCTTTGATCACTTCCTAACCTACTACAGTAAACACAAATGGAAACAAGCTACTAAATCATTAAAAGCAACCTATTCTTAACCATAAGAGAAATACATCTAACAACAAACTAATCTACAAACTAAAGTAAAGCATACAAGTTCAAGTAAAGAGAAGCTTGGTTGCTTGGATTGGACCCTAACCCAAGAGCTTCAGCCCTCTAAGGTAACTCAATGCTAGCTCAAAAAGGATTTCATATTCATTATCAAAAAAATAGCAATATTACATAAAACTATCAAAAATAGTAAGCTCGAAATTTGAGCAGAGTTTACACAAGGAAAAAGTCAACCCTAGTGAGGCCCTAGGCCTCTTTACTTATACATATGAAGCTACCAACAACATCCTTAAAATTAGGGAGGCTTGGCTCCCAAAACTTGAGATAACTATCAATCATCTTCCACTTTCTCGGCTGCCTTCTAGTGCATGATTTGGCTGCTTGTACTCCGAGCTGAATGAAGGGGAATTCAAAGTGAGGAGCAATAAATGAGGGGGATTCCCTCCTATAAGTCCTCTTCTCTGTCTAATTTGAGTTATTGCTACAGTTTGACCACTAGATCCTGTTGAAAAGTGTGCAACAAGAAATGCTTGTTGAGAATGCAACAAGATGATGGAGCTTAGTGGAAAGGAGTCGCCTTCACTAAGTGGGCCCGCAGGCAAATTATGGCGCAAGTTCTAGTTCTGGATCCCAGCAGGGATGATAACAGTAGGAGTGACCATAGCAGGGATGATCACAGTAGGAGTGACCACAGTATGGGTGATCACAGTATGGGTGATCACAGTATGGGTGATCACAGTATGAGTGATCACAGTATGAGTGATCAAAGTCTATTTTTAGACTGGCTGTCAAAAATAGAAAAGTCAAATATTATTGTCTCATAATAATATTTGGACTATAAACTTGATCTTATTCTCTTGGAGCACTTCAGGATGAGCTACGGATGTGGTACATGCAAATCCCAAAAGGAAATACATGGTTACCTATGGGATGACTAATATTTGCATGCAGGACTTCAGTTAGAACTCAAGTGAGTTGAGTTTAGTGGACTGGAGGTGCAGTTGATGGAGTTGTGTTCAGTTTAACTTTGTTAAACTAGTTGTATTTAGTCTAACTGATAAATATACTAATGATGAGTTGTTAAACTAATTATTAACTCATAATGCAACTATAGAATACATCAGTTAACTCAGTTGCATGTGAGTGCATGTTCAGTTCAGCAGGGATAGGTGTTAGAGGATCAGATTGCTATCAATTGTGACTATAGTTGTGCATGATGATTTGCACAATCAGAGGGATTGAGTATGCCAATGAATTGGCCAATACCAAGAATTGTAGCCTGTGCTCACGTCCAACACAGTGTGAGTGATTCTTTGCAGGTGAAATACGAGTTTGGTAAACCATTCTCATCAGTTCTTGAGCAGGTATTGAGCTGGAGAGGCAAGCAAGCAGCGGGGGAGATTTGGAGATCAGATCTGAGTTGTATTGTGTGTAACAGGTGGAGCTGGTATTGGATTGCTTGTGATAAGCATTGTACTTTGTATTGTTACATGATTCAATCACTATAATATACAAATAGTTGGGGTTTTTAGCGAGATGCTTTCCCGGGGAAAATACTGTGTTGATATGTGTGATTGATGCTTCTATGTACGCCTGTGAATGTTTCTGCTTCTGTAAATTGATGATCAACGTAGAGAAGGTTATGTATTATGCATGTTCCACTTATAAGTGTATAATCAGGATAATATATGTGAATATGTGTCATATTATTCAAAATTTCTACATGGTATCAGAGCTGCTTGATTTGTAGAAGAGATTTTTACAGGATATCAAGCGAGGATTGATCATCAGATCTATTATTCATAAAGTGTTTACATTTTATTTCTTCAGGCAGAGTCTGTAATCGGGCTAGGTAGCCTCTAGATTCATCCTTCTTTTGGAAGGTGAGATATCTGGTGAATGCCCAGACAGTCGATCTCTGTACAAGAAATACCTTGTTCTCACGAATTCTAGATCGAAAGCAGTTGAGTTTTGAGCTGGTGGAATTTGGATTTAATTCCAAAGAAAGAGATAAACTCAGAAACATTAATTGTGAGAATGGAGACAGTATTCCCCAGTATCTCACGAAGTTCGCCCAATGCCGGGATGAGCTGGGAAGTGTGGGGGTGACTGTCGGATGAGGATGCTGAATCTAGCACTCCTTGACCTTCCTAAGAGTTGGCATAGCTACCAGGACTTGGTGAATGGAAGGGAGAAATTGTTAGGATGGGAGAGACTTTGGTCAGATCTTGAGAAGGAGGAGATTAGATAGAGCACCAGAGACGGTTCTTCATCCATGCAGGATGAGGAGAACTGTGCCTTAGCGAGTAAGGTAGAGAAGGGGAAGGAGAAGGTTTCTCTTTCTGAATCTTGTTCTTCCAATGATGGGAAGAAGGTTGAAAAATCGAAAGTGCAATGCTTTCATTGTCATGATGGAGACTTGGTGGTTGAGAGGGAGCATATATTACCTCTCAACATGCAGAGCCAGAAGAAGTCTCAGACGATTGTGGAGGAGCCATGGTTGGTGCAACAGCTTCATGAGGTTGTGGAGGAGCCACAACAGGGGAAGCTGAGAGGAGATCGAGTAGAGACATCTACTCATCCAGAGACCTCCAATAGGGGGAAACTTCGAGCCAGGTGGGCTGAGGGATCACATGCAACCATACCTCCAGGTAGGAGATGGGGAGATATAGAGTGATCATCCTAAGGAGGAGGGGCAGGATCCTTGAGGTACCCAACCTCTTGGATGAGACCTTGCTACGGGAGCCCCAATGTGTAGTAGCAGGAACTGATTGATTGGGTAGAGACAGATGAGGATGGAACGGCAGAGAGAGTGACAGTGCAGGGAATCCCAGGACAGTGCATAGCTAGCAGGCTGCAGTAATGCGAGAGGCACAAGTGTTTTGCACAGTGCTAAGTGGAACAGAGAGGTGTGCAATGGTGCGAGATGCATGGAGATGTTGTAGTAGCACAGATGTCAGAGAGGGAGCACTTGTCAGCAGCAGGTAGAGCTTCAACATCAGAGGGTGTTTCTAGCCCAACAGGGAGGTCAGTTGGGAGGTGCAGTGTGGATGCAATGCTGGGAGATAGAACTAGCAGTAGCACAGATGTAGTCAGAGATAAAAGTGATAGAGGCCAGAGTAGTCAGATACTGAAGAGCACAGAGATGCAGAGTTTTTAGTCGACAAAGGCAATAGCAGTCAGAGACTTTCATGACAGAGAAAGTGGACCGGCCAGATGTGTTGCATGGAGAACATTCCAGAGTTACAGGATCGGGTTTGAGAGGAAGCCTTTCTTGTTGAGAGGGAGTGTTGAAAAGTGTGCAACAAGAAATGCTTGTTGAGAATGCAACAAGATGATGGAGCTTAGTGGAAAGGAGTCTCCTTCACTAAGTAGGCCCTCAGGCAAATTATGGTGCAAGTTCTATTTTTGGATCCCAGCAGGGATGATCACAGCAAGAGTGACCACAGCAGGGATGATCATAGCAAGAGTGACCACAACAGGAGTGATCATAGTATGGGTGATCACAGTATGGGTGATCATAGTATGAGTGATCACAGTATGAGTGATCAAAGTCTATTTTTATATTGGCTATCAAAAATAGAAAAGTCAAATATTATTGTCTCATAATAATATTTGGACTATAAACTTGATCTTATTCTCTTGGAGCACTTCAGGATGAGCTACGGATGTGGTACATGCAGATCCCAGAAGGAAATACGTGGTTACCTATGGGATGACTAATATTTGCATGTAGGACTTCAGTTAGAACTCAAGTGAGTTGAGTTTAGTGGACTGGAGGTGCAGTTGATGGAGTTGTGTTCAGTTTAACTTTGTTGAACTAGTTGTATTTAGTCTAACTGATAAATAGACTAATGATGAGTTGTTAAACTAATTATTAACTCATAATGAACCTATAGAATACATCAGTTAACTTAGTTGCATGTTAGTGCATGTTCAGTTCAGCAGGGACAGGTGTTAGAGGATCAGATTTCTATCAGTTGTGACTATAGCTGTGCATGATTATTTGCACAATCGGAGGGATTGAGTATGCCAATGAATTGGCCAATACCAAGAATTGTAGCCTGTGCTCACGTCCAACACAGTGTGAGTGATTCTTTGTAGGTGAAATACGAGTTTGGTAAACCATTCTCATCAGTTCTTGAGCAGGTATTGAGCTAGAGAGGCAGGCAAGCAGCAGGGGAGATTTGGAGATCCGATCTGAGCTATATTGTGTGTAACAGGTGGAGCTGGTACTCGATTTCTTGTGAAAAGAATTGTACTTTGTATTGTTACATGATTCAATCACTATAATATACAGATAGTTGGGGTTTTTAACGAGATGCTTTCCCCAGGAAAATACTGTGTTGATATGTGTGGTTGATGCTTCTATGTACGCCTGTGAATGTTTCTGCTTCTGTAAATTGATGATCAACGTAGAGGAGGTTATGTATTATGCATGTTCCGCTTATAAGTGTATAATCAGGATAATCTCTATGAATATGTGTCATATTATTCAAAATTTCTACAGATCCTTGACTTTGACCTCGAAATCCATCAATAATTTGCATTAAATACATGTTATACCACATGGCATAATAACTAACTCAAATCACCCTATAATCGTAAATATAATCAGAAAAGCGTACAATAAGCTAAGAGAATGGTTGATTTGACTAGGTTAGGAGGTAAAATGAGCCCATATAATTACCCATTTATGAGGCTCATCATTAAGCTTCCAATCTCATAGAAATCTCTAATGCTTCAGCCTATGTGCCAATTTTCTATTGTGATAGCAACAATATCAGATGGGGTATCAACGAAGAAATGTACCAATCCCTATGTTGATCATCTATGATCAATGTATTATCCTGTTGTAGCAAACATTTCAACCTATAGTCAAAGTCCCACGTGGACTCTTTCACCTTCTGTTGGATCTCCTTAACCTATGTTACTGACTGGGCCTGTGACTTAGGCTTCTTGAATTCATTATTGAGTTCTTTCTTTGTCTCATCTAGTGTTAAATTTGGATGACTCGAACAATACTTAATATACCAACTTAGCACTCTATCATGTAGTACTGTAACTAGTTGTGCTTTATTCAGATCATCATCTATAACCTGTTGTGACTTCCACACGGCATCTACTACAAACCAAAACTCTTCAGGGTCTTCTGTCCCCAATCCTCTGAATATGGTCATCTTCAGCGAGTTGCCATATTGAATAGTGGAGGTGGAGGTGGTGGAGGTGTAGGTGTAGGTGTGTGAGATGGAGGTGGAGTGGATGGATGTGGTATCCTCGTGATACCCTGTCTTACTATTTTTATCACACCTAGATGTGTCCTCAGAACACTACATTATTTGTCACTATCAGATGATCCCAACAAAAGACTATATTCCACACTTGAATCTATGTCTCTTTTAAAAGTTTTTCCGCTTCGCGTAGCTCTCGTCAGATCTCTTTTAAACATTAATTTAATGGCATAACTATTTTCTCGTGCAATAACATTTTAATCCAAGTCTTCAATGATTTCAGATACTTACCTCTAGTTCCTATGAAGAATCATCATTCAACTTCACTATAACCTACAGATGTATCGATCATGAACTCAGTGATGAATCCACCCAAAATGCTATCGATCTAATAGTCGAAAACCCACGCGATCTTATTTTCTAAAGCTTCTAGATGCCTTACCAACTCTGGATTCCACACAATAGGGTTGTCCAATTTCCATGTGTCTTGGCTATTTGCCAATTTCGATAACAACTAGTGTAATTTGCACGGAAAAGAGCAAAAGAAAATTTTGTGCTCGTCTATATACAAATATTTATTCAACTATTCTTCGTTTGACAGATGTGTATACTTGTTTTCCTGAGCTGCAAATTCTTCTAGTTTCCAATTTACCCACTTCTTTATTTCTTTCTTAGTTGGTAACCATTTATTCAACATCACACATTCCTCATATAGATCTAGGTCTTGGCAATGGAACCATTTGTTGGCTTGAGGGGTCCTGACCCAGGTTTAGAGTTAGTTGTTCCAACCAACAAAACCCTAAATTTTGGCCCTTTTGGCAACAAACCACGTAGCGCAGACTGCAGTCTCACCCGAAGTAGTATTGGGGGATGACAAAACTAGGTTTATGCATCTAGAGGCTTGTGTGATGGGTTTCTGTTACTTCTAGGGCCTTATCCCAATCTTCACGAACCCTGACCCTTAAAATGTAGAAATCATAGTAACTTATAGAAACAAAATCTAACCCTTCGCGGAACACTTTAAACATTAATAACTTTATGTAAACTATTAGATCTACTACATTCATGCACCAATTAAGTGTTTCTTCAGATAAATGTAGAAAATAGAGCAAATATACATAATTTACATAAATAAATATAAAGGCATAGATACACAATGATTGCTCCAAAACCAATCTTTATTGATATAATCTTTCTGTTACAGACTCTTCTTCCTTGCACACACAACTGCGAGGGCCCGCACAATTAGCTTGCAGACTTACCAAGGTCTTTGAGCACACAGTTGTAGGAGCATTCTCCTTTGCCTAAGTACATGAAATAGACTTTCCTCCCTCAAACTACTTGCCCATATAATGATCTTCAATTACTTACTTACTTCCTATGACTTGCTAATACTCCGTTATATAGTTTCTTCCATTACAATGCCATGGTTCATGAATCACGAGTAGGTCACAAAACATCCTATCTTCTAACAAACTAATGGACTAAAGTCCCTTTGAATCCTATGACCTTTATGCTCTTCTCCCTAAAAATATAGAGACTTTATACATATAACAAAATTAGTTACAAAATTTACCCCAGGGGACCCTGTCCTAAAAAAATCAAAGCATAAGAATGAATATCAACAAGGATGGAAGGGAAATTACAAAGGTAAAGGTAAATGACAACCTAAGAGAACAAGGACCCAGAATTCAAATGATAAAGAAAATGTGGCACCCCAAAAGAGGTTTAATGCAACTAGATAGAGACATGGGTTGCAGCAGTAGCATAGAGGTGTTGGTACTGGTCGATTGGAGTGTTGTACATGCGATAAGGAGCACCTTAAGAGATATTTTACACAGAATAAGGGTGGTAGGCCTGAGATATATAGTGTGCATGAGGCACATACTGTTTGGGATGTTGGTTAGAGTATTTTGCGTATCTATGTAGCAATGGACAATAGGAAGGCAAACCATCAGGTATCTATCATTGAGATGGATGGTAAGATTTGTGATCAAGTTACTTCTGTTTTGATTGGCCCTGGATCTAATTATAGCTATCTTAGTCCTGACTTGGTGGATAAGTGTGCTTTGAGTAAGGAATTTCATGCATAGTCTTGGTTAGTGCAGTTGGCTGTAAGTACAAAGGATCGAGATCATCATTGGGTAAGAGCTTGTGAATTTGATTTAAATGGTATGCCTACCATAGCACATCTAAACATATTACCATTGGGATCATAGAATATGTTGTTGGGCATGGATTGGTTGTATCTTCATAGAACCAAGGTAGACTGCTATGAAAAATCCATTGAGTGTGTTGATGAAAATGGGGAACCAAGAGTCTTGCAGGGTAAGAAGAAAGCCACATCAGTTAGGATGGTGATAGCTATGCAAGCAAAGTGTAGCCGCATGAAAGGGTGTATGTTGTTTGCAATAGAAATTTCTAGTGACAAGGGTAAGTAGGTTGAGGATGCAGATGTGTTAAGCAGGTACCCAGTTCTACAATAGTTCAATGATGTATTTCCTGAGGCTATTTCAGAGTAGCCACCTCACAGGGAGGTAGAATTTTCTATTGAGTTAGTGCTAGGGAAGGCTCTGGCATCAAAAGAAACTTACAAGATGAGCACACCTAAGTTGGTTGAGTTAAAACTACAGTTGAAGGAAATGTTGGACAAGGGATACATTAGGCCAAGTGTATCACCTTGGGTCACACCAATATTGTTTGTGAAGAAGAAAGATGGTACTCTTAGATTGTGCATTAACTACACGCAGTTGATCAAAGTGACTATCAAGAACATGTACCCTTTATCGAGGATTGATGACTTGTTCAATCAACTTAAGGGAGAAACAATGTTCTCGAAGATCAATCTGTGATCTGAATACCATCAGGTACACATCAAAGAGGAGGAAATTTACAAGACTGCATTCAGGACCGGGTATGGGCATGATTAGTTTGTTGTAGTTCCATTTGGCATAACTAATGCTCGAACTACATTTATGTGTTTGTTGAATAGTGTGTTGCATCTGTATTTGGATAAGTGTGTTGTTGTGTTCATTGATGATATATTGGTATATTCTAAAAATGAGGAAGAACATGTCGAACATCTATAAACTCTGTTGAGGTTGTTGAGGGAGCATCAATTGTATGCTAAGCTCAATAAGTTTAGTTTCTTTTAGACCGAGGTACATTACTTGGGGCATGTGGTATCCAAGGAGGGAATTGCAGTAGATCCGGAGAAGATAAGAAACATCATGGAGTGGTTAGCTCCTAAGAGTGTGGATGAGGTGAGATCTTTCATGGGATTGGCAGGATACTATAGGAGGTTCATTAGGAAATTCTCACATATTTCTTTTGATGAGCACCAATATTGCAGCAAGAATGTTGCAACTCTTGGGCTACCGGCTTTACTTTATCAATCCGGGGTTCGTACAAACTTGGAGGTGACAGTGTTGTATACACAAGTAAAAGTAATTGTTTTTCCTTTTGTCATTGTTTAGCTGGTGAGAGACCACTAAGGTTTGCAAGTCCATAGATTTAGAAGAAGCTTGGTTCCTTGATGAAAGAAATAGAAATTTACTCTAAGAGAGAATTGATCTACTGCAATAATGAAAAAGACTGAAATTCAATGCTAAGGCACACCATTTCCTAATTAATTGCTAAGAGCTATGCTTTACAATGATGCTAAATTATCATGAACAAAATGCTACTATCCTAAGCATGGAAGTTGAAAACATCAAAAACAACTATTATGCATATAAAGGACTGTAATAAATCTATTTTTTCTTTTTGTGCTTTCCATGAAAAATCAAGTGTGCAAACTAATCTATTTTGGTGATGTGGAAGGTGGTTCAGGGATGCTGATGGATGGTTGGGAGGTTCAAGATATGGTTTGAAGGTTTTGGGGCCCCTTGGGTGACCTTGGGAGGCTTCCTAGAGGTTTTCCCTCAATTCTGCCTCAAAACAGGCCATTACAGGAAAACCTATAGGATGTACCAGAAACCTACAAGATTCCCTGTATTTCTACAGGATGTAGCCGTGAGCAAAACGATGGGTGTTGGAGGTGATGGAAGGCTTAAGAAAGGTGGTTGGTGGGTGGAATGGAGTGAGAAGAGGCTTAGGATCACTCAGAGCCTAAAACCAAGTTTAGGATATGGTTGGATTCACTCAAAATGCTTGAGGAAATTTCTATGTAAGATGATGGAATTGGTGAAGGTTTTGATGAAAAAAAGGAATGCCTATGGGTGGATGAAGTTGGAAGGTGATTTATTGCTATGAGATCTCTATTACTTCTAAAGTGCCTGCTCTACATCAAACATGTGTAATTTCCAAAAAGTCATGTAAACAAGAAGAATTCTCATGAACTAGAAAAGCAGAATTTAATGAACTAACTGTCAACCTTATGCATGAAGAAATTGTTGAATAACATGTAATCATGGATGAGATCTACTGCAAGAATGAAGATAGAAGAGATGGCAATGAAATCGTACTTTGAAAAACTGATCAATGCTAGTTTAAGTACAACAAACTCTAAATATCATGAAAGAAATGGAAATCTGTCTTTTTGGGCTGTATAAGGGTATTTTCCCCAAATCATGATCCCAAAAGGAAGAAGTGAGGCCAAGACACCTACTGACATCTTTTTCGAGCCTCTTTTATTCTTTCTAACATGCTACTAAAGTAATGCACAAATGGAAGCAAACTAATAAACAATTAATCAAATCTACACTACTTGCAATGAAATACTTCTAAAAACAGTTTAACCATGAATCTATGAAACTAAGCTAAGCATAAAGATATAGGAAAAGGAGTCTTTTTTGTTAGGGTTGGGCCCTAACCCAAGAGCTTCAGCCCTCTGAGTTAACTTAGTATTGAATCAAGAACAAATTCATTCTTATTACCAAAATAGAAAATTACATCAAAAAGTCTTCCACAAGTCTGGAGCTAAAAAATAGCTAGAGTTTTACAACACAAATTCGAATCCTAATGAGGCTCTAGGCCTCTCTACTTATACAACTAAATTTCCCATTGACTTCCTTAAATTTAGGGAGGCCCAGCTCCCAAAATTGAGATGAACTAACTCTTTGTCTATCACTTTCTCGGCTACCTTCTAATTTTCATGACTTGGCTACTTGCCCTCCGAGCTGGTGGGATTAGTGGACGAATATTCAAATGGGGAAGGAGTAAATGAGGAGGATTTACTTCCTACAATCTATCTTCCTTGTCCCAT
The DNA here is from genome assembly GCA_031772625.1 of Pinus tabuliformis. NCBI lineage: Eukaryota > Viridiplantae > Streptophyta > Pinopsida > Pinales > Pinaceae > Pinus > Pinus tabuliformis. Next base: position 264,993,499 of record CM062811.1, read on the forward strand.
TCGCGTTTCAAACCTTAGTCTTTACCAAAACTCCTTGATTTTCTCTTTCAAACTTGCATTCAATGCATATTAGTCCACTAGGCATAATATCTCACTCTAACTCATCTCATTAAACAAAATATAACCAAAACATGTAATAAGTTGTGATAAAAGTTGGTTTGAATAAGTTGGGAGGTGAATTAAGGCCCATATAATTACCCAATGATGAGGCTCATCATCACCCCCACTACTAAAATTGTTGCTCATCGTCTGAGTAACTCAATCAATATCCATGCCTTTGATAGCTCTAGTGGCCTCCTTGACATCCCATGCCTCTGCTCTGGTTTCCTCTTCTTGTTCATAGAAACCTACTTTCTTTTCTACCTCCTCCCACTGCCTCTTTTCTTCTTCTTCCTTCCTTCCTTCTAACATTCCTCAGAGCATTGGTGGACTGAGTTTCAAGCCAATCCAATTGACTTTGAATCTTTGCATAGATTTCTTGTACATGGGTGTCTTGTTTAGTGCTTCTCTCATTCTTTGAGGAGAGTGGTACTCTCTTATCTTTAAACTGTATGGAAATGTGTTCCATCTCCTCAGGGACGCTTGTATGATGTCATCCCCTAACAACTTGAACATGTCCTCAAAAGTGTAATTGCTTGCTCTTGGTAAGAAAGATACCTGGGTGCAAGCTGAGGGTCATTTGCAATTAAATTATGTGTCTTGATGAGGGCCATTGGATTGGACTGCTCAACTCTGATCATAAGAGGCTATATTTGTTCTCTTGCCAATATCTTCTTCATTTTTGTAGCCCTTGCCTCCTCATGGTTCATCCATGATGCCAAAGTAATCAACTGTAAATCTCTTAGCTTGGCATTAGGGTCCCATACATTCATGTTTGTTAAGGCCATGTTATGAAAATAAAACTCAAACATTTTTGCCCTGTCTTCTAATGTAATTTGATCATAGAGATCAATGAACTATCTATAATCCTGAAATGGCATAGTGCCTCTCTATGCTAGGGTCTTGATCTGGAACTGCATCCACCATTCCTTAAGGTATAGGGCATAGGATTTAGCTAGCATCCTGCAATGGATTGCTTCCAAAGAGAGACTGTCCATACAGGCCAATTGGTTCTCTCTTTCTTGCAACTGTCCTTTCAACCATGCATTTTCTATCTCTAACTGATTTCTCATTATGGCCTCTCTATCTCTCAAGCTACTTAGTTCTCTTCCCATCTCCTTGAGCTTCTCCTCCATGTGACAAATGTATTCCACCCCCTTGGATTTGGCAATTTGCATCCATCGATGAGCTCTAGCTCCCTCCTTCTCAAGCTCAAAGAATAGTGGAATAACAATTTTTTTGTGGAATGACCTTGCCCCCTTCAAGAAATATAAATTGGGAGTCAAGGTTAGGTTGGGGGCTAGGTTCCCTTAGCTCTAGGTTTTCTTCTTTAGTTTCTTGTTGTAGGCTTCCCTCCAACTTTTGAGTCTCTTGTAGATTTAGCATAGTATCTTGTAGGACTGCTTCAGCTTCCTGTAGGTCCTGCTATGTATCCTATAGGATTGCTTTTCCTTTCGATGAGGTGGATCTAGTTATAGGTCTTCTCACATAGGTGATAGGAGGTTTAGGAGGAGCCATTTTCGCCTACTGTTTAGGTGAGTCCTCAATTACAATGGGGATTTTGGTTGGAGTTTGGGGTTTCCCCTACCTTATTCTTGTGCTTTTCCTTGTCTTGAAATATAAGGGTGTCTGCCTCTGTCTTTTGCCTTTATGTTTGATAGGGGTGCTAAGAGCAGTGAGGGTAGCTGCTTATTCTCTCTCAGTGGCCTCTAGAGACACCCTAGGTGACTCCTCCTTGTCTTCTACCTCCTCTTTTTCATTGCCCTTTTTCTCTATGTTTTTCCCCTCTTCTCCTCCTCCTAGATCCTCATCTTGTTTATCAGTCTCTTCTTTTTCATATTCCTTTGTTTCCTCATCACCTTCATTCTCTTTCTCCTCTTCTTCCTCCTTATCTATCTCATTTTCATCCCCCTATACTTCTTCTCTATCTGTTTCAGTTTCTTCCTCATCCTATTCACATACAGTAGGACTAATGTCATATGTGAGGGCCTTTATATCCTCCTTTGTATGCATGTCTCTGAAAATTTCCCATTGGATAGGAATTTTGAGGTTGTGGAGGGAATCTTCTATGATGATCCTAATTAACCCATGGTGGGCTAACTATTGGTGATTTCCTTCCTTCACCTTTACGCTTGTGTCTATCAGTGATTGCAGAAGGAAGTATGGTATGCTAAGCCTATTGTGAGGAGGTGTTTCTACTCCAAAATTCAATTCTTCAAGAAGCCTAAAGTGATACCCATAAAATAAACTATATCTATCCTCTCATGATATGTATTTGATAAGGTGGTAGCTCACCTCATTCTAGGGGTATGGTAGGCTTGCTCTCCTTACTCCATTTTTGTCCTCAATGGGCTCTTCTTCCTCTAAAAAGAACTTCTTCTTGGAAATCAGGCTATATCCCTTGTCTTCCTTTCTCCAAGGCACTCCTAGGGGAAGTGTGGTAATTATGCTTATGAGTTCAGGGGTGAGCTCTATGGAGAGGGCTCTCACCACAACAATGGCATGAATTCTGGTTAGTGGAATGAGGGAGAGAGAAAAATATCGGGCCACTTCCTCATCATACCCTCTTAAATTTTCAAAATATCCCATCCAATTATGCATTGTGAATATTTATAACACCTGATGGTGTTGGTGGATTCTCACAGTATTAATGGGCTCCCTTCTATTAAACCCCCCTATCATTTTGTTGGTGAATTTGGAGCTGAGATGGTTGACACAATTTTTTGAATGAAAAAGTAAATAACTGAAAGAAATGTGGAGACAATTCCCTTACACAACTGCCAAATTTAGGCACTACTAGGGAATTTTCTGTTCAATTGACTTTGAAAAAGGGAAGTAATTATAGAGCCTACCTCTTCATAGTGTTTGTTGTAGCCAACCCCCATGTTTTCCCTTCTGAAACTCCTCTTGGCCAATCCTATAGATTGTCTTTCTGTATCCTGTAGGTTTCCTGTATGATCCTTAGGATTTCCTTTGCAATCTTTTAGGAAGTCTTGCACAGGAGACATATGGAATTTTCCTATTCTGTAGGTTTCCTAGGTATGAGAGTGACTTTTGCTACAGTGAGACTCGAGGAAATGCATGCATGAGTGCATGGGGATCAACGAATATTTCTTCTTATGGCTGAGTTATGTGAGGTGGTGTGCTGGCAGCAAAGGTATGTTTTCTATTTTTGGATTGTTGATCCCCACTACCACCTCATCATTCTCCTCTCCTTGTAATCAACTCCCAGTTCATGCCTTCGTAGACTTAACTTTTTTTGTCCTTCTCTTCTCCTTTTTTGACTTGACTATTGCCACGTGTAGGAAGACTAATTGTTTTGTCTTAGCCGACTAAACGGAGGTGGCCACGTTAACTGGCCACCTTTCGCTTATAAACCAACTTACTCGTAACCTTTACATCTTTTGACTACATTATGCAAATGAGAGAGTGAGTGGGATACTTACCTGTGGTTCTAATACCTTGTTGTTGTTATTGAATACCAGAGGTGCTTGTTTTGCATTGGCTGCATGCTATTTTTTCTTCCTCTTATATTACTCTCTGATGATTCATTTGATGTGCAGGTACTTGGTTTTGAAGATGATGGTGTTTCTGCTACTCTAGAGCTCTCTTTGCCTTGGATCTTCATGTTGGAAGCTTGCTTCTACTCATGATTTGTATGTTGTGGGATAGGTTGCTACAAGATTTCCTATAGGATGTCTTGTAGTTGCTTCTTCCTCAGAACTTGTAATCATACACTTTGCTAGTATTTTGAGGATGGTGACATGGATTGAGAGGAAGAATAGGAATGTGGAGAAATGAGACATACTCAAGTGCTGCTCCCTTCTGCTCTCTATTTCATTTTTTTTTTGTGTTTTCTCTTGAAGACTGTGAATTTTTTTATTTTATTTTTTTGAAACTGATTTTTTGATGGTGAATGTAGGGGTGATGAAAGTGGACATAGGTATGGTAATGAAATGGTGATGTAGGGGTGTTATTTCTTTGACATAGCAGGTCATTTTCTCGCCCTAGGGTCACTTCCTGTAGGATTCCCGAGCCACTATAATTCCTATAGGATCGTCTTGTAGGTTTTCAGGGGATCCTGTAGGTTTATAGGGGATCTTGTAGAAAACACAGTCACCCTGTAAACTGAAACAAAGGAGTGAAAAAAATGAAAGAAATGGTGGAGTGATGAATGACAATGAGTGGAAAATAAAAATTTGAGTGAAATAGGTCCCTTTTTTATCTTCCTTTGTTCTCTGATCGTCCTCCTTTCTGACCTGCAAATAGAAATTTTCATGATTTTTTTTTTTTGGAAAACAACTAGGCTGCCTCTGAGAGGTTTTCATCCTAGCTGTTTTCCTTGGGTGCATCAAGAGAGGTTTTCACACAGGGATCTTTTTATTTCCCTTTTTTTTTCTTTTTTTCTTCTTTTTTTTGACACCATTGGGCCACCCCAAGAGGTTTTCAACCCAATAGTGGGACTCAGATGCCTCATGGAGGTTTTCACCTGAGTCCTTTTTTTTTCTCTCAATGATTTGATGAGGCGGGAGCTGAAACTTGTTACACCACCATCACTATTTTATTGATACCATCAACGAACTCTTGCTTTGATAATGGTCTTTTGTAAACTTTCAATCAGTGTCAATTAACAAGTAAAGGAATGGCCTCTTCATCTATGGTTCTGACCTACACTGAACCATTATCATGACATCTTTCTATAACATAAGGTCCTAGCGATCTTGTCCTTAACTTTCTCTTAAAGTCTTTATATCTGGAATCATATAACAAGGCCCAATCACCTTCTTTAAATTGCTTATCCTTGATGTTCATATCATGCCATATCTTCCTCTGAAGTTTGGTTACCTCTGTGTGTAGGAGGGTCTACATTTTAAACTCATATAAACCATTCAACTGAAGAAATCTCTCTTTTTTTGCACTACTGAGATCTAGATCTAGTTGGGCTACCATCCTTAATGTGTTATACTCAAACTCAATGGACAACAAGGCCTTTTTCCCATAGACCAGCTCATAGGGTGTGAATCCCGTGGTGGTCTTCCAAGTGGTATTGTAGGCCCAGGTGGCCTCAACTAATATATCTACCAATATTTCCCGCTATTGCTAACTACTTTGGTCAAGATGCCCTCCAGCGCTTTTTTGGTCACCTCCACTTGCACATTATCTTGTGGGTGATAGGGAGTGGAGGTCCTATGCTTTATCTTGTGCTAGCTGAGCAAGTCTTCAATCATGTTGGAGGTAAACTAGCTACCTTGATCAATGACCAGCTCTCTAGGGTACCCAAATTTGTAAAATACATTCTCCATTAAGAACTTAGCCACCTTCTCCTCCGTTGCTACCTTAATTGCCTTGGTTTCAGCCCAGTTAGTCAAATAGTCAATGCACACAATGATGTATTGTTTTTTCTTGGAAGGAGGGTAAATAGGTCCAATGAAGTCCATGCCCCACTTGTCAAATGGCTTGAAAGTCACTTGAGGCTACAGAGGCATTTCATCCCTTGGAGTAGGCTTTCCCATCCTTTGGCACTGATCACACTGACTAGTATATCTTTTCACATCTTGATGAAGAGTGGGCCAATACTATCCTACTTGTAACCCTTTGAATGATGTCCTCTTTGCTGCAAAGTGACCTCCACAAGGCCCATCATGACAGGTCAAAAGGATGTCAAAGACTTCCTCCTCCCTGACACACCTTCTCAAGATTTGATCTGGGCCCAGTTTAAAGAGACTGCCCCCAATACAAGTGAAGGGGGCTCTCTTCCTTATAATCTTGTTTTTCTCTTTGGAGGACAAGTTTGGTGGGAACTGTGTAGATACCAAATAGTTTGTTATGTCAGAAAACCATGGAGAGAGAATTGAAATGGTGAACAAGTGCTCATCTAGTAACTGGTCATCAACCATTCCCTCTTTACCTACAGGAAAAGTTAATCTGGACAAAAAGTTTGCAACAACATCTTACTTACCAGGCTTATCAACAATAGTTAGATCAAACTACTATAATAAAAGAAACCTTATTATAATACGAGCATTCACATCGGTTTTATTCATTAAATATTTGATTGCAACATGGTTATTATGGAAACATGTTTGGTAGCATGTAATATCATTCCTAAATTTGTTCAATGAATGCACAACAACCAAGAGCTCCTTTTCGGTCACTATGTAGTTTAGTTCGACCTTTGAAAAATTCTTACTGATAAAGTAAATGGCATAAGGAAATTTTTCATCCATTTGACCTAGGGCTACTCCTATGGCTTTGTGTGAGGCATCAACATGAATGTGAAAAGGAAGGGCCCAATTTCAGCCTTAGAGGATCGAAGCAGTGGTTAACTTGTTCTTCAGAATGTCCAAGGCCTCTTGACAACTTTTTGACCATATAAACTCAGAGTCTTTGTCCAACAACCCAAATAAAGGAGATGCCAACTTGCTGAAGTCCTTTATGAACATTTGGTAGTATCCAGCTAATCCTAGGAACCTTCTGACATCTCTCTGCTTTTGAGGAGGTGGGACCCTTTGGATGATAACTATTTTGTTGGGGTCCACTTGCAATCCTTTTTGAGATATTGAATGACCTAGCATAGTCCCTTCAGTCATCAAGAATTCACATTTCTCGGGACTAAGAGACAGGTTCATCTCAATGCATTTGTATAGTACGTTACCTAAGTTGGACAAAGCCTCCTCGAAATCACCCCCATAAGGTGTGAAATCATCCATATAGATTTCTACCGCATCATGGACCAACTCAGCAAAGATACTGAGGAATTCTCTCTGAAAAGTGGTAGGAGCATTGCATAGGCAAAAAGGAAGGACCCTATATGAAAAAGTGCCCCAAGGACAAGTGAAGGTGGTTTTATCCTGGTCTTCTAGGCTAATGTGGATTTGGTTGTACCTTCTGAATCCATCTAGGAAAGAGAAAAAAAAATTCCCTGTCGGGCCATCTAGCACTTGGTTGATGAAAGGTAGAGGGAGATGGTCTTTCTTTGTGGCTTTGTTCAACTCTTTGTAATCAACACAAATCCTCCACTTATCATTTTTCTTGGGAACTAACACCAAAGGGGAGACCCATTCACTGTCGGAGATATGATAAATGAATCCTGCATCTAGCAATTTTTGCAGTTCTTCTTTGAATATATATTTAAGAGTTGGATTCATCCTCCTTGGGGGTTGCCAAACTGGCTTGCAACCTTCCTTGATATAAATATGGTGAGTACACACTGAGAGGTGTACTCCCTTCATTTCTTTTTAACTCCAAGCAAAGGCATCTAGATGTTCCTTTAGCATGTTTCACATCTTCTCCTCTTGGAGAATATAAAGAGATGGATGGGTTTTCAAAGTTTTCTTAGGGCTGAATTCTATGGTTTTGACATGGAGAGGGTTGGAATCAGCCAAATATTGATCAATTAGATGGTTGTTCTGGGTTTCCTTTACTACTCCTTCTAGGGACAATGTACTGGGAGTTGGAATTTGGAGTAGGTGTTCAATCATATCGTCTCCATCCTATTGTCCTCCTCCCATGGTTGTTTCTAAGGTATACAGTTGGGTAGTATAAATTTCATCTTCTTCTTCCTCCTCTAGCCATAAAGTTAAATCATGTTCTAGAGATGGCTGAGCAGGAAGGTATAGGACTAACTGCATGGACATATGCCCATTCTTGATGATCATATTCCCAGCTCTGTAGCTGATGTAAGCATCGGCAGTGGCCAACCAAGACCTCCCAAGGATGAGAGGGTAACTAGTAAGCTTAGCCTTAGGCTAGAGAACTAGGAAATCTGCAGGGTACTCCCAAGAGTCAATGGAGACCATCACATCCTCCACAATCCCCTCAGGGGTCATTGTGGAGCGGTTTGCAAGTTGTAGGACTGTTGTGGTCTTTCTCAATAAACCTTGAAGTTTGAGATTGAGCATAGTGTACTTGCTCATAACATTAATGGTAGCCCCAAGATCGATCAAAATGTGTGGGAAAATGGTGCCATTGATGTGCACATCTACTACAGGGCTTCTAGGGTCCAAATACTTTGGACAGATTACCTGCCCCAAAATTAAGTTGGACAATTGTCCAACAACATTAATGGTAGGGGCATCTATTTTTCGCCTCCCTGGATGCTTGAAACACTTATCCTTAATCAACTTATTGTAAATAGGTACATCCTTGATTGCTTGAAGAAGTGGAATCTTGACACATAGGTTTTTCAATTCTCCCAGAAGTTCAATCTCTTCTGGGGTAGGATGGAGTGGTTGAGTTAATCTCTAAGGAAAGGGTGGATTTACTTTAAGAATTTTTTCCTCTCTTTCTTCTTCAACCTCCCTAGCTAGAGGTGGAGGTTGGTTATCCGGGAGAACTCTCCCATATCTCAAGTGAATTTCCTAGATCTCCATAGCATAAGCTAGATATGATGTCTCTCCACTGTATACTTGTTGTGCCTATCTGTTGTTCAGGTTTGGATTTGGTTGGGTAGGCATATGGGGTTGTTTACGTGGAGCATAGTGTAACAGTTGTGGCTGGGTAGGTGGTGAAGGAAATAAAGCTAGAACATTGTTGTATTGGGTCCTCCACCCCTGGGGCAGTGCATTTCACTGAGGTTGTGGTAGAGCATATGGTTGAAATGATGAGCTGGCTGGCTAGGAATGATACTGAGATGTAAAGGACCAAGGAGGTGATGTAGACCAAGAAGGATGAGCAGGGGGTCCCTAAGAAGGTATGGATGCGGTCTATTTGGGGTTGTAATATGCATGGGATGACCCTTGCATGCCTTTCTAGTATGGCCTAGGTCCATGAGGTTTCCTTTGGTTTATGTAGCACAACTACTCAGTGGCCCCTTCAAATCCTTGAAATACAACTTTGAGTCCAAGAAAAGAAGGGAACTTATCTGTGGACATTCATTCCTAGGGTGCCTCCTTATGCATCTAGGACAGAAATTGGCCAAGGCTCTCTCTGCTTCCTCTTGCTTTCTCCTAATGTTCATAGTGTCCATCTGTAAGGCAAGGGTTTGTAGCATCTCACTCTTTAAATCTTCTAGCATGTTTCCAATTTCACCCTTGATGGATGAATTGGAAGAGGATGTACTGATCATAGGTTGACTTCCCCTACCCTTTTTCCTAGCTTCCCTAGAATGGTTTCTAAATACAATCTTGATATCGTCATGTGGTAACTGGTATATATCTCCTCTTGCTAACAAGTGTAGGGTATCCAAAAGGTCTTCCCTTACTCCTCTAAGCAGGACCAGCGTTAGTGACTCAGGGTCAAGTGTGCACCTGGCCCTTTTGTAACTAAGTTGGAATCTTTCTTCATAATCCTCTAGGGATTCATCATTACCTAAGATCATCCTAAAATTTTCTTCTTTAGTATCCTTAGACCTACAATAGTCTTGATACTTGTTGTTGAAGGATTGTTGCATCTGAGCCCAAGTTGTGATGCTATCACCAGGTAAACCCATGAACCAGCACAAAGCTACATCCTTGAGGGTAGATGGAAATAGTTTCAACCTCTGCTCATCATTTTTATAGTCATAGGTTCGGCATATAACAACAAACTCAAATAGAAAAGTGTCGGGATCTTCTGTGGTCAGGCCATGGAAATGAGGAAGGGTAGAGGGGCTTATATTTTTCATCTTAGTGTCCCCATTGGTTTCCCTGATGGGGAAGGCACCCTCAACTCTCTCTCTATTCCCTCTGTCATTTCTGTTTTCAGCCATTGGCTTGGTAGGAATGGGTTCTTATTCTTCCCCTGTAGGTTCTGCAAGTATGTCTGGTTGCTCAGCTAATGGTTCCTCCAGTTCACAGTCACTGAAGAAGAGGGAAGGTTGGTTGTGTGATGCAATGGGGGTATTTGGAAAAAAATTCCCTAAGTTGTCCCTATTCCTACAAGGCATTAAAGAAAATGTGTTTTCTTTGGTTTTGTGATTTTTCAAACTTTGAAAGTGCTTTGCAGAATTGAAATTGCAGATTGAATGAAAACTACTCACTAAATGAAAACTAATTGCTGAATTAAAATGTAACTTGTAGAATTGAAATTGCAGACTGAATGAGAACTACTAACTGAATGAGAACTACTGACTGAATGAAAATATTAACTACTTTCTTGAAATCTAACTTGCAGGATGGAAAGGAAAGCAAATAATGCAGAATGAAAAGGAAGCAAACTAAATTACTTTTGCAGAAATGAAAAAAATGGTAGAATAGTAGAAACAATAAATAAGAGAAAGAAAGAAGTAATCACATATTACTCAGACACCTACCCGGAAATGGTGCCGAAAAGTGATGACCACCAATATTGCAGCAAGAATGCTGCAACTCTTGGGCTACCAACTTTACTTTATCAACCCAGGGTTCGTACAAACTTGGAGGTGACAGTGTTGTATACACAAGTAAAAGTGATGGTTCTGCCTTTTGTCATTGTTTAGCTGGCGAGAGACCACTAGGGTTTGCAAGCCATACTTCTATGGATTCATAAAAAGCCTTGTTCCTTGATGAAAGAAATAGAAATCTACTCTAAGAGAGAACTAATCTACTGCAATAATGAAAAAGACTGAAATTCAATGCTAAGGCACACCATTTCCTAATTAATTGCTAAGAGATATTCTTTGCAATGATGCTCAATTATCATGAACAAAATGCTACTATCCTAAGCATGGAAGTTGAAAGCATAAAACACAATTGTTATGCATGTAAAGGACTGTAATAAATCGGTTTTTTCTTTTTGTGCTTTTCATGAAAAATCAAGTGTGCAAACTAATCTATTTTGGTGATGTGGCGGGTGGTTTAGGGATGCTGATGGATGGTTGGGAGGTTCAGGAGATGGTTGGAAGGTTTGGGGGCCCCTTGGATGACCTTGGGAGGCTTCCTAGAGGTTTTCCCTCAATTCGGCCTCAAAACAGGTCACTACAGGAAAACCTACATGATGTACTAGAAACCTACATGATTCCCTGTATTTCTACAGGATGCAGCCGTGAGAAAAACAATGGGTGTTGGAGGTGATGGAAGGCTTAGGGAAGGTGGTTGATGGGTGGAATGGAGTGAGAAGAGGCCTAGGATCACTCAGAACCCAAAACTAAGTTTAGGAGATGGTTGGATTCGCTCAAAATGCTTGAGGAAATTTCTATGTAAAATGATGAAATTGGTGAAGGTTTTGATGAAAACAAGGAATGCCTATGGGTGGATGAAGTTGGAAGGTGGTTTCTTTCTATGAGATCTCTGTCTACTTCTGAAGTGCCTGCTCTGCATCAAACATGTGTAATTTCCAAAAAGTCATGTAAATAAGAAGAATTCTCATGAACTAGAAAAGCATAATTTAATGAACTAACTGTCTACCTTATGCATGAAGAAATTGTTGAATAACATGGAATCATGGATGAGATCTACTGCAAGAATGAAGATAGAAGAGATGGCAATGAAATCCTACTTTGCAAAACTGATCAAATGCTAATTTAAGTACACCAATCTCTAAATATCATGAAAGAAATGAAAATCTGTCTTTTTGGGCTGCATAAGGGTCTTTTCCTCAAATCATGATCCTGAAAGGAAGAAGTGAGGCTAAGAAACCTACTAACAGCTTTGTGGAGCATCTTTTATCCCTTCTAACTTGCTACTAAAGTAAGGCACAAATTGAAGCAAACTAATAAACAATTAATCAAATCTACACTACTTGCAATGAAAAACTTCTAAAAACAGTTTAACCATGAATATATGAAACTAAGCTAAGCATAAAGATACATGAAGAGGAGTCTTTTATACTAGGGTTGGGCCCTAACCCAAGAGATCTAGCCCTCTGAGTTAACTCAATACTGAATCAAGAACAAACCCATTCTTATTACCAAAACAGGAAATTACATCAAAACGTCTTCCACAAGTGTGGAGTTCGAAAATAGCTAGAGTTTTACAAAAAAAATTGAATCCTAATGAGGCTCTAGGCCTGTCTAATTAAATAATTGAATTCCCAAACTACTTCCTTAAATTTAGAGAGGCTCAGTTCAGAAACTCAAGATGAACTAACTCTTTGTTTATCACTTGCTCAGCTACCTTCTAATCTTCATGACTTGGTTGCTTGGACTTCGAACTGGTAGGATTAATAGAGGAATATTCAAATGAAGGAGTAAATGAGGAGGATTTACGTCCTACAATCTCTCTCCCTTGTCCCATTCAAGTTTCAAACCTTAGTATTTGCCAAAAATCCTTGAATTTCTCTTCCAAACCTGCATTCAATGCATATTAGTCCACTAGGCATAATATTTCACTCTAACTCATCTCATTAAACAAAATATAATCAAAACATGTAATAAGTTGTGATAAAAGTTGGTTTGACTAAGCTAGGAGGTGAATTAAGGCCCATATAATTACCCAATGATGAGACTCATCACTTATCCTATCACATAATTGCAGAGGAAAGGTAAGAAGTCTGAATGGACAGAGGAGTGTGAGGCTAGTTTTGAGCAGCTTCAGCAGTTGCTGACACATGCACCAGTGCTACAAATTTCATATCTGAACAAAGAGTTTGTAGTATGCATAGATGCTTGCAAGAGAGGACTCGGTATAGTCTTTATGCAAGATGGATAGGTGGTATGCTATGATTCACATAAACTTAATGAGCATGAGTAGAACTACCTGATGCATGAACTTGAATTGGCATCGACTATACATGCATTGAAGATGTGGAGACATTATCTTCTTGGCAGGATATTTGTACTGATGAGTGATCATATTGGGTTGAGGTATTTGTTTGACCAACTGAATCTGAATGCCAGGTAGGCTAGATGGTTGGCCACGATCAATGAGTTTGATTTTGAGATCAAGTACATCAAAGGTAAAGAGAACAGGGTGGCAGATGCTCTTAGAAGGAGGGTACATGTAAATCACTTAGCAGCTATGAGCTCCTATGGAACAAACTTACAGGATAGGATCTTGCAGGTAGGAGATTGTGCACAGGTTGCAGCAAGGTCATGGTACAGGTACAGGTGCAGGTGAATAGGATGTGGATTATTGCCTTATAATGGATGGATTGGTTAGATTTGGAGACAGGATATATGTGTTAGATAAAAACAATCTCAAGAAGGTGATATTGAGATATTTTCATGCGAAACCTTATTCAGGTCACCCATTTTATCAGAAGACATTGACTATAGTGAAGAGATATTAATATTGGTCGAATTTGAAGAGGGATGTAGCAAAGTTTGTGGCTAGGTTTTTTGATTTTCAGCAAATGAGGGCAAAGTGCAAAAATCCAGGTGGACTGCTATAGACTATCATGATTCTAGAGTGTAAATTGGAGGTCATTTCGATGGACTTCATCACAGGGTTTCCAAGGACAGTGAGACAACATGATTCCATCATGGTTGTTGTGGACAGGTTAACAAAGGTTGCACATTTCATTCCGGTGAAGTCTACATTCTTAGCTAGTGATGTGACATAGGTATTCATCAGAGATATGGTTAGATTGCATGGTATACCAAATAATATTATGTCAGACAGGGATGCGAAGTTCACTTCCAAGTTTTGGAAGGAGTTATTTGCAAGTTTGGGCATAGAATTGGCCTTCAACATGGCTTATCATCCGTAGATAGATGGACAAACAGAGAGGGTAAACATTATATTGGATGACATGTTAAGAATGTATGTGATACATCAGCAGTGGAAGTGGGAAGAGTATTTCCCCTTGGTATAGTTCACATACAACAACAATTATCAGGATTCATTGAGGATGAGTCCTTTTGAGGCATTGTATGGGTGAAGTTGCAATACTCCCATCACTTGGAGTGATTTGGTTAACAGGGTGTTGATTGGACCAGAGATGTTGATAGACAATAGGAAATTTAGGTTATAAATAAAAATATAAAGGCAACATAGGATAGGAAGAAAAGATATGAAGATCGGAACAGGACATTCAATGAGTCCCAGGTTGGTGAACAAGTGTACTTGTGCATCAAGTCAAAGAAGAGCTCCTTACGGATTGGATCATGTGCCAAGCTAGCACCACATTTTTCTAAACCCTTTAGCATTGTTGAGAGGAAAGGGCCAATAGCCTATTAGCTTGCACTGCCTCCAACATTGAAATTCCATGATGTTTTCCATGTATCATTGCTTAAGAAGTATGTTAAAAATGTTGATAATGTGATTGTCTGGTCTATATTGCAGGTGGAACCACATGGAGAATTCTAGTCAGAGCCTCAGTGTATATTGCCAAAAAAGGTGCTCATGCTTTAAAAGTAAGCAATCAAGAAAGTTAAAGTGCAGCAGAAGCACTTTGGGCCCAATGAAGCTACATGGGAGATGGTGGATCAGATGCAGGTTATGTATCCTTCCATGTTTGTGAGTTGAGGCAAAACAATTTTGGTATGGTGTTTTGGTATATGTCTTGATATATGTTTTGGTGTATGTTGGTGATGTTGGTATATGTACATATGTATATGGATGTAAATACCGCCATGAGATAAGTTATAAAGCTCCAATAAGCAATATGGGTGTCATGTCATTATAATGTCATGTTATTATGTTGTTATGTTGGTTTTCTTTCCAGTAGGGTGATCATTGTAAATATTGCATTGAGATATGTTATAAAGCCCCATGGGAAGTATGTTCTATTTTCAGCAATTCTTGGTGTGGTCTAACACCTAGGATGGTGTTCCCCAAGGGGAAGGGTTCTGTAACAAACCTAGTGAAAATTCCATGTAATAAAAGTTAATAAAGGCAAAAATAATAACCAGGGTTGATGGGACACTTATTCCAAGATGAATCTTGGGCAAGACATCCTAGGGGGTATTCCTTTGGTTTATTATGGCTAAGGAAATTAACAAAGGCGATGGCTAAGGCTTGGAAAGGAAAAATGGCATTTTGGCACATTTATTTATGAAAATAATGAAAATTAGGAGAAAATGAGGTGAAAGGTCACAAGTTGCATGTGAGGAGGAAATTGAAGGAAAATAATGGAGAATGGAGAAAATAGAGGCCTCATTCATAAAAAGGCTTATGAGGATCAGTTGGTAACCTTTTTCAGTTGATTTTTGGAGATCTCTCATTATTCTCTCTCTCTCTCTCACTCTTGGACACTTAGAGTTTTCTTGGAGAATTTTTGCATTAGATCAAGAAAGGAAAAGAAGGTAAGAGGAAGCAAATATCAAGCAGGGAAAGGCAGGATCAAGCATCTACAATAGGATTAATTATAGGTATCGATTTTCATGTGTATGTTCCTTGCTAGATTTGGAATGCATGGTATTGCAAGTGGTTCTTTTGTTGTTGTGGCATGGGTTTTTCTAGGTGTAACAGTGTTTTCAGCCTAGCCTTGCCATTTCTGGATAGCCATGGTGTGATGGGGTTCTCATGCTTTCATTGAGTTGGATTTTCAGATGGATTTGAAGTTGAGTGAGGTGGATTTCTGAAATTATAGAACACATGGCATAGTAACCCCTGAACCGGATTGTGGGTTGCGGTAAAGATGGATTTTGTGTTGCCTCAGATATCCTAGGAATCCTTGTTGATGAATGGCAGGATATACAGTAAAGCCAAGAGGTGGTTTTATCTCCATTGGACCTAGTAATCCCAGGTTTGGGATACGTAGTAAAGCCTAGAGAGTGGGTCTCAGTTCAAGGCCTAGTGATCTGGGTTTGGATTGCCTAAAGCCTGAGAGACTAGGAGGTAGGAAAATTCCTCATGGTGTAGGTGGAGAAATCAAGTGGCATCTATGCTTGTTTGGCCTAGTGATCAGGTGGAGATCATGGTAAAGCTTGTTATGATGTGTTCATTGTGTTGGCCTAGTGATCCAAGATGGATTACAGTAAAGCCTACTTTTTATTGATGAGGGTGAGGTGGTTTAGCCATGGTATGCCCTAGTTGGTTCTTTTGGTTTGAGTCCCACATTCATGCTTGGAATATGGCATGAGGGTGAATGGCTGAAGAGAGATTTGGCTTAGCCATTCTATGGTCAGGTGCAATGTGGAAGTCCCATCCCAGGTTTGGTTTTTGAATGATTAATGAAAGGTTATTTATCCTTGTATTTCTATGATCATTTTGATGGATTATATGTGGTCTATATGGTTGTACTTTCATGAGTATTTATGTTGTTATTATGCTAGTTATATGTCTGTTTTATGGCAGTAACTATGTATGGCTCTCAGCATGTTTTTGCTTGTAAATGAATGGATAGTGTATCTTTTCCCTAATATATGGTAATGTAGCAAATGGCATGAGGGAAAAATGATTCTTAGTAATTCTCAGATAAGTACAAGATCCTTATGTTCAACTATGTTGGTTACACCTGTAGATTACATGCTTGCGACATGTTTGACGAAATTCTTATCATGGCTAGTAGGGGTCTAATTAAGGTCTTTTTAAATTATTTCTTTTGCATCATTGTTTCCATGTTATTTTACTTCTCCTAAGTTATCATTCCATTATGGGTAGTGATCTGGGATCTAGGCCTGAAAAAGTGGCTCAAGTCTCAGGGATGTTGTGTTATAGACATTTTTGTGCCCTGCAACCACAAGCATGGAATGTCCATAAACCAAGGGCTTCTAAGTCCCTAAAAGTGTTGTTCTAACCCCTAAAGGAACAAGCACAATAGATTACAACTTCTCCCAGAAGTTTTCCATGAGAAAATGCCCAGAATTGGTCAAAACAGGATCATTTCAGCTGCTCCACTGGCTAGGTGCGTTGCATTGCACCTAAATACAATGTGAGGGTGCGTTGCATTTCAAAAGTCCCTTCTGTGGGGTGCGATGGGCGAGAAATGACAAATGGCAGTGTCATTCCGCGAGGTGGAGAGACAATGGAAGCTTCCAGAATCTTCTCTTGTGACACTTGCCTCACTGAATTCGACCAAGGATGAGTAAGAGGCCTTCAGTCTCCAAGTGGAAGCAAGAACTATCAGAGAGAAGACACTAATCAAATCACAAGCTGACTCATCCCCCTTACAGATATCTATATATGGATCCCTCATCCCAGAGATCCAGAGGCTGGAATTTTTCATATTGTAAGGAATTGTTGTTGGTTTTTTGAGACAAACATCAAATTGTTGGGTGATATATGATTTGTTTGAGGTGAAGAGGGGCTTCTTTGCTGGGAGGTTGATGCTGGGTCGGAACAACTGGTTGTAACTCCTCCTGGATCTTTTGTTTTTTTATCAATAAAAACTATTTGAGTTTTCCTCCATGCTTTTGTATCATTGATGCTTGTTACATTTGTATGGTCAATTTACATCTAATCCTAGATTGTTTATGAATATAGATCCATGTCTTTGTATAGTGCTATGCTTCTGTGATCTTACAGGTACTTTGTGAAGCTGGGCGTGCAAGGGAGCAGGTAGCTGGGGACTATCGAAGAAGAGAGGGATCGAATCGAAGGATTAGCGCAAGACATAGGTTGGTCTTTATGTTCCTCTCTATCTATAATTCATAAAGGAAAGACAAAAGTAGTTTTTCTCTATTTGTTTCTAAGGCAGCTGTCACACCTTAGTGGGATAGAGCAGTTCTATATAGACACTTTTCCCTGTAAGAAAATGGCGACTCCACTGGGGAGCTAATTAGTTTGTTTGTTTATCATTCTTTGTTTGTTTGTTTCATAAACTTATAAGTAGCATTCAAACTCCATTTGCCATAACAAATGCAAAGTAGACAACTACTGCTTCAATCCATTCACTGGATCTGTTTATGATTTAAACAACTAATTCACAAACTATCTGATTGCCCTTGTGATAGCTCTTAGATCTTTCTTAGATCTACCCCTGATTGTTGAATTACTGATTGCTTTTTACTTGGCCAAAAACCAAGAACTGAACTGCAAACTGTGACCCAGAACCCGAACAGAGTCTCATTTCTGGCCCAGCGCAGGTACTGTTCAGAGATTCTGAATTTCAGCGCACTTACCGAGTGGACAACCTACACTGCATTTCAGATTCTCTGTGTTACAGGTGCGTTGATCAAACTAGCTCTGTGCAGTTGTGGCTTCTGTGGTTCATTCCTTCCAGTTCTATTCCTGGCTTTTGCTGCCTGTGATTAGTATATGTCTGTTTGAAACTCCTTTTCCTTGTTGTTATTCCACCTCCTTTGTACAAAAGAACTGTAGATGTTTTTGTGTGTTTGTTGAGTCATTTACAGTTCTCCTTTGCAAAAGTAGCATAATCGTATTGTTGTCCTTTGATTTGAATCTGTCGCAAGTGTCGATTTCAATCGTAGGAAAGAGTTTGATTGCTGTTGATGGTTGATTATCCTGTTACTATTGTTTGTGGTCTGAATTTGTAATTTTCTAGTGTCAAAAACAAGTATTCATTTCAAAATCGTAAGGTGTCGTAATCATCTCTATTTTTGATTTCGAAAAGAAGCTTGTTTATATTTGTCGCTTGAAAAGAAATTCAGATTTGTGCATCAACTTTCTTTTTAGCATCCACATACTAAGAAATTCGAAAACAAATACATGCATGTGCATTTGCATATAGACAGTCTGATTGGCTTGATTTAGGAAAGTGCATTTAGAGTGTGCTCTTTGCTCTTTGTGAAAAGATTTTGTCTTTCTTTTCCCTAGTAGCTAGGATTTTCATTGCATAAGAGAGATAAAAAGTTTGTTTATCATCTTAGATTGAATTTTAGGAATTAAATCTACATCTCGTGGTGAACCCGAAAGGCAAACTTCATAAACAAGATCAACTTAAAATAAATTCAATGAATCTAACAACGCTTTGGAACTTAACGCACAACATTTAGAAGTCTAGGCTAGAGACGTATTCTGGCGTTGTAAAGCCTGGTAACTATTGTTCTCACTGATGGTTGGGTGATTCCTCCACTTTGAGATGATAAGTGCCAGTACGGACTTGTGCTCCCACGTACCGTCGAGTATATTTTTGGAGACTCCAATAGGCTTAATCCTTTATCCATAGGAAGCCGTGTCTGCCGCCCTATCAATCGCAATGCATTGAACACAGCATTCGGGAAGATTGTCTGCTGTACCGTAAAAAATATTCTACAGTTTTGCGATTGGTTTGGTAATCCCTCTACCTAGGTTTCCAGAGCAATCCCTTTTGTTCCTTTTCAGACTCCTTAACGGAAAAGGTCCATCTGAGCACTTGTCACTTCAGGCTCATTAAAAATCGAAGGCGACTAGAGTCTTCTTTTGTTTTTTCTCGACTCTTTAAAATTGAAAAAACAAGTTGTGTCAAAGCGTCTAAAATTTATTTTAAACGGAATAATCATCACCTTTCCCTCGTTGGTCTTCGAAGCTAGTCTCCCTTCATCGCAAGTTCTTGTAGAATCGCTAGGTAATCTTTTGGATAGACTAGAAATGTCTGAACAACCATCAACATCTAGGACTGTGTCATCTGACGCAGCAGTGGCAGAGCCTCCTGCTGCTACTCCAATGATGTTCGATGGTATACCATATGTCCTGGCAAGTTATCAACAACAAACCGGAGTCCAATCAGGGACTGTTTCGACGACATGGTCATTTCCTATTTCTTCATCCGGATTATCATCTGGTATTTCTTATGTCGAAACTCAACAAATTGATCCAATGTGTCTTCAAAGGCCAATTTACCCTTTAGATACTGGATTGCCACCATATGGAGGGCAGTATTCCTTTTCATTGTTCCCTCCCAGAGAACAACCATATGGGAGTTTACAACAAAGTTCAGGTCAAACTGGAATTACATCCAGCGGTTGGGTACCAATACTGCCTCAGCAACCAAGGGTTGTATACTCAATGCAACCAGTCCACCCTATGTCGAATATTCCCACTATACTTGCTATGGTGACTGCGTCACAAGTACAAGCTCTACCTGTTGTATGTCAACCCCAAGTTTCTCAGGTTACAATACAACAACCTCTTGTCTCAAATACTCAATCACAACCTCAGGTTAGTGCCTCCTTATTTGGAGCGACTCAGGCTCAAACAAGTACTATGACTTCTCATCTTGGTCAATCATCCAGTATTGGGCAACAGCAAATGGTCCAACAACCATGGCTGATTCAATCTCAACAACTGCCATTCCAGCAATCATATCAAGGACCTGAGCAACAAGTCTTTGTAAGTAATGGGAAACCGCATTCCCAAAGCGGCTATCAACAACCATATTATAATGGTTATGCCCATCAACCTTGTCAAAGTTGCCAGCATCAAATACATTATGTTGGTATGCAAAGACCCACTGCTCAGGAAATTCCATCTTATCCTGGGTATGCTTCGCCTAACCTGAATCAACAGTTGCCCTTTATAGCAACTCTAGAATTACCAGATCTAAACCGGCTGACGAATGATCCACTTGCTTATGCCCCTTGGTGGCCATCGATTCCGCATAAAATTCCGTCAGATATTCCTAAATTTAATGGAAATCCGAGTGAAGACCCGTCGAATCATGTGATGACATTTCATCTATGGTGTTCATCAAACACCCTAAACGATGATTCGATTAGGCTTCGCCTTTTCGAGAGGACGTTAATTGGTCCAACAGCAAAATGGTATATCGAATTTCCTAGAGCTTCATTCGATAACTTCAGCACCCTAGCCACAACATTTTTAACCCATTTTCAGTTACCAATAAGGTACGAAACAGGAACAGAGCTTCTTACCAATTTCAAACAGACAACGACCACTCATATATCTTATCATATTCATGAGTGGCGACGTCGTCGCAGAATGGTAAAAACCTATGTTCCTGATCAGCTGCTAGCTGAATGGTTTATTAAGTCATTATTGCCTTCCATCACGGAAGATGTGGCAAAAGGGGGAGTCGTCACCGAAGAGCAGGTTATTGCTCGTGCTCAATATTTGGATTTGATTTATACTCAGTCCGACACGCTCTACGATAAAATACCTGACGCCCCTAGACCGAAATTCTCAGTTCCTCCTCCTAAATCAAACAATGACTCTCATGTCGGCGATGGCGTGATTGGTGCAACAGACACGAAATCAACAAAGGCTACATCTAAAAAGGCCCGTAATATTTCCAGTCAAAATGCAAAAGAGGAACTTCTTGCCTCGGAAGTAAATGCCGTGTCGACCGACAAGGGGAAACAACTGAAGCAACCAGGGGGCAAGAAGAAAAAGAAAGGGAGGAAAAGAAGCAGGATGAGTCATCTCTTGGAAAACCTTCTGCAAACCCTTCTGGGCAAAGGAAACCCCCTGCGGGGTGTCATATATGCGATGAGGATCATCGGACGAGAGATTGTCCACATAAAGCTGAAGTTAAGAAACTCTTTAAGAGTTCAAAAACCTCAGCAGTATTGACTGATCCGTTTCCAAACCCGGGAACCAAACTGGTTGCTAATCAAAATGCTTCCTGATCCCAAGTGCTTATGTTGTCTATCTCAAAGCAGCAAAATGATGCTTTGACAGGGAATAAAGATTACGAGAATCCACGGCTGTCGAATAACAAGGCTAATGAACAACTTAGTAGTTCGACAACAACTTTGACCGAAGTTGTGCCACCCATCATTCCTGAACCAATGATAAAACTGCCAAAGGGAGTACACAAATCGACATTTAATCCTCGTGCCAAAGTAGCACAGAATTATAATATAGTAGAGGACCTGGCCCAATCGCCGTCCGCTATGTCGACACTTGAGGTACCGCAAAATTGCCTCTCCCAAGAGCAAGCTTTATTATCAGCAATAGGTGGGATTGACCCAATGGATTCCAATCTTGTGGCCTTTGATCATAAAGGATATGACCCTCAGTTACCAGCTCAACTAGCTTTCCTTATTCAAGTGAAAACCCTCAACAAAACTGTTCATCGAACAATTATTGATGAGGGGCGTCCACATGTATTATGTCGATGAGTTGCTGGAAAAATTTAGGCTCACCACCCTTGTCGCGATCATCAAAAATTTTAAAAGCATTTGATGGACGATCATACACTCCATACGGGATTTTAAGTAACTTGCAAGTTGAACTAGGGGGAAAAACAATAGAAATTGATGTTGAAGTAATCGACGGAAACCTCAATTACAACATCCTACTAGGAAGGCCTTGGATATATGCCATGGCCGCAGTTGTGTCGACCTACTTCAGGAAGATTGCATTTCCCTTCCAAGGAGGATTTACAATCGTCGACCAACAAACATTTCTCCCCAACAGTTCACAAGTTAAGGGAAGCATTCCAATGATCCATGGAAGCAATCATTCGCTTCAAAATATTGGAGTAGGCCTCCTAAAATACCCTGCCTTAATGGGTACTTTTGCCCTACCGCCTCCGAGTAATTTGGCGGAAGTGGCCACAGTGGAAACCTACAATATGAAATCTTCTATATCTAATGGATTCAGAAGATTCCTAAACATTTTGTCAGCATGGATCATCGCCATTTTAGAAATATTGTAGCAATCAATTTTCTTGGCTTGGGGGGCAAACCCAAATCAACGCTCATCGAGTGTTTCGATAGATAGGTCTAAGGAATATGGCACCTCTTCAATGATGATAGGAGAGGCACCATGGGAAGATTACCACCATCGCTCCCATCTTCCGGATTACCACGAAGATTATTCCAGCAACCTTAATCATCCATCAGTCTTTGATTTTCTATCAAATACTGTAAATATGGTGGGTTCCGAGGACGGTTCTTATCTCGTGTCGACCTCGTTAAAAAATGAAACAAGGAGTCATGAGGATAGTTATTTTACTGTGTCAACCTCATTAAAAAATGAAACAAATCCCCTTTCCAAATCTCAAAGGTAAACCTTCATTCCAACCACCGAGTTGAATGCAATGAAGCTTGGGGGGCATGCACCTCGATTTGCGTTATTATGCTTGGGGCATGCAAACTTATCACGAGCAGTATTACTGCGGGGTTCAATCTCGTTAAAAAATAAACCCGCCACGAGCAGTGTTACTGCAGGGTTCAAGCTCGTTAAAAAATAAACCCGCAACGAGCAGTTTTAGCGCATAGTTCAAGCTCGTTAAAAAATAAACATAAGCCATGAGCAAATGTTTCTCCCCGCGTTTAAGCTCATTAAAAAATGAACTATTTCTCGGTAAATAACCATCGTGAATGTAGTATTTCAGCCTTTAAAAGCCTTGGTCGTGTTCTCATCATCACCTCCA
Source organism: Pinus tabuliformis (assembly GCA_031772625.1). Taxonomy (NCBI): domain Eukaryota; kingdom Viridiplantae; phylum Streptophyta; class Pinopsida; order Pinales; family Pinaceae; genus Pinus; species Pinus tabuliformis. Next base: position 265,016,599 of record CM062811.1, read on the forward strand.
CTCTGTATTGGCCGATCATTCACCTCCATTTGATTGTTTACCCCTTTTGAGGAACAGCTACAAAGAGTGATCTCACTAGCCATCCTTGTGACACTGTCGTGATTGGAAAATTCCAAACCTTACCTGGAATCAGCTGCTACCCATTTTATCACTCGTTCCTCAAAAGACGAGTCTCCTTTAAGCTCTTTTCAACTGACTCGTAAAATATGAAAAGATTGTCGAGCCATTGGCCTCTCCAACTCGTTAAAGGGACAGGAAGTGCTATCCCTCCTCTAGATTTTAATCTTTTTGGACCTGAGGGATTATTACACAAAAAGATCGAGCGCTTGTTTTGTTCGGCTCGTTAAAAGTATCGAAAATTCATCCCTTCTGTATTGTTTTATACTTTTTCGGACTTAAGGGATTAGATGACGAAAAAGGAATTTTGGAGTTACCTTTACATTCCTTTTCAGACTCTCTAAAATTGAAAAGGACCAAGTTATCTTTGTCGTTAAACTCGTTAAAAAGATTAATAGCGACAAACTTGTCTATAGACAAGAACGAGTTTCACTATGGCTAGGCTCATTAAAACATAGCAATGGGTTTGCCCGAAGGGCAAATTATAGAACAAGCATATGTTATCCTCCTCAAGCTTGACAAAAATAAAGAGGTATTGGTCAGCAATGACTGGGGAAAATTGGGAAGAAAACTCAAAGAAACTTTATTGGTAGCAAGTCGCTCTTGAACATGACACTTCCACTCCGTGTCCGAGTCGGGTTGGGTTGTTTCATTCACCGATCACATCACCATGGTCACACCATACCATCCAAATTTGGGGTTAATGCTACCAATCCATCACATCAGTGTCGCCGATATGTTCAAGAGAAGTCATTCAGAGAATTCACCTGTGTCTCACCCACTACCATACATTATACTCCATTCTTTCATGACCGCCACCCTGAACCTTATATCACCAGATCGTTTTCACCTCCATTAAAATCATTTTCTCCGTTCTGTGTCATTGATGTGAGATTCATTAAGGCCCTCCTGTGACGGATCACTTCTTGTCGACATCAGCTCATTATCCAAGAAGTTGATCTAGGAACACCCCATTCAGTACTTTGAAGCTTGCATGCCTCAATGGCAAATTTCTCACTTCTGGTGACAGGTTTACATCAATGGCCTTCGACCGAAAGATTTTGCGTGGTGTTCGACGCCAAGTCCTTTATTCACACCACATGAATTGTACTGCAGTACCTTGAGGGTCATTATCATTATCGGTGATTCCTCTCGTGCTTGTTAACAGTTTACATCATTGACTGGTAATCAAGCGATGTCTTTCCATGTTTGACTTCAGAACATTTCTCACATGGATCGACTAGTACTCCGAGTGAAGATCAGACGAGATTGAAGAACCCGGATCTAGTTTCATCCATCCGGGCTGCGATATATATTCAGGGAAATAAAAGCATTAAATGTACATCATTGCTGCACAGATAATCATCCACTCAAAAGGATGATGGCTCTATCAGAATCATCAGTCTACACTCAGACGGTTGTCTGTCCTATGTACATGAAAATGAATTTATAAAGCTGAGCATGGGAATTCCCGCCTCATCTAGATCATGAAAATAGTATGAAGATAATGTATTCTATTGTATCTTATTACAGGTCTCCTCCCAGCATTGAAAGAACTTCGGATCCTCATAATAAAGCATTTCACCCGACACCAAAAGGTTAACGGCCTCATACTTTAGGGGTCAACTGTTATAGACATTTTTGTGCCCTACAACCACAAGCATGGAATGTCCATAAACCAAGGGCTCCTAAGTCCCTAAAAGTGTTGTTCTAACCCCTAAAGGAACAAGGTCAACAGATTACAGCTTCTCCCAGAAGTTTTCCATGAGAAAATGCCCAGAATTGGTCAAAACATGATCATTTCAGCTGCTCCACTGGCTAGGTGCATTGCATTGCACCTAAATACACTGTGAGGGTGCGTTGCATTTCAAAAGTCCCTTCTGTGGGGTGCGATGGGCGAGAAATGACAAATGGCAGTGTCATTCCCCGAGGTGGAGAGACAATGGAAGCTTCCAGAATCTTCTCCAGTGACACTTGCCTCACTGAATTCGACCAAGGATGAGTAAGAGGCCTTCAGTCTCCAAGTGGAAGCAAGAACTATCAGAGAGAAGACACTAATAAAATCACAAGCTGACTCATCCCCCTTACAGATATCTATATATGGATCCCTCATCCCAGAGATCCAGAGGCTGGAATTTTGCATATTGTAAGGAATTGCTGTTGGTTTTTTGATACAAACATCAGATTGTTGGGTGATCTCTGCTTTGTTTGAGGTGAAGAGGGGCTTCTTTGCTGGGAGGTTGATGCTGGGTCGGAACAACTAGTTGTAACTCCTCCTGGATCTTTTCTTGTTTATCAATAAAAACTATTTGAGTTTTCCTCCATGCTTTTGTATCATTGATGCTTGTTACATTTGTATGGTCAATTTACATCTAATCCTAGATTGTTTATGAATATAGATCCATGTCTTTGTATAGTGCTATGCTTCTGTGATCTTACAGGTACTTTTTGAAGCTGGGTGTGCAAGGGAGCAGGTAGCTGGGGACTATCGAAGAAGAGAGGGATCAAATCGAAGGATTAGCGCAAGATAGAGGTTAATCTTTCTGTTCCTCTCTATCTATAATTCATAAAGGAAAGACAAAAGTAGTTTTTCTCTATTTGTTTCTAAGGCAACTGTCACACCGTAGTGGGATAGAGCAGTTCTATATAGACACTTTTCCCTGTAACACGTTGGCATAAAACTAACAAATTGGGACTGTAAACACTGGTAGGAAAGCTTGTGAGAGTGAATTTGGGTTTCTGGACGTTTTCATGCCTATATCATGAGAGTGAATGAGGCTTAAGATGTCCAGAACATCAGTGAGACCCAGGAACAGGATGTTTGAGTGGCCGACATGTCTCTTGAGGGTTTTATTGCTGATGTGGATAGGTTGGTTGATGTGTTTAGTCAATTCCACTTCCTTAAGGTAACATAGGAGGACAAATCCAATCATAGTAGCCTATCATCACATGTTTACCTTAGTTGGCTGGTTACTTGGGTAGATGTGTGAGGAGGTTATTACAGTGTTGTTTTAATTATGGGTCTTATTAAAATTTTCCAAGGACAAAGCATGCAAATTGTTAGATACCTATACCAATAGGTTTCATATTTCATGATTGGCAAAGAAAGTTCCAAATATGCTCTGCTTTGGTGATGCAAAGATCCCATATTTCCAAGAGAATTCAATATGTGTACATAGCTTTATGTTAACTGAATTTTGGATGGATGGTCCAACAGCCTAATCTGGATCATGCCATGTTTCAATTTCTTGTCATTAGAATAGAGAAAGAAGCCTGTCCAAACTACTTAATCTTGGCAGGCCAGTAGTTAGGTAGAGAATTAAGGTTCCCAACTGCTTAATCTGGGGCCTTGGAGGTAATAAGGTTATTTGTAGATAGAAAAGCAAAGAAAAAAGCAAAAAGAAAAGAAAAGAACAAGTGAGGGTTTGCTAATCCAAGTGCACCCTCTATGAAGAAACAAAAATTGCTAGGCAAGTAGATGGGTAGGTAGATGGGGTTGCAGAAGTGTCAACTCTTTCCAATTTTGTTGGTCTAAAGCAAGAAAACTTCATTGGATAGAGAAGCTCCTCTTCTATATCATTTTTGCAGCATCACCATGGAGCATGTCTAACTTCCCAAGTTTCCCTATCTGGAAACTCTTGCTAACATCCTATGTTTACTTGTATATATGCCATTTCCACATTTCTTGTGTAAAAATTCTTTTCATTTTGATCTACTTCCTAAACTAAGTTGATTTCATATAAAACTTAGTGTTTTTCCCCCTTCATCCACCTCTTCCACTCATACTAACTGCTAACCTATCACTATTTAACTCCCTATACCCCCTATTCCCCCTATTACTATGTAAATTATGCAAAAAACCCAAAAAAATCTATATATCCCCTCCCCGAGCATTATAGCTCTATGTATCGTTTCGAATGTTTTCAAGCGCTAACACATTGAGCGCGACCCAAAGAGCGCTGAAAAATTAATCTTGGGATTAATCCGAGATCTGCTTGGATTAATAACCTAAACCCTCTTTGTAAATAAACCCTTGAAAATCCCAGACGACCCCTTTTAACCCGTAACGCTGTTAAAACCCGCAAAACCCACTTTTTCTAAAGTTTCGCCGGGCGCATATTTCAACAAATAATAATATTTTATTTTGCCCCGCCTAACCGTATCGCCCTGACAACTTGCCATCCCGCCAGCCGTCGGATCTGGGCTTTCCCCATCCGACGGCCCTCATCAATTTCGGAGCGGCCCCGATGTACTGCCATTAGCGCCCGAAATTTGATGTCCACTGACGTATGGGCAGGGACACGCGCTGCTATCTCACTGGATCGGGTGGCCCTCTGACATTCCCGCTTCCGTATGAAGGGCGGTCCGATATCATACCACTTACCGCTTCCAGTTTCCGCTGTCCTGTCATGCCAATGTCATGCCACCTCACCGCCGCATCAGCACCCCCGCCCGCCATCGCTCCGAGCTGTCACGCCACCTATACAGTCCCCGTGGACCACTCACAGGCTGCCACGTCACCCGATGACGTCATGCTGACATCACCCGACCCTGACCCCACCTGATGACGTCATGCTGACATCATCCAAATTTTTGTGCCAACGCCGAAAGTCCATATTTGGCCGAATTTTGCCATTTTTGCGCATTTTTCTGTGTTTTTCTGCTCTACCTCCTGCATGCATTTTCACGTCCTTTGCTGCTACACCTTGCCAAGACCATTCAAAGCTGATGCCGCCCATAATTCGACTGCAACCAAGCTCAAATACCGTCATTAAAACAGGTATTTGTCAATTCCCCAACTGCGCGCTCTGTTTCGTCCTGCATTGTTAAAAAACCATTAAAATTGACCATTTTCCCTGGAGAAATAGGCCTGCTACGCCTTAAAACCACTCCCTTCAGTTTTTAACCGGCCAATTGTGCCCAATTACACCCCTGTTGCTCTGAAACAGGCTGTAATTCAGCAAATTACTCAACCTACCGCGCAGGACGGTATTTCTCTCAAAATAGTCGAAATTTAACCCAAATTCGCTTGTAAAACATGGATACACCAGTAGCACCTGTTGCCCTGAATATTGCTCCATTGAATGCCCCTCAGAGAGAGTTGGAGTGGCAACCATTAGCAGATAGAGATTACCAAATATCAGAGGAAATGCTGATGAATAGCAAGTATCACATTCACTTGCTAAATGAATTGAAAATTAAGCATAATAGTGGAACTGATATATTGGGCATTTGGGACTCTTTCCTCCCCATCTTCAAGCTCCCTCAGGTCAATATGTTTCCTGACCTAATCCACTAGTGTGCTGCCTGCTATGACCCCACTCAGAGGGTTGTGCTTGACCCTTCAGGCTCAGTTGTTTTTTATGTCACCCCTGCAGCCATTAGAGAGATGCTAAACTTCAAGACTGATAAGAAATTAGTTCCTTTATCACTAATGGATCTGATAAAACAGGGAGTTAAACTGACAGATGCTCAAATCACCAAGATAAATCAATTGTTCATTAATTCAACCCCTGAGACCATGAAGTACCCTCCTATCCATTTTGTATACCTAAATCAATTGGGCACAGACCTTGTAGACATGATTAGTCCCATATTGGGCTATAATTCAATAGAAATTATTGATGAAAATGTGCTGGCGATAATGGCCATGTTTTCCCCTAGTAAGCCCCCAATCTGTTATGACTATGCCACCTACATCTCCAATAAAATACATGAGCAATTGACAGACTTGGAAAGAGACAGGGTGTTCAGATACACCTCCTATATCTATCATTTAATCCTATACTATCAGCATGAGAAATTTCCTTTTTCTGTGAAAAGAATGGATGCACAAGGCAATCCAAGGTCAGTGGTCTATTGGTCCTCCGTTTTCCACCTCAGATCTTGTTCCCCTTACACTTATTGTGAGTTTATAGACCTCTTCATCCACCCAGCCATGTCTCTGCTTCTGAGCTCACCTCCTCCAAGACTAACCGATGATATGCAGAGAATTCTTCAGTTGTCCAAGGTATACAGCATTGGGGATTGGTATTTTTACCAAAACCACACAGTTATCAGAATATATGGGTGTGAGTTGGCCCCATACAGATTGCCCAGATATGTGCCTATGAGATTGTTTGCCCTTGAGTATTTCAGGCAATTTGGGAATGCTGATGTACTCCATTTTTCAGGCAAGGGCAAGAAAGCACAGCTTAAAGTCAGAAACCAATTAGGCCCCTTCATCTACAATAAAAGGGAGGAAGCTTGGCAAGAGGCAGATAGAATGCTAAATGGCCTTGGCTTACAGACCAGCTTCCTTTGGAAACCATACGACCCAAATCATTTCATAAGCTTAAGAAGGGTCAGATATAGGCTGGCCAGTTATGACCACTTAAGGTTACCTCACATAGAAAAATATGCAAATCAACTAAAATTGAGGGAAGGCACCTTAGAAGAGGCTACTACACAAGAAGAATTAGCTCAAAAAGGAATAAGAAATCTCCAAAAGTTGGCTAACTTAGAGCTTTGTTCACAGGTATTTTCTCCTCTAGGCACTCAAGTGGGAGCAGCTGCCTCATCATCCACAGCTCAAAAAAATGCAGTCCAAGTCCCAATTACAGTAGAGACTTCAGCCAAGGATAAAGGCAAGGAAACAGAACATCAAGAGGCCCCTGAAGAGCAGCAATCAGCCCAAGAAAAACAGCCTGAAAATCATCCTGAACAGCAGGAAGAAATGGCAGAGGCTCCTGGTCCTAATGATGAGCAAATGCAAGAAAAGGAGGCCCCAGTACAGAATGTTACAGTGGAGACTTCGGTGCTCCAAACCCCTATCAATGAAGAGAGGGGTAAGAAGAGAGATAGAGAGGAACAGACTCCCCTTAGTACCGCAACATCACAGCAAGAGGAAAAGAGACAAAGGCTCGATCCTTTTTCAGAGGAGGAGATAATTATAGATCTCGGGCATGACCCAAAGGATCCCAAAGCTGTGCAGGCACTGCTAAAACAAAAAGAGATGCAGATATTGCAGCTTTGCAGAAAGATGCAGATGAAGATGGTGAAGATCCCAGCAACCCTTCACCCCCAAACAGAAGAGGTTGCTCAGCAGAGGAAAGACCAGGATACGACAGCCATGCTGATAACACTACATCAGCAACTGGTCCAAACAGAAGGTAAATTGGTAGAAACAGAGGCTACACTGCAGGAGGCACTAAAGCAGAAAGAGGGAGGCCAGCCATCTCAACCCCCTCATAAAGTCATGGACCTTGAGGAGTCCCCTCAAACTATTGCTCCTCCCACAGCGCAGACAGCCCAAACAACTCCATCAACATCAGCACCAGCAACGACACCAGAACAAGCTCCAAGCCTAGACATGCAGAAGACGATGAAGGAGATTCAAATCCTAGAAGCCCAGATGGCAGAGCTGAATGAAGCCAAGGAGAAATTGGCCACACTCAATGAGAAACATGATAAATCTAAGCAACAGGTGGCAGAAAAGACAAGGGAAGTAAGGATCTTGGAAAGAAAAATCAAAGAGCTAGAGAAAGAGATGGCCATGGGCAAAGCAATAACAGAGCTCAAGAAAATCATATGGTTAAAGATTGGTCAATCAATCACATACCAATGGCAATATATAGAGACCATCCATGAGCAAATGGATTTGCTGGGCAAGGCTTATGCAGAAAGTAAAAAAGCCAGAGCTTCTCTAGGAAGTATGCCAGAGGTAGCTACTAGAATGATCAATGTGTTGAACAACAGAACTGGCATACAGTTAGCAAACATGGGTATCAGAGATAGAACTGATACAATTTTACTAATCAAAAGGGTACTCACCCTCAGAAACTATGTACAGGCACTAGAAAGAAAATGTCAGGACATTCAAGCAGAGGTAAATACTTTTGGTGCCAAGATCACAACATTATATGACAGGGGACTCCCCATGTTACTAAACAGCGCAGGAAGGCTATCTTCTCATGAGCAATATGCAAAAAGAGTCAACAACTACATCACTGATCAGTTGACTACCTCATCTAGCACTTCGGAAGAAACTGGGCCGCCCACAGGACAAGAGCTGTATGATAAACTAGAAAATCTGTTTTTTATAGAACATGAAATCAATCATCTATTTGAAGTCCCCCCTAATTATTACAAATATACAGATGCTAATGAAACATTACACAAGATGCAAAGGCATCAGATGCCCACTGATCAATGGTGGACAGATATGATAAGGACATTGCTGTGATTTGATAAAATAATCTAATCAAATGCATTTTACAGCAAGCAGAGAATCAATAAAGAAGTCACAGATCAGCAACCACAGGTCAAAGATCACAGGTCAACACCCCAAAAGCATCAGAGCCGCAACATGTCATCTACAACCGCCATCGTCAGCAGGAGCCGCCCAAGAATTAACGCAGCCGGCCCTTGGGCCCAAAAGTCATCATCAACTGACAAACAACAAACAGCTGTTATGTACTTTTACTACAGGCTTTAAATTTTGTAAATAACTTCACTGTACAAAGTTGGTATAGATAGTTATTGCTCAATAACTATCATTCGAGATATTTTACTTGATATTTTTGTATAAAATCTCCCCACGCAGTTCATTTCGTGGTTGTTGTTTTCTTGTTACAAAGGAGAACTCGGCTGTAATCTCTGGAGAAATAATAGAAAAAGGCTTTGGGGTTTGCAGAAGTTGGTCTTACTGATGCTTGCTGTCTTGGAACTACTGAATGCTGCAGGATTCTAGTGCTGTGTCTTGATATAATAAGTTTTCTCTATCTCTTTCACGTTTATTATCAGTTAAACTCATATCTTTCACATGTTAATCTAAACTTAGGAGGAAAGAAAAAGAATAGCTCAGGATTTGTCCATGGAGACACCCTGATTTCAATCTGTCTTCACTATAAATGTTTTCTATAGGTTCAGCTGTTTAATTGGAATTCTTAACTGCTCCAATAAACCCTGAATCTTTCACAGTTTCTGTTTAGTAATTCATGTATGCTACTAATTAGAAATTGTTGTTCAATTTGTTATCATGCTGTTTGTAATTCCATCTCCCACTGTTTCACTCACTAATCAGAATTTATATCAAGAATAGTCATCTAGCCTTGCAGTAAAACTTTCCCCATTACAGGCACCAGGACTATCCCAAATCTCTGACTCCATATGCCCAATGGACCAACATCTCCCAAGCATTTCATGCCCTTCTCACAACAACATTTCACAACCAAAACTTTAAACAAAAAACTGAACCCATAACTAGCCTAAGATCTTTACAAAACAAAGCTAAAATTTAAAGAGAGAGCCCTCTCTCATTTCAGGCAGGCTAGAGCCTATAATCCAAAGATTGGTTAGTGGTTACCCCGGCCGTATTTCCTTGGGAGTCATAGGGAACAACCTGGGTGTTAACACAAATATCTAGATCATTAGGGATTCTAAGGTGATTGTTTATTGGTTTATGGGTAAAGCCAATAAAGATATTTTGGTGCTTAATCAATGCAAAATTAGATTTCATTAGCCCCAAGAATCCTTCCACTCTAATTCTCTATCTCCATACAACATATTCACTGAACACTTAGGCTAATAGCTTACCCAAACAAGTTATTTAGATAAATGAAGGTGGGGTTTCAGTGTCTATTTTAATGATGTACTATTCTAACTTTTGATATGTGGTCATGCCTGTTTTCAAGTTTCTTAAGTGATGGTTCAACTCAAATTTGGTCTTGATCTCTTTTTGTACGGGTTCTAGTTATTTTTGGGAACAATTCATATTTATTATCCTGGGATTTTTTGTTCAGTAGATAGTACTATGAGCTAGAGTTCATTTTAGTAGATATATCCATTTTATATTTTCATTTCCATTTGAAATAAAAAAAATTAATATTACTAACTTAAAGATAACCATGATCTCTAAACAAGAACTCTAGCCCAAAAAACCAATTTTTTTGGGGAAAAACATGAAAAACACCCCGGATAAGAAAGTGGTGACGCTGCATCACCCTTTGTTTCAAGGTTTAAGTTCCAACATTTTTCAGCCATGGAATTAAAAACAAAAATAAATATCATGTAAGGCCTTAAAATTCCAACAATTTTCTACTATGGAATTAAAGACCAAATATCATGACTATGAAAACCTTAGAAATACAAAAATTTTCAACCATTAAATGAAAAACAAATATCACAAATACAAGAAACCTTAAAATTTCAACAATCTTGAACCATGAAATTAAAAACCAAATATCATGACTATGAAAATCACAAAAAAAATAGTACCTAAATCACAAAGTGGTCTACGAAGAGAAGTTTGTTTTGGTAAGATCAAAGAATTTATGTTACTTTCAAAAATATAGATATACATCAAGCTTTTTTCTACTGGTTTGTCACTTGGGAAACCATACCAGTAGCAGAAGCTCAAAATTTTATGATTATTAATATTGTTCTCTACTTGATAGTTTGATAACTAAAAATTAGAATTGTTTGTAGTATATAATGAAAAAAATATACTTTAAAACATAAAAATGACATTAAAGTAGAGTGTTTTTGCACATGTTGTCTTGTTGGTCTTCATTCTACAAGGGTATCCCTGGGCCCAATGGATGTGGATCTCTATTAGAGTTGGATGCGGAGAAATTCATGTTTGTTAGGTTCTTGGAAAGAAGTGTGACCTTTATTTTAAGTTTATCAATTGTCTCAAGTAGCTTTTCCATGCATAGAAAATTCTTGCTATGTGTATGCCCTGTTTGTGAGGACCCTTCACATTAATATTTTATGTACCAATACAAATTGATAGTTTGCATGTAGGATGTTGTTCTATCATTGGTATAATTCCCATAATTCAATATCTAGTCCTTGGCTTCCTACTCTATATGTCTATCTGGGATGAATCTTCAAGATTTATTAATCTACTCCTCCACATCAGAAATAGGCCTTTAGATAGCTATAGCGATTATGTCCTTGTAGCATTCCGTTGTTGCTCTGGAAACTGCTTGGGCTCATGTTTGGTGAGTTGAAGATGGACTAATATCATAAGGAGGGTGAGATTGGGTCATCCCCATGTGTCACTACATTGTTGTAACAACCTCCTCCCACATCTATCCAAGTAACCAGCTAGTCGGGGTAAACATGCGATGAGAGGCCACTATGATATGATTCGACCTCCTAAGTCACATTAAGGAAGTTGAACCAATGGAAACACACAATACAGACCTTGAACATCAACATTAGGACCCTCAGGAACCATCCCAACCTTTCTGCCAACCAACCCCTAGGTACCGCTAAGATTTTGGACCATTGGACCCCTGGATGCTCTGATGCTATAGGCCTACCAACATCAAGGGGGCTCTAGATGATCCCATGCTATAGGCATGCGAACATCTAGGGACTATTTTTCTCAGTGTTGTGCCATCATCCTTGGGATTTGAGACACTTTTTATGGCCCGTAGCCCAAGTCACTTCCTATAATTGAATGACACCTTCAGAACAGTAAGATAACATGGAAATGACACTACAAATTAAATTACTTGAATAAGACCTTAATTGGACCCCTACTAGCCATGATAGGCATTTTGTCAAAAATAACATAAATATGTAATCTACAAGTGTAAATAATGTAGCTGAGCATATGTGTATCATACTTAGCTAAGAATCACTAAGAGGCATTGATGCATGAACACATTAATTGCCATTTCATCCTTGAGGTCATAGATGCATTGTTCATTCATTTACAAGTAAAAACATTATGAGAGGCATACATAGCTACTATCATAAGACACATACATATCTAGCATAATAGGAACGGAAATACCATTGAAATCACAAGCATATGATCCACATATAAACCAGTATAATACTCATAGAAATACAAGGAGAAATAACCTCCTATTGATGATGCAAAATCCAAACCCAAGATGGGACTTCCACATTCCACCTGACCATAGAATGGTTGAGCCAAATCTCTCTTCATCCATTCACCCCCGTGCCATATTCCAAGCATGAATGTGGGATCTCATAAAACACATCAATCAAAACCATCGAGGGCTTCCAAAGGCCAACCACCTCAACCCATCAAACAATGATTCCACCTCACAATCAGACATCAAAAAACCATCATCAGATTGGTATATATCTAAGCCTTCCAAGGCTCCAAAGTGTTTGTTCCAACCAAGGCTCGAGGAATAGTAACTCAACCCACAACTTTTACTGGGCTCCAGAACGTTTTTCCAACCAAGGATACATGACTAGTAACTCAACCCACCAAGGGGTCTAAATCATTTGTCCAACCAAGGCTAAGGGACTAGTAGCTCAACCCCAGTTGTAGCTCCAGCCAACCAGGCTCTAGGAAGCAAAACAAAACAATGAAATGAACCCACAATCTCCATGAATATCTAGGGAATGGCAAGGATAGGCAATCCACTATCAGTCCCGACCATCCTCCATGCAAATGATAGATCATAACCAACAAACCACATGCATATTCCATACATGCCAAAACTAGTGAGGAAAATATACATGCAACTCGGTACCTACAAGAAAAATCTATTGTAGTTGTTTATCCCGATGTCCTCTCGTGCCTTCTTGCTCTTCCTTTGCTTCTTTCTCCAAAAATCCAAGTATGCGACGCCCTCCAAGAGTGTTGCAAGAAAACTCTAATTATCCAAGAGAATGAGAGAGATAATAATGAGAGAGCTCCAAAAATAAACTCACAAAAGGTTAGCAAATGATCCTCAAAAGCCTTTTTATGAATGAGGCCTCTATTTTCTTCATTTTCCATTATTTTCCTTCATTCTCCTCGTCACATGAAACCTGTGACCTTTCACCTCCCTTTTCTCCTAATTTCCATTATTTTCATAAATAAATGTGCCAAAAATTCTTTTCTTCCTTTCTAAAGCCTTAGCCATTGCCTTTGCTAATTTCCTTAGCCATTAATAACCAAATGAACACCCACACTAGGATGTCTTGCCCAACATTCTACTTAGAATAAGTGTCCCATCAACCATGGTTATTAATTTTCCTTTATTAACTAATATTACATGGAATTTTCACCAAGGCTATTATAGAACCCTCCCCCTTGGGAGAACACTGTCCTCAGTGTTCAATAACACCTATAACCACAACACTATTGTAAGCAAAATATATTGTCGATGGAGCTTTATAACTTAGCTCATTGCATTATTTACAATGATCAACCCCCTGAGAAGAAAACCAACATGAAAACATAACAAACATAACATCATAATGACATGACACCCATATCGCGTATTGGAGCTTTATAACACAACTTATGGTGGTATTTACATCCATATACATATGTATATATACCAAACATTAGCAAAACATGTACCAAAACATATACCAAGCATATACCAAAACACCACACCAAAACTGCTTTGCCTCAACCAACAAACAAGGAAGGATACATAGCCCGCATCCAATCCACCATCTCCCATGTAGCTTCATTAGGCCCAAAGTGCTTCCATTGCACTTTAACTTGCTCAATTTCTTAGTTTTGGAGCATGAGAACCTTTTTTACAATATACACTAAGGCTCCAGCTAGAATTCTCCATCTAGTTCCACCTTCAATACAAACCAGTCAATCACATGATCAACATATTTAACATACATCTTAATCAATGACCCAAGGAAAATATCATGGAATTTCACTATTGGAGGCAGTGCAAGTCGATACGTGATTGGCCCAATCCTCTCAACAATACTGAAGGGTCCACAAAACCGTGGTGCCATCTTGGCACATGATCCAATCCATGTGTAGCTCTTCTTTGGTTTGATGTGCAAGTATACCTATTCCCCAACCTGGAACTCCTTGAACAACCTATTTTGATCTACATATATCTTCTACCTATCTTATGTTTCCTTTGATTATTCTTGATCACCTACATTTCCTGTTCCATGTCTACCAACATGTCTGGTCTATTCAACACCCTGTTAACTAGATCACTCCAACTGATAGGAGTATTACAACTCTGCCCATACAATGCCTCAAATGAACTCATCCTCAAATATTCCTGATACCCATTTTTGTAAGAGAACTCTACCAGTGGAAGATACTCTTCCCAATTCCATTGTTGATGCATCACATACATCCTCAACAGGTCCTCCAATGCGGTGTTGACCCTCTCTATGTTCCCATTTGTTTACGAATGATAAGTTATACTGAAGGCCAACTCTATGCCCAAACGGGCAAACAAATCCTTCCAAAACTTGGAAGTGAAATTTTCATCCATGTCTGACATGATCTTCTTTAGAATACCATGAAATTTGACCACATCTCTGATGAATACTTATGCTACATCACTAGCTAAGAACGTTGACTTCACTGGAATCATGTTGTCTCACTGTCCTCAAAAAACCTCTAATGAAGTGCATGGAAATGACCTACCATTTCCACTTTGGAATCATAATCATCTATAGCAGTCCACCTCGATGCTTACATTTTTCCTTCACATGCTGATAATGAAAACACCTAGCCACATACTCTACTACATCCTTCTTCAGATTTGACGAATAATAAAATTTATTCACTGCAATCAATGTCTTATGATAACCTGGGTGACCTTAATAAGGTTTCACAAAAAAACTCCCTCAATATCACCTTCTTGAGCAAAATTCTATCTAGAAAATACATCCTGTCTCTGAACCTAACCAATCCATCTGCTATAAGGCAATAGTCCACATCTTGTGCATCTCGACCTGCACCTATACATGTACCTATACCTGTAACACCACATGTACATGTACCTGTACCTATACTTTGTTGCAACTTGTGCATAATCTCCATATACTTGACATCTTGTTGACCTACCTGCAAGATCCTATCCTATAAGTCTATCCCATAGGAGCTCATAACCGCTAAGTGATTTACCTGTATATGCGTGCTCAGAGCATCTGCCACCCTGTTCCCTTTACCTTTGATATATCTGATCTCGAAATTGAACTCACTGATCATGGCCCACCTCCGAGCCTGCCTACCATTCAAGTTCGGTTGGTAAAATAGATATTGTAACCCATTGTGATCACTCATCAACACAAATCTCCTACACAGCAGGTAGTGTCTCCACATCTTCAATGCATGTATGGTCACTATCAACTCAATATCATGTGTGGGGTATTTTTTCTCTTTCTTGTTTAGTTTTTGTGACTCATAGCATACACCTTGTCCATACTACATAAGGAATCCACCCAGTCCTTTCTTGCAAGAATTTATGCATACTACAAAATCTTTGTCTCGATCCATAATCTTTAACATTGGTGCATGTGTCAACAACTGCTTATGCTGCTCAAAACTAGCCTCACACTCCTCTGTCCATTCGAACTTCTTACCTTTCCTCTGCAATGACATGATAGGATAAGAAATCTATGAGAAGTTCCTGATTAACCTCCTATAATAGCCTTCCAAGCCCATGAAAGATCTCACCTCATCTACATTCCTAAGAGCTACCCACTCCATGATGGCCCTTATCTTTTCTGGTTCTACTACAATGCCCTCCTTGGAGACAACATGCCCCAAGTAATGTACCTCAATCTGAAAGAAACTACACTTGTTGAGCTTAGCGTACAATTGATGTTCTCTCAACAACCTCAACACTGCTGCTAAATTTTCAACATGATCTTCCTCATTTTTATAATATACCAATATGTCATCAATGAACACAATACTAAAATTATCCAAATACGGACACAACAAACTATTCATCAAGTACATAAATGTAGCTGGAGCATTAGTCAAACCGAATGAAACTACAACAAACTCATAATGCCCATACCTGTTTTGGAAAGTTTTCTTGTAGATTTATTCCTCTTTGATACACACTTGGTGATATCCAGATCTCAAATCAATCTTCGAGAACATTGTTGCTCCCTTTAGCTAATCAAACAAGTCATCAATCCTTGGTAATGGATATCTATTCTTGATGGTTACTTTATTCAAATTCTTGCAGTCAATGCATAATCTGACACTACCATCTTCCTTCTTGACAAACAATATCATTGTGCCACATGGTGATACACTTGGCCTAATGTATCCCTTGTCTAATATTTCCATCAACTATAGATTCAACTCTACCACTCGAGTGTGTTAGTGTCAGTCTTGTCTGCCTATCACCAGTGATCAAATATGCTTTTACCAAGTCTGTCAGGAGTCTCAAGGTCAAATTTTATCATGTCACTAGGTTTTCAGAGTAAAATTTGGTCACTGGCTAGTTTGTTTAGGAATGTCTCCATCCTTTTGAAAAAATCTCACATGCTGGTCACCTAACTCACTCAAATTAAGAAATCATAATAAAAAGGATGTTTTCATTATATCGGTCATCATCATCACCATTCCACTCAGTCTCATGTCTTCATTAAGTCATTAGGGTTTCAAGGTCCATCCTTATTCCATGTGTAAATCCAGCATTAAATGAATCATGATAAGCAGCTCTTTGCTTAAGTTTTATGAATTTTCATAAGTTATTCATGGTTGCAATCTCAAGGTTCCAGAAGAAGAAGTATCACTATTAAAAAAGATAAAGAGCAACTCAGGTTTTGTCTCTCCAAAGTGGCCCAATTTAAAAGGTGAAAAATCAGTTTTGGAAAGGTATGTGGGGCCCATTTTTATTCAAAAGGGAAATATATTTTGCGTATAAAAACCAAAAGGTTTCAAACTCCTTTCATTTACTTCCTATTCTCCATTTTTCATCGAGCTCTCCCCCCATTAGTGAAAAAACATGGTTTTTTTTGGAAAATTTGGTCAAAATTTGGTGGTGTTGCGCTTCCAGAGACTGTGTTTCACTTCTGAGGCTGGCATTGTGCTTCTAGATGCTGTGCTATGCTTTGGCACTGTGCTTCCAGAAATTGTGTTGTGCTTGTGCCAGAGCAAATGGAAACTCTTCCAAACTCACCCAAATTTGATTTTGAAGCTTGCAAACTTATTTCTTGCTACCCTAAGCTTGTTCACAAGTAAGTATAACTCTTTTTCTTACCTTTTCCTTTGGCAAGATGAATTCAAATGCAAGTTCTCTTCATCTAGGGTTTAGGTGAAATTTTCATGCTACAAGCTAGTGTAACTGATGGTTTGGTTAGTTTTGATATTGAAAACATGTAAATCTTCCACCTCACACCTCTGTACATGTTTAAAACACACTTTGATTCACTAAATAACCTATCAATCCTCAAATTTCCCTACCTTTACCTAAACCCTAGCTCATACCTAGCATTTTGAGCAGATTTCCTAGTAGCTCTATTTTTCAATTTCTCCTAGACATTTCTTTCCCTCATTTCACTCCATTTAAGCTTCATAAGTTGCTTGCAGCCCCTATTCATCTCCTAAAAATTTCCATACCATCACTTCCTTTCCTCAAACCCATCATTTCATCATTTCACTCTTTCGTCATTGCTTTTCCATTTTCCTGTATCTAGGGTTTCTACCATCATGAAAGGAGATTCTTCACCAGAGAATTAAAAACACCATAATAGAGGAAAAATCCTCAGATATGAGCCTACCAACTACAATCAAATCAACTCATCACCCTTCATGAAGAAGTGTTTTGAAGATGTAAATTGGCTAGAGTTTTGAAAAAGGGTATGTGAAGTAGGTTTCCATGAACAATTGACTGATTGGATTGCCACTCATCTGAAAGGGGAAAGGGCCATCATAGCAGGGGTTGAGTTTACATTTTCAATGGCTGCCATTTCACTTTCTATAGGGATACCTGATCATGGAGAATATTTGTTTAAAGGTATGAATTTGGACCTTGAACATTACAAGTCTTTCTTGAAATCACCCTACAGGGAGACCCATACAGACATCATCCCATTTAGGTACCTGTTGGAGAAGTATGCACCATTAATGAAGGTTGTCATGAAGTTTTTCACCTATGAGGGAAGGTTTTCTAGATTGTATGCATATCACATCCAACTTCTAATGCACTTCACAGCTAAAATAACTCTCAACATGTGTAATTATCTATGTAGAAGCATTATTAAAATGTCTGAGAAGGTACATGTGAAAGACAAAGAACGCTACCCTAGTATTTTTCATCATAGATTGATAAATATTGTAGTTCTCCATCAGTTTGAAAAGAAGAACATGACATGGGATTCATTCATAGAAACAACTTTGCAATGGCATGAAATTATTGTTTCACTTCAACATCAAAACATACCAACATAGCTGATGGAGGTAGGATCATCAAGAAAATCCAAGGAGGTTCCTAAGGAACCTATACCTGGGATGATTAGAATGTATCAAAGAGGAAAAAGGCTTGTTTTTACTTCTCAGTTTGAGAAAAGGGCCAAGCCTTCTACATCGGCAAAACAGGGATCACATATACAAGATTTAGACTTGATTGAGCATGAATTTGAGTTGGTGGACTTGGAAACAACAAATGAGCCTTCAAACATGTAACATATTATCAAAGAGAAGGATTCTCATATCAGAGAACTCATGGACAACATGGAAAGAGCAAGGTTTGTTATCTCATTCCTTGAACAAGAAAACAATCAGCTTAAAGCTAGACAACTCATCTTGGAGCAAGAGCAAACTAAATTGTTACAACAAGGTGGAAAAGGAAAAGCAGTGTTGGAACCTACTGAGCATGAGGAAACTGAAAAGAAAGTCAGGAAAAAGAGGCTAAGGACCAAGGGACTCAAAAATGCATTGAAGGAGGAGAAAGGACACAGTTTGCTAGATGAAGACCTAGACATGGAGGACAGAATTGCCTTGGAGATCAATGAGGATAGAGAGTATTGGCTAGATAAGGTCAATGACCACTTCGAAAATCTTCTTGAAAAAGAAAACAAAGATAACCAACTACTAAGGCACATGGCACATCAATATAAAACTAGAAACATGATTTTTTTATTTTTGTGGGAAAACCTATGAACAGTTTTGAAACCAACGTTTCGGACTAGCTTAGTGAGTTCATCATCAGGGCAATGAGATTTTTATTTGAGAAGAGAGAGCGTGAAATTACAGAGCTTATTAATAGTTATTTTTAAATACTTTTGATGTCTTCTTTTGTAGTCGGCTTGGAAACATGATATGTAACATCAAGCTCAAGCAATTGGAAAACAAGCTAAAGGAAATGCTAATGGACAAAAATGAGAGGGATAACTTGGAGATGCTTCCTAAAGCATCCATGAGGGCTTACCATACATAGTTTTTCAACTCATGTCCAATTTTGAAGGATTTCTGAGCATTATTTGTTTTTTTTACTATTTTGGTGCCAAATTCAGAAAATTAGCTAGTCACAGGCACTGTGCTTTTTCCTGAGGCCTCCAAATGACAAATGGTTTGTAGTTTTGGAAATATCATGGCCTCCTCTCAAAACCCATTTAATTCTATTTATTAGAAAGGGCCCAAATTTTGAGAAAAAAGATAAAAAGAGGTCAAAAATCAACATTCCGCCCCTATTTTTGACAAGCATTGCGCTTCTGGAGACACCTTGGGAGAATGAGTTTTTGAAGGCCTTCCCATGGGTCATTTTAAAAAATTCACGGTGTTTTGGACACTAGACAGGAAATTTTAGTTGACCATTCTCTCATAGTTCATTTTTTACTTTAGGAAGGCACCTTAAAGTGGGCTCAAAGTTGGAGCTACGCTTTTGTAGATTTCTAAGTTTTTAATTTAAATTTCACTGTGTAATTTCCTAGTTTTCAGTTTGACTTGGTCAAAGTAAAAAATCTTGATGTAATTGAATTAGCTCAAGGTTAAATGATGTAATCATGAAATAAATATATATGATATGTTTTTTTTTTATGGTTTACTAGGCCTCATTAAGGAAGCAAAATCCAAAACAAAGTCTAAAAGAAGTGTTTGTATTTGACCTTCTCACTCTCACCTATTGGTTGAGAGGATCTTGGAAACAGTTCCACCACCTAGGAATTTGACTCCTGAAGGTGGGGAAGTGGTTCAATTGAGTCTATATGTATCATTTCTCATTCAGAGAGAAGGGTTGGACTTTTTTGGAGAAGGCTTGTATCTTATGTTCTCTTACAGCTAATACAGGAGCAGTTACAACTACATTTTAGAAATTCTAGTTTCAGTGAGTCTATGGTGTTGTTTTCTTTTCATATCAGTTTCTAATGGATAAATGATCTCTCTTTACATTCTTTATCTTCTTCCTATGAATTTCCTTGCAATTATATAGAAAAAAATCTTGAATTTAAGCTCTGTTTATGTGGAAATAATACTTGTGTTACTTTTCTTATAAAACTAATGAATTCATGCTTTCACATGATCATTAGGTTCTCTTAAACTCACAAATATATATTACATTGAAAAATAATATAAGTGCACCATAACACACTGATATCTAGATTTGTTTTATACTTGTCACTGCATACTTGAAGCCTAGACCTAATTACCTGCTCTAAACCCTAGTCCAGCAAACAAAAAACCCTAAATTCACAAATACTCAAAACAAAACTTGCATATCTAGCCTAAAACCTTTTTCTTTATAGTTATTCATTGACAAATCCTTAGAGAGATCCCTCTCTAGTTCAGTAGGGCTAGCTACTGAGATGAAAGTGGTTTGAGGTTACCTCTTTCGATCTCCTCCTCAGCCTAGGAAATTGTAGAGGATAAAATTTTGGCACTATTGCTGAGGAAACAACTGATAAATCATTCCTAGGAGTTATTTTAGATATTTCAAGAAAATCAGTTTTGTAGTTGACAGTTTCCAGTATCTAAAGATAGGCTGATTTTACAAATTTCATCAAGTTTAAGGTGGGAAAAATTTTTGGCTCCTAAAAGACATACTAGGTCAAATCCTGACCCAAATCCACCTTTTATTGTTGAAGACCTAGAAAAACTGCTCATAAAACTCAAGTTACCCATCTCTAAAAGTGTAGTTCGAAAAAATAAAAAGGACAAATTCTTTGCCTAAAAATCTATTTGGTTTTTAGCAGCGTCCTTTCGATATTCAGTTAGAATCGTCTCTTTCAAATTCAAAATCTTAGTCTTGCATTTCTGAAGTGGTATTTGAACCTCTTCAATTTGAATCT
This sequence comes from Pinus tabuliformis, assembly GCA_031772625.1. Classification (NCBI taxonomy): domain Eukaryota; kingdom Viridiplantae; phylum Streptophyta; class Pinopsida; order Pinales; family Pinaceae; genus Pinus; species Pinus tabuliformis. The sequence goes on from CM062811.1 coordinate 265,037,701, forward strand.
CATTTCCATTCTTCAGCATCTCTATCTGCTAGAGTTGAGCATGAGTTGTGGTTGAACTTTGATAAACTTCAAAGTCTTGCTGACCAGCTCCAAATCATTATTGAAAAATCCTATATCCAATATCAGCTTGAATACTTAACTGTTGTTTCATCCTCTACTACACCTCCAAATACATCTACTACATTTCCAAATACCTCAGCTACCTCATCCCTTCTTCCACCACCTCCATTAGTGTCATCATCTTTACCTACACAGCCCATTATAGTACCTCTACCACCTCTAGCAATCATGGCATGGGTTGCACCTCTTATGATACCTGCTCAAATTATTGCTCTACCTCAGAACTATGGTCAAAGACTCCTATTTTATGGAAGATCAGAAATCATAGCCCAACATCATGTTGATAAATTTATATATTTTATTGATCTGGAAGAAATTTATGAAGATGATTCAAAGAGGAGAATAATAGCTTAGAGTTTTTCTAGAGATGTGAAGAAATGGTTTCACGATTTGGTTGCTAATTCTATTAATAATTCTTAGAAACTGATAGAATTTTTCTTAGAACATTGGCAAGAAAAGAAAAATCCACTACAAATTTTGGTTGAGTACAATTCTATGAAAAGGAATCAAAATGAGACAGTCCAAGAGTTCACAACAAGGTTCAATATGGTGTATAATTCCATCCCTGATGATATGAAACCTCCTCTTGGTTTGGCACTTCTCCACTATCCTGATGCTTTTGACCTAAACATGGCATATCATCTTAGGGAGAGGGACCCTGCAACTCTTGAAGAAATGTAGTGAAATGCAGTAAGTGTCAAAGCTAATATGCTCATCAAGAAATCTAAATCAAAACCTGAGAGGTCTGAGAAGAAAGTTGTTTTTAAAGAAGAGCCCTCATCATCTTCATATGTAAAGCTTGACACTCTGATCAAAACCATGGAAAGAATGATGGACAGAATGTCCATAACAGATCAAAAAGCAGAGACTTCAGTAAGGAATTTGACCTTTCATGGCCAGTAGCAACAACAGTTTAGAAATAGACAGAAAGAGTAGTGAAATCAAGATCCTCAAGAACTAGTAAGAGCTCCATTTCAACAAAATTATACTGAAGGATAGGAGGAAGATAAAGAAGGGATTATAGAAGCTAATCATTTCTTTGAAGAATATGAGCTACCTACCTTTTTAATAGAAGATCATTTTTCTGAAGAATCTTTTTATACCAAGTGATCAACAGCTTGTACTCGCAAGTGATGACCTATGGGTTGTGCAAATTGAAGAATACCAAAGAGGATATCAGAATGCTCTTAGTAATTTGCAAAAATAGTACAACTTAAGGAACAAAATGTACCTATTACATTGAACCAGAAGAGGAAAAATACACAGAAAGACACACAAAGCAAAGAAGCAGCTTCTACAAATTAGAATAAAGAAAAAGAGATTATCATACTGAGCCAGGATAAAACGAATGAGGCCTCTACCAACAATGTGAGAAAAGATAAGGAGTTTCAAAGTGAAAGTCATAGGAAGGAATCTCAAGCTAAAGGGAAGATTGAAAAGAAGGACATCACTACAAAAGAGGTAGAAAATCAATTTAATTTATTTAGTTTGGAAAAGGAAATTTCTAAGTTCAAAGTTTCAACTCCTCTCACTGAATTAGTTAATAATGATAAGTATAAGTTTCAGATAGCAAAAATGCTTAAGGTTGACCAAATGTCAGATACAGTAAATGTGGTCAATGATGAGCCAGGAATTCTTTCAACCTTAGAAGGAAGTCCTAAAGAGAGTGAATTCCCACCTTTTTATATTAGTCTAAAACTTCATGACTTTATCCTCCATAATTCCATGTTAGACTCCAGTGCCTCACATAATCTTATGCCCAAAGTCATCATGGACAAACTAGGATTGAGTATCACCCAACCTTATCATGACCTCTACTCTTTTGATTTGGGTAGAGTGAAATGTATTGGCCTCATTAAATATTTAGTAGTGTCCTAGGACCAAATTCCGGCCAAGGATGTGCTGATGGATGTAGTGGTCGTTGATATTCCTCCTCGGTTTGGTATGTTTCTTTCAAGGTCTTGGGGAGCAAAATTAAAAGGCACTTTACAACTTGACTTTTCATATGCTACTATCCCAGTATTTGGGCAACTCAGAAAACTCTATTGGGAAAAGAAGATGAAATTCATGATCAGTAGCAAGGAAAAACCAATAAATCACCCTATACATGTTGTACATACTGATCTTGATTCTTTCATTTTGTATAGTGATATGAATTCAGTTGATGATGAAAGTCAACTTGTAGAAATTTCAGAAGTTTCAGATGTTATAACTAGTGTGCAGAAAGTTATGATTGTTGAAGGAAAAGAGATGAATGAAGAGTGTTTACAGCCAGTAAATCCTCTTGAAACGATTTTTGAGATAGTGTAGAAAACAAAGTGTCTTGAGTCAACCAACCATATTCCAAAAGATCAAACAGTTCATCCTTCATAAATTATTTTTCTGGATGAAGAAAATGATCTTTAGACCATGGATTTTGATGGTGCATTGGGAAAAGAAGGATATGGGATTGGCGTTTGGATTCATGGTCCATTACATCATTCATGTAAGATTCCATGCAATGTAAGAATGAGTTCTTACAAGTTAGCTTTTGACTACTCAAACAATGAGGCAGAGTATTAGGCATTGATTGTCAGCCTCAAGATTCTAAAGATGTTGGGAACAAAGAAAATTTTTGTTTGTGGGGACTCTGAGTTGGTAATGAAACAAGTATAAGGGGAATACCAGGCCAAGAATCCAAGAATGAGAGCTTATTGCAATGTTGTACTTGACATCCTCAAAACTTTTGCAGAATATACTCTATCTCTTATTCCTAGAACTCAAAATGTTATAGCTGACTCTCTTGCTACTGCATCTATTATGGTGAAGATTCCCATGCACTCCAATCAGAAGTATTATATCCATGTTAAACAATGCCCAAAAGTTCCTGATAATATGAGATTTTGGCAGGTGTTTTGGGATGACAAATAAATCAACAATTTTCTACAAATGGAAGGTGAATTCCAGAATTCCCGCATTGATGATACATCCAATATGAATGATCTAGAGATTCAATCAACTGAGATTGAAACATTTCAGCTGAAGAACAACAACATTCCAAGAGGTCATGTACCTTTGGAAGAGTTGTTTGATCGTGATGATGTTGCCAAAAATCCCACCATGGTCCCCACAGAGAAAAGTGTTGAAGATGTAAACATTGGTGCAGCTGACAAACCTAAGATGGTCAAACTATCAAAGTCCTTATCTCCTGAAATGAAAAGTAAGTACATATATTTAATGACAAAATTTTCTGATGTATTTTCTTGGAACTATTCAAACCTGAAGGTTTATGACAAGAATATCATTCAGCACACCATTCTGGTCAACCTTGATCAAAATCCATTTCACCAGAAACTGAGAAGGATTAATCCTAAGCTGCTACCATCAATTGAAAAAGAGGTAAATAGGATTTATAAGTCTAGTATCATAGTTCCTATTTGATTTTCTGAATGGATGTCTAATCTAGTGCTGGTAAGAAAGAAGATCGGGGAGATTTGTCTTTGCATTGATTTCAGAAATTTAAACAAAGTGTCCTTGAAAGATAATTATCCCTTACCAAAGATGGATCATATACTTCAGAGGGTAGTTGGGTCTTCTAGGATGTCATTACTAGATGGATATTCCAGGTACAATCATATTTTGGTGCATAAAGATGATCAGCTGAAAATAGCCTTCACAACACCATGGGGTACATTCATGTATGCCAAGATGCCATTTGGATTAAAGAATGCAGGAGAAAATTTTCAGCAGGCTATGGACATAACTTTCGCTAATGAAAAGGATTTATTTTTGGTTATATATTTAGATGATCTCACAGATTTTTCCAAGTCTGGTGAAGATCATTTACATCATTTGAGAATTGTTTTTCAGAAATGAAAAAAATTTGGTATTTCACTCAATCCAAAGAAGAGGCTATTCTCCATGGAAGAAGGTAAGTTGTTAGGACAAATTATCTCTAAGGATGGCATTCACATTGATCCTACAAGAGTTCAAGCCATTCAGCAATTAGATTTCCCAAGGAACAAGAAAGAAATTCAGTCTTTTAATGGGAGAAACAATTTTTTGAGAAGATTCACCCCCAAACTCGTTGAACATTTGAAAGAGATGACAGACATGCTGAAAAGGAAAGCAAGGTAAAATGGTCTTTAGAGGCTAAGAAATCTTTCCATGTAGTCAAATTTGCATTATCTACTACTCCTATTCTAATTAGTCCATATTATAATTCAAATTTCATCATTTTTTTCATTTGCCTCTAAGCATACATTAGCAACAGTCCTAATGCAAAAGAAAGATCAGAAAAATGAGCATCCTATAGCATTCTTCATTCGCACAATAAGAGATGCAACACTAAGATACAACATAATTGAGAAGAAGGCTTTGGCATTGGTGAAAGCTCTCAAAGACTTTTGAGTTTATATTTTTCATTCTCACACCATTGCTTATGTTCCCACAACAGCGGTAAAAGAAATTATTCTGAAAATAGATCCTGAAGGCAGAAGGGGAAAATTGATTGCAGCCATGTTGGAGTATGATTTGGAGATAAATACCACAAATCTTATCAAGGGACAAGGTTTGGCTAAGCTTATGGCTGAATCTAATTTTCATGCACTAGATATCAATTTGATTGCGACACTTTCTGAAGAAGAAGAACAAGACTCATAGTTACAGGTGTTGTTGGGTGCAGTATAGGGTCTATACATGTACCAACATTTAATTTGTTAATTCGAATAGTTCGTGAACTTCGAGACGCAGCACTGGAAATGCCAGAGAAAGCCCCTGACGACCTGCAAAATAAATGCTAGTCTATCTTGCGTTTTAATCTCATCAATAAATGAAATCCTGCACTAAAGAGAATTCAAGAGAACATCAATCCACACAATTAATCATGCAGAAATAAAAGGCAATTAACAATGCGAAAGGAAATTATAATTACAAGAGAACAGAAGGAAAACTAAACTAGAAATCAAGCAGTGTCAGCATAATAACAAAAATACTGTAAATGCCGGAATAAATTCAAAAGCAATTCAAAACCATTCTGCTTGCATTAATTCTACCTACACTAATTTTGTGTAAGGTTAACTTGAAAGCATCGTCAAGTAAATATGCTACAAAAATAACTTATGAAAGAAATTAAATTAATGTAAATTTCTCACCCTCCTTGCCTTGAAAATAAATCTTACAAACTCTCCAGAAGTTTAATGGAAAGTAAATGACACAATTTACTTTCATTAATATTGGCTCCCCAACATCAAATAATATATGGTTTTTGTAGGCAGAGTTTTAAATATACCTGTTAGTGCCTCAACCCACACCCACTCACATCGTTTTCATATTTTGAAGTATAAATCAATTACAGTTTATCAACGCATAAGCAAATCTTGCAAATAAGAACTACTGGAGGGATATCCCAAGTGTAAGCATAAATATCAAGGACATGAATAATTTCTTAATGCAACAAATCAATGAATTTTAGATCTGAAAGGAAAATATTGCAGCAAATTAAATGACATTAATTGAAGGCAGAAAGAAACTGTAAATAAATTGAATTCACACAGCAAACAAAAAGAATTGTAATGCTATCTACTTTAAAAGATGAGAGCAGTGTTGAGATGGTCTGGTGGCCAACCCAGCCAGATCGCACCCTCTTTGATTGTTTGGTTCACAAAGAAATAGAAATCATTAGACACAACAAGTAGATAAACAGAACATGCTGGGAAATTGCTTCAATTAATTACTGAAAATAGTGTTTACATTATGCAGACATCACTCAACCCCAGCAAGACTAGAGGAGTGATCCACAACTAATGAATTGGGTGAGGCTACATTGGGACATCTCCTCTTCCCTTCTGCGCCTTCCTCTGATGCGCACTATCCCTAGCTGGGTTGATTTCCTTCCTTACTGTAATTAATTGATTGAATAAGCTGACTATTTCTCCAAGTAGTTTATATAGGCATCGATTTACAAATTGGGGCTTGTTCAACAACCAATTAAAATACAAGAAGATTTTTAACAAATGGCTGAATTAGGAATTAATTTGAAATTGAGTGTTGAAAGAGGGAACGATTCCGGTGAATCATTCCTCTTTTCCTGGAGTGGTTGTTGTTGGAAGGTGCGATTAACTAACATTAGTCTGAATATTTTTGCATTCATTGTGATGGTCAATCCAATTGCTAATCCCCCCAATTTACCAACTCTTTTGTATTAGTGGCCACGTAGAAACCACAAACACCAACAATTCGAAAGCGAAGCACTGCCAAAGGTCAACTCTCCACCCCTGCAAGTGTGTCAAGGCATGTCTTTGTGCCATTTGCAGCGAGCAAAAGATGTAAACGTGAATTCCTAGGATGTATTGAACACAATGGTTTTATTGTTAAGATTATACATGGTTTGATGCTTCTATTTGCAATTCATTTGAACATCATTCAAAACTAGAGAAATTTCTCTTGGTTATTTCGCAGATATCAACATTGTTGTGAACCTCTAGGTACGTTTGCCCATGGTAATTACAATCAATTGTCTTTCCAAAAATACAATATGTACTCCCAACACTCTGTCTAACAATCCAAGAATTGTATGCTTTACAATATTTCTCTTCTAAGCAATTAAGAGTAGCAACGTAGAATCATTGGACTCATAGTACAGGAACATGAATGTAGTTCAAGAATCCTTCATAGTGTAGGAAGCCCACTGTAACTAGTGCAGGAATCCCAATGCATGGTGCAAGCATGTAAGTGCAATGGTACAGGCATGTGAATGCACTGGTGCAAGCACGTCCCAAAGTGTAATAAAACCAGGTTTAATCCTGCAACATACAAGCCTTAATTAAACTCTCATTAATGCTATTTTAATCCTGTTAAAACAAAGAAGTAGCAAATACTCTTCGAAAATAATCATTTTCCCAATCGTCAACATGAGAGAAATAGATAAAAAATAGGATAAAACGAAGACCCAACATCCCCCCATGCTGACCATCTTGCATTTCCTCATGCAAGGAAATCCGATGTTGTTAATTCCTCACAAAAAACAAAATTAGAATATTTTTAGGCATTTAAAAATGATGTTCCTGCAATTTTTCGTGTTCACCTTTCCTGCGCTATATAAATCTTGCTCAAAAAAATAGAGTGTCTACTTGAATCTTTATTTTCTTAAACTAGTTTCAAGAAACCCTAAACGAAAGCTGCCATGAAAAAATAAATTCCATGGATGATGTTATTAATAGCTAACTTTTAAAATTTCCAAAAGGATATCTCGCAGGTATCCCTAATTAGAAGTTACACTTTGAAATCCTCATTGTAGATATGAGTGACATGATTTAAAAGCCATGGTGTTAAAAGTGGACATAGCAATACCTTCCCACAATAATTATTTTACCATTATCCATGTATAGTTGAAGCTCCTTTTACTTGGGCATAGTGAATTACCTACACTAAGGGTCCCTACGCCCATAAAAACCATTCCAAAAAGATAGAAATCTAATGTATAACAATAGAAGGATTTTAAAGCCATTCTCAAAGAGATTGATAGTGAGTTCACGGAAAGAAAAAACAACCAAGTAAATTATAGTGTAGAGTCAACTTTAATACCACAGGCATGGCCCTGCTTCCAATAGGCATCTATAGCCTCAACAGGGGTACCTTTTAACCTTATGAAATGATTTTGTCCCACCTATTAGATATAGATTCAGATTCATTTAAGAACATTTTACTTTTTTCTCTTTTTAGAAGTTAATTGAAGGTCATTGTCCTAGCTTGGTAACCAGCTATCGACAGTGCCATTCACGAGAACTAACAAGAATGAACAAGCCAGCTCGTGATGAGACCTCTTGTCTTCTAGTTTTTCAACTGAAAGACATTACCCTGGCTTGGTGACCAGTGTGGTAATGTCATTCTCCTTAAGACCCATGATCATAGTAGGTCGGCTCGCAATGAGACCTCCTATCCCTCAATTAATTCATTTATGTTTTAAAAAAAAAAATTTGATTATGATTAACCTCAGATGGGTCACTTAATAGGTGGGGAAGAAAATATACGCCTTAAGAGTTCAGGATGGTGTGAAAAGTTTTTAATTACTATTCTTTACCAGTTGGTCATGCTACCCTAAGAACTTATTTAAAAAAACATCTCAGATAATGACAAAAAATATTCCTTGAGTTGATCATGTCAAGGTTCTTTATGAAAGCTTATTAGAGTTTTGTAGGCGTGGTCCACCATAGGAGGCTTTTCACTGGTCCCTTTGAAGAGGAATTTGAAAATATTTTCTGGATGATAGTTAGTTAGAATAGGAAAATGTATTGCATGTAACTTAAAACAATATCCTTGACTGACATGTTGATCAACAATGAAAGTCACTTTAAAATATGAGGTATTAAGTGTAAATTTCTTCTGAAAAGTCTTACCATGAGAGTGCATGATAATAGAAATTTCAAATTTTTTGCTTTTAGGGAATCACAAGCTCATGAGTGTTGTTATGCATTTTTATTCATTATTCTCCTATTATCCTACCCTATTTTTAAAGAAAGAAATATCACCTTTAAGTGAAGGCATACTTCCAATGAAGCCATGTGCATAACAAAATACTAAATATACTCACACTTAGGTTTAAAATGCACACTTTAACGCATATCAAAGTATGAGAAACCAACTTACTTACTTGATATGGTACTGAGAGTTTTTGAATGATGAGGGAATGGGGTGTACTAACAACTGTTTGGAACTAGGATTCAATAGGACACACATATTCATGGTTCTCCAACTTGTATAGGTCTTCCACAACTTGAAGATTTCTCTCTTTAGATTGACAAGGATGGTTAAGGGAAATTCTAGGGTTTTCTTGTTTGTGAGTTTCAACAACAGTTTTCGAACAAGTTCAAATCATGGATTGCTTCTCTAATGGTTTATGGATTAAAGCTTCTTCCTAAGGTAAATGATGTGTTGTAATAGGGGAAGTTTCTAGATTCACTCCTCTCTCCTCTCTAAAATATATGACATTACATTTGATAGGGGAGCGAGTAGGAAAAATAGGTGTTTTAAATTGATGTGCAACTTGATTGTTGAAATTAGGGTTTGGTTGCACAAATGGTTGGGACCATAGAGACGGATAACATGGTGGTAAATTGGATGGGAATTGCAACTGTTGTGGCTCAAGTAATGGAATTGCATGGGGAATTTCCCTAGAGAGGAGGCTGCAAACCATGCTTGAGGTTATGGGAGTATCTGGCTCAAGGGATGGGGCCATTGCGGGAATATGGTGGGCTATCGAATCAAAGGAGGATTATAAGTTTTCCATGGAACTGTGGGGTTGTATATGTGTTGAGGAACCTACTGGGGATAATAAAAATTACTCCAAGTAATAAATGATGATGAGTTTTGAGTTATACCTAGTATTCGATTTATTTCCTTACTTGATTCCTTAAATACCTGTTGAAACCCCGATGGTGATGGGAAATAATTTTTTGAATGATCCTCCTTTCACTTCTTCCATTCTTCCTGCAAATCATCCAATTGTAAATTTAGAAAAGATTTTGTAGCTCCTATTTTTGTAGTAGATTCCAAAAATTGAGAAGAAAGTTCTCTAGAATTATTACCGATCTTGGATATTCCTCTTGAATAACTAATGCGCAATTTACAAACATCATCATATGGCAAGTGAGAAACATCACCTGCTCCTATTAGATTTATAGGTTCTAAATATTCGTCTTTGATTCCTTAGAGTAGGAGTGTTTTCAAGGTCTCTTTTACCAAATTCTTATGTTTTGATTTTTGGATGTTGTATCTAAATCGCTCCACAAAATCCTCCAAGCTTTCATTTTCCCTTTGTTTTATTCCAAAAATATCTTCACCGACCTAGCAATAGTCTTGATATTTCTCCAAGAATACATTCTTCATGTCTTCCCATGTTTGAATGCAGTTCCCACCAAGGCTCATGAACCATCAGAGAGATGCTCCTTTAAGAGTAAGAGGAAACATTTGCAACCTTTGAGAATTAGTACAATAACCATATCTTCTACAAAGTACTTCAAACTCAAATAAGAAAGTATTTGGGTCTTAATTTTCCAAGCCATGAAATTTTGGTAGTGCAGATGGGGAAATATTATGCATTTGAGCCACTCCTAAATATTTGGTAGGAAATTCAAAAGTAACAATGTTTTCCATTTCTTACCAAACTAAAAGAGGTTCTCCATGTACTACTTCGAGACTCCTTCTTTGAATATTCCTGGAAACTAATATTGAAATAGGTGCATTGAATGATTCATATTAGCCTCAAAACTCTTCATTAAAAAAAAAAAAATGCCTCGAAATACCATTTCTTTATCTTTACAAGCTAGTTGGTGTATATTGTTAGCACATGGTTGAATAGATAAAGGGGGGGTTCTTACAGCACCCAAGAAATGAAAAAAAAACTTAAAAATAATGCAGGATAGAAACAAATTCAAGGTAAAAAAAAATTACAAAAAAACTAGGTAAAGAGAAAACCAAACTACAGTAGGTTACCAAGGTAAATCCCTTAAGCGCCTCCCCGGAAACAGCACCAAAATGTTGGGTGCGGTATAGGGTCTATAAATGTACAAAAAATTAATTTGTCAATCTGGATAGTTCATGAACTTCAAGACGTGGCACTGGAAATGCCAGAGAAAGCCCCTGACAACTTGCAAAATAAATGCTAGCCTATCTTGTGTTTTAATCTCATCAATAAATGAAATCCTGCAGTAAAGAGAATTCAAGAAAACATCAATCCACACAATTACATCATGTGGAAAATAAAAGGCAATTAACAATGTGAAAGGAAATTCTAACTACAAGCGAATAGAAGGAAAACTGAACTAGAAATCAAGCAGTGTCGGCATAATAACACAAAGACTGTAAATGCTAGAATAAATTCAAAACCATTCTGCTTGCACTAATTCTACTTGCACTAATTCTTTGTAAGGTTAACTTGAAAGCATCGTGAAGTAAATCTCTTGCATAAATAACTTATGAAAGCAATTAAATTAATGTAAATCTCTCACCTTCCCTGCCCTAAAAATAAATCTTACAAACTCTCTAGAAGTTTAATGGAAAGTAAATGACACAATTTACTTTCATTAATATTGGCTCCCTGACATCCAAATAATATATGGTTTTTGTAAGCATAGTTTTAAATGGACCTGTCAGTGCCTCAAAACCACACCCACTCACATCGTTTTCATATTCTAGAGTATAAATCAATTACAGTTTATCAAAGCATAAGCGGATCTTGCAAATAAGAACTACTAGAGGAATATCCCAAGTGTAAGCACAAATCTCAAGGACATGAATAATTTCTTAATGTGGAAAATCAATGAAGTTTAGAGCTAAAAGGAAAATGCTGCAGAAAATTAAATGACATTAATTGAAGGCAGAAAGAAACTGTAAATAAATCAAATTCACATAGCAAACAAAAAGAATTTAAATGCTATCTACTTTAAAAGATGATAGTAATGTCGAGATGGCCTAGAGGCCAACCCAGCCAGCTCGCACCCTCTTAGAGTGTCTGGTTCACACAGAAATAGAAATCATTAGACATAGCAAGTAGATAAATGAAACACACTGGGAAATTGCTTCAATTAATTACTGAAAATAGTGTTTACATTATGTAGACATCACTCAACTCTAGCAAGACCAGAGGAGTGATCCATAGCTGATGAATTGGGTCAGGCTACATTGGGATAGTTCCTCTTCCCTTATGCATCTTCCTTTGATGCGCACTATCCCTGGTTGGGTCAATTTCCTTCCTTACTGTAATTAATTGATTAACTAAGCTGGCTATCACTCCAGGTAGTTTATCTAGGCATCGATTTACAAATTGGGGCTTTTTCAACAACCAATTAAAATACAGGAAGATTATTAAAAACTTGTTGAGTTAGGAATTAATTTGAAACTGAGTCTCAAAAGAGGGAACGATTCTGGTGAATCGTTCCTCTTTTCCTAGAGTGGTTGTTGGTGGAAGGTATGATTAACTAATATTGGTCTGGATATTGCTACATTCATTGCTATGGTCAATCCAATTGCTAATCCCCCCAATTCACCACCTCTTTTGTATCAGTGGCCATGTGGAAACCACAAACACCAACAATTTGAAAGCGAAGGACTGCCCAAGGCCATCTCTCCACTCCAGAAAGTGTGCCAAGGAATGTCTTTGTGCCATTTGCAGTGAACGAAAGATGTAAACGTGGATGCCTAGGATGTGTTGAACATAGTGGTTTTATTGTTAAGATTATACACGGTTTGATGCTTCTAGTTGCAATTCATTTGAACATCATTCAAAACTAGAGATAATTCTCTTGGTTATTTCAAAGATATCAAAATTGTTGTGAACCTCTAGGTATGTTTGCCCATGGTAATTATAATCAATTGTCTTGCCCAAAATACAAGATGTACTGCCAACACTCTATCTAACAATCCAGGAATTGTATGTTTCACAATGTTCCTCTTCAAAGCAATTAAGAGTAGCAACGCGGAATCATTGGACTCATAATGCAGGAACATGAATGTAGTTCAGGAATCCTTCATAGTGCAGGAAGCCCACTGTAACTAGTGCATGAATCCCAATGCATGGTGCAGGCAAGTAAGTGCAATGATGCAGGCATGTGAATGCACTGATGCAAGCACATCCCAAAGTATAATAAAACCAACTTTAGTCCTACAACATACAAGCCTTAATTAAACTCTCATTAATGCTATTTTAATCCTATTAAAACAAAGAAGTAGAGAATACTCTTCAAAAATAATCATTTACCCAATCGACAACATGAGAGAAATAGATAAAAATAGGAAAAAACGGAGACCCAATAGGTGTTTGATATGTTCATTTCATCTCCATGGTATTCTAACATTGTTTATGCCTTGCAGCATTTAAATCCTCCACCAGAAGTTCCAAAAGGTAAAACTAGATGTTTAAAGTTGAAAGCTTCAAAGTATAGTGTTCTTGATGGTGTTTTGCACTGGAAAGACCCTAGTGGTGTGTTGTTGAAATGTTTAGTAGAAAATGAAGCAAAGGATTTGATGAAATATTTTCACAAAGGTGATTGTGGTGGCCATCACTTCTGGAAGACTACAACAAATAAGATTTTGAGAGCTGCTTTCTATTGGCCCACTCTTTTTTCTGATGTATATAAAACAGTGATGAGTTGTCATTAATGTCACATTTTTCGAGAAAAAAAAACTTTTGCCATTACCCTTGCAGCCCATTTCAATCATAGCTCCTTTCCAGCAATGGGTTCTTGACTTCATAGGCGAGATTCATCCTTCAACATCAACACAACACAAATGGATCTTGACAACCACAGACTACTTTAAAAATGGATTGAGGCAATCCCAACTAGGAAAGCTATTGATTCTATTATCATTCAATTTATTGCATCTAATATCTTATCTAGATTTGGATGCCCACAGAAAATAATCAAGGATAATGCTACTTCTTTCAAATCAAAAATGATGGTGGAGCTTTGTGCTAACTACCATATTGTATTGGGACACTCGACTGCTTATCATCCACAAGGGAATGGTCTAGCTGAATCTTCCAACAAATCTTTAATCGACATCATAAAAAAAGTTTTAGAAGTGAACAAGAAGAACTGGCACAAAAAGATCATTAATTCTTTATGGGTGGACAGAGTCAGTACTGACAAAACAATAGGTATGTCTCCTTTTCAGTTGGTGTATGGGATTGACACAATTTTTCCTTCATCTCTTGTTATCCTAGTCATGAAAATTCTGCAGGAATTGGAAAGCGAAACCAATGATATGCAGTGAAGGATTAACCAGATGATCCATCTACAAAAAACTAGAGAGGAGGCTTTTCAAAACACCTCTAAACTTTAGGAAAAAAATAAAAAATATATATGATTGCAAGACAAAGGAAGACAATTTCAATTTGGGGGATGTGGTTCTTCGTTGGGATGCTAGAAATGGAGAAAAAGGCAAACATGGAAAATTTGAACATTTGTGGAAGGGACCATATAGAATTTCAGCTTTCAGAGGAAAGAATGCATTTCTATTGGATGAAATGAATGGAAATTTTATTCAGGAGGAGCGATCAATGGTAGGCTTCTCGAGCACTACCATGTTTGAAACAATTTCTACAAATTCTCACCACCATTGTACATACTGGTTTGCTTTTATGTTCCAGTATCTAAGTAGCTATCATAGGAGTTTGAAGCTCGAGGAGAATTCCATAAGGATTCTTTGATCAACTACTACATTTTTTTACTTTTATAATACTGTTATGTCAAATAGTCATTCAATTTTCAGTTACAGTTTAGTTTTCTAAATTTTGACTCCATTGCCCAATGAATAAGGCTACTTGGTCTATGGTGTTCTTGACACCTCCTAGGAGTTTCCATCCCCAGCTGGAGCTAATGTTAGTGTCAGTATTGTCTTCCTGTCACCAGTGACCAAATATGGTTTTACTGTTGGGTAGCAGAGGTCCTACGTATCAGTTTTGAGTCTAGCAGTCTAGAAAGTAGGATAAAAATATTGTAAACCTTCGAAATATGTGGAGCGCGAAAGGTAAAAGACTGAGTCAAAAAGGGTTGTCCGCCTGAAAAATAATATAAAATAATAGGAAGTAAGTCAGTCCGTGGACCATAGATAGGTATAAATAGAGTGTGGCTCTATGAGGGAAAGGAAGTTCCTTTTGGGTATGATCTTGGATCTAAATGGTAATGGGTTTTTGAGAAAAGCATTCTGAAAGCATCTACAAGTCGAAGTCGAGGGTTTGGGTAGTGGATAGAGGCTCTACAACTGTGTGTGCAGAGGCTTGGAAGAGTCCGTAGCTGTGTACGCGGACCCCTGCAGTTGAGTGCACAGGGCGGATCTAGATGTACTGGTGATAAGTGGAAACCAAGATAAGTTCCTTCTGAGAATTCTCTGTCAAATCTGAATTATCGCGAATCTGTCATTTTGTATGAATAATAAGACTATTTTGATATATGCACATATGATTACTTATTGAATACTTTTGAAGCTTGGTTTAATCTTAATAAGTGAACTGAATAAATTTGATAAATGTTTTCTTAAAGACCATTCTAAACTAGATCCGAGTTGCAATACTTCATCCAATAGATTAGATCTGTAGACTGCGCGCTAATAGAAAATAAGAGATATTCAGGATTTGTGTGAATACAACGCAACACGAAGTTGTAGAACGGGGCACGAAACCTCCAAACAACATCTAGACATCCCCAGGGTGCGGAAACCTGGTTCTAGCACCCTCCCCTGCTACCTCGGGTGAGACCTCAGTCCGCGCTTTGCGGGGTGTTGCTGAAAGGGTCGGTAGCTGCAGGATTTGCTTGGCTAAATAATTCTTCCAAAACTAGGTCAAGTCCATATAAGCCAAAAAATGATTCAGTTGTTGGGACCAGGATCTGCCTAAGGGGTGTCTAGTGTGAAAAGTGGGGACTCAAGAGAGAAGAAAATTGAAGGATCGAAGGGACCAGGAATAGTAGTAATTCAAGGATAACAATGACAAGTGCAATCCAATTACTGGTATTCAAAGGCATAGGAGGTGAAGACCCGGAACAATTCTGGTTCGTGTTAACATTAGTATGGAACACGTAGCAAATTGCAGATGATAATATCAGAAAGGCGACCTTAGTCAGTGCACTGTTGGACCGAGTACTGACATGGTACATAAAGTACTCAAGCGATCACCCAACAATGAGGACATCAGAAATCCAAACCGAATTGAAGAAGGAGTTTAGTTGGTCGAAGTCAGAAACACAATCAATTATAGGGTTCAAAGAGATCGAGATGATGCCTGGTGAAACCATATGGGATTTGGACCAAAGACTGAAAAGTACTATTCGCGAGGCTAACATGACATTGACAGATGCATAGCACTATGCATGGTTTATGGCATCATTAACACCACATCTGAGGACGGCTCTGTCACAACAAAAGATCTCAACCCAAGCTGAAGCATTAGAGACAGTGATGAGGTTGCACGACACTCCGTTACAAGACTCGGGGTTGGGAGTTCAGCAAATCCAAGTGTAAATCCAAAATTTGTGTTTGGAAATGAAGAATTTAAAACAAGAACAGGCACCGCAGTTAAAAGTCTGGGAGGAAGTATGGTGTAGGATCCAGGGGCACGATAAATATCACTACCCAGTCTCAGTGAATTATGTGGCAATGGGGGGACCAACACCATTGCAACCAGAGGCAGGGCCGAGCACAACAACCCCGCTCTGGTGTGTTAGAGTCGGTCTGGTCAGCGCTCTGTCAGAGATCAAAACTCTTTGTGCATTTCAATTTTAGGTGTCCCGCTCCATTCACGCAGCTGCATTTCTCTAGGGGCATGCCATGATCTGACGGAGAAATTCATGCTAATCATTTCCCTTCATGTCTGGCTCCTACTGGCTCAGGTATTTTGTCAATAATCACCAAAGTCCATGACTATCAAGGACTGGTCCTTTATAGGACAAAGGTCATTTGCTATGTTTGGGTCTAGGAATTCATCAATTTTGTCTTTGAAACATGTCCAGTAAAGCCATGCAGGCCAGAGGGAGGCCCTTACACAGCTATGGTTCAGAGAGCTTCATTGTCATGTGGATAGACTTCGACTCTTCTTCAAAACTCTGTTTTGAAGAAAAGTCAAACAATGTCATTTATGACAAAATTCTCCAAAAAATCGCCAGTTGACTTTTCAGATGCAGTCATGGTTTCCGTGGCCAAATGCCCTGTCATACAGTCCCTGCAAAGATGCGCCGAAAATTTCATAATTTGAGCCAAAATTTCAAAGGAAAAGTGAAAATCAGTGTGTTTTAAAGTCGGTGAAAAAGTGCAAAACACAACATTAGAAAATGGGATTTCAAGGAAGCAAAAATTAAACCCATCTCTTCCAAGGCTATATATACATGTTTTTATCCAAACCAAGGGCATTGTGCTATTACAAGCTTTGGAGAGACATTGCAAAGGTGTGAGGGCCAAATTGTGAGCGTTTGAGTGAGTGGGAGCTGGTTTTAGAGGGCACGACGCACATACCCAGGAGCGTGGCGCACACAGAGGGCATGGCGCACACGCAACCTGCCCCCAGTTCAAATTTTCTAAGAGCACAGTGCACTGGGTTTTGCGCGCGGCACACACAGACTAGGGGCTGAAAAACGTTGCCAAAGCACTCCAAATTTTGGTGAATGCTATCAAATCGAGAGGTAAGCCTTACGACATCACCTGTTCATCAAAATTTTATCAATGATATGGTGTTTATGGAGATGTTTGAATGTCACCAAAATGCATAAGGTCAACCATAAGAAATCACCAAGAAAATGATGGCTACGGTTGTTAAAATGTGTTGTTAGTGCCAAGTTTTCACTCCACTCACCTTTTTCCCCTCACCTATCATTTTTCCCATCTCCCCTTGATCATTTTTCCTAAAACCCCTGCCTTAAATTACTACCAAATCCTCTCCCTATCCCTCCACTATTCGGTCAAGAAAAAATCACCATAAGACCAGCTCATTTGTGCAAGCAAGGAGGTGGAAGAGAGGTGCAAGGTCGAAGAGTTGAAGAGTGAAGTGATTAGGAGTGATTTAGGGTGATCTCAGAGCGCACGGTGCACACACAAAGGAGCGCGGTGCACTCATTGGGCGCGGCGCACACAGAGCCCGTCCACTGTGTAAATCCGCCACTGGCGCGGTGCACTCATTGCACGTGGCGCACAGGGATATAAAGCCCAGAAACCAACTAATTTGCCTAAAACGTTTGTGGATGCTCATCAAATTTGAAAGGTAGGAAACCTACCTCCACTCTTGCATCAAACTTGAAAGGAATAGCATGGTTTAGGAGCATAAATCAAATGAAATTTTTTTTATCAAGCAAACAAAGGAAGACACAAAGAAACCATGATACTAGGGTTTGTGCTACAGTAACAGTGCTGCCAAGGTGTTTCAAACCCTACCCCATCAACACTATACCCAAACTACTCCCAAGTCCCTGACAAATCTCTCCCTTTAACCCCTATTCCCATTACATCATTCCCTTCTTGGTGGCAGATTGTCAGAGCAACTACCAGCTTCATTGGAATCAAAGGGCAGCATAAAACTCAGGGTACAAACAATAGTAATGGCATCCAAAGTTTCATCAGAATATGAGGAGGAGACCCACAGTGACACAGCTTCAAGAGAAAGGGCTCACAGGAGACATCATCGGAGTGGCAGACATCTTAGAGATGAGCCAAACACCCTCACCGAGTTGCAGGCATGCCCTCTTGCTATGTCTTGTTTCTAGCACTTAGCATGTTTTGAATTTTTTCAGAGGGTGGCGAATGTCAGAGTTCATCATGACTTGGCCCGTCTTTTTGCACTTCACCTACATGGAGGACAGTCTATCTTGGCTGGGGTCACTTTCACATTGACACCCGAAACCATATCAGTGGCAACAGGCATACGAAACATTGGAGAGCAGTGGCATAAGAAAAAGAAGGTAGAGAGGCATCATTATGAGCCTTACATAAAACATAGCTATTTGAGCCACCTCACGAGAGTTTTTCCATTCAGATTTTTGAGAGATGAATATGCCCCGCTCATGAAATTGATCATGAAGTATTTCAGTTGTGAGGGGAGGTTTTCTCACCTTTATGCCTATCACATCAGGTTGCTCATGCACTTTACCAGGGTGCGGATGATGAACCTCCCATTTTTCATCTGTGGGAACATAGAGAGGATGAAGAATTTCATGCAGCACAAGACCCCTCAACAGCAACTCAACAGTGTTTATCACTTTGCCCTTATCCGGATTTTGGTGGACCATCAGTTGGGATTGCAGGGTATTGCTTGGGAGGACTTCATCTTCCGTGACTTCTTCAGCGCTCCACATGTGGTTTCAGAGGCAGAGCATGAGATAGGGGGCCCATCTCATCAGTATGAGTGACATGAGACTGCTATTATGCCAGTATACATCACCTATCAGAGAGGCAGTAGACCCTTATTTGCAGCAGCAAAGCGAGTGTTATCTCCACCCGGGGTGGAAGAGGCCTCGCTTCCGACATCAGCATCATAGGAGCAGGGTAAGGGTAAGGAGCCAGTGTAGGAGTAAGGGCCATCAGGTGAGAGAGAGACCGAGTTTGTTCTCCTCCAGGATGATGAGACAGATGCAGAACCAACAAATGCGGAGCTTACAGATATCATCCAGGAGCAGCAGTCAGTGATTGAGTCCTTATTCCTTGACTTGGAGAGGGCCAAGTGGAACATGAAGTACCTAGAGCAGAGAAACAAGCAGCTTGAGGACCAACAGACGATCATGGAGCTACAAAACATTCGTGAGCATCGCCAAGCTACTCAAAGAAGAAGGGTTGCACTCAAATATTTGGAGCAAGCAATCAATGAGGATCGAGAGGCCAACCTTGAGAGGGTCAACATGCATTTGGAGAGGCTTCTGGACAAAGCCGACCATGACCTTGCTCTACTGAGACATATGGCTTTCCGTTACAGGGTGCGAAACATGAGTACACGCCCGGATAAGGAACTTGAAGGCAAAATTGAGGAAAGCAACAAGAAGAGCAAAAAGGGAAAAAGAGCAAGATCGGCTTCAAATCTTGGCTGAGGCTTCCTTGGCCCATCATAACACCCCATAGAGATCCTCCAGCCCAAATTTCAAAAAATTGGTCACTTGGTAATTTTTTGGGTAAAAAACAGGGATTTTCTCCCTGTGCGTCATGCCACTGGCGCTATGCTAAAATTCTAGAGCTATAAATGAGGAATGGCTTGTAGTTTTGGATTCATCATGGAAAATTATGACTACTGGTGTCCGGGCAAGAAATTTGGGCAAGATTTGGGTCTCCTAAAGGTCAAAAAACACCCAAAAATGGCCTCTCTGCCACTTTTTTGACACAGAGAAAGCAGTCTTGGGAGAATGGATATTTGGAAGGGTAAATGAGCACCAAATTTGAAAATTCTAGTGGGGTTAGAAAGTAGACAGGACAGGATTTCCAGAAAGCCCACTTGGGCACATTTTGGACACTTGCAAGTGCCCCAAAATAGGCCCAAAAGTAGCGCAACGCACAGAGGAAAAAATTGCCAATTTGCTTCTGTTTCGCGAAATTTCGATTCGTGACTTCTCCAAGTGGGCCCGCTCATATACACTTCAATTTTTTGGCACCAAAGACAGAATTTAAAGAGTTTTTTCTCCAGATTGACTTCTATCCAAGTGGCGAAGGAAGACAAACGGTCACCCAAAGCCAAATGTCATGTTTGTAGCGCTGCACCTGTAGCTGATGGTTGGCTCTCCATCTCCATTTTGCAATGATTCGAGTAACTCCCCAACCCTTGGACGTTCTATCTCTTCCTCACACATTCTATATATTGTATGCAAGCTATTTGCAAAGGGTTGGTTGGCTTGTAACTTCTGGGAGACTGTGGGAAAGAAACTTTGTTTCTTCACTGTGTATTTTTGACAGAGAATTAATGAAAGGCAGCGGCTCTGTTTCATGAGATTCTTGTGGTTGTGAGTGTAGCAAGTATGTCTCTTATGTTTTCATATGTATTGCGTTATGTTTCATAATTCAATTCATGTTCATTTCTAGTGAAACTTTCTGAGTGAGATTAGGTAGAATTCAATTTTATTGCTCTGCCTGTGGGAAAATTTCATGTTCAGTGTTATTCTTCTGTTGAAAAGGATTCATGTCACTATGCCCTTTTCACTTTCTTCAGTAATCTATTCATGCTGCGGTACCTCAAACTAAATTGTTACATTTTCCGCCTACCTTGCCTCACGGAATAATCTATGCCTTTATATTAAATTCTTTGTTCTTTGCTGAGTGCCTGTCCCATAACATCCTAGAAGCTCGATCATTCATGAAAATTGTTTCCAGAATCCCTATTCACTTACTAGCCTAAGGTTAATATTTCATTGTAAGTCATCTCAGACTGTTTTCGATTATCTATTCACTGAGCGTGACTCGGAGAGAACCCTCTCCTGCTCTGGTAGGGCTAGCTACCAGACTGAGCGTGGTTTGTGGTTACCTTAATTTTTGCCTTCCTTCAGTGTAAGGCAGATTTAGGTGCTAACATAGTGGCGACCATATTGGGGAGAAATTGAAATCAAATCCCCTTGTTTCATAATAATTCTAAGCTTCCATATGATGAGCTTAGGATTGGAAAGGCTGAGTTAATTGGTTGTGTCCTGTGATTTTTCTCAATAGCACGCTGGCTTCGAGACGATATACCAGAGCTAATCCAGACCTGAATCCTCCTCATATCTACGAAAACCCCAATTTGATCCCAAGACTCCTTCATCAAGAAAGCACCATAACTCCCATGTTTAAATCCCATTCATTTTCCGACATGTTTGAGTATCTTGAGGAGCTTGAGTTTGACGAACGGTTTGAGATATCATTGTTTGAGTCTAAATCCGAAATGGTTGTTGACTACACTGTCCCCAATCCACAATTTCTTATAGACCTCGAAACAGAAAGAGCTAATAGGTTAATTGATAATTACATTGAAACAAAACCCCAAACTCCAATTGCAAGCCCCTTGCAAACTGTGCACACTCCTCCAACACCTCTAGGGCCAAATCCACTGAGAATTATGGCTGTCCATTTTGCACCCCTTGTTCTACCCCAAGTTCTAGATGACATGCCAACAGATTATCAAAGTAAAATCCCATTTTTTGATGGCACTCCTAACAGCATTACTGCTCAGCAACATGTAGACAAAATGGTAGACTTCTATGAACTTCATGAGATCGATGCGGAGAACGTGGCAATGAGGCTCTTTGTACAGACATTTGCAGGTGTTGTGAGGAAATGGTTCAGAGGTTTGCCCGCAACAAGTATCACTACCTTGGCTAAACTACAAAGACAATTTTTGAACCGGTGGGAAGTGAAAAAGAATCCCCTTCAAATTCTGGCCGAATTTGAACAAATCAAAAGGAACACTGGTGAGTCGGTCCAAGACTATTGTGTTAGATTTAATGCAGTCTATAACGAAATTCCAGATCATCTAAAGCCACCTATGGGACTAGCAATGATGAAGTTTCCAGATGGTTTTGATGCTGACATGGCATACCAATTAAGAGAGAGAGAACTGGCCACAATGGAAGATATGCAGAAAATCGTGGTCAGCGTTGAAGCAAATCTGTTGTCCAAAAGAGATAGAGCGAAAGTGGAAAAGAAAATCACTGTAAAAGAAGAGTCTTCTTCCATGGACCAACTACTCAAAAAGGTAGAGCAAATGCTTGAAAGGGTAAAACTTGACAAGCTTGAGCCACAAGTTAGGAATCCTAACTTTCGTGGCCAGCAGCAGCCACAATACAGAATAAGACAGAGAGATCAGTGAACTCAAGAGTAGACAGCACAACAGCCAGTACAAACACCTTTGCAGCAAAATTTTGTGCATGGATCGGAGTCAGATGAGGACGACAATGTAATAGGTGAAGGAAACCACCTCTTTACTCTAGATGAGCTACCTACTTACATTACCAAAGAAGAAGAATGTGCAGTGAATTCAGCTACACAACAAGACACGGATTTTATTCTAGCTAGCAACATTGTTTTGGAAGAAGAATCAGAAGAATATCAAAGGGGATATATGAATGCTTTGTCCACACAACAGCAACGATATTCACTTAGAAATAGAGATGTGCTGGCCAAACCAATTCATAAAAAGAAGGAGGTTGAAGCAGCAAAGAACGATTCATCAGCTACACAAAGAAAAGGAAAGGAGGCGGTTGGTCCGGAGAGCAGCAAGTCAAAATCAGCAGAACAATCACAGCAGCAAGCTACATCAAGAGAAAATGAAAATAAAGAGATCCCAGTCAAAGAGGTAGAAAAGGCTCCCGCTTTTAGCTTAGAGAATGAGATTTCTAAGTTAAAGGTATCCATCCCCTTGACTGAAATAATGAAGAACATCAGTTATAGAGGACAAATTTCTAAATTGTTAAATTTGGACCCAATGTCTGACATGGTAAATGTAGAAGATGATTAGCCCGAAATGATTTTTGGACCAGCATCAAATGGTGAGTCTCCCGATAGCGATATGCCACCCTTCTATATTAGTTTACGATTGCATGATTTTGTGTTACACAATGCCATGTTCGATTTCGGAGCTTCTCACAATCTCATGCCTAAGGCTATCATGGATAAGCTTGGTCTAGACATCACCTGGCAATATCATGATCTCTATTCATTTGATTCCAGCAGAGTAAGATGTATAGGACTCATCAAAGACTTGGTTGTGAGTTTGGATCACCTTCCTATGAAAAATGTTTTGATGGATGTGGTGGTAGCAGATATTCCTCCAAGGTTTGGCATTCTTCTTTCCAGGTCTTGGGTAGCGAAATTGAAAGGGACACTACAGCTGGATTTCTCCTATGCAACAATCCCGGTGTTTGGACAAATGAGGAAGTTATATCGGGAAAAAAAAATGAAATATATGATCACAAGCAAGGAGAAACCTATAAATCATCCTATTAACTATGTACATACAAATTTAGAGTCTTTTGTTTTGTTTTCAGATAGTTTAAATGATATAGATAGTCAGATAGTAGAAGCAGATGCATTCCAGAAATAAAAGAAAATTTCAGAGAAATTTTGAAGAAAGAAAGACAAGAAAAGCAGGAAAATGTTGGGCAATCAGCTGAAAGTAATGGACAGCGAGCAGACAAGGCACGACAAACAGATTTCCAACACTTACAAGAGGAGGAAGAAGGTTTGTGGACCATGGATTTCGATGGAGCAGTAGGAAGTGATGGCACTGGAATTGGAATTTGGGTACGCAGTCCTTTATCCGCCTCAAACAAAGTGCCTAGCAGTGTGAGGGTTTGCTCTTACAAGCTGTCCTTTGAGTGTTCAAACAATGAAGCTGAGTATGAAGCTCTGATTGTTGGCCTGAAGATTCTTAGAAAGCTGAATGCAAAAAGGATTTTGGTATATGGCGACTCTGAATTGGTAATAAAGCAGGTCAAAGATGAGTATCAAACAAAACATACTAGGATGTGGGCCTATCGTAATGCAGTTTTAGACATCTTGAAGTTATTTTCAGAATACACCTTGACATGTGTGCCTCATATACAAAATAGTATTGCTAATTCTCTTGCCAAGGCAGCAAGCAGTTTGAAGATCCCCATGAACTCTAGCAATAAATTTGAAATTCATGTCAAGCATCGTCCAACCATTCCAGACAATTAGCGATATTGGCAAGTGTTTCAAGATGATGAGGAGATTAAGGATTTTCTGCTAAACAAAGGTAAGTTCAAAGAAACCTCAATTGATGTAGAAAACGATGAGGGCAAAGGGAATGGTACAGATGAAGTGCAGATCAATGAAATGGATGTGTTGCAACTGAAAAATAACATCATTCCTAAAGGCTTGATACCTCTAGAGGAACTTTTTGATCAGGATGATGTAGCCCGCAAGCCAACATTGCAGCCAACAGATAAGGGTGTAGAAGAGGTCAGCATCGGTATAGCTGCCAATCCAAAGTTGGTAAAATTGTCCAAAGCATTACCGCCAAAGATCAAGGACAAATACATCAGTTTGATGGCTTCAATTGCAGATGTGTTTGCTTGGGACTATTCTGATTTAAAGACCTATGATACAATTATTATTCATCACACAATACCCATCAAGCCCAATCAAAAACCATTTAGACAGTAGCTGAGAAGGATAAATCCAAAGTTGCTGCCATCTATCGAAAAGGAGGTAAATAGGTTGTACAAGTCAGGTATCATTGTGCCCATCAGATTTTCAGATTGGATATCTAACTTAGTGCCTGTACGCAAGAAGACTGGTGATATCCGCCTATGAATTGTTTTCATAAATCTAAATAAAGTCTCATTGAAGGACAACTATCCACTACCTAAGATGGACCATATACTTCAACGAGTAGTGGGGGCATCTCGTATGTCACTGCTGGATGGTTATTCCAGATATAACCAAATTTCTGTCCATGAAGATGATAGAGACAAGGCAGCATTCACCACTCCATGGGGAACCTTTCACTACACCAAAATACCCTTCCGTTTAAAGAATGCAGGTGCCACATTTCAGCGGGCAATGGACTTGGCTTTTGCAAATGAGAAGGATGTGTTTTTGGTGGTGTACCTGGATGACTTGACGGTATTTTCCAAATCTGATGAAGAGCACATGCATCACCTAAAAATTGTCTTTCAAAAGTGCAGGAAATATGGTCTATCGTTGAATCCTAAGAAGAGCTTGTTCTCCATGGAGGAAGGCAAATTATTTGGGCACATCATTTCAAAGGATGGCATTCGTATAGACCCAGCACGTGTGCAAGCAATTCAACAAATCGATCTGCCTAGGAACAAAAAAGAGATACAATCATTCAATGGTAAAATGAATTTTCTGTGTCGCTTTGTGCCTAATCTTGCAGAACACTTAAGAGAAATGGCCAACATGCTTAAGAAGGACAACTAGGGGAAATGGACAGAGGAGGTTGTAAAATCTTTCAACTTGGTCAAATTGGCGCTTTCTTCAGCTCCAGTTCTAGTCAGCCTGGACTACACTCAGGATTTCATATTGTTTTCATTTGCTTCTGAGCACACTATGGCAGTGGTATTATTTCAGAAGAGAGATGATCATGAAAGACCCATTGCATTCTTCAGCAGGACTATAAGGGATGCATTTTTAAAGTAAAACATCATTGAGAAGCAAGCCCTGGCATTGGTGAAGGCAATGAAGAATTTCCGGGTATATATCCTACATTCTCACATTCTGGCCTATGTTCCTAATACTTCTGTAAAGATGTTTTAGTGCAGACCGATCTGGAAGGAAGAAGAGGCAAATGGATTGCAACCTTGCTAGAATATGATGTGGAAATAAAGCCCACAAAGCTGGTCAAAGGAAAGGAGTTGGCGAAGCTAAGGCCGAATCAAACGTGTATGCCTTGGACATAAATTTGATCGTTGCCATGTCCAATGAGAACGAGGAAGGAACGTCAATTCAGGTATCTGAAATGTTTGCTTTGTCCCCATGGTATTCAGATATAATATATGTGCTAAAAAATCTGTCACCACCGCCCGGCATGACTAGAAACAAAGCGAGAACACTCAAATTCAAGGCTGCCAAGTTTTGTATTTTGAATTCTGCACTGTATTGGAAAGATCCCGGTGGCATTTTGTTAAATTGTTTGGTGGAAGAGGAGGCAAAGAAATCCATGGAGGATTTCCACGAAGGAGAGTGTGGTGGTCACCTTTTTTGGAAGTCAACAGCAAACAAAATTTTGAGAGCAGGGTACTACTGGCCTACTTTGTTTGCTGATGTGTATAAGATGGTCAAGCGCTGTCATAAATGTCAGATTTTCAAAGGAAAACAGAAATTACAGCCTTTGCCACTTAAGCCTATTGAGGTGAGCACTCCTTTCCAGCTGTGGGGGTTGGATTTCATTGGGGAAATTCATCCCACCTCTTCCGGACAGCATAGATGGATCCTTACAATGACAGACTATTTCACAAAATGGATTGAGGCAGCTCCCATCATACAAGCTATAGACACGGTAATCATTTCATTTCTCGAAAACAACATCTTGTGTCACTTTGGTTGTCCAAACAAATTAATCGCTGATAATGCAGAAGCTTTCAAATCGAAAAGGATGGTAGAATTTTGTCATAAATATCACATCATTTTGGGTCATTCAACTGCCTATCATCCGCAAGGCAATGGATTGGTGGAATTTTTGAATAAATCATTGGTCAACATTATCAAGAAGCTGCTGGAAATAAATAAAAAGAGCTGGAATAAGAGATTGGTCCATGCGCTTTGGGTAGATCGGATCAGTCAAAAAAAGTCCATTGGTATGTCACCGTTTGAGCTTGTTTACGGAGTTGACACAGTATTTCCTGCCTCTCTTGCTTCCCCAGTGGTCAGACTTCTTCAGGAGGCTGGCAGTGAAGAAGATCCCATGCAGAGAAGTTTGAATCAAATGATCCACTTGCAGCAAACAAGAGAAGAAGTTTTCAAGAACACATCCAAATTGCAGGAGAAAATAAAGAAAATCTATGACAGAAAAGCAAAAGCAGATAAATTTCAGTTGGATGATATGGTGCTGAAGTGGGATGCAAGGAATGAAGAGAAAGGCAAGCACGGAAAGTTCGAAAATCTTTGGAAAGGTCCTTTCAAGATTGCAGCGTATAGGGGTCAGAATGCCTTTCTTCTGAAGGAAATGAACGGGGAAGATTGTCCTGGAGCGCCGGTCAATGGTCGACTGCTCAAGCGGTATCACTGCTGATTTATTAACGCTACTTCCACTATCATTGTAAATACCCTTTTTATTTCAGTTTGGTTTCAGTCCGTAAAGTTAGTTTTTGAGTTATTTCAATGTCAAGTTTGAGTCAATTTCTTGGTCATTTCAGTTTCATAAATAAGTCAGAGTCTTGTGCTATTTATCGAAATGATGACTCCATAGCCCAATGGACAAAAGGAACTGTCTAGCTCCTCCAGAGATCTGTTGTTCTTGGCACCTCCAAGGAGCTACCATCCCCCATTGGAGCCAATGTTAGAGTCGGTCTGGTCAGCCCTCCGTCAGAGATCAAAACTCTTTGTGCATTTCAATTTTAGGTGTCCCGCTCCATTCACTCAGCTACATTTTGCTAGGGGCATCCCATGATCTGACGAAGAAAGTCATGCTAATCATTTCCCTTCATGTCTGGCTCCTACTGGCTCAGGTCTTTTGTCAATAATCACCAAAGTCCATGACTGTCAAGGTCTGGTCCTTTATAGGACAAAGGTAATTTTCTATGTTTGGGTCTAGGAATTCATCAATTTGGTCTTTGGAACATGTCCAATAAAGCCATGCAAGCCAGAGGGAGGCCCTTACACAGCTATGGTTCAGAGAGCTTCATCGTCATGTGGAAAGACTTCAACTCTTCTTCAAAACTCTGTTTTGAAGAAAAGTCAAACAGTGTCATTTATGACAAAATTCTCCAAAAAATCGCAAGTTGACTTTTTCAGATGCAGTCATGGTTTCCGTGGCCAAATGCCCTGTCATACAATCCCTGCAAAGATGTGCCAAAAATTTCATAATTTGAGCCAAAATTTCAAAGGAAAAGTGAAAATCAGTGTGTTTTAAAGTCAGTGAAAAAGTGCAAAACACAACATTAGAAAATGGGTTTTCAAGGAAGCAAAAATTAAACTCATCTCTTCCAAGGCTATATATACATGTTTTTATCCAAATCAAGGGCATTGTGCTATTACAAGCTTTGGAGAGACATTGCAAAGGTGTGAGGGTGAAATCGTGAGTGTTTGAGTGAGTGGGAGCTGGTTTTAGAGGGAGTGGTGCACATACCCAGGAGCGCAGCACAAGGGCGCGGCGCACACGCAGCCTGCCCCCAGTTCAAATTTTCTAAGAGTGCGGTGCATACCCAGTGCGTGGTGCACTGGGTTTTGCGCGCAGCGCACACAGACCAGGGGCCGAAAAACGTTGCCAAAGCACTCCAAAATTTGGTGAATGCTATCAAATCGAGAGGTAAGCCTTACGACATCACCTGTTCATCAAAATTTTATCAATGATATGGTGTTTATGGAGATGTTTGAATGTCACCAAAATGCATAAGGTCAACCATAAGAAATCACCAAGAAAATGATGGCTACGGTTGTTAAAATGTGTTGTTAGTGCCAAGGTTTCACTCCACTCACCTTTTTCCCCTCACCTATCATTTTTCCCATCTCCCCTTGATCATTTTTCCTAAAACCCCTACCCTAAATTACTACCAAATCCTCTCCCTATCCCTCCACTATTCAGTCGAGACAAAATCACCGTAAGACCAGCTCATTTGTGCAAGCAAGGAGGTGGAAGAGAGGTGCAAGGTCGAAGAGTTGAAGAGTGAAGTGATTAGGAGCAATTTAGGGTGATCTCAGAGCGCGCGGCGCACACACAAAGGAGCGCGATGCACACAGAGCCCATCCACTGTGTAAATCTTCCACTGGCGCAGCGCACTCAGAGCGTGCAACGCACTGGGCATTGTGCACGGCGCACAGGGATATAAAGCCCAGAAACCAACTAATTTGCCTAAACATTTTGTGGATGCTCATCAAATTTGAAAGGTAGGCAACCTACCTCCACTCTTGCATCAAACTTGAAAGGAATAGCATGGTTTAGGAGCATAAATCAAATGCAAATTTTTTTATAAAGCAAACAAAAGAAGACACAAAGAAACCATGATCCTAGGGTTTTTGCTACAGTAACAGTGCTGCCAAGGTGTTTCAAACCATACCCCATCAACACTATACCCAAAATACTCCCAAGTCCCTAACAAATCTCTCCCTTTAACCCCTATTCCCATTACATCATTCCCTTCCTAATATTCCCTGTTTTATTGTCCCCTTGGTGGCAGATTGTCAGAGCAACTACCAGCTTCATTGGAATCAAAGGGCAGCATAAAACTCAGGGTACAAACAGCAGTAATGGCATCCAAAGTTTCATCAAAATATGAGGAGGAGACCCACAGTGACACAGCTTTAGGAGAAAGGGCTCACAGGAGACATCACCGGAGTGGCAGACATCTTAGAGATGAGCCAAACACCCTCACCGAGTTGCAGGCATGCCCTCTTGCTATGTCTTGTTTCTAGCACTTAGCATGTTTTGAATTTTGTCAGAGAGTGGCGAATGTCAGAGTTCATCATGAGTTGGCCCGTCTTTTTGCACTTCACCTACATGGAGGATAGTCTATCTTGGCTGGGGTCACTTTCACACTGTCACCGGAAACCATATCAGTGGCAACAGGCATACCAAACATTGGAGAGTAGTGGCATAAGAAAAATAAGGTAGAGAGGCATCATTATGAGCCTTACATCAAAGACAACTGTTTGAGCCACCTCACGAAAGTTTTTCCATTCAGATTTTTGAGAGATGAATATGCCCTGCTCATGAAATTGATCATGAATTATTTCAGTTGTTAGGGGAGGTTTTCTTGCCTTTATGCCTATCACATCAAGTTGCTCATGCACTTTACCAGGGTGCGTATGATGAACCTCCCATTTTTCATCTGCGGGAACATAGAGAGGATGAAGAATTTCATGCAGCACAAGACCCCTCGACAGCAGCTCAACTGTGTTTATCACTTTTCCCTTATCCGGATTTTGGTGGACCATCAGTTGGGATTGTAGGGTATTGTTTGGGAGGACTTCATCTCCCGTGACTTCTTCAGCACTCCACAGGTGGTTTCAGAGGCAGAACATGAGATAGGGGGCCCATCTCATCAGTATGAGCGACATGAGACTGCTACTATGCCAGTATACATCACCTATCAGAGAGGCAGTAGACCGTTATTTGTAGCAGCAAAGCGAGTATTGTCTCCACCCGGGGTGGAAGAGGCCTCACTTCTGACATCAGCATCACAGGAGTAGGGTAAGGGTAAGGGGCTTGTGCAGGAGGAAGGGCCATCAGCTGAGCAAGAGACTAAGTTTGTTCTCCTCCAGGATGATGAGACAGATGTAGAACCAACAAATGCGGAGCTTACAGAGATCATCCAGGAGCAGCAGTCAGTGACTGAGTCCTTATTCCTTGACTTGGATATGTCCAAGTGGAACATGAAGTACCTAGAGTAGAGAAACAAGCATCTTGAGGACCAACAGACGATCATGTAGCTGCAAAACATTCGTGAGCATCGCCAAGCTACTCAAACAAGAAGGGTTGCGCTCACATCTTTGGAGCAAGCAATCAATGAGGATCGGGAGGCCAACCTTGAGAGGGTCAACATGCATTTGGAGAGGCTGTTGGACAAAGCCAACCAGGACCTTGCTCTACTGAGACATATGGCTTTCTGTTACAGGGTGCGAAACATGAGTGCACAGGCCCGGATAAGGAACTTGAAGGCAAAATTGAGGAAAGCAACAAGAAGAGAAAAAAGGGAAAAAGAGCAAGATCAGCTTCGAATCTTGGTTGAGGCTTCCTTGGCCCATCATAACACCCCATAGAGATCCTCCAGCCCAAATTTCAAAAAATTTGGGGAAATTTTGGTCACTTGGTAATTTTTTGGGTAAAAAACAGGGATTTTCTCCTTGTGCGTCGCGCCACTGGCGCAACGCTAAAATTCTAGAGCTCTAAATGAGGAATGGCTTGTAGTTTTGGATTCAACATAGAAAATTGTGACTACTAGTGTCTGGGAAAGAAATTTGGGCAAGAGTTGGGTCTCCTAAAGGTCAAAAACCACCCAAAAATGGCATCTCTGCCACTTTTTTGACACACAGAAAGCAGTCTTGGGAGAATGGATATTTGGAGGGGCAAATGAGCATCAAATTTAAAAATTATAGTGGGGTTAGAAATTAGACATGATAGGATTTCTAGCAAGCCCACTTAGGCACATTTTGGACACCTGCAAGTGCCCCACAACAGGCCCCAAAGTAGTACGATGCACAGAGAAAATGGCGCGGCGCACAGAGGAAAAAATTGCCAATTTGCTTTCATTTCGCGAAATTTCGGTTCGCGACTTCTCCAAGTGGGACCACCCATCTACACTTCAGTTTTTTGGCACCCAAGGCAGAATTTAAAGAGTTTTTTCTCCAGATTGGCTTCTATCCAAGTGGCGAAGGAAGGCAAATGGTCACCCAAAGCTAAATGTCATGTTTGTAGCGCTGCACCTATAGCTGATGGTTGGCTCTCCATCTCCATTTTTCAATGATTCGAGTAACTCCCAAACCCTTGGGTGTTCTATCTCTTCCTCACACATTCTATATATTGTATGCAAGCTATTTGCAAAGGGTTGGTTGGCTTGTAACTTCTGGGAGACTGTGGGAAAGAAACTTTGTTTCTTCACTGTGTATTTTTGACAGAGAATTAATGAAAGGAAACGGCTCTGTTTCATGAGATTCTTGTGGTTGTGAGTGTAGCAAATGTGTCTCTTATGTTTTCATATGTATTTCGTTATGTTTCATAATTCAATTCATGTTAATTTCTAGTGAAAGTTTGTGAGTGAGATTAGGTAGAATTCAATTTTATTGCTCTGCCTGTGGGAAAATTTCATGTTCAGTGTTATTCTTCTGTTGAAAAGGATTCATGTCACTATGCCCTTTTCACTTTCTTCAACAATCTATTCATGCCGCGGTACCTCAAACTAAATTTTTACATTTTCCGCCTACCTTGCCTCACAGAATAATCTGTGCCTTTGTATTAAATTCTCTGTTCTTTGCTGAGCGCTGGTCCCATAACATCCCAGAAGCTCGGTCATTCATGAAAATTGTTTCCAGAATCCCTATTCACTTACTAGCCTAAGGTTAATATTGCATTGTAAGTCATCACAAACTGTTTTCGATTATCTATTCACTGAGCGTGACTCGGAGAGAGCCCTCTCCTGCTCTGGTAGGGCTAGCTACCAGACTGAGCGTGGTTTGTGGTTACCCTAGTTTTTTCCTTCCTTCAGCCTAAGGCAGATTTAGGTGCTAACATGGTTCACAATCTGTTAGGTTGAAGGAAAGCATAACACGGATAACTATCATCGGCTGCCAAAATAAAACTAGACCCCCCAGTAGTTATTTTGCAACTTTTGCAGATCGGTGGGCCACAAGGAAAGGGATTGTCATAGCTATCAATTATTAATGGACCAATCACCTGCTTACAGAGTGCAGAATAAGGCGCGAGGTCAGGATCCAGCCATGATGATCATGCGTAGTGGGTTCTAGGGATGTGGGTGAGGACAGAGCGGCATGGGGCCAGGAAGGGGTCGCTGGCAGCTAATCTACTACAACTGTGGAGGTCCAGGACATTATGCGCGGGATTGTACCAACCCCTCCAGAATTTCATGCATTTATTATGAGCAATTCGATCATGAGCTGATAGATTGTCCTACGCTGATAGCATAGATCCATGAAAAAAGGGCAGCACAACCAACAACAACCCAGAACATGCAAATGATGAGGTCCAAACCCTGCGAGGAAGATCCAAAAGTCAACATGGTACTAATAAGTGGCACGGCCACAGGAGCGGATAGAAGGAGGTTAAGTAAGGAAGATGCAGCGGTGGGTAAAGAGACATATCTAGAAGCTCGGGAGAGCTTCACGGAAGTCTCTACCCCGGGTAGAAGGGATCAGCCTGAGCCAATCAGGGATCCCTCAGTGATAATTACCTTTTTAGAGACATGTATAACATTGCTTCATGATGACAGGGTAGTTAAAGGCATACGAGAACTGATAAATAGATGCGCAGGATGGAGTGAACCTCGCGTAGTTTGAAAGTTGGGGAGACATGCGTCATGGACTGGGAGGGAAATGTGACTAACAGCGTAGATCAGCATGTATGAAATGGATCAGGTCATTCTAGATCTAGGTTTAAATGCCAACGTACTGCCTAAACAGACTTGGTAGCACATGGGTAAGCCTACACTACAATGGTCCCCTATCCAACTGCGGATGGCAAATCAGCAAAAGGTGTTGCCCATGGGAAGGCTGCAAGGAGTTATGGTAGACCTTGATGGTGCAAGTACTCAGACGAACTTTGAAGTTATTGAGCTCATGGATGAAAGTACACCCTATCCAGTGTTTTTAGGAATAGACTTGGCCACCAACATGAACAGGGTTATTAACTTAAAGAAGGGAACAATGGTATTTGAAACAAAGTCATTCCACATGGTCATTTGCTAGATCCAGCTGAAGGACCACGGTATATTGAACCCGTGCACAACAAAGAGAGGGATGACAAATTAGATGGTATCTTCAGAATAGCTACACTAAGGCAAGAATTGGGCAAGACAATGGAGGATAGAAGAATATCACGAGGCTATGTAGAATCTTGCACCACTGATTCAGATGAAGAAGATGAACGGTGGCATAACAGGTTGAACAAAGTGACGACGCTACACTACAATATGATGACTAAATCTCTGTACAGTGTAAGGGCCCAGGATTGGGAATTGTTGATGTATGATGTGCTGACGATAATAGATGAATTCCTAACCACATTTGAAATCGCAGTACCAGAGCACCAACAGTTTGATACATTGAGATGGGCATTGCATGCAACACCTATGCGATGGTGGGACACACATGAAGGGACTTTCGATGATTGGCACGGTTGTAGGCGCATGATGAATATTAGATTTGGGAAGCTGGAACTATGCATAATGGAGAAATACGATGGACACGATGACCCACGCATGCACCTTACCAAATGGATCAAAGCCTACAGAGAGGAACCTCAACCAGAATGGGTGCACTTATTTTATCACACCCTGGACATCATTCCCAGAAACTGGTATACTGAAGCGGAGCTCCGACATGACACAGGTGAGTGGGATATCTTGCGCACAGGGTTTTTGTCGACATTCCTCTTTGAAGATCAATGGATGGATCCCATGGATGAAGCATTACAGCTGGTAAAGGCTGCCATTTTCAAAGCACCACAGGAACCAGATGAAACTGTGCAACCCAACTGGTCGTGGCAGTTGTGTTAGGCTCTCGAATGCCATAATGTCCAGGTAGAAGATGATGAAGACGATCCACTCAACATTTCGGAATCAGAGGGGAGCCGTGAGGTGTGTAGACCTGAAATCAAAGATCCAAATATCATAGCACTATTTAAAATGAGACAAATCAATATTGGAACTGAAGAAGAGCCGAAGTATGCAACGCTGGGGGACTATTAGGATGACGCCATAGTGGAGAAGGTCGTCGAATTGCTTCGCGAATATCAAGATTTATTCCTAACAAAAATTGTGGAGATAAAAGGGATTCTGGGGGACCTAGGAATGATGACAATCACGTTAAAGCCAGACACAAAACCAATTAAGCAGTGACCCTACCGATTGAACCCAAAATATAAAGCAAAGGTCCGCGAAGAATTGGATAAGATGTTGGCAGTAGGAATCATTGAACCAGTCGAGGAATCTGACTGGGTAAGTCCGATGGTTGTGTAGGAGAAGAAACAGAAGGGTGATATTTTTATCTGCGTGGATCTCAGGAAGCTCAATGATGCATGCGTTAATGATCCATTTCCAACTCTATTTATAGATGAGGTACTAGAAAATGTGGGGGGGTAGGAAGCCTACTCCTTCATGGATGGGTTCTCAAGATACCACCAGATCAAGATCGCGCCAGAGGATAGGAGTAAAACAACATTCGCCACTGAATGGGGTTGCTTTCAGTACATGGTGATGCCCTTTGGACTGAAGAATGCGCCAGTGATATTTTCATGAATAGTGGTAGTGGCATTCAAAGAATTTATACACAAGTTTTTAGAGGTCTATCTTGATGATTGGACTGTGTTTGGACTAGTTAAGAAGCACGTAGCGAGCTTACGGTTGATGTTGGATAATTGTCCCTGACACCAGATTGTGCTAAAATTAAAGAAGTGTACTTTCCTTGTCCCATTCGGGAACCTGCTAGGCCATGTGGTCTGTAAGCAAGGCCTGATGGTGGATCCGGCAAAGATCACCATCATACTCAATCTACAAGCGCCGCGAAGTGTCAAACAACTACGCGCCACCATACGACACACGGGCTACTATCGGAAGTTCATCAAAAGCTATGCCCAGATCACAGCTCTAATGGAACAATTGCTGAAGAAGGATGCTACTTATTGCTGGAATGAGGAATGTAACAAAAGTCTGGAGACGCTCAAGGAAAAGATGGCATCAGCCCCTATATTGGTCTTTCCAAAATGGGACATTGAGTTTCATGTGCATGTCGATGAATCGTGTATCACGTTAGGGGCAGTACTTACTCAACTAGGAGCGGAGGGAATTGACCACCCGATTACGTTCACAAGTCGCCGGTTGTCAAAAGTTGAGAAAAATTACTCCACTACTGAGTGCGATGGATTAGCGATGGTATACGTGCTTCAAAAATTTCGCCACTATCTGCTTGGAGGCCACTTTAAGATGTATACCAATCACTCAGCGTTAAAATACCTAGTGAACAAGCTTGTGTTGGGGGGGTGCATTTGTAGATGGTTACTGTTATTCCAGGAGTTTGTCGTAAAGCCGGGACGTCTAAACGTAGGCCCCAATCACCTGTCTCGAATTGAGACCGACGAAGAACCCACAAATCTAGAGGATGGACTCCTGGATGCACAACTATATGCGGTGCACATAGCGGATGGTCACTTTGAGGATATAATCCATTTATTAACTACAGGAACCATTCCACAGGGATATTATGTTCAAAAGAAAAATGAATTGGTGATACGCGTCGCAGATTTCACCGTGATTGCAGGACACCTCTACAAAATGGGCAACAATGAAATATTACGTAGATATGTCCCAGAGTTCGAGTGAGGACAAATCCTGGCCAAAGCACATGGGGCTGTTGCTGGCGGATATTATGCGGGTCGCGCCACAGCGAGAAGATTCTTTATGCAGGATTATGGTGGCCCACTTTGCATCAGGATTCGAAAGCATACTGCCGAGCTTGCAACGTATGTCAACGGGCAGAAACCATCGCGGAGAGATGAAATGCCACTCCAGCCACAGATGACGCTATAGCCATTCGAGAAGTGGGCAATCGATTTCGTAGGACCTATCGAGCCATGAGGAAAAATGGGCATGCACTATATCATCACTGCGACAGATTGTTTGACCCGATGGGCAGAGGCACGACCGATTAAGGATTGCACGGCTGCGACAGCTACAAAGTTTTTGTTCAAAAACATACTAACAAGGTTTGGTTGTCCCAAAATTCTCATAAGCGATCTAGGAATGCATTTCCTAAATGAAACGACCAACACACTCACTGAGGAGTTCCAAATACATCACCAGCAGAGTATGCCATACCACTCGCAAGCGAATGGGACCATTGAGGCATTCAACAAAATCTTGGAGACAACATTGACCAAGGTCTGCAATGCGCGACGAAATTACTATGGGCATACCGAACCACGTGCAAGAAGTTGACAGGCCAGACACCTTTTTAGTTAGTCTATGGCAAGGAGGGCATTATGCATATGGAACATATTGTTCCTAGTCTGTAGATCGCAGCAATCATAGGTATGACAGACTGCAGGGCTTTGTAGGATAGGCTCGCGCCATGATTCGTCTCATGCCATGATTTGTATCACGCCATGACAGACCGCAGGGCTTTGTAGGACGAATCCAGCATCAGACGAATCATGGCATGAGACAACCAAGAAGCAGTAGGACAATGAGTACCACTCAGAGGGAGGTGAACTGCAAAGCCATGGCAGCACGTCTCACCACACCAACGAGTGACTCGAGATGAGTCATGATGATTGTGTTGGGGGACTGTTGGGTAGCGGAGGTCCTGCGTAACAGTTTTGAGTTTGAAAGTCTAGAAAGTAGGATAAAAATATTATAAACTTCCGAAATATGCGGAGCGCGAAAGGTAAAATACCGAGTCAAAGGGATGTCCGCTCGAAAAATAATATAAAATAATAGGAAGTAAGTCGATCCATGGACCATAGATAGGTATAAATAGAGTACGGCTCTATGAGGGAAAGGCAGTTCCTTTTGGGTATGATCTTGGATCTAAATGGTAATGGGTTTTTGATAAAATCATTCTGAAAGTGTCTGTAAACCCGAGTCAAGGTTTTGAGTAGTGGATAGAGGCTCTACAGCTGTGTGCACAGAGGCCTAGAAGAGTCCGTAGCTGTGTGTGTGGACCCCTGCAGCTAAGTGCGCAGGGCGGAACTGGATGTACTGGTGATAAGTGGAAATAAAGATAAGTTCCTTCTGAGAATTCTGTGTCAAATCTGAATTATCGCGAATCTAGCATTTTGTATGAATAATAAGATTATTTTGATCTATGCACATATGATTTCTTATTGAATACTTGTGAAGCTGGGTTTAATCTTAATAAGTGAACTGAATAAATCTGATAAATGTTTGCTTAAAGACCATTCTAAAGTAGATCCGAGTTGCAATACTTCATCCAATAGATTAGATCTGTAGACTGTGCACTAATAGACAATAAGAGAGATTTGAGATCTGTGCGAATACAGTGCAGCATGAAGTTGCAGAACGGGGCAAGAAACCTCCAAACCACATCTAGACATCCCTAGGGTGTGGAAACCTAGTTCCAACACCTGCCCTTGATACCTCGGGTGAGACCTTAGTCTGCGCTTCGCGCGCTGTTGCCAAAAGGGCTGGTAGCTACAGGATTTTCTTGGCTAAATAATTCTTCTAAACCTGGATCAGGTCCATATAAGCCAACATTTACCAAGTCTATCACAAGCCTCAAGGTCAAATTTTATCATGTCACTAGGTTTTCAAAGTAAAATTTGTTCACTAGCTAGTTTGTCTAGGGATGTCTCCACCCTTTTGGAAAAATCACACATGTTGGTCGCCTACCTCACTCAGATGAAGGAATCATAATAAAAAGGATGTTTTCATTTTATCAGTCATCATCATTACCATTCCACTCAATGTCATGTCTTCATTAAGTCATTAGGGTTTCAAGGTCCATCCTCATTCCATGTGTAAATCCAACATTAAATGAATCATGATAAGCAGCTCTTTGCTTAAGTTTAATGAATTTTCATAAGTTCTTCATGGTTGCAATATCAAGGTTCTAGAAGAAGAAGACTCACTGTTCAAAAAGATAAAGAGAAACTCAAGTTTTAGCTCTCCAAAGTGGCCCAGTTTAAAAGGTGAAAAATCAGGTTTTGGAAAGGTATGTGGGGCCCATTTTTATTCAAAAGGGAAATATATTTTGCCTATAAAAACCCAAAAGGTTCCAAACTCATTTCATTTACTTCCTATTCTCCCTTGTTCATTGAGCTCTCCCCTCCATTAGTGAAAAAACACAGGTTTTTTGGGCAAATTTGGTCAAAATTTGGTGGCGTTGTGCTTCCAAAGATTGCTCTACACTTTTGAGGCTAGTGCATGCTTCTGAGGTCGGCATTGCGCTTCCAGACACTGTTGCGCTTCCAAACACTACATTGCGCTTGTGCCAGAGCAGCCCGAAACTCTTCCAAACTCACCCAAATTTGATTTTGAAGCTTGCAAACTTATTTCTTGCTACCCTAAGCTTGTTCACAAGTAAGTATAACTCTTCTGCTTACCTTTTCCTTTGTCAAGATGAATTCAAATGCAAATTCTCTTCACCTAGGGTTTAGGTGAAATTTTCATGCTGTGATCTAGTGTAATTGATGATATTGGAAACATGTAAATATTCCACCTCACACCTCTGTACATGTTTAAAACACACTTTGATTCACTAAATAACCTATAAATCCTCAGATTTCCCTACCTTTACCTAAACCCTAGCTCATACCTAACATTTAGAGCAGATTTCCTAGTAGCTTTGTTTTTCAATTTCTCCTAGACATTTCTTTCCCTCATTTCACTCCATTTAAGCTTCACAACTTACTTGCAGCCCCTATTCATCTCCAAAAAATTTCCCTACCATCATTTCCTTTCCTCAAACCCCTCATTTCATCATTTCACTCATTCCTCATTGCTTTTCCATTTTCCTGTATCTAGGGTTTCTACCATCATGGAGGGAGATTCTTCACTAGAGAATAAAAACACCATAAAGGAGGAAAAATCCTCAGATATGAGCCTACCAACTACAATCAAATCAACTCATCACCCTTCATCAAGCAGTGTTTTGAAGATGTAAATTGTCTAGAGTTTTGAAAAAGGGTATGTGAAGTAGGCTTCCATGAACAATTGACAGATTGGATTGCCACTCATCTAAAAGGGGAAATGGCCATCATAGCAGGGGTTGAGTTTACATTTTCAGTGGCTTTCGTTTCACTTGCTATAAGGATATATGATTATGGAGAATACTGGTTTAAAGGTATGAATTTGGACCTTGAACATTATAGGTCTTTCTTGAAATCACCCTACAGGGAGACCCATACACACATCATCCCATTTAGGTACCTGTTGGAGAAGTAAGCACCATTAATGAATGTTGTCATGAATTTTTTCACCTATGAGGGAAGGTTTTATAGATTGTGTGCATATCACATCCGTCTTCTAATGTGTTAGAGTCATTATTTGAATACTGCCATTAGTGATCAAAACCCCTCTTTTATATCATATTAGGGTCCCATTCTGAAATTGTTGTCATTCCACCTAGGTCCTCATTTAAAAATTTACTCACTGATGGTAGCCCTATGTCAAAAGCTCTACTCTCTCTCAAAAAATTAATATTTTTTGGCCCACCTTCATGTGTCTTATTGAGCATACATTGACCATAAAGGCTCACTTCATCATGTTTTGTGTCAGTCAAGTCCACTTGGAGTCTGCTCATTCAAGGTCCCATTAGGTCACTAGGTTTCATTCTTTCAAGGTCAAATAATACTCCATTTCACTGCATAAAGCTAACGAAAAAGTATGAGAGTGAGAAAAATAATATCCTTTGTCATTTAAAAAGGATTGGTTAAAATGTGACTATGTTTTCCCAAGTTATAATTTGTATTCCAAGTATCAATTCTATTTCAGAGTGTAATTTTATTTCAAAAAACAGATGTAATATTTTTTTCTAAATTATGTAATTTTATGTTCATTATATGTAATAAGTTACTATTCCTAAAGTTTCCAACTAAAAGAACTATGTTCCAACTTCATCCAAGCCAATTAAAATGTGAAGAATGCCAAAAATCCACGCGTCATTAACCTGAAAAAAGGAAATGAGAGAGCAAGCATTCCAAAAAGGAGAAATGAAACATTAGAAAGTGGGTTTTAAAGCTAAAAGATCAAATTTATTTGAGTATAAAGGCCTTCCTAACATCTAACTCAACTCCATTTCCTCTTGTCATTCCTTGAGCAAACCCCGAGAGACCATTTTTCATAATTCTGGGCAAAAATTAGCAAAACAGAGCAGGCACTGCACATTCCATTCAGGCATT
Organism: Pinus tabuliformis; assembly: GCA_031772625.1. Taxonomy (NCBI): domain Eukaryota; kingdom Viridiplantae; phylum Streptophyta; class Pinopsida; order Pinales; family Pinaceae; genus Pinus; species Pinus tabuliformis. The sequence goes on from CM062811.1 coordinate 265,078,511, forward strand.
GGGCACTTGCCAGAGGTGCTACGCACTTGACACAAGCATTCTGGGTTTGTCCAGTAGAGCTAAAATTTCCTCCTCAGCTCCACTAAAGTTGCATTCAACCTCCCACAAGTAAGTAAATGCTGAAGACTACATGTTTCTTCCTCCTAAAATCTTTCCCATGGTGTTTTGAAAGTTTGTTGAAGACTTGGTGTTATTTTCACATCTAAACCCTAGAATATCCCTAAAAACTACCCTTGCACTCTCAATTCATAAATTTTAACTCCCCTACACTTTCATACACCCCCTACACCTTCATTCCCTTTCCTTAAACCCTTTTATCCCAAATACTCTCTAAAACTTTGTATCTAAACCCTAAGTCTTAGGTGCTACAATTGCCTAGGCTACCAAACCCCCTACATTACAAACAATTTCCCCATCCCAAAATTCTATCATATTAATACCCCATATCCTCCCCCATTACATACATCCCTTCACCCATCTCCTTAATATTTCCCTTCCCCATTCCCTATTCCCAAAAAACCACATTCCAACAACCCTAAACCTCCCTAGGGTTTGATATTAAAACACTATGGTAGAAGAGGAATATAAACCATACAGTGAGGAAGAAGAAACAAAGGTCAAGAAAACAAAAAAAGGAGGCAAGATACTCATATTTGAGCCAACAAATATCAAGGAACTCTTGGCATGTTCTATGGGTGTGACATCCTTCAAATATCTAGGTTGTTATGATTTCCGTGAGCAAGTTCAGGCAGTCCAACACCGTCCTATGTTGACTAAGCTCTTCATATCTAATCTCCAAGACAAACAAGTCACATTAGTAAGTGTCACTTTTACCTTATCTACTGCCATTATATCAGTTGCCACCAGAATCCAAAATTTTGGGGAGAAATGGTTTAAACAAGGTGAGTTGGAGAGACATTATTATGATCCTTTCATAAAACCAAGGCACAGAAATGAAATAAAGGTCTATTTTCCTTTTTCTCACCTACTAGACAGATATGCTCCCATGATGAAAACTATCATGAAATACTTTTCATGTGAAGGTAGATTTTCTAGGCTTTATTCCTATCACATCTGGCTTTTAATGCATTTTACTAGGGTAAAAATGCTCAATATACCCTAGTATCTGTTCCGAAGCATTGATAAGATGGCTGATATTATCCAGAAAAGAGAGTATGAACATCAAATGAAGAGTCTCTTTCATTATTCCCTCATTAAAATCATAGTCCTTTATCATCTCAAAGAGCTCAACATTGCATGGAGTACCTTCATAGCCAATCCCATATTCACTGATTCATCTACTCAGAATGTTCAAAGTATCCCTTCATCATCTCACCTTTCCACCTCCATTCCTCCATCTCAGCCCATACATCATTCATCCTCATCTAATCATTCACCCTCACCATCACCTCCATCATCACCATTTCATGAGCATATCCATTCACCTAACAAAGATGAAATCAAAGAGCAGGAGCAGATTGGACAGGTTGAGGTCATCAAGCCTAAAGGGGTTGATTTGGTCACTTGACACACATTTATCAGAGAGGCCATAGGCAGGTGTTTTCCCCACAAATTGTAGGAGGGGCCTTTCCTTCTTCATCAACAAATCAGGTATAGAAGGCCAATGAAAAGATGACAGGGACAAAGATTCAGGGTGAGGAGGAGGACCTCCATGAGACAGAGCAAGATTTTGAATTGGTTGACCTAGGTGAGCATGATGACAATGAGAGCACAAGAATTGTCATCAAAGAAAAATATGCACTCATCAGGGAGCTCTAGATCAAATTTATAGAGAGAAAAATACATCATCTCATATTATGAGCAGAAAAATAAGCAGCTTCAAGCCAAACATGATGTCATGAAGATTAAGCTCATCAAGGCAAAGAGGGAAGCAATGAAAGCCAAGGCATTGCTAGATGAGGCCTATGACAAGTATGGTGAACCTGAAGAAGAGAAAGAACCTAGAAAAAGACCTAGAACTAGAGGGCTGAAAAGAACTCTAGAACTAGAGGGTTGAAAAGAGCTCTAGAACTACAGAAACAAAAGGAGGCTAAGCTTGCTAATAAGCTCACATGGAAGGAGAAATTTGCCATATTGGTCAATGAAAACCAAGAGAATTGGCTTGATAAGGTCAATCAACATCTAGATAAGCTCCTAGACAAAGCTAACTAAAAAAATGAAATTCAGAAGAAGATGACAAAACACTATGCCAATAGAGAAAGGATTGCCAAGGTAGAACTCAAAGCTGCAAAAGAAAAAATTGAAGCCCTAACTCACCAAAAGGAGAAGGAGAAGCTTGACATACTTGCAGAGGCTTCACTCCAAGCCTAGCTACACCAAACATCAACTCATTGACCAATTTTTAAGTCTCTTAGCATATTTTGGCAAAGATATGTTTTCTGTGTTTTATAGGCAATTTAAATATTAGTTGCATGGTCAAATGGGCAACACCTAGGGCGCTGCACACTTTTTTGGGACACGTTTTGGAGAAATGGAAGCCATTAATGGATGAATAAGGACCAATACATAGGAAAACCATGTTTCTAGCCCTGTTTTGCTAAACTAGTAGTGAAAAGGCAAAAAACTAGAAAAAAATCATGTTTTTGCCCTCTTTTTCAACTAGGCACTACGCACTTGACCAGTCTTGGAAAAATGCAGTTTTTGAGGGTAAAATCAAACCTTGTATGAAAAAGAAAGGCATATTTGGAGACTAGATTTGATAAGCTTTCCAGTGAGCTATCCTGGGCTCAATTTGGACATATGGAAGGTAGGAAAAAGTGGGTCTGAAGATGGCGCTGTGCGCTTGCCACAAGCACTGCACACTTGCCACAGGTGTTGTGCACTTGATAGTTGGCCTAGTTTTTCACTTTTTTTCTCCAAATTTGATTTTTACCTATAGGAAATCAACATTTTACTAATGTAATTGATATGATAGATGTAATTATTGTATTTTACTATTACCTAAGGGTAAATACATTAGGTTAATAGTCTTCATCAAGTCGGATGAATTAGTTGCAATGTAATTAGGGATGAGTCACTTTGACCACCCTACACTCTAGCTATCAGTTTATATTTTGGTGGAATTTCTCCTCTTCTCATGGATTCGACCCCTGAGGTCGGAAAGAGTTTTTTTTTAGGTATATATCTTCCCTTTCTTCACTTTTTTGAGAGTTTGGACTCCATTGGATGTTGTACTAGAGTTTCAGACTTTGGCATGGAATATATTGGATGAGTTGCAAATATTTTGGTGGGATTTCTGTGGCATGGTATTTTGACATTGTTTCTTCTTTAGTTACATGTGTGTGAATGTTTTGTGTTTTCCATGATCCATTTCACTTCTAAATATGTTTGATTTTCAAAGTGTGATAAGCAGAATTCATCTTCTATGCTCTGTTTTGGGAAAATCATCATAATTTGTTTCATTTCTTCAGTTTAAAAAGAATTCATGGTTTCCATGCTCTTTTTGACATCTCATTAGTCTAAACCATTCCTTCAATATAATAAAAAGTGTTAAATTACTTGCCTACCTTGCCCCATCAGATGTCTACAATTCTGATTTTCTTTTTCCTTGACCTTGTTCACTCTTTGACATAATTCACTCATCCTGTGACTACCCCAATCAAACCAAATCAAAACACTGAGCTACTATATCTGGCCTAAAACCCTAATCCATACAGCCTTCATGGATGTGATCCTTTAGAGAGATCCTTGTCCAACCTGGTAGGGCTAGCTACCAAGTCAAAATATTGGTCTGTGGTTACCTTAGTTGAACTCTTCCTCAGCCTTGGAGATCCGGAGGAGTGATAACATAATGCACTTCATAGCTATAAACCTCTCAACCTGTGCAATTATATATGTATAAGCCTTGTTAAAATGTCTGAGAAGGTACAGGTGAAAGAAAAAGAACACTACTCTGGTCTTTTTCATCATAGCTTGATAAAGTTTGTAGTTCTCCATTAGCTTGCAGAGAAGAACATGACATGGGATTCATTCATAGAAACAAATTTGCAATGGCATGAAACTATTGTTTCGCTTTAGCATCAAAACATACCAATGCAGTAGATGGAGCTAGGATCATCAAGAAAATTAGAGGAGGTTCCTAATGCACCTAGACCTGGGGTGACTGTAATTTATCAAAGAGGAAAAAGGCTTGTGTTTACTTCTCAGGTTGAGAAAAGGGCCAAACCTTCTACATCGGCAAAATGGGGATCACATATACAGGATGAAGACTTGATTGAGCATGAATTTGAGTCGTTGGACTTGGAAACAACAAATGAGCCTTCAATCATGCAATAGATTATCAAAGAGAAGGATTCTCATATCAGAGAACTCATGGACAATATGGTAAGAGCAACATTTGTTATCTCATTCCTTGAACAATAAGATAGTTAGCTTAAAGCTAGACAACTCATCATGGAGAAAGAGAAAACTAAATTGTTGTAGCAAGGTGGCAGAGGAAAAGTAGTGTTGGAACCTATTGAACATGAGGAAACTGAAAAGCAAGTCAGGAAAAAGATGCCAAGGACCAAGGGACTCAAAAAGACATTCAAGGAGGAGAAAGGACAGAGTTTGCTAGATGAAGACCTAGACATGGAGGACAAAATTGCCTTGGAGATCAATGAGGATAGAGAGTATTGGTTAGATAAGGTCAATGACCACTTAGAAAAGCTTCTTGACAAATCCAATAGAGATAACCAACTACTAAGGCACATGGCACATCACTATCAAACCAAAAACAAGATATGTAACATCCAGCTCAAGCAGTTGGAAAACAAGCTAAAGGAAACACTAATGGACAAAAATGATAGGGATAAATTGGAGATGCTTGCTAAAGCATCCATGAGGACTTGAAATACATCATTTTTCAGCTCATGACCAATTTTGAAGGATTTCTTAGCATTTTTGGTTTCTTTGACTATTTTGGTGTCAAATTCAGAAAATTAGCTAGTCATAGAAGCGCAGCGCCTTGGCACTGCTCTTTTTCCTCAAGCCTCCAAATTACAAATGGTTTGCAGTTTTGGAAAGCTCATGCCCTCCTCTCTAAACTCATTTCATCATATTTTTCAGAGAGGGCCCAAATTTTGAGAAAAATGAGAAAAAAAGGGTCAAAAAACAACATTCTTCCCCTCTTTTTGACAGGCGCTGCACTTCTGGAGACACCTTGGGAGAATGCATTTTTGAAGGCCTTGCCATGGGTCATTTTCAAAAACGAAAGGTGTTTTGGAAACTATATAGGAAAGGATTTTTGACCATTCTATCATATTGCAATTGGGACTTCAGGAAGGCACCTTAAAGTGGGCTCAAAGTGGGCGTTGCGCTTCTGAAAATTTCTAGGTTTTTAATTTAAATTTCACTGTGTAATTTCCTAGTTTTCAGTTTGACTTGGTCAAAGTCAAAAATTTTGATGTAATTTAAGTAGTTCGAGGTTAAATTATGTAATCATGAAATAAATAGACATGATAGGTTTTTTTTATGGTTTAATAGGCCTCATTAAGGAAGCAAAATCCAAAACAAAGTCTAAAAGAAGTGTTTGTATTTGACCTTCTCACTCTTTCCTGTTGGTTGGGAGAATCTTGGAAAGAGTTCCACCACCAAGGATTTCAACTCCTGAAGGTGGGGAAGTGGTTCAATTGAGTATATATATATCATTTCTCATTTATAGATAAGGGTTGGACTTTTGTGGAGAAGGCTTGTATCTTATGTTCTCTTACAGCTAATACAGGAGCAGTTGCAACTACATTTCAAGAATTCTAGTTTCAGTGAGTCTATGGTGTTTTTTTATTTTCCTATTAATTTTTAATGGATAAATTATCTCTCTTTACATTATTTATCTTCTTCCTATGAATTTCCTTGTAGTTATATAGACAAAAATCTTGAATTTAAGCTTTGTTTATGTGGAAATCATACTTGTGTTTCTTTTCTTCTAAAACTAATGAATTCATGCTTTCACATGCTCATTAGGTTCTCTTAAACTCACAAATATATATTACATTGAAAAATACTCTAAGTGAACCATAACACACTGATATCTAGCTCCTTTTTATACTTCTCACTGCCTACTTGAAGGCTAGACCTAATTACCTACTCTAAACTCTAGTCCAGCAAACAAAAAAACCTAAATTCACAAATACTCAAAACGAAAATTTCATATCTAGCCTAAAACCTTTTTCTATATAGTTATTCATTGAAAAATCCTTATAGAGATCCCTCTCTAGTTCAGTAGGGCTAGCTACTGAGATGAAAGTGGTTCGAGGTTACCTCTTTCGATCTCCTCCTCAGCCTAAGAAATTGTAGAGGATAACAGGGTGTACTCATCCTGTAAGGTTCTTTTGATTCCTAAGTTGCCCTGTGAACCAACTCAATAGAAAATTCTACCTCCCTATGAGGTGGAAAGTCTATAATTTTCTTAGGAAATACATCTTGAAACTGCTACAGAACTGGATACCTACTCAAAACATATGCATCCTCAACTTCCTTGCCCTGGTCACTAGAAATGTGTACTGCAAGTGACACACACCCTTTTCTGTGACTATTCTTTGCTTGCATAGTTGTCACCCTCCTAACTAATGTGGCTTTCTTCTTACCTTGTAAGACTCTTGGTTCCCCATTGTCATCCAAGCACTCAATAGATTTATCATAACAATCCACCTTGGATCTATTAAGGTAGAACCAATCCATGCCCAACAACATATTGTATGATCCCAATGGTAATACATTCAAATTTGTTGTGGTAGGCATACCATTCAAATCAAATGCACAAGCTCTTACCCAGTGATGAACTTGCTTCTCTGTACTTGTAGCCAATTTCACTAACCAAGATTTTTCATGCAATTCCTTACTCAAACCACACTTATTCACTAAGTCAAGACTAACATAGCTATAGTTAGATCTAGGGTCAATCAAAATAGAAATAACTTGATCACAAATCTTACCATCCATCTGAAAGATAGATGCCTGATGGTCTGCCTGTTTGTTATCCAATGTTGCATAAATACAAGGAATTCTCTTACCAACATCCCCAATAGTCTGTGTGTCATGTGCATTGTATATCTAAGGCCTACCACCTTGATACTGTGGACAATCTCTCTTTTTATGATCTCTTCCACAATTCCAACACAGCATGGGCTCCTTATTTTGCTCCTCAGATCGATGTCCCTATCCTCTATCGAATGCATTGAACCTCTTAGGTGGTGCAACATTCTCTTTATTACCTGAACCTTGTGGTCTTACCCGCTTCCTATCCCATTTTCCTATGTTCTTTGCATTACCCTTCCATTCTAGCTTAGTCTCAAACTTTTTCTTTGATTGTTCATAGCAATGCTTTAGATTTTGGATGGCCTCCTCCAATGATTTAGGCTCATCAAACTCAATTTTATTAACCCACTAGTGAATCTTTGAATCTTGGCCTTGTCCTCCTTGAGGTAAGGCACATATCTCAGTAGCTCCAATAACTTGCTAGTGTATTCATCATCTATAATAGATCCCATATTTACCTTATAGAATTATTTTACCCTGTCATCAAACTATCTCTATGATAGATACTTCCTCTTGAATAACCGCTCAAACTCACTCCAAGTTAAGTCTTCCTCATGTATACATCTAACATTATTCACATCTTCCCACCAAATGTATGCTTTACCCTTGAGATTAAATGTAGCTTCTCTAGCTTTCATGTTCTTTGAATATTCATGCAACCTGAAGAACTTCTTCATACCAAGAAACCATTCCTATGCATCCTATGATTTCTTCATCTCTCCATCAAATATAGGTGGCTTTTCTTTCTTAAATTCATCTAGAAAGTACCCCCTATCACTCCTCCTGTATAGATGATAATGATATCAATCATCATGCCTCCTAGAACTAGAACTAGAATGGTACCTATGTCTATCCCTTCTCCTATTTGAAGTTTCCAACAATCTTCCATCTCTAACCATGTCATCACTATCTGACCCGTGAACACCATGTGACCTGCTACGATATGCCCCATTATTTTTTTGCTCCTGCTCATGGCTGATTTGAAGTGGTCCATGTCACTACAAATCTAACAAAATGTGAAGTATCACTACATTTACCTCTATTATCTTCTCCTATGCCTATATTTTTTTGACATTTTTTGCCTTACAAATCCTTATTTCTTCCTTTAAGCTTCTTAGTGTATATGACAAATCAAAATAGTTCCCAACACCATACTGCTCATCTGATTCATAGGGATATTATTTGTATTCTACCATCTTGCTATCCATTCGATATTCTTCCTGCAAGGTATATCATGTCAACTAAACCAAATCATAATAAACCAATGTACCTTAGTATATCTCAGGGAGGATACCTTGTCTACAAGATCAACAAATTAGCATGTATAACATAATCATGACAGCATATAAAAACATAACACATAAGCATATAACCATGAAACCATGATTCAAGCTACGGTCTAGTCATCAATGCATGGCCTTATTAACAAGACATACCATGACCTCATGCATGACAACAACCATTACATCACTATACACTTGACCACATGCAAACCTTAACATGTGTAATCAACCACACTCACGCATAAACACATATAATCAAGCATAAACGAACAATACTTGAAACCAAGCTTACAAGAATGATACATGTAACCAAACATACAAGAATGAAACCAAGCATACAAAAATGATACATGTAAGTGACATATAACAACATGTAACTAGTCATACCCTCATGACAATGCACTCCACCATAACAACATCAACTTCCATGTGACGACGCCACTATAACAATGATCAACATCATGCAAATGAAATAAGCACATGGAATGAAATCATATGAGACACACATGCAACTAACATGCAAGCATGACCGAAACACACAACCCATCCACTACGAGGGGTGAACCATGCTCTGATACCACTCTGTAACACCCCCCTCCCACACATACCCAAGCAACTGGCCAACCCAATTAAACATGCGATGAGAGGCAACTATGATATGATTTGACCTCCTAAGTCACGTTAAGGAAGTGGAACTGATGGAAACATCCCATACAGACCTTGAGCATCAACATTAGGACCCTCACGAACCATCCCAACCTTTATGTCAACCAGCCACAGGGTCCCACTAAGATTTTGGATCATTTGACCCCTGAACGCTCCCATGCTATAGGCATGCCAGCATTAAGAAGGATCTAGATGATCCCATGCTATAGGCATGCCAGCATACAAGGACTATTTTTCTCATTGTTGTACTAGCCTCCCTAGGCTTTGAGCCACTTTTTCATGCCTAGAGCCTAGGTCACTGCTCAAAATTGAATGACACCTTCAAAACAGTAAGATAATAGGGAAGTGACAGTACAAATGAAATTACTTGAATAAGACCTTGACTGGACCCCTATTATCCATGACAGGAATTTCGTCGAACATATCACGAATATGTAATGTACATGTGTAAATAACATATCTAAGCATAGGGGTCTCATACTTAGCTGAGAATTGCTAAGAGGAATTGATGCCTCAACACATTAACTACCATTTCATCCATTAGGTCATATATACATTGTTGATCCATTTACAATATAAAAGATGATGAGAGCAATACATAGCTAGTGTCATAAAACACATACATAGCAAGCATAGTAACAACAGAAATACCAATGAAATCATAGCCATATGATCCACATATAAACCAATAAAATACTCATATAAATACAAGGAGAAATAACCTCATATTGATGATGCAAAATCCAAACCCGAGATGGGACATCCATGTTGCACCCGACCATATAATGGTTGAGCCAAATATCTCTTCAATTATTCACCCCCATGTCATATTCCAAGCATGAATGTGGGATCTCATAAAACACAACAATCAAAACCAATCAGGACTTCTAGAGGCCAACCACCTCAACCCCTCAAACAATTATTCCACCTCATGGTCATACATCAAAAAACCATCATCAGATTGGTCTCTATCCAAAACTTCTAGTGCTCCATAGTGTTTGTTCCAACTAAGGCTCTAGGACTAGTAACTCATCCCACATCTTTTACCAAGCTCCAGAGTGTTTGTCCAACCAAGGCTTGTTATAAGGAATTCAAATCTATGGATAAACACATTTTCCCTAGGTGGGTAGCTACACCTAGAACAACAAAAGGAAAGTAGTTTAGCCTTTTCCTATAGTAGATAGATGAGATGAATGAACTTACTTGTATTCTTTCTCTTCCTTTATCCCCTTTCAATTGCTCTTGTCGCTCCCACTTGAACTAAACCCTCTCAATTGGTACCTGTGTCACTAGAAACAGAAACAACAAATGATCAAAGCATACATGATCTATATACTATAAACCAATGGAATCGAAGACATTGAAACACATAATCATCATAGATATGAACAAGAATATTAGAAAATGAATAAACTCTTTATTAATATAGAAGGAAGAGTTTCACCCAATACAATTCGATCATGTACCACTCCTCCAGCTTCATTCCAACCCCCGCCACATCAAAAGCACACCAATCCAGCAGCATAACATTGCTTGATATGAACTCAATTCTCAAACCAATGGAATTTCCTTACAAACTTCAGATTCTAGCCCTGTGATCACTATGATGAGTGCTCAATTTATAGGAAATGGAGGTGGTTTTGTCATAAATGAGGGTATTGAATGGCCTTCCAAACTTGGAGTTAGTTTCCATGGAGCAAGGGATGAGAGGGTAGGAGGTTAATGGATCCTTAGCCTATCCAATTTCAAGCTCATAGGAGGAGATAACAGATGGGATCCTTCTAGAATGATCTAGAATCAAGGAATATTCCCAGAACCCTATGCAAATTTCACTCAATCGTGCCTAGCATAGGTCAAAGATGGCCTAAGTGCACTGCAGTGTAGGCCATATTTGGCCTGCTTGCTCTATAGCGCAGTTACCCTTGACCAAGGCTGCACTAGTGTCCTAAAGAGGCATTTCAGCAAGGCCAAGAAACTTTCATAAAAGGAAGCATTCAATGTGATGACTTGTCTAGGGCATGTAACAATTGAATTATGGTTTGATGAGCCCTAATTGTATTGATCTGAATGTCGGGGGTGATGTGCCCAAATAGACCTGTAACAGTTGCCCCTTAAAGCATGAAATTGAAAATGATAATGTCGAGTGATATGCTTTACGATGTGACAGATAGGATTTGAAGCAAATGGTGACATGCGTCGATTACAATACATAACATCATGATATTTTAAATTTTTTCTTGAATTGTTGAGGGAAGGCATACCCATACTCAGCATATAAACTTTTCATTACATGTACATAGATAGTCGTCTACAGATATAGACCCATGATAGGATGAACATCCGTGTAAAGCCATTGTACAGATGATTTAGTACTCTCCTAAAATCGCAGCCCGAATGGATGAAACTAGATCTGGGGTCTTCTATATTGTCCAATCATTCGCTCAAGTATGAGTCTAACCATGTGAATACATGATTTGAAGTCAAACATGGGAAGACACCATCTGATTACCAGCCAATGATGTAAGTCATTAACAAATGTGAGAGAGATCATCGATAATAATATTGATTATCAAGGTAATGTAGTACGTTTTGCATGGTGTGAATAAATGTTTTGACGTTGAAAACCATACAAAGTCTTTCGGTCGAAGGCCAGTGATGTCAATATGTTGCCAGAAGCGAGAAACTTTCCATTGACGTATGCAAACCTTAAGGTACTGGAAGGGTGTTTCTAAGCCAACTTCTTGGATAATGTGCTAATGTCGACAAGAAGCGACTCGTCACAGGAGGGCCTTGATGTATCCCCCATCAATGACACGAAATGAGTATAATGATTTTGGAGACGGAATGTGACTTACGACACAAGGTTCGGGAATTGTGACCATGAAAATGAAGGTTTATGAGTATTGCAAAGGACGAAGTTTACTGAGTGACTTCTCTTGAACATGTCGGTGAAAATGAATGAATTGGTAGCATTGACCCAAAACCAAAGTGATGGATGGTGTGATATACCATAGGTATGATAAACATCAAGCGGATAACCCAACCAAAATAGTCATAGAGATGAAGTGAAAGTGTCATGTTCAAGAGCGACTTGATACCATAAAGTGATTTACCCCTTTTCCCATTTTCCCCAGTCATTGCTGACTAGTACCTCTTTATTTTTTTAACAAGCTTGAGGAGGATAACCTATGCTTGTAGTATAATTCCACCCTTCAGGTGAATCCATCGCTATGTGATTTTTTAATGAGCCTAGCGAAGGTGAAACTTGGTCTTGTCATGATGGACACGTTTGTCACTATTTGATGTTCTAACGAGTTTAACAATAATGAGAACTCGGTCCTTTTCATGTTTAGAGAGTTTGAAAAGGGACAAAAAGGAAACTCCACAAGTTCTTTTTCATAAATTTGTCTCTCATGTCCAAAAAAGCATAAAATAATACAAGAGAGAACCTATTGACCATTTTCAATCAACGTATTCTTTTCTCGTAAGTAATATATCTCAATTCAGAAAAGGGCTAAAATTATATTGAGTAGATGTCATTTCCAATCCATTTACACGCTGAAAAGGAAAAGCACTCGATAATCTTTTCATATTTCGAGAGTCTGAAAAGAGCTTAAAGAGGAATCCACTTAGAGGAATGAGTGGTGTCTAGGATAGCAACTGGTTCTGGTGATGTTGGAACTTCTCAAAACATGTTGATTTATGTGAAGAGGCTAGCTAATAAGACCACTCATTACAACTATTCCTCAAAAAAGTGTAAAACAACCAAGTGAAATTATCTGATCGACCAAGAAGATAGTGACGATGCAAGGATAAAAACCAAGGCTCATCTAACTGAAGAGGTTGATAGAATGGCAATCACGAGGGTTAAAATGGAGATGGGATCATTTTTACACAATCTTGAACCTTAGGGAACTATGCTTGGATTCAGTTTCATGTTTACACAAGCTTGAAATGAGAAAATATGCTTGGAAATGACTAGATTCTAGGTGCATGCCCCCAAGATTCATTACATTCACCTAAGTAGACTACCCATGGCTATCAGGTGGATGGAATGAAGGTTCATTTATGAGATCAAGTGAAAGAATTGACTGGGATTTTACGGAATCTAATTAAAGACTCAAATTGGAACTTTTCTCCAGGATACCTTATTTCATTTTTTAACGAGATTGACACAAGACAAGGAACTCTACTCAGATTCCTTGTTTCATTTTTTAATGAGGTTGACACAAGACTAGGAACTATCCTCGTATTCCTTGTTTCATTTTTTAATGAGCTCGACACAAGACAATGAACTATCCTCTGAGACCTGTTTCTTTTTCTAATGAGGTTGATGCAGTGAAAGAACTATCCTCATATTCCTTATTTCATCTTTTAATGAGCTTGACACAAGACCAGGAACTATCCTCACATTACTTGTTTCATTTTTTAATGAGGTTGAAACAATACCAGGAACTATCCTTATATTCCTTGTTTCCTTTTTTAATGAGCTTGACACAATACAAGGAACTATGCTCATGATTCCTTGATCATGACCCATAAGAGGTCATGACTTTGAAGAGGTTCTCATCAGATGGGAGAACAATTCTCTAGAAGGGATACGTAGCAAGGAATCCATTAGAGAGATCTAGTTCCAATCCCCCCCAGTACATAATGTAGAACATCACGGAATTGATCATCAGTTGATGTAGGCATGGAACAGGTTGCCACATAATTGACCCATGGTGGGGAAGATACCAGTGGGACAAAAGGACCATTTAGGGAAGATGGTTGACTAGAAGCCATATTAGGACCGGGAAATGAAAGCTGGACAATGGTGACAATTCCGCCTTCATGTAGGAAGCACATCACTCGAAAGAGTGTTTAAACAATAGCTCCCATGTCATAAACATAGTCACACCTAAGAAGTAAATTGTAATCTAAAGGACCTGGGAATACCATCACATTGAGATAAACAATTTTCCCTCCCAAAGTAATAGGAAACTGAGGAAGTACCCCTAATGGCTGACTGGTTCCTCTGTTAAAAGCCAACAGATTTTGGGTAACAGGAACAAGTGGCGACGAATCGAGCGCTTGCCAAGCAGTAGAGGAAAGGATACTCACAGATGCACCTTCATCTATAATAGTTCTAGATACAATCATATTATAAACTTGTACTATGATCTGGATAGGCACATAAGAAGGAAGATGACATCCTGCTAGTCGATTCCAATCAAAGGAAGTGACCAGACTACTTGGAGGGGGTACCGTAAGAATGGGAGAATTACCCCCTTGAGTTATGAGAATAGGAGGATTTTCCTTCTGTCTTGATGGAACAAGAGGGTTGCCTCCAAGCTCATTAGAATTTGAAGAAACGAAAAGAGCCTGAGTGGTATCATATTCACTCTCTGTAGGAAAGGTAAAATTAATTGAAGGTGAAATCGGGTCAACTATTTCCTCGACCTGTGATTGGTCAAGTATAGACTCATGGGTTTCACATTCAAAGAGAATGGGTTTGAATGATAGTTGATTTGGGTTAGTCACTTCATCCACTAGTGAAGGATTAAGGGAGAGTCTCCTGTAACCAGATGGAAGTCACTGCGGAGAAGCAGGACGGTTATCCAACACTTTTTGGGCTTCATCTAGATAGGCACAAAGCTGAATGGGGTGATTCCCTTTGCATAACCTACAGGGAAACTTAAATTTACCCTTCTTTCCATGAACTTTACTACCACTAGTTGATGGTGTGTCACCAACATGATCTCTAGAAGTTGATGGCATGGGATGATGTGAACGAGAATACCATTCTTCTAAGATCTGAGGAATACCAGAAAAATTTCAAAGAAGATGGTCTCCCATACAAAATTTGCAAGGATATCGAAGTTTGTGAGGCTTATCAGACGGTTTCTCATCAGAAGTTGCACTCGAAGCAATGGTTGCTTGGTTGCCCCCCTGCTAAATTTTCTTCTTCTTCTTCTTCTTCTTCTTCCTTTCTTCTTTTTCTTAGCCACCTGGTTACTAGTGTCAATACTTTCACCAGGTGAAGAGGAAGAATGGGAGGAAGAAACAACCGACGAAGAAGGTAAAGGGTCAACTTTAGGATCAATTGGAGGTTGATTTTGTCCAGTTGTAAGAATATTTAGCTTCCGGGCCAAGAAGGTTGAGAACAACCATACTAACAAGTTGATGGTAAGTCCTGAAAGGGACAATGTAGCCATATAAGGAGCACTAATATTTTCAAAAGGAGGAAAAGGACTAGGATTTCCATCAAAAGGAATTCCTTGATCGGTGGACTCCGAAGTTGTTGCCATATGTTGCAACCTAAGATCAACTAAGGAGTGACGTGGAGGATGTTGTTTGTGGTAAATTAATTTTATTTTAATCAAAATAACATAACAAAACAAAACAAAATAGGGATAATCTAGGCAAAATGATTACCAAGTAACTGTGAATTGCAATATACTGCCTCAGTAAACCAAGGACTTAACCTACATGCAGGCAATCTCACCGAATGTTGTTTTCAGTGTATCGCAATATACAAGGTGGTCGACTCGGTTACCTAAGGATGGATAGCAAGCTAATGTAGTCCTCCCATATATACCCAAAAGTACGTGGAGGCCCAATCTATGTTAGCGTTGTCTAATGCGAAACCGCACCATGAGAGCATTCTTTTATACTTTTGGTACTATAACACCACCCTATATACTCGAAGCTACGTGGACGAGCTATGATATACTTACATATGTGGAATGAGGTATCGCACTCAAAATGTATAGCAGACAATTAACAACTACTATGTTTTATGATGCCAGAACACATATCTAGCCTAGAACCTCTAAATGTTATTTGTTAAGTTACAATGCTCCATTAGGTTAATTGAGATAACTTTTAAGTTGATCTTGTTTAGGAGTTTGTCTTTCAAGTTCACCACATGATGTCTTTGAAATTCCTAGAATGCAACTATGATGAGAAACATTCTTTTCATTTGATTTTGAACAATGAAACCGTAGCTAGTAAGGAATAGAGCAATCAGATCTTTGACAAAGAGCAAAGAGCACGACTAATGCAATTTCCCTAGCTATTCCTATCAAGCATTCACAAACCAAAATATGCACAATGCAAGTTTTTATTTTCAGTCCCTTTAGTGTTTAGATGAACAAAAAGGAACTAGATGCACAAATGATCAATCAATGCTTTTCACAAGAAACAAAGACTTTACGACAGTTTCTTTTTCAAAGAAATGAAGACTTTGTGACAATTCTTTTTTAGAAAAGTAAATACTAATCAATGTAAGTTAACTTTGACAAATGAATTGATAATTATAAAGAAATATCTTAAGAAACATTAAATAATCAAGGTCAAAGTAGGGCTAGGAGGAGAAATACAACTTGATTTTAGAACCATAAGAAACATTGATCTTTCAGCAAACAAAATCAGAAGCAACTTTGGAAAAATCAAACCAAAGGTGGGTTTTTTAGCCTAAGAGGAATCAATGCAAGCTAGAGTGGAAGACAGTGTGCCTCAGTGCACTCTCTCTAAGATAAGGCTACTCTACAGCACACTGTGTCAAGACCAACAATGTGGTGGTGCTAGAGAGTCAAATCAGGAGACATTCAAGCACAAATTTTAACCAAAAAGCACTTCAAAATAACTAAAATAAGATCAATGAGATCAAGAAAAGTATACTAGGATGTAATATGATAAGGGTAAGCTACTAGGAACGATAGTCGTTCCCCAGTATGGTCGCCAGTTTGTTATATGGAATTTTCATCTACGGTTAAACACATTTTCCCTAGGTGGGTAGCTACACATGAAACAATAGAAACAAAGTAGTTTAACCTTTTCCTATAGTAGATATATGATATGAAGGAAATTACTTGTAGTCTTTTTCTTCCTTGATCCCCTTTGAATTGCTCTCATTGCTCCCACTTGAACTAAATCCGCTCAATTGGTACATGTGTCAACAGAAACAAAAACAACAAATGATCAAAGCATACATGATCTATCTACTATAAACCAATGGAATCGAAGACATTGAAACACATAATCATCATAGATATGAAAAATAATATGGGAAATGGAATAAACTCTTTATTAATGTAGAAGGAATAGTTTCACCCAATACAGTTCGATCCTGTGCCACTCCTCCAGCTTTAGTCCAACCCTCACCACATCAAAAGCACACTAATCTAGCAGCATAACATTGCTTGATATGAATGTTGTTGGGAAAAGTATCCAATACGGAATGACCCTATCCCACTCTAAGGGTGATAGTACCTCAGCAACAATCAAAGCAAAGCTATTTGAGATTACTTCTTTATGAGATGTAAAAGAGGGGAGAAAGAGATCCACTAACCGATGTCTTTCGCTAATGATTGATCCAATCTTCTCTCTTTGCTGCTTGCTCCCAGCTCCTTGCTCTTTCACTGGCCCAGCTACAACAAGATCCTGCAAAATGGCAAGAGAGGGAAACTACAAGAAGCATACATTCATAACTGATTCAAGGATTAGAATAAATCAAATACACAAGTATAGCAACACATCATTGAGACACATGTATATAGAAGAACCTCAAATGCTTTATTAATGGAAGAAGTAAAGTTCAGGAAGTGATACAACCATAAGAGGCCCAATCCAGCATCACCTCCCAGCAGAAAGAAATCTCCTCTTCACCTCCTTCAAAGCAAATCACCCAATAGTTCTATACTCAAACCAACAACACTTCCTTACATTCACAAGATTCCAGCCTCCCTAGACCTCATGAGAGAGCTCTATATATAGGAGTTTTGGAGAAAGGATGAGTCAGCTTGAAGCTGGCATGAAGCTGACTAGTGTCCTCTCCCACTTCAGTTATTCTTCAGTTCTTGAGTCCACTTGGAGGTTCTTGCTTCCACTTGGAGATCTAGACCCTCTTACTCATCACCAGTCGAATTCCTTGATCCAAGTGTCATTTTGGAAGCTTCCTGGGCATTGACACCTTGAGGAATGACTGTGCCACATGTCCCAACTCGCCCAGCGCAGGTAGCCTTCTTTGCAGTTGACATTCAGCGTAGGTAGACAGTGGAGCAGTTGACATTCAGCGCAGATGCTCAGTGGAGCAGTTGACATGATCCAAATTGCCTTGTTTTTGAGTGTTTTCAGGTGGAGAACTGATATTTAGTGTTGTGGTTTGCTGACCTTGTTCCTCTAGGGGTAGGAACAACATGTTTAGGGACTTTGGATCCCTTAGATTATGGACATTTCATGCTTCATGCTGTAAGGCACAAAAATGTCTATAACAGTTGCCCCCTAAAGTATGAGGTCGTTTATCGGGTGAAATGCTTTATCAGGAGGATCCGAAGTTCATTCAATCGCTGAGAGGTGACCTGTAATAAAATACAATACAATACATTATTTTTCATTCTGCTTTCATGATCTAGCTGAGGCGGGCATTCCCATGCTCAGCTTTATAAATTCATTTTGGTACATAGAACAGACGATCGTCTGAAGGTAGACTGATAATTCTCTGCTGAAATTATCATCCTTTGAGTAGGATGATCATCTGCTGCAATGATGTACATGTCAAATGTCTTTATATTTCCTGAATATATATCGCAGCCCGGATGGATGAAACTAGATCCGGGGTCTTCAAACTCGTTCGATCTTCACTCTAAGTACAAGTCGATCCATGTGAGAATTGCGCTGAAGTCGAACATGGAAAGACATCGCTTGATTACCGGTCAATGATGTAAACCGTTAACAAGCGCGAGAGGAATCACCGATAATGATAATGACCCTCAAGGTACTGCAGTACAATTCACGTGGTGTGAATAAAGGACTTGGCGTTGAACACCACGCAAAATCTTCTGGTCGAAGGTCATTGATGTATACTTGTCGCCGGAAGTGAGAAACTTGCCATTGAGGCATGCAAGCTTCAAAGTACTGAGGGGGTTGTTCCTAGATCAACTTCTTGGATAATGAGCTGAAGTCGACAAGAAGCGATCCGTCAAAGGAGGGCCTTAATGAATCCCACATCAGTGACACGGAACGGAGCTAATGATTTTAATGGAGGTGAAAACAAACTGTGAAATATGATTCAGGGTGGCGGTCATGAAAGGATGAAAGATGATGTATGGTAGTGGATGGGACACGGTTGACTCTTTCTGAACAACATCTCTTGAACATATAACGACACTGATGTGATGGATCGGTAGCATTACCCCGAATGTGGATGGTTTGGCGAGACCATGGTGATGAGACCGGTGAATGAAACAACCCAACCCGATGTGGTACGGAGGAAAAGTGTCATGTTCAAGAGCGACTTGCTACCATTAAAGCTTTGAGGTTCTCCCAATTTTTCCCCAGTCATTTCTGACCAGTACCTCTTTATTTTTGTCAAGCTTGAGGAGGATAACATATGCTTGTTCTATAACCTGCCCTTCGGGCAAGCCCATCGCTATGTTTTAACGAGCCTAGCGATAGGGAAACTCGTTCTCGTCTAAAGACAAGTTTGTCGCTATTTAATCATTTTAACGAGTCTAACGACAAGGAAAACTCGGTCCTTTTCATTTTTAGAGAGTCTGAAAAGGTACATAAAGTCAACTCCACAATTCCTTTTTCGTCATCTAATCCCTTAAGTCCGAAAAAGTATAAAACAATACGAAAGGGATGAGTTTTCGATAACTTTAACGAGCCGAATAAAACAAGCGCTCGACCTTTTTGTGCAATAATCCCTCAGGTCCAAAAAGATTAAAATCTAGAGGAGGGATAGCTCTTCCGGTCTTTTAATGAGCTGGAAGGCCAAAACTCGGCAAACTTTTCATATTTTACGAGTCAGTTGAAAAGAGCTCAAAGAAGACTCGTCTTTTGAGGAACGAGTGATAAACAGGGATAGCAACAGATTCCAGGTACAGGTTGGAATTTTCCAATCACGGCAGTGTCACAAGGATGGCTAGGTGAAATCACTCTTCGCAGCTGTTCCTCAAAATGGGTAAACAATCATATGGAGGCGGACGATCGGCCAAATGAAAGTGGAGGTGGCAGGTGCAAACACGACCAAGGCTTTTTATGGCTGATGAATTTACGGTCTCAAATGGTTATTTACCGGTACTGGGTTCATTTTTTAAAGAGCTCGAATGCGCCAAAACACTGCTCAATCTTATGTTTATTTTTTAACGAGCATGAACTATGTGCTAAAACTGCTCGGATCTTGCGTTTATTTTTTAACGAGCATGAACTTTATGCTAAAACTGCTCGATTATATGGTCAAATTTTGATTTTTTACCATAACTAGCTTTTCTCTTTTCAAGGATAGTACTGCATTTTTCAATTGCTGCAACAAACTTTGTTAGAAATGAATAATATTTGCATGAAAATGAGATTATAACCCTAATATTTCGCTTTGAACTACGTAAAAAGCCATTAAAAGGTGTTTTTACCTCTCATTTTACCATTTCATTTGCATTTGGTTTGTTGGAGCTCTGGAGGTGCCTCTTTCCCCTTGATTTTCACCAGCTGATTCCGGGAGATTCTGCGGACGATTTTCGGCGCCGTCTGGACCAGGTAGGAGCTAAACCCTAGCTCTTTCTTTTCATGGTTTCCTTTTTCAGTTTTATGCCTGTTTTTCAGTCTTTCTGAGCCTCAGGGGTTTTTCCAGGGCGCCCTAACTTCAGCGCAGGTTCCCCATTCGAAACCTGCGCTGAATGTCAAGCTGCCTTAAGGCAGCCTGACCTTCAGCGCAGGTGGGACACTCTCTGCCTGCGTTGGGCTCAGAAAACTGAGTTTCCAGCTCATTTTTTGATGAATTTTCGCCAGTTTTTCATCAAAATCAGGAACTTACTCCTTCTCTTGATTGTTTTGCAGGGAACTTTGAACAAAATGTCCCTTACATGGCGAGAACGAGAACATGAAGAGGAGGACATGATTGCCCTCCATGACCCTGTCACGGTGAACGCGCTGCGGAACTGTGGCCTGCTGAAGTTTTTCCGTATCTCTAGCATGAGAGCACAGATCACTTTGCTGCGGTATATGCTTGATGCTTGGGATCCTATTAACCAAGTATTCCAGATTAGGGGAAAGTCCATCCCCTTGACCATAGAGGACATGTACTTCTTGACTGGATTGTCAAGGCGAGGTGCCCCCATTTCCTTGTCAGGTACGGCCCGGGGGACTGATTCCACCAGAGATTATGTCCGCCAGTATTGCAGGGAAGGTTCCCAGCCGAGCAGAGACGGCAAGGTTGTTATCCGTGAGATTACTGACAGGTATCTCAGGTCCATTCTGTATACCATTGGTAGGATGGCCGGTAGCGCAGCTTTACATGTTGCCAACAGATCTTATGTGCAGCACGCCTTGGAGTGTCTCCAACCGAAAGTATTCAACTGGTGTGATGCAGTACTTGTTCAGATGAAAAGTCAGTTGACCAAGGTGAAGGACGGGAAGCTGAAGAACTTTGGATTTGGTTCTATTCTGACTGCCTTTGCCTTGGAGAAAATCCCACTGATGCAGCCTCAGTACATTATACTCGACTTGCCTTCTCCGACCGAGCCACGCATGCAGAGGTGGGTTGATCACATGTCTAGGCATGCTGGTCAACCTCAGATTACTTTTACTGATGCCTTATTCAGGTGGTTCGAGCGCCAGGAGATGGTCTTCTCCGAGTATCCATATGTGGGTATGGATTTCCGAGGTGATCCGGATTTGGTGTTACCGGATGGCGAACAGTGGGGCACTATTGGTAAACTCTTTGACCATATCACTGTTTACTGTTTTATTCATAATGTTGCTGTGCTTTATTCTATCAAGACTTTTAATCATACTCTTGGGTGCATGCAGATGTTGGTCCTGTTCGTCCAGCAGTTCGTCCGAGACTGCCAGTTGCTGCCCCGGCAGTGGAGCCTGCTAGGAGAGCTATTATTCGCGACCTTGACGATACTGAGACCCTTACAGCTGTGCAGGAGCAGGTTGAGAGCCTTACTCTCGGCATTCCCGATGTGAGGATTGATGAGTTACCTTTACAGCTGCAGCGACACACTACTGGTGTGCCTAGACGATGGACTCGTCTCTTGCGCATGATTGCGCAGGCCGTGACGTGCTATCATGAGCACCACTAGGCTAGGGTGCCCCCTAGCATCTTTTTGAGTTTTGGGTCATATGACCAATTTTGTCTTGGTTACAGAACATTATGTATGAACTATAAACAGCTTATATATATTTTGATTTTCGAGTTTTATTCTGGTTGAGTTTTATGATCCATATGTACAATCATTGATGATGTGTCTCTTTTATAAATGTCGCAAATGTCTATCTAACACATAATTTGCTAATGAGTCGGTTAATGTGTTTAAGTTTCTGGAAATATGTTGACATTGAATTGAATCAAATTGTCTTTCCAAAATCTTAACCCTTAGGAACATGCGATAAATAGCTGGATTGCGAACAGAATATATACCATTGAGTTGTAGTATTACGAGCTGTGAGTCTAGCCTGACAATTAGTCGGCATATGCCACGTGTGATGGCATCAGAGAGTAGTTCTATCAACGCGCTATACTCAGCGATGTTATTCGTTGATTGCCCAATACACACACCTCTGAAACTTACTAGCTCGCCGCTTGGATCAAAAATGGCCCAGGCTGTGGAGGATAGGTTCCGCGAACTACGACTCGCTCCGTCGGCATATCCAACACATGTCTCCAGAAGGTTCGACATCTGCAACAAATGAAAAAGGTGGATCACTCGACCAGAACAAATACTTTAGCGAAAACAAAATACAACAAAAGCATGTAGGTTACTATTTAAGCATAGTAACGCTTGAGGTACAGCCCGTTACGGGGCTGCGCCAGTGGAATTCCGTCATAATCTATTAACTCGTAGGCTCCTTTTGCTAACACCCTTTTAACAATATAGGGGCCCATCCACAAGGAATTAAATTTACCTGCTCCCAATTTATCGGATTCTTGGTCATAAAGCAAGACCAAATCACCTTCTGAGAAGACACGGGGTTTGACATTTTTGTCGAACTGAGCCTTGACTCGTTTCTTATGGGCTTCGTTAGCCAAAGCGGCATCACGACGGGTTTCATCCAATTGGATTAATTCCAAGAAACGAGCCTCTTCTTCTGAAGTTCCGGGGAGGAGATCAATTGCGAGTTTAAGCGACGAAATTTCGCACTGGATTGGCAAGACTGCTTCCAGGCCATACACCAATTGAAAAGGTGTGAACCCGGTCGCGTTCTTTACCGATGTTCGGTAAGCCCACAAGGCTGAGTATAGGATTAGGTGCCACCTTCTTTTATGAACCCCGATCATCCTTTGCAACATATGCTTCAGGACCTTGTTGATTGCTTCAACTTGTCCGTTGGCTTGCGGATAATATGGGGTAGAGCTGTCGTGAGATAGCCCTAGCTTGGCAGCTAATTCGACCATCATGTGATTGCGAAAATGCGACCCATGATCTGTAACTATAGCCTGTGGTACGCCGAACCTGGCGACTACATGATTGAAAAAGAAAAGGGCAGCTGTTTCACCAGTGTTATCCAATGTAGGCATCGCCTCGGCCCATTTGGTAAAATAGTCAACAGCGACTATAATATACCCATGCCCCCCGGTCGAGGTGGGGTTACATTGCATGAAATCGATGCCCCACTTGGCGAAGGGCCCTACAGCTACTATTGGCTGTAAAGGTGCGGGTGGTCGTCTGGTTTTGCTATCAAAAATTTGACAAGCATGGCAACTTCTGACTGCGGTTATGCAATCTTTGAACATGGTTGGCCAGAAGTATCCTGCTCGTAAGATTTTTTGTGCTGTTGCATATCCAGATTGATGTCCCCCACACGCGCCTGAATGACATTCATTCAGGGCTTTTTCGGCCTCCTCATGGGTAAGGCACCTCCTCAGAACTGTATCGATACCACGACGGTAAAGTGTATCACCGACGATCATGTAGTCTTTTGCTTGGTATCGTATACGTTTTTGTTCGGAGTGAGAGGTGTTTGGCCTGAATTTTTGGGTTTGGAGATAAACTATGATATCTCCATACCACTCATCGCTTGCAGATATCAGAAACAAACTTTCGTCCACGATTGACTCTTCTGATGTTTCATCGTTGGACGACGATGGGAGATCGCACAATAATTCTGCGAAAACTAGAGCTTTCTTTGACTTGGATTTTACAAATTCCAGATCAAACTCTTGAAGGATCGCTATCCATTTTGAATACTTGCCCCCCAGCAACTGTCGTGACAGTATATAAGTCATGGGGTTGCAATCTGACAAGATGGTAGTTTTCCGAAAGAGGACATAATGTCGAAACCTTTGGATCGCTTGAACAGCTGCAAGCGCTAGTTTTTCCACATAAGAATATTTACTTTCTGTATCATTTAAGTTTTTACTTAAATAATATATAGGATGTTCAATTCCATCGACTTCTTGAACTAAAACCATTGCAATGGTCGTATCCGCTGCAGCCAGATACAGGTTAAAATCTCTTTGATAGTCTGGGGCGTACATTAATGATGCTTTTACTAGACAATCTTTCAGAGCATCAAAGGAAGCTTGCGCCACCTGGTCCCAGACGAAAGGTACATCCTTTTTCAAAAGATGAGTATAACCTTTAGCAAGTTCTGCGTAATTTGGAATGAACCTCCTCAGAAAGTTCGCTTTCCCTTGGAGTTTCTGAATCTGAAGCAAATTTGAAGGTGGAGGCAAATTAATGATTGCCTGAACCTTACAGGGGTCGAGACGAATCCCATCCTTAGAGACTACAAAGCCAAGTAAACGACCAGAACCGACACAAAACACACATTTGTGTGGATTGAGTCTTATCTTGTAGTGTCGGCAACGTAGAAATATCGCTCTTAAATGCTGTGGATGATCAGTCCGCTTTCGCGAATGAGCCGGAAGATCGTCGAGATAAGGTTGAACAATGTTCTTGATGTCATGGAAGGCATAATTCATTGCCCTCTGAAACGTCGCCCCTGCGTTCTTTAAACCAAAGGGTAATTTTCGATAAGCGAATGCACCCCACGGACAAATAAATGCAGTCTTTGACTGGTCCTGTGGGTGGATATTTATTTGATTATACCCGGAAAATCCATCCATAAATGAAAAGATTTCACATCCGGCGCATTCATCAATTATCTGGTCGATGAAGGGTGTAGGGTAGTTGTCCTTCGGACAAGCTTGGTTTACATCCCTATAGTCGACACACACTCTAATCGTCCCTTGTTTCTTCATAACAGGGACAATATTCGATACCCAATCGGTTAGAGGAACCGGGTAGATGAATCCAGCATGGAGAAGTTTTTCAACTTCTGTCTTAATGGCAGCGGCTTTCTTGGGGTGCACCTGCCGAAGCCGTTGTCTTACTGGTTTGACATCAGGATACATTTTAATTTCATGTTCAACGATACTCGAGTCAATGCCTGGCATTTCATCATATGACCAAGCAAAGACATCTCTGAATTCGCGAAAAAGAGCGTTATATATTTCCAGTTCTGAAGGGGAACAACCTTTGCCGACATAAATATTCTCTACAACATCTGTTTTGGTCGAGATATTTATGGCTATAGTCTCTTCAATATTGGATAAGTTCCGCTCGGAATCCACCGTATTTACAGTATTTGTTAGGAATTCAAAAACTGAAGGGTGATAAAGGTCACTTTGAGTATCTTCTTCATATTCCGGAAGAAGGGAACGATGGTGGTGATCATTCCATGGTGCCCCTTCAATCAACATTGATTGTAAGATTCCTTCGTCAGTCCCATGTACTTTCGACCAAGGATCTAATGGGGTTCCATATTCTCTAGACCTATCTACCCAAACGCTTGACGAGCGTTGATTTGGGTTCGCCTCCCATGCTTGAAACATTGATTGCTACAATATTTCTAAAGGGCTTGGGGGCAAAACAACTGCATGATCCATGTTGACATTCGTGGAAGATATCATGTTGCAGGTTGCTACAAATGGTATATTTCCTATAATAGGAGGTGGTAGCACGAAAGTTCCCATTAATGTGGGGTCTTTCAATAATCCTACTCCGATATCTTGAATTGAATGGTTGCTTTCATGGATCATGGGAATGCTTCCTGTAACTTGTGAACCATTAGGGAGGAAGTTCTGTTGGTCGACGACCGTAATCCCTCCTTCAAACGGGAATGCGATCTTCCTAAAATAAGTCGACACAACAGCCGCCATGGCATAAATCCATGGTCTACCCAGTAGGATGTTATAGTCAAGATTTCCATCAATGACCTCAACATCAATTTCTACCATTTTTCCTCCTAGTTCAATTTTCAAGTTATTAAGGATACTGTATGGGGTATAAGTCCTTCCGTCGAAAGCTTTTAATGTCGTCGAAGATCGCGACAAGGTTGGAGATCCTAAAGTTTTCCAGCAACTCATCGACATAATACATGTTGATGCTCCTTCATCAATAATTGTTCTGTGAACAGTTTTGTTGAGGGCTTTCACTTGAATAAGGAAAGCTAGTTGAGCTGGCAACTGAGGATCGTATCCTTTGTGATCAAAGGATACAAGATTGGAATCCTTAGGATCAACCCCACCAATAGCTGATAACAACGCCTGCCTTTGGGATGGACAATTTTGTAATACTTCAAGAGTCGACATAGCGGACGGCGATTGTGCCAAATCTTCCACTATGTTATAATGCTGCGCCGCTCTGGCGCGAGGATTAAATGTCGACTTGTGTACTACACCCTTTGGCGGTTTTATTGTTAATTCAGGGATGGTGGGCGTTACAACTTCTATCGAAGTTGTTGTCGAACTACTTGGTTGATCTTTACCTTTTTCGTTCGACAGCTGAGGATTCCCGTAATCTTTGTTCCTTGTCGAAATCAAAGCATCATTCTGCTGTTTTGAAACCGACAACATAAGTACTTGCGACGGGGAAGCATTTCCACTATCAACCAGATTTTGACCTGGGTTGGGAAATGGATCAGTTAACACAGCTGAGGTTTGGGAACTTTTAAAGAACCTCTTTAACTCAGCTTTGAATGGGAAATTCTTTGTGTTATGATCCTTATCATCACATATTAGACATGGATAATTTTGTTTCCCTTTCCCAGGAGGGTTTGAAGAATTTTTCCCAGGGGATGACTCACCCTGTTTCTTCTTCTTCCCTTTGTTTTGCTTCTTCTTGCTTCCTGGTTGATTGGTTTCTTTGCCCTTATCTGCTGATACGGCATTTACTTCCGAAGCAAGAATCTCTTCTTTTGCATTTTGATCCGAATTCTTACGGGCTTTCTTTGACGAAGCCTTTGTCGATTTCGCGTTTGCTGTGCCAATCACACCGTCACCGGCATGAGAGTCACTATTTGATTTAGGAGGAGGAGGAATTGAAAATTCTGGTCTAGGGGCGTCGGGTATTTTGTCGTAGAGCGTGCCGGACTGAGTATAAACTAAGTCCAAATACTGTGCACGAGCAATGACCTGCTCCTCTGTTACGACTCCCCCCTTGGCCACATCTTCCGTTATAGCAGGAAGTAACGACTTTATGAACCATTCAGCTAAAAGCTGATCGGGAACGTATGTTTTCACCATCCTACGACGACGACGCCACTCATGTATATGATCAGATATATGGGTGGCAGTTGTCTGCTTGAAGTTGGTTAATATTTCTGTTCCCGTTTCATACCTTATCGGTAATTGAAAATGGGTTAAGAAAGTCGTGGCTAGGGAACTAAAATTGTTGAAAGAGGCTCTTGGTAATTCAATATACCATTTAGCCGCTGGACCTATCAATGTCCTCTGAAAAAGGCGAAGCCTTATCGAATCGTCGTTTAGGGTGTTCGACGAACACCACAGATGAAAAGTCATCACGTGATTCGATGGGTCTTCACCTGGATTTCCATTGAATTTAGGAATGTCAGATGGAAGTTTATGAGGAATCGCTGGCCACCAAGGGGCATAAGCAATCGGATCGTTGGTTAACCGGTGTAAATCAGGTAACTCTAAAGTTGCCACGAATGGTAACTGTTGATTCAGGTTAGGCGAAGCGTAACCAGGGTACGATGGAATTGCTTGAGCAGTGGGCCTTTGCATACCAGCATAATGTAATTGATGCTGGTATGACTGATACGGTTGGTGGACTTGACCACTGTAAAGTGGTTGGTTTTGACCGTTTTGGATATACGGTTGTCCACTATTCGCAAAGATCTGCTGCTCAGAACCTTGGTACACCTGCTGGAATTGCGGTTGTTGGTATTGCACTATCCATGGTTGTGAAGCCATGTTTTGCTGTGCTATGCTAACCGTTGGACCGAGGTGTGGGGTAATTGTACCCGTTTGGACCTGTGTCGCCCCACCAGTTGGCGATTGTGGTTGTGACCCATGGTCAAGTGGCTGTTGCATTACAACCTGAGAAATCTGAGGTTGACATGCAACAGGCATCGCTTGAACTTGTGACACTGTTACAATAGCCGGTGTGGTTGGGATGTTCGTCATAGGTACACACTGTTGCATAGAATATACAACCCTTGGTTGTTGAGGTAGCATAGGTACCCAACTACTTGATGCAATTCCAGTATAACCTGAATACTGTTGTGAACTCACGTATGGGTACCCTCCCGGAGGGGGTAATGAAAGGGCATACTGCCCCCCATACGGTAGCAATCCGGAACTCAAGGGGATTGATTGTCCTTGGGGACTGGATTGCCCAAATTGACCTCCAAATGGATCAATTTGGTGAGTCTCAACATAAGAGTTGCCGGGTATTACTCCGGATGAACAAACTGGAACATACCACACTGTCGAAATAGTCCCTTGGTGGACTCCTTCTAGCTGTTGTGAGCTAGTTGGGACAGATGGTATGCCGGCAAACATTGTCGGAGTGATGGCAAGGGCTTCTGCTGTCGCTGTGTCATTTGACACAGTCCTAGATGATGACGGTTGTTCAGACATTTTAAGTCTATCCAATAGATTGCCTAGCGATTCTATAGGAACCTCCACTTGTGGTGGATTTACCTCTGATGAAGGAAATAGAGTGACCCCGACTCCAAAATGGGTTGGAGTACTTGCTTGCGGATCCTCTGCAATTTCCTCTATCGCAATCAAACCCGGTGGAAGAGGAAGACCGTCAGGTCCGTAAAATATTTCTGGTGCCGAAGAAGTGGTTGTTTCGACAGCGACAGTTGTTTGAGGAACAAAACTCTCTGGACCGGTTACAGATGGAACTGGTTCAGTTATACAAGTATTTGCCCCCAGACTAGGATCAGTATTACTGTCCTTCTGTGGCTGTTGAACTTCTTCTATGGAGGCAGGGTTTCCAGAAATGTTTGGAGTAACCGGAACCTCAGATGTAGTTGGAACACTTTTTCTAACTTTTATAGGAGATTTTGAACCGGTTAAACGAGTCCGCTTTGTCCGTACTGTTTTCGATTCTGGAGACAAAGACAGTTGACTCGTAAGCCTCCGCGAACGACGGGGTTTCAATTGACTTTCTTCCACGATTGCGGATTACTCGATCAACCAAAATATTAAAAGGGGAAATTTGTGTTTCCGAATTGAATGAATTTTATTAGACGCTTTTAGACACAACTTGCTTTTTCATTTTTTAAGAGTCGAGAAAAAGCTAAAGATGACTCTAGTCTCCTTCGATGTTTTAACGAGCCCGAAGTGACAAATGCTCGGATGGACTTTTTCAGTTATAGAGTTTGAAAAAGGCCAAAAGAAACTACTCTGGAGATCTAGGCAGAGGGTGTGCCAAACTTTTCGCAAAACCACAGAATACGTTTTACGGTACGGGTGGTTGATCTTCGTGAATGCTGTGTTCACTGCATTGCGATCAGTAGGGCGGCCGACACGGCTTCCTATGGATAAAGGCTTTATTCCTATAGGGGTCTCCCAATATATACGCGACGGTACGTGGGAGCACAATCCGTATTAGTGCCACCGACTCTCAGGAGGAATCACCCACCTTCTTTGAGATCGACAGTCACTATGTTTAACGACGCCGGAACACGTCTCTACCTAGACCTCTATGTGTTTGCGTTATGTTTCAAAGCGTTGTTAGGTTCATTCAATATATTTTAAGTTGATCTTTTTAAAGTTTGCCTTTCAAGGTTCACCACGAGATGTATGATACAAATTCCTAAATGCAGTCTAAGATGATAAGCAAGCTTTTTCAATCTTTTCGACTTATGAAAATCTTAACTACTGAGGGAAAAGAAAGACATCATCTTTTCACACAGATCATAGAGCACCCACTAATGCACTTTTTCCTAAATCAACAAGAAAACTTATCAAATGCAAAATGCACAATGCAGGTATTTCTTTTCTCTTTCTTAATGTTGATGTACTACAAAAAGAAAGCTGTTGTATAATTTTGAATTCAATTTCAAGTGAAAGCAAACAAGCTTTTGTCCAAAATCAAAAGACACCTTAAGATTTACTTGTTTCGACACTAGAAATATATAAATTCAAACCATATGACGAAAGCAAAAGCTCAATCAGCTATGAACAGCAAACAAACTAACTCTTAAGATCAAAACGACACTTATCACAGGTCTAGATCTAAGAGGCCACAGCAAGACTAGTTCACTTTCGTTATGGGAAACTGCAAATGATGTAAGAAATACACAAAGAACAAATACAGTTTCTTTATACAACCGAGGCGGAATAGTGGCAAAGAAATGTGGTTTCAGATAGGTACATTGACTGATAACAGGCTGCAAAAACAAGGATGAAAACAGGGCAATAAACAGCAGGGAACCCCAGTAGCACAAGGCAAAACTGGTTCAGCGCAGGTAGTACACTGTTAGTTTGACATTCAGCGCAGGTAGCCCCTTCGGGACCTGCGATGAAATGCAGACTTCCTTCACAGTGCCTGCAATGAACAGAGAAACTCTCGTTTCTCTTGGTTTCTGGGTCACAGATTGCTCAGAAATTCACAGTTTTTGGCCAAATCAGAAGCTATCAATCAAGTACACACTAAAGGATGAAAAGGAGGATGAAAAGCTATCACTAAGAGCTGTTCAGAGTCCTTGTGGATCAACTCTTCAAATCATAAACATGCCCAGAAACTGAGCTAGAGTAGCTGCCCTCTACTTTGCATTTGAAAGATCCAAATGCAGTTCGATTCGGTACTCCCTGTGTTTATGAAATGAATAGCAAAAAAACACAAACAACCAACAAGATACGATCCCCAGCGGAGTCGCCAATTTGTTGTTGGGAAAAGTATCCAATACGGAATGACCCTATCCCACTCTAAGGGTGATAGTACCTCAGCAACAATCAAAGCAAAGCTATTTGAGATTACTTCTTTATGAGATGTAAAAGAGGGGAGAAAGAGATCCACTAACCGATGTCTTTCGCTAATGATTGATCCAATCTTCTCTCTTTGCTGCTTGCTCCCAGCTCCTTGCTCTTTCACTGGCCCAGCTACAACAAGATCCTGCAAAATGGCAAGAGAGGGAAACTACAAGAAGCATACATTCATAACTGATTCAAGGATTAGAATAAATCAAATACACAAGTATAGCAACACATCATTGAGACACATGTATATAGAAGAACCTCAAATGCTTTATTAATGGAAGAAGTAAAGTTCAGGAAGTGATACAACCATAAGAGGTCCAATCTAGCATCACCTCCCAGCAGAAAGAAATCTCCTCTTCACCTCCTTCAAAGCAAATCACCCAATAGTTCTATACTCAAACCAACAACACTTCCTTACATTCACAAGATTCCAGCCTCCCTAGACCTCATGAGAGAGCTCTATATATAGGAGTTTTGGAGAAAGGATGAGTCAGCTTGAAGCTGGCATGAAGCTGACTAGTGTCCTCTCCCACTTCAGTTATTCTTCAGTTCTTGAGTCCACTTGGAGGTTCTTGCTTCCACTTGGAGATCTAGACCCTCTTACTCATCACCAGTCGAATTCCTTGATCCAAGTGTCATTTTGGAAGCTTCCTGGGCATTGACACCTTGAGGAATGACTGTGCCACATGTCCCAACTCGCCCAGCGCAGGTAGCCTTCTTTGCAGTTGACATTCAGCGCAGGTAGACAGTGGAGCAGTTGACATTCAGCGCAGATGCTCAGTGGAGCAGTTGACATGATCCAGAATTGCCTTGTTTTTGAGTGTTTTCAGGTGGAGAACTGATATTTAGTGCTGTGGTTTGCTGACCTTGTTCCTCTAGGGGTAGGAACAACATGTTTAGGGACTTTGGATCCCTTAGATTATGGACATTTCATGCTTCATGCTGTAAGGCACAAAAATGTCTATAACAATGAACCCAATTCTCAAACCAATAGAATTTCCTTACAAACTTCAAATTCTCGCCCCATGATCACTATGATGAGTGCTCAATTTATAGGAAATGGAGGTGGTTTGGTCATAAATGAGGGTATTGAATGGCCTTCCAAACTTGGAAATAGTTTCCATGGAGAAAGGGATGAGAGGATAGGAGGTTAATGGATCCTTAGCCTATCCAATTTCGATCTCATAGGAGGAGATAAGAGATTTTATCCTTCTAGAATGATCTAGAATCAAGGAATATTCTTGAAACCCTATGCAAATTTCACTCAATCTCGCCCAGCGCGGGTCAAAGAGGGCCTAAGTGCACTACAGTGTAGGCCATAATGGGCCTGCCTGCTCTGTAGTGTAGTTACCCGTGACCAAGGCTGTGCTGGTGTCCCAAGGAGACATTTTAGCAAGGCTTCAGGCCAGGAAACTTTCATAGACGGAGGCATTCAATGTGATGACTTGTATAGGGCATGTAATAACTGAATTAGGGTTTGATGAGCCTTAATTGTATTGATCTAAATTTCAGGAGTGATGTGCCCAAATAGACCTATAACAAGGAGAAATAACCTCATATTGGTGATGCAATACAAGGAGAAATAACAACATATTGATGATGAAAAATCCAAACATGGGATGGGACTTCCACATTGCACCTGACCATATAATGGTTGAGCCAAATATCTCTTCAATTATTCACCCCCATGTCATATTCCAAGCACGAATGTGGGATCTCATAAAACACATCAATCAAAACCATTCATGGCTTCCAGAGGCCAACCACCTCAACCCCTCAAACAATGATTCCACCTCATGGTTGTACATCAAAATTCCATCATTAGATTGGTCCCTATCCAAGCCTTCCAGGGCTCCAGAGTGTTTGTTCCAACCAAGGCTGTAGGACTAGTAACTGAACCCACATCTTTTACCAGGCTCCAGAGTGTTTTTCCAACTAAGGCTCGAGGACTAGTAACTCATCCAACCAAGGGCTCTATAGTGTTTTTCCGATGAAGGCTACGAGACTAGTAGCTCAACCCAAGTTGCTACATGGCTCCTGAGCGTTTGTCCAATTAGGGATCCAGGACTAGTAACTAAACCCAAGATAAGGAAACATGAGAATCAACCAAAAAAAAACAATGAAATGAACCCACAATCTCCATGGCTATCTAGGAAATGGAAAGGCTAGGAAATCCACAGTCAATTTTGGCCATCCACCATGCCAATGACATATCATAACAAAAAAACCAAATGCATGCCAAAAATAGTGAGGAAAACATACGTGCAACTCAATACCTTCAAGAAAAATCTGTTGTAGTTGTTGATCCTGATGTCCTCTTACACTTTCCTGCTTTTATTTTGCTTTCTTACTCCCAAAATCCAAGTATGCCACACCCTTCAAGAGTGCTCCAAGAAAATGATAAGTATCCAAGAGTATGAGAGAGAGAGAATAATGAGAGAACTCCAAAACTGAACTGGAAAAAGGTTACCAAATGATCCTCAAAAGCCTTTTTATGAATGAAGACTCTATTTTCTTCATTTTCCATTATTTTCCTTCATTTTCCTCCTCACATGAAACCTGTGACCTTTCACCTCCCTTTCTCTTAATTTCCATTATTTTCATCAATAAATGTGCCAAAAATTCATTTTTGCCTTTCCAAATCCTTAGCCATTTCATTTGCCAATTTCGTTAGCCATTAATAACCAAATGAACACCCACACTAGGATGTCTTGCCCAACATTCATCTTGGAATAAGTGTCCCATTGTTGAGAAATGACAACAATAAATTCCAATTTAATTTGTCCTTGAATTAAACTATGAATTAAAATAGAATTCTTTAGAAAAATTAAGTTTAATTAATTTAGAAAATTCGAATTGTAAGTCTTTTAGAAGACATATATATGTTCTCCCTAACTTATAGGAGTGCAAGATGAGTTATGAATGAGTTGTAATTAGTTAACTCAATTTATTGACTTAAGTCCGGTTGAATTAGTTCCAATCAGTTTCAGGAACTAATAGTGAGTAAACAGCCAGTTGGGACACTAGTGACCTAATTAGCGCTACTCTAGTTAACTAAAGATTCCACCATCAAAAAATCATGCATGTTGATTATGAGAAAGACCAGTTGAGACTAGAGTGTAGGGATAGTGTACTATTTGTTTTAGATTTTTCTGAGTTGCACCGATAGTGCATGCAATCAGGAACTGATCCTTGAGGGATTACGTTATTTTTAGAGGCTTTATTTCCCTTTAAATACAAGCTATCCTTCATAGGAATTACACATTGGAATAGAGACTTGGAGAGATTGGGAAGAGGATAAGGTTTGGCCTTGAGCTTGCTTATGAGTTGGAGATTAAATTTTTTGAGTGTTGGGATTGTTTTAGGGAGAACAAGCATTGTAATTTCATCTGGATTTTTCGAATTAATACAAAGTAGATAGTGGGGTTTTGAGTTGTGGCTTTCCCCAGATATTTATTGTGTTATGTGCCTTTGATTCTCTTCCTCTATTGATTATTGTTTTCTCGATGTTTATGGGCTTCTGCTGTAAAGTGTAGAAGTAGATTCTTGTCTCTTGTTTTAGTAGATTACATGAGCTTGTGAATCTAAAGGTTTTTCTACATGGTATCGGAGCAAGATTGTTTTTTGGGCCAAGAGTTTGCAGAGAAGTTTTGAGAATTTATGTGAAAATTTTTCAGAAACAAATTGCAGGTTTGGATTCCTTTGGAAAAGATACCCAAATTCAAAAAACAAATCGGCCAAATTTGAGTTCGAATGAGGGATATATCGTTGATTTAAAACCAGCTCTCTAAAGGAGATTTTGAAGTTTTGAGTTTTTGGGTTACAAGTGAAAGTCGAATTTGCATATATACTTCAGGATTGGAAAATGGCGGTCCATGGCTTGAGCCTTGAGTATGCCTTGGAAGGCAGCTCGAATTTTATAGCTTGGAGGGACATGATGGAGGTTGTGATAGAAGATAATGGCCTGAAGGAATTCATTGATCAAGAAGTCCCCAAGTCAGCAGCTACGGATGCACAAAACTTGGCCGAATGGAAGAAGTGTGTGGCAAAGGCAAGGCAGATAATCCTTGAGGGAGTTCGAGACCACATTATCTCGAGTCTCAATGGCGAGGAAACTCTGCATGCTATATGTAAAACATTGACAGACTTGTATCAGAATAGCAGCGATCAAAGGAAGTTGGCACTGAAGGATAAACTTTGTAAAATCAAGATGGAGAAAGGCAAGATGATTCCAAAGTACTTGACCAATTTCACTCAATGTCAGGATGAACTTGGAAGTGTTGGAATCATGTTTTCTGAGGAGGATATGGTGAGCCTTGCTCTTCTTGGACTCCCAAATAGTTGGCATTGTTATCAGGACTTTGTTAATGGTCGGTAGAAGCTTCCAAATTGGGAATGAATATGGTCAGATTTGATGTAGGATGAGATCAGGAGGAACACTAGGGATGGCTCTTCATCAAAGGCTAATGATGAAGAGAATTTTTCCTTTGTGATTAATGCAAGGAAGGGGAAAGGTAAAATTTGTCGTTTCAAATCAGATTGTTATCATGGAGGTAAGAATAAGGACATGTCGAAAGCTAAATGCTTTCATTGTCACAAGATGGGTCACTTTGCTAGAAATTGTCCTTTGAAGAAGTCCAAGAAGAAATCCTCAGGAGGAGTGGAGGCCTGGAGGGTGAGGCTTTGGCCTCCCAATTCGAATTGGACTTTTCCCTCATTTCATGCATGGTGTCATCAATGATGGGAAGTGTTTTGTACTTAGACAGTGGAGATTCTTTCCACATGACTGACGACAAAGAGTTATTCAGTGAACTGGAGGAGAAAGATCTGAAGATGCATATTGAGATGGGTGATGACAGTAAGTATAGTGTTACTGGTGTGGGAACTATTACTTTTTAGAGGGAGCATGAAACTCCACTCGCCTTGAAGAATGTTATGCATGTACCCAGACTGACAAAGAACTTGGTAGTTGTTTCCATGCTTGAGATAAAGGCTATCATGTGATCTTTCTAAAAGGATAGGCGTTCCTTCGACACATAGCCACGGGTCAAGTAAAGAAGATAGGGGTTCGAGTTCAGAATCTCTATAAGATAGAGGTAGAGGATTTTTTTGCTTTGATTTCAAAAGAGGAAAAGATGTTGAGTTGAGACGTCGACGAGTTGTGGCACAGACAATTGGGCCACTGGAATCATGGGGCTTTGAAGATATTGCAACAAATCTCTACTGGTCTTCCCAAAGGTATGCTTGAGCAAGTTGATACATGCAAGGGTTGTACTTTGGGAAAATACACCAAGTCTTCCTTTGGAGATAGAGACAGTGGAGCAGAGTCTATTCTGGAGAGATTCCATTCAAATGTGTGCGGCCCATTCTTGACATTATCCACCGCCAAACGCAAGTATTATGTTATACTTGTAGATGACTATTCTTGTAAAAGATGGATATTTTTCATGCAAAGAAAGGATCAACCATTCACAATTTTGTCAATTCAAAGCATTGGTTGAGAAAGAGTCAAGCAAGAAGGTTAAATCTCTACCAAGTGATAACGATGGAGATTATGTCTCCAATGAGTTTAATAACTTATGTGCAATGGAAGGGATTAAACGAGAGTTGACATAACCTCATAACCTCAACAAAATGGGGTTGCCAAGAGGAATAACATGAGAATAGTAGGGGAAGCAAGGGCGATGTTGCATGATCAGGGCCTACCACTACACTTGTGGGTTCAGGCATGCAACACAACGATTTATGTTCAGAACTGTAGCCCACATTGGATACTTGAGAGTAAAACACCAAAGGAAGCTTATTCTAGTAAGAGGCCAGGTGTTGGTCACTTCATGATTTTTGGGTAATCGTTTATTTCCATGTGACCAAACATGCATGAAAGAAGCTTGAGCCAACAACAGAGTTTGGTATTTTTGTGGGGTACACTGATACTCCTCACAACTATTGAGTGTACATGCAAACCAGTCGGATGACAGTGGTTCACAAGGATGTCAAGTTTGATGAGGAGAAGGACATGTGAGTATCCCTTGATAGGGAGCTTGAGCTACATGCAGAGGAGGAGCCTTAGATTGATGTGGAGTAGCAACATGCAGAGGTTCCAGGAGTGGAAACATCCACTCAGGAAGAGTCTTCCAAAGAAGGAAGAAAGCACACTAGAGAAGCTGACAGATTTTTGGATGATGCATGGGAGAATGTGGGAGCACCCTCTTCTCAGCGTAGACAGAGGAGGTCACCAGAGAGGTACACTAGATAAATGGAACTTATGGATGCATTTGTTGTGACAGAGCCATCTTCCTTTCAAGAAGTATCGCAGCAGCTATTTTGGGTTGATGTGATGGTGGAGGAGTATGACTCCATAGTTTGAAATAGTGTTTGGGATGTGGTCCCAAGACCGGAGGACAAGTCAGTTGTGAGCTCCTGTTGACTTTAAAAGGTAAAGCAAGATGTAGATGGTAGTGTGGAGAAGCATAAGGCCAAATTTGTGGCCCATGGCTTTTCATAGGTAGAGGTGATTGACCATGATGAGACCTTTGCTCCTGTTACAAGGTACTCATCAATCAGATCTATTTTGCACTGTTTTCACAAATGGGTTGGAGTATCCATCAAATGGATGTGAAGAATACCTTCCTTAATGGCATGATTGAGGAAAAGGTATACATAGGGAAACCCGAAGGTTTTGAAACCTTGGACCATGATTCACATGTGTGCCAACTCAAGAGAGCATTGTATGGACTGAAACAAGCATCCTGTGCTTGGTATGCCAGGATAGATAGCTACTTCACTAGGTTGGGCTTTGTGAAAATTGAAGAAGATGTGAACCTGTATCACATAGTGGTGGAAGGTAAGCTTTTGATTGTTGTACTTTATGTAGATGATCTCATACCAGCAGGTGATGAGAAGCTCATCAAATCTTGTAAGGAGGACCTTGCAAGAGAGTTTGAGATGAAGGACATGGGGCTCATGCATTACTTTCTTGGCATGGAGGTATGGCAGGGAGATGGGGAGTTGTTTGTTTCTCAAGGCAAGTATGCCAATGAGATACTTAGGATCTTCTGCATGGAGAGTAATAAACCCATGGAGACTCCTCTAGTTGGTAACTAGAGGAAGGATGATGCTACTTCAGGAGTAGTAGTGGAAGCTATTGTTTATAGGTAGCTTGTGGGTTCACTCATGTATTTGGTGAACACATGACCAAATATGTGTTATGCAGTTAACCATCTTAGTCAAGTGATGGTTAGGCCTACCAAGTTGTATTGGAAGGTGACAAAGCATGTATTGAGATACCTCAGAGGCACAACTCAGTTTGGGTTTTGGTATAGATGGACAGAGGGAGTGAAGATTCAAGGCTTCATCAATGCAGATTGGGTGGGGATTCCATCTGACAGGAAGAGCACATCAGGAGGGATCTTTAGTATTGGGTCAGTTGCAGTTTCTTGGAACAATAGGAAACAAATATTGGTTTCACTCAGTTCGGCAGAGGCAGAGTACATGGCTGCAAGTCAAGAAACATGATAGGCTATCTGGACGAGGAAGATCCTTGCAAGTTTGTTTGGTCAACAGATGGATCTGATAGTGATTTATTGTGATAATCAGAGTTGTATCAAACTCTCTGAAAATCCAGTTTTTCATGATTGGTCCAAGCATATAGATATTCGGTATCATCATCTCAGAGATTGTGTATTTAGGTGGATCATGTTGTTAGATTACATTCCGATGGAGGAGCAAGATGTTGACATCTTGACAAAGGCATTGCCAAGATGTAAATTCGAGTTTCACAGAGACATGATCGGGGTAGTGGATAATCCCTTTCTTGTTGAGAGGGGGTGTTGAGAAATGGAAACAATAAATTCTAGTTTAATTTGTCCTTGAATTATACTGTGAATTAAAATAGAATTCTTTTCTCATAGAAATTTGAAAATAATTAATTAAGTTTAATTAACTTAATTAATTTAGGAAATTCAAATTGGAAGTCTTTTAGAGACATGTATATGTTCTCCCTAACTTATAGGAGTTCAGGATGAGTTATGAATGAGATGTCATTAGTTAACTCAATTTATTGAGTTAAGTCCAGTTGAATTAGTTCCAATCAGTTTCAGGAACTAATAGTGAGTAAACAGTCAGTTGGGACACTAGTAACCTAATTAGTGATACTCTAGTTAACTGAAGATTCCACCATCAAAAACTCATGCATGTTGATTCTGAGAAATACCCAGTTGAGACTAGAGTGTAGGGACAATGTACTATTTGTTTTAGATTTTTCTAAGTTGCACTGATATTGCATGCAATTAGGAACTGATCCTTGAGGGATTGCATTATTTTTAGAGGCTTTATTTCCCTTTAAATACAAGCTATCCTTCATAAGAATTACACATTGGAATAAAGACTTGGAGAGCTTGTGAAGAGGCTATGATTTGACCTTGTGCTTGCTTATGAGTTGGAGATTGAATTTTCTAAGTGCTGGGATTGTTATAGAGAGAACAAGCATTGTAATTTCATTTTTGATTTTCCAGATTAATACAAAACAGATAGTGGGGTTTTGAGTTGTGGCTTTCCCCAGATATTTATTGTGTTATGTGTCTTTGATTCTCTACCTCTATTGATTATTGTTTTCTCAGTGTTTATTGGGTTCTACTGTAAAGAGTAGAAGTAGATTCTTGTCTCTTGTTTTAGTAGATTACATGAGCTTGAATCTACAAATTTTTCTACACCCATCAACTGTCGTTATTATTTTTCCTTTATTAACATTTATTACATGGAATTTTCACAGGGTTGTTAGTAATTATAGCCCTACATTTCTGCATCTAACCATTATGAAGGGGACATAACATGGGCATTGGGAAATACAAGAAGGCCCCTCAAACAAGTAAGGTGAAAAGGTAGAAAAAAGTTAGGGAGAGGAAAGGGAGGAATCAAACAGAAATGACTGAGAGTGTGAATATGCTAAGATTGTACGAGAGATTAGGAAAAGAAGGGGTGGGAAGAAACAAATAACTAAGGAGGAGAGAAGAGTCTGAGGGTGTGAACCCAAAGAGGAAAGAAGAATTAGAGGGACTTTGAGAGGATCAGAGTGAGAGGCCGGAAGGGGGAGATGTTGAAGAATGTAACTAGTATCGTTCCTCATAATTGTACTTATCAAAAGAAAATTTATTATTAATGTAATTGACTTATTAAAGCATGGGTTTCATTCTTGGGTCAAAGTTTTTTAGGTCAATGCCTCCATTGAATACTTCTAGGTTTTGTCTTGACTCATTAGAGTCATTGTCATCTTTATTAGACCCTTCTTAAGCTTTCGTATCATGTAAAAAAAAGAAAATTGTGTCAAAAATGTAATTTCACACCTCCATACCAAGTTGGACTTGTCCCCAATAAATCGACCTACATGAGGGAAATTCGACCCAGTAGAAAGGCTATATAAGGAGAGGCAATTCAACCTATTTTTCACATTCAATCAACAAGTTTGATCTTCAAACAAGAAAGGCAAAAAAACACTATGAAGTAGTTGGAAGAAGATGAAGTTTGTTGGGAAAACCTAAGATTATTTTTGGGCTATCTTTCTCTCACACATGCAAATTTTTCTAGGCAGTTGCTGGGGCCAAAAATATTTGTCTACTCCAGGTTCGAAATCTTGAAGTTGGGGGTCACAATTTTTTGCTGGGGGGCTGAAATTCTGGATTGAAGCTATTGTTGGGAAGCTATCACTTGGAGTATTTTGTCAATATCAACTATTGCGGGGTAAGGTTGACTTGGTGGTTGGAGGAGGTCTTTGACTAGGTCTAAGATGTCTGGAGTGTCGCACCTTGATTTTAATCTACTAAAGGTAGAGTTCTTGACTGGGTTTTACCCTTGTTCGAAAAAAAAAAAATTGGAAGGTTAATGACCCATGTTTAGCTTGAGTTTCCAACAAAGATACCATCGTAGCCTAGATTTACACCGAAATTTCACTCCCTTTTGCAAAGGAGCATCTCACTCGAGGTGAACTAGAACCACATAAAAATGAAGGGATATAGATTGATATCCAAGTATCATTTGTGCCATTAAGAATTAGCATCTACACAACTATATTATAGTTAAAACATGCATTCATTTCAGAAGGAACCTAAACATTACTTGAATAAATAAGAAAAAGATTTAAAGGGGACCAAACATTCAATGCATAATTATAAAATCAACACAAGATTTCCCAAACTCCATTTTATTAATAGTACCAACCATTACAATGGGAGTCATACATATCACCGAGACTCTCTTAATAAATATTACATCAAATTCATGCCACGAACAGTATATCTTCTGCGCAAACATGGAGACTACAATACCTCAACTCAGACTATCATAGAGACCTAATCTATATGAAAAACCAACTCTCAAATTCACTCCCTTAATATTTTCTTTATAAGAATAATCGCTTGATCTAGTATTCTTCAATATTTCCTTGATCCCACCTTGATTCGATCCACTTTGACAAAATCTTGGTGCCGTTTCCCTTTTTGCTAGGAATTCCTTCAAAACTGGTCCCATTTTCCTACTTTTGCGAGCATTCTTCCATGATTTTTGACTGCATAAGTCCCAATAATTTTCTTCTCTACTACTTTTATACTTCTAGTGATCTTCTTCCAACCAATTTTTCCATTTTCCTTCTGCAACTATTGTTTATTGTATTTTCCCCAAAAAATGAAGTACCCAATAGGCCCCAACCACAATCCATTGGCTCCCGCTCGATTTAATGAACTACTGATACATTCGCCTCTTGTCTCGCTTGTGCTTCACTGGCTACAATTATTTATCCTTCAAACAAAGGACCCAACTTCGGTACTGATTGCAACACATTATCCTTGAAAGTGGTGTAGGTGGAAGAAACATCATTTCATGTGTTCAATACTGCAGAAACCTATCCCGCAAACACTACAATCACCTTGGCAGTGAAATTATTGGCCTGTGATTGAAGGAGATGTTGTAGTTGTGTATCTGCATTGCCTATAAGGGCACTCAATGTAAGATA
This sequence comes from Pinus tabuliformis, assembly GCA_031772625.1. Lineage (NCBI taxonomy): Eukaryota > Viridiplantae > Streptophyta > Pinopsida > Pinales > Pinaceae > Pinus > Pinus tabuliformis. Next base: position 265,120,728 of record CM062811.1, read on the forward strand.
GTGGCATTATGCTTCTGGATGGAGGTACCAAAGCACTCGCTTATTAACCTGGGAAGCATCCTCAAGTTGGTTAATTTGGTTCTCAAGTGTAGCTGCTTGTGCCCAAAGTGCTTTCTTTTACTATAAGTCGGAGGTGGTCATGTCATGTGAAAATAGTTGTTTAACATTCTCCCTAAGCATATAAACAAGTTGATTTTTCTTGGCGAGGATATCGCTCCAGTCACAGACCTGACTAAAAATATCCCGGTAGTCCTGCATTAGTTGAGGAAGAGTTTCTTTGATAGTTGATGCGACAATGATCTGCCAAGAAACCTACTCCCGATACTACAAGGATGGATATTGAACTATCTGAGAAGGTGTAGTTATAGTAGTCTACAACTCTTGGTTTCGTACAACTAGTTTGATGCATGCCACTTCAACATATGCACAACATTCGACAGGGGAACAAGTGACAATATTTTCTAATGGATCATCAACATATGCAGCAATAGTCAGCCACATGGTCTAGAATTTGGTGCATAAATCTGATAACTACTGCTCCAATAGAACTTTATCTATACAGAGTTGGTCACACTCGCTTGTAACTAGGGCGAGTTTTTGTTGGTGTTGATCACATACTATTGAGAGGTTGGTACAATGGGATTCCATATGAACAAGGAAGTATTCAATTTTTGTTGCAGAATAATGAATAAACTAGAAGAGTTGTGAGGTAGACCATATGCTAATGGAATCTATCAAAAGTGTATCCAATGGTGGGAACTTGGCCTGTAGAGGTTTCCCACTGGAAACTAATTTTTCTGATTGACCCTGGGAAGAAGATTCTCGCTCCTGGTCATGCTATTTAGATACCTCCTAACAAAGGTACAATAGAACTGGTGGTGGAATAAAGGGAACAATATTATTTTGATGGGAAGTAAGATAAATGACTTGATTGTTACGCTATGGATATGCACTAGACTCAATAATCCCTCATGATTATGGCACTTCACTCCACTTTCTTTGACAACTTAAATGACTAACATCTTGGATCGCTAAGAAATGGGAAATCTTATCAATATGCAAGAAGATCAGATTGTAAACTAACTGAGACAAGACTAGACTTAATGACTGACAAGACATGCATTAAAAGAAAATGACAATACCAGACACACCAAAACCCTCCTCGACCACAATCACTTGCGGTGGGTTGTAACCTGAAAAGAATTACTGACACAACAAAAAAAGGAGAATGACTCTAACTAATACCGACAAATTTATAAATAAAAAGGTAGAAACTCTCACTGTAAATAACACAACTACCTAAGAACCTAACTAATACCCCCTTTCCAAAAAGCACAACAATGAAATGTATACCAATCTTCCTGTGGTTACTTGTTAGTGTAAGTGATGAGGCTCATAATTAGGTAAAATATATGGACCTTAATGCACCTCCAGCTTACTAAAATCAACTCGTCTCATAATTATTTACATGTTTTAATTATATTTTGCTTAATGAGATGAGTAAAAGTAAGATGTCATGCCTAGTGGTCTATTGCACATTGATTGCAGGTTTTTGGAGCAAATTGTGGCTAATTAGGATGTAGGAACTCGAATTAGACAAGAAGGAGAGCTTATAGGAGATAATATCTCCCTCCTTAACTCATCACTCACTCGAAGATCCCTCAATCAAATCATACTAGCTTGAAGTTGCAAGTAGCCGAGTCATGAGGAGCATTGGTAGCCAAGCCACTGACAATTAAGGACCAGTTAATATCAAGATTGGGAGCCAAGCCTCCCTAGACTTAAGGATGTTGTTGGAAACTTTAGTTGTATAAATAAAGAGGCCTAGAGCCTCATTAGGAATCAGATTTTTTATGCAACATAGGTAAGCTATTTTCAAGTGGAAAGATTGTGACTAAACAATGTTATGTACTTTTTGATATGTTAATGAAAATGAGCAGCATTTCGTTGATCTAGCACTGAGTTGATTCATAGGGCTGAAGCTCTTGGGTTAGGGCCCAACCCTAGCAGCATAGGTTCCTCTCACTGTATATGTGTGCTTAGGTTATCTCATAATTAGTTGTTAAACTACTTTTAGTGTTGTTAATTTGCAAGTAATGGTAGATTTGATTAGTTTTCTTCCATTTGTGAATAGCTTTAACAGTATCATTATATGGATAATAAAATATTCAAAAAAATATGATAACAGATGGATCTTACCTCATTCCTCCCTTCCTGGGACCATGGCTTGAGGAACAATTCCCATTCAGCCCAAAAAAGACAGAATTCTGGTTTCTTATGAAATTTAGGGTTTTTCTACTAATTAGGTCATCATCTTTCAGTTTTAGAAGATAGGTTGCAATTGAAATTTCTAATATCTTAGGTCTTGTATTGGATTTCATGTTTCTTTCATAATGGTTTCAAGCATTCCCATGCATAAACTTGGAAAATAAATGATGAAAATTTTGTTTTCTTCTATTTTAGTAACCCTTCTTGTTTTCAGATGAATTTATGGATAAATGGCAACAATGATGCATATGTTGCAAGAGTTTCTACATTACAGGAAGACCTCATATCATCAACCTCATCCTAACCATTTCCACCCGTGATTGCCAAAATCCACTAAGTTCTCAATTTGTATTCTCGTTTTTATAGGGAAAACTTGCCATGCTTCTTGAGCAAATCCAACCATTGTAAAGCATTGGTTTGAGTTTTGAGTGAGTGCTGACCACTCCCTTACCTTATTTCCTTCTTACTCACCTTATCCAAGCTCCATACCACCTTTCAAACCACTCCCTATGTTTTTGGCCTGTTCCTGTAGGAAGACAAGGGATCCTATAGGTGAACTAGGACATCCTATAGACATCCTATAGGAAAACTTGTAGTGGCCTGTTTTGAACCTGAATTGTGAAAAATCATCACTAAAGCTAGGACTAGACCCTTTCTTGCCTCCCAAGCCATCTAAACCATTGCATTCATCTCCCTCCACACCTATATCACCTGCCATGCAACCAAGAAGGATTAACATTTACATTTTTACAAAAAGATAAAAAGAAAAAGTATTTATATTCATTCATGCACACAACAGTTAAGTGCTTTTTTAGATCAGACTTCATGCTTAGGTTAGTTAAGACTTCACATGTGTTAAATTAGAATTCTTTTGAAAGCAAGGTATATTAACAAATAGCTAGATGAGTTATGTGTTTTGTAGGCATTTCTTTCAGTCTTTCATTACTGCAGTAAGTAGCATTTCAATTCTCTCAATTAGGGTAAAAGTACTCTCCCTCAATTGGTAATCAGACTTCTTCTAATCAATAAAAGGTTGGTTTGAGAAACCCTAGTGGTCTATCTCTCTAGATCAACAGTGACTAAGAGTGGACCCATTACATCTATTTGTGTATACAACACTGTCACCTCCAAGTTTGTACGAACCCCGAGTTTCATCCTTGCTACAATACTGGTGCTCATCACTTTTTGGCGTCATTTCCAGGGAGGTGTTTTAGTAGATGTGATTTCTACTTTCTCTCTTCCATTTCTTATCTCTTTCATTTTGTTATTAGTTCCATTCTTCAAAGTAGTTGCAAGTTGGTTTTCTTTCCTTTCCATTCTGCAATTGATTTCATTCAGCAGTTAGTTTCAATTCAGTTTGTCTTTTATGATATGCCAATGACATATCATAACAAACAAACAACATGCATGCCAAAAATAGTGAGGAAAACATACATGCAACTCAGTACCTTCAAGAAAAATCTGTTGTAGTTGTTGATCCCGATGTCCTCTTACACTTTCCTTCTTTTATTTTGCTTTCTTACTCCCAAAATCCAAGTATGCCACACCCTTCAAGAGTGCTCCAAGAAAATGCTAAGTATCCAAGAGTATGAGAGAGAGAGAATAATGAGAGAACTCCAAAACTCAACTGGAAAAAGGTTACCAAATGATCCTCAAAAGCCTTTTTATGAATGAAGCCTCTATTTTCTTCATTTTCCATTATTTTCCTTCATTTTCCTCCTCACATGAAACCTGTGACCTTTCACCTCCCTTTCTCTTAATTTCCATTATTTTCATCAATAAATGTGCCAAAAATTCATTTTTGCCTTTCCAAATCCTTACCCATTTGCCAATTTCGTTAGCCATTAATAACCAAATGAACACCCACACTAGGATGTCTTGCCCAACATTCAGCTTGGAATAAGTGTCCCATTGTTGAGAAATGACAACAATAAATTCCAATTTAATTTGTCCTTGAATTAAACTATGAATTAAAATAGAATTCTTTAGAAAAATTAAGTTTAATTAATTTAGAAAATTCGAATTGGAAGTCTTTTAGAAGACATATATATATGTTCTCCCTAACTTATAGGAGTGCAAGATGAGTTATGAATGAGTTGTAATTAGTTAACTCAATTTATTGAGTTAAGTCCGGTTGAATTAGTTCCAATCAGTTTCAGGAACTAATAGTGAGTAAATAGTCAGTTGGGACACTAGTGACCTAATTAGCGCTACTCTAGTTAACTAAAGATTCCACCATCAAAAACTCATGCATGTTGATTATGAGAAAGACTAGTTGAGACTAGAGTGTAGGGATAGTGTACTATTTGTTTTAGAATTTTCTGAGTTGCACCGATAGTGCATGCAATCAGGAACTGATCCTTGAGGGATTATGCTATTTTTAGAGGCTTTATTTCCCTTTAAATACAAGCTATCCTTCATAGGAATTACACATTGGAATAGAGACTTGGAGAGCTTGTGAAGAGGATACGATTTGGCCTTGAGCTTGCTTATGAGTTGGAGATTAAATTTGTTGAGTGTTGGGATTGTTTTAGGGAGAACAAGCATTGTAATTTCATCTTGATTTTTCGAATGAATACAAAGTAGATAGTGGGGTTTTGAGTTGTGGCTTTCCCCAGATATTTATTGTGTTATGTGGCTTTGATTCTCTTCCTCTATTGATTATTATTTTCTCGATGTTTATGGGCTTTTGCTGTAAAGTGTAGAAGTAGATTCTTGTCTCTTGTTTTAGTAGATTACATGAGCTTGTGAATCTAAAGGTTTTTCTACATGGTATCAGAGCAAGATTGTTTCTTGGGCCAAGAGTTTGCAGAGAAGTTTTGAGAATTTATGTGAAAATTTTTCAGAAACAAATTACAGATTTGGATTCCTTTGGAAAAGATACCCAAATTCAAAAAAAAAATCGGCCAAATTTGAGTTCGAATGAGGGATATATCGTTGATTTAAAATCAGCTCTCTAAAGGAGATTTTGACGTTTTGAGTTTTTGGGTTACAAGTGAAAGTCGAATTTGCATATATACTTCAGGATTGGAAAATGGAAGTCCATGGTTTGAGCCTTGAGTATGCCTTGGAAAGCAGCTCGAATTTTATAGCTTGGAGGGACATGATGGAGGTTGTGATAGAAGATAATGGCCTGAAGGAATTCATTGATCAAGAAGTCCCCAAGTCAGCAGCTACGGATGCACAAACTTGGCCGAATGGAAGAAGTGTGTGGCAAAGGCAAGGCAGATAATCCTTGAGGGAGTTCGAGACCACATTATCTCGAGTCTCGATGGCGAGGAAACTCTGCATGCTATATGTAAAACATTAACAGACTTGTATCAGAATAGCAGTGATCAAAGGAAGTTGGCACTGAAGGATAAACTTTGTAAAATCAAGATGGAGAAAGGCAAGATGATTCCAAAGTACTTGACCAATTTCACTCAATGTCAGGATGAACTTGGAAGTGTTGGAATCACATTTTTTGAGGAGGATATGGTGAGCCTTGCTCTTCTTGGACTCCCAAATAGTTGGCATTGTTATCAGGACTTTGTTAATGGTCGGTAGAAGCTTCCAAATTGGAATGAATATGGTCAGATTTGATGTAGGATGAGATCAGGAGGAACACTAGGGATGGTTCTTCATCAAAGGCTAATGATGAAGAGAATTGTTCCTTTGCGATTAATGCAAGGAAGGGGAAAGGTAAAATTTGTCGTTTCAAATCAGATTCTTATCATGGAGGTAAGAATAAGGACATGTCGAAAGCTAAATGCTTTCATTGTCACAAGATGGGTCACTTTGCTAGAAATTGTCCTTTGAAGAAGTCCAAGAAGAAATCCTCAGGAGGAGCGGAGGCCTGGAGGGTGAGGCTTTGGCCTCCGAATTCGAATTGGACTTTTCCCTCATTTCATGCATGGTGTCATCAATGATGGGAAGTGTTTCGTACTTAGAGAGTGGAGATTCTTTCCACATGACTGACGACAAAGAGTTATTCAGTGAACTGGAGGAGAAAGATATGAAGATGCATATCGAGATGGGTGATGACAGTAAGTATAGTGTTACTAGTGTGGGAACTATTACTTTTTAGAGGGAGCATGCAACTCCACTCACCTTGAAGAATGTTATGCATGTACCCAGATTGACAAAGAACTTGGTAGTTGTTTCCATGCTTGAGGATAAAGGCTATCATGTGATATTTCTATAAGGATAGGTTCCTTCGACACATAGCCACGGGTCAAGTAAAGAAGATAGGGGTTCGAGTTCAGAATCTCTATAAGATAGAGGTAGAGTATTTTTTTGCTTTGAGTTCAAAAGAGGAAAAGATGTTGAGTTGAGACGTCGACGAGTTGTGGCACAGACAATTGGGCCACTTGCATCATGGGGCTTTGAAGATATTGCAACAAATCTCTACCGGTCTTCCCAAAGGTATGCTTGAGCAAGTTGATACATGCAAGTGTTGTACTTTGGGAAAATACACCAAGTCTTCCTTTTGAGATAGAGATAGTGGAGCAGAGTCTATTCTAGAGAGATTCCATTCAAATGTGTGTGGCCCATTCTCGACATTATCCACCGCCAAACACAAGTATTATGTTATACTTGTAGATGACTATTCTTGTAAATGTTGGATATTTTTCATGCAAAGAAAGGATCAAACATTCACAAAGTTTGTCAATTCAAAGCATTGGTTGAGAAAGAGTCAAGAAAGAAGGTTAAATCTCTACAGAGTGATAACGATGGAGAATATGTCTCCAATGAGTTTAATAAATTTTGTGCAATGGAAGGGATTAAACGAGAGTTGACATAACCTCATAACCCTCAACAAAATGGGGTTGCCGAGAGGAATAACATGAGAATAGTAGGGGAAGCAAGGGCGATGTTGCATGATCAGGGCCTACCACTACACTTGTGGGTTCAGGCATGCAACACAACGATTTATGTTTAGAACTGTAGCCCACATTGGATACTTGAGAGTAAAACACCAAAGGAAGCTTATTCTAGTAAGAGGCCAGGTGTTGGTCACTTCATGATTTTTGGGTCATCGTTTATTTCCATGTGACCAAACATGCACGGAAGAAGCTTGAGCCAACAACAAAGTTTGGTATTTTTGTGGGGTACACTGATACTCCTCACAACTATTGAGTGTACATGCAAACCAATCGGATGACAGTGGTTCACAAGGATGTCAAGTTTGATGAGGAGAAGGACATGTGAGTATCCCTTGATAGGGAGCTTTAGCTACATGCAGAGGAGGAGCCTTAGATTGATGTGGAGTAGCAACATGCAGAGGTTCCAGGAGTGGAAACATCCACTCAGGAAGAGTATTCCACAGAAGGAAGAAAGCACACTAGAGAAGCTGACAGATTTTTGGATGATGCATGGGAGAATGTGGGAGAACCCTCTTCTCAACGTAGACAGAGGAGGTCACCAGAGAGGTACACTAGATAAATGGAACTTATGGATGCATTTGTTGTGACAGAGCCATCTTCCTTTCAAGAAGTAGTGCAGCAGCTAGTTTGGGTTGATGCGATGGTGGAGGAGTATGACTCCATAGTTTGAAACAATGTTTGGGATGTGGTCCCGAGACCAGAGGACAAGTCAGTTGTGAGCTCCTATTGACTTTAAAAGGTAAAGCAAGATGTAGATGGTAGTATGGAGAAGCATAAGGCCAAATTTGTGGCCCGTGGCTTTTCATAGGTAGAGGTGATTGACTATGATGAGACCTTTGCTCCTGTTACAAGGTACTCATCAATCAGATCTATTTTTCACTGTTTTCACAAATGGGTTGGAGTATCCATCAAATGGATGTGAAGAATACCTTCCTTAATGGCATGATTGAGGAAGAGGTATACATAGAGAAACCCGAAGGTTTTGAAACCTTGGACCATGATTCACATGTGTGCCAACTCAAGAGAGCATTGTATGGACTGAAACAAGCATCCTGTGCTTGGTATGCCAGGATAGATAGCTACTTCACTAGGTTGGGCTTTGTGAAAATTGAAGAAGATGCGAACCTGTATCACATAGTGGTGGAAGGTAAGCTTTTGATTGTTGTACTTTATGTAGATGATCTCATACTGGCAGGTGATGAGAAGCTCATCAAATCTTGTAAGGAGGACCTTGCAAGAGAGTTTGAGATGAAGGACATGGGCTCATGCATTACTTTCTTGGCATGGAGGTATGGCAGGGAGATGGGGAGTTGTTTGTTTCTCAAGGCAAGTATGCCAATGAGATACTCAGGATATTCTGCATGGAGAGCAGTAAACCCATGGAGACTCCTCTAGTTGGTAACTAGAGGAAGGATGATGCTACTTCAGGAGAAGTAGTGGAAGCTATTGTTTATAGGTAGCTTGTGGGTTCACTCATGTATTTGGTGAACACACGACCAAATATGTGTTATGCAGTTAACCATCTTAGTCAAGTGATGGTTAGGCCTACCAAGTTGTATTGGAAGGTGACAAAGCATGTATTGAGATACCTCAGAGGCACAACTCAGTTTGGGTTTTGGTATAGATGGACAGAAGGAGTGAAGATTCAAGGCTTCATCAATGCAGATTGGGTGGGGATTCCATCTGACAGGAAGAGCACATCAGGAGGGATCTTTAGTATTGGGTCAGTTGCAGTTTCTTGGAACAATAGGAAACAAATATTGGTTTCACTCAGTTCGGCAGAGGCAGAGTACATGGCTGCAAGTCAAGAAACATGTCAGGCTATCTGGACGTGGAAGATCCTTGCAGGTTTGTTTGGTCAACGGATGGATCTGATAGTGATTTATTGTGATAATCAGAGTTGTATCAAACTCTTTGAAAATCTAATTTTTCATGATTGGTCCAAGCATATAGATATTCAGTATCATCATCTCAGAGATTGTGTATTTAGGTGGATCATGTTGTTAGATTACATTCCGATGGAGGAGCAAGATGTTGACATCTTGGCAAAGGCATTGCCAAGATGCAAATTCGAGTTTCACAGAGACATGATCGGGGTAGTGGATAATCCCTTTCTTGTTGAGAGGGGGTGTTGAGAAATGGAAACAATAAATTCTAGTTTAATTTGTCCTTTAATTATACTGTGAATTAAAATAGAATTCTTTTCTCATAGAAATTTGAAAATAATTAATTAAGTTTAATTAACTTAATTAATTTAGGAAATTCAAATTGGAAGTCTTTTAGAGACATGTATATGTTCTCCCTAACTTATAGGAGTTCAGGATGAGTTATGAATGAGATGTCATTAGTTAACTCAATTTATTGAGTTAAGTCCAGTTGAATTAGTTCCAATCAGTTCAGGAACTAATGGTGAGTAAACAGTCAGTTGGGACACTAGTAACCTAATTAGTGATACTCTAGTTAACTGAAGATTCCACCATCAAAAACTCATGCATGTTGATTCTGAGAAATACCCAGTTGAGACTAGAGTGCAGGGACAATGTACTATTTGTTTTAGATTTTTCTAAGTTGCACTGATATTGCATGCAATCAGGAACTGATCCTTGAGGGATTGCATTATTTTTAGAGGCTTTATTTCCCTTTAAATACAAGCTATCCTTCATAAGAATTACACATTGGAATAAAGACTTGGAGAGCTTGTGAAGAGGCTATGATTTGACCTTGTGATTTCTTATGCGTTGGAGATTGAATTTTCTAAGTGCTGGGATTCTTATAGAGAGAACAAGCATTGTAATTTCATTTTTGATTTTCCGGATTAATACAAAACAGATAGTGGGGTTTTGAGTTGTGGCTTTCCCCAGATATTTATTGTGTTATGTGCCTTTGATTCTTTTCCTCTATTGATTATTGTTTTCTCAGTGTTTATAGGGTTCTGCTGTAAAGAGTGGAAGTAGATTCTTGTCTCTTGTTTTAGTAGATTACATGAGCTTGAATCTATAAATTTTTCTACACCCATCAACTGTGGTTATTATTTTTCCTTTATTAACATTTATTACATGGAATTTTCACAGGGTTGTTAAAATTACAGCCCTGCATTTCTGCATCTAACCATTATGAAGGGGACATAACATGGGCATTGGGAAATACAAGAAGGCCCCTCAAACAAGTAAGGTGAACAGGTAGAAAAAAGTTAGGGAGAGAAAAGGGAGGAATCAAAGAGAAATGACTGAGAGTGTGAATATGCTAAGATTGTACGAGAGATTAGGAAAAGCAGGGGTGGGAAGAAACAAAGAACTAAGGAGGAGAGAAGAGTCTGAGGGTGTGAACCCAAAGAGGAAAGAAGAATTAGAGGGACTTTGAGAGGATCAAAGTGAGAGGCCGGAAGGAAGAGATGTTGAAGAATGTAACTAGTATCGTTCCTCATAATTGTACTTATCAAAAGAAAATTTATTATTAATGTAATTGACTTATTAAAGCATGGGTTTCATTCTTGGGTCAAAGTTTTTTAGGTCAACGCCTCCATTGAAGACTTCTAGGTTTTGTCTTGACTCATTAGAGTCATTGTCATCTTTATTAGACCCTTCTTAAGCTTTCGTATCATGTAAAAAAAAGAAAATTGTGTCAAAAATGTAATTTCACACCTCCATACCAAGTTGGACTTGTCCCCAATAAATCGACCTACATGAGGGAAATTCGACCCAGCAGAAAGGCTATATAAGGAGAGGCAATTCAACCTATTTTTCACATTCAATCAACAAGTTTGATCTTCAAACAAGAAAGGCAAAAAAACACTATGAAGTAGTTGGAAGAAGATGAAGTTTGTTGGGAAAACCTAAGATTATTTTTGGGCTATCTTTCTCTCACACATGCAAATTTTTCTAGGCAGTTGCTGGGGCCAAAAATATTTTTCTACTGCAGGTTCGAAATCTTGAAGTTGGGGGTCGCAATTTTTCTGCTGGGGGGGCTGAAATTCTGGATTGAAGCTACTGTTGGGAGCTATCACTTGGAGTATTTTGTCAATATCAACTGTTGCGGGGTAGGGTTGACTTGGTGGTTGGAGGAGGTCTTTGACTAGGACTAAGATGTCTGGAGTGTCTCACCTTGATTTTAATCTACTAAAGGTAGAATCCTTGACTGGGTTTTACCCTTGTTCGAAAAAAATTGGAAGGTTAATGACCCATGTTTAGCTTGATTTTCCAACAAAAGATACCATCGTAGCCTAGATTTACACCGAAATTTCACTCCCTTTTGCAAAGGAGCATCTCACTCAAGGTGAACCAAAACCACATAAAAATTAAGGGATATAGATTGATATCCAACTATCATTTGTGCCATTAAGAATTAGCAACTACGCAACTATATTATAGTTAAAAATGCATTCATTTCAAAAGAAACCTAAACATTACTTGAATAAATAAGAAAAAGATTTATCGGGGACCAAACATTCAATGCATAATTATAAAATCAACACAAGATTTCCCAAACTCCATTTTATTAATAGTACCAACCATTACAATGGGAGTCATACATATCACCGAGACTCTCTTAATAAATATTACATCATATTCATGGCACAAATAGTATATCTTCTGTGCAAACATGGAGACTACAATACCTCAACTCAGACTATCATAGAGACCTAATCTATATGAAAAACCAACTCTCAAATTCACTCCCTTAATATTTTCTTTATAAGAACAATCGCTTGATCTGGTATTCTTCAATAGTTTCTTGATCCCACCTTGATTCGATCCACTTTGACAAAATCTTGGTGCCGTTTCCCTTTTTGCTAGGAATTCCTTCAAAACTGGTCCCATTTTCCTACTTTTGCAAGCATTCTTCCATGATTTTTGACTGCATAAGTCCCAATAATTTTCTTCTCTACTACTTTTATACTTCCAGTGATCTTCTTCCAACCAACTTTTCCATTTTCCTTCTGCAACTATTGTTTATTGTATTTTCCCCAAAAAATGAAGTACCCAATAGGCCCCAACCACAATCCATTGGCTCCCCCTCGATTTAATGAACTACTGATACATTCGCCTCTTGTCTCGCTTGTGCTTCACTGGCTACAATTATTTATCCTTCAAACAAAGGACCCAACTTCGGTACTGATTGCAACACATTATCCTTGAAAGTGGTGTAGGTGGAAGAAATATCATTTCATGTGTTCAATACTGCTGAAACCTATCCCGCAAACACTACAATCACCTTGGCAGTGAAATTATTGGCCTGTGACTGAAGGAGATGTTGTAGTTGTGTATCTGCATTGCCTATAAGGGCACTCAATGTAAGATAGTGGCATTATGCTTCTGGATGGAGGTACCAAAGCACTCGCTTATTAACCTGGGAAGCATCCTCAAGTTGGTTAATTTGGTTCTCAAGTGTAGCTGCTTGTGCCCAAAGTTCTTTCTTTTACTATAAGTCGGAGGTGGTCATGTTATGTGCAAATAGTTGTTTAACATTCTCCCTAAGCATATAAACAAGTTGATTTTTCTTGGCGAGGATATCACTCCAGTCACAGACCTGACTAAAAATATCCCAGTAGTCCTGCATTAGTTGAGGAAGAGTTTCTTTGATAGTTGACGCGACAACGATCTGCCAAGAAACCTACTCCTGATACTACAAGGATGGATATTGAACTATCTGAGAAGGTGTAGTTATAGTAGTCTACAACTCTTGGTTTCATACAACTAGTTTGATGCATGCCACTTCAACATATGCACAACATTCGACAGGGGAACAAGTGACAATATTTTCTAATGGATCATCAACATATGCAGCAATAGTCAGCCACATGGTCTAGAATTTGGTGCATAAATCTGATAACTACTGCTCCAATAGAACTTTATCTATACAGAGTTGGTCACGCTCGCTTGTAACTAGGGCGAGTTTTTTTGGTGTTGATCACATACTATTGAGAGGTTGGTACAATGGGATTCCATATGAACAAGGAAGTATTCAATTTTTGTTGCAGAATAATGAATAAACTAGAAGAGTTGTGAGGTAGACCATATGCTAATGGAATCTATCAAAAGTGTATCCAATGGTGGGAACTTGGCCTGTAGAGGTTTCCCACTGGAAATTGATTTTTCTGATTGACCCTGGGAAGAAGATTCTTGCTCCTGGTCATGCTATTTAGATATCTCCTAACAAAGGTACAATAGAACTGGTGGTGGAATAAAGGGAACAATATTATTTTGATGGGAAGTAAGATAAATGACTTGATTGTTACGCTATGGATATGCACTAGACTCAATAATCCCTCATGATTATGGCACTTCACTCCACTTTCTTTGACAACTTAAATGACTAACATCTTGGATCGCTAAGAAATGGGAAATCTTATCAATATGCAAGAAGATCATATTGTAAACTAACTGAGACAAGACTAGACTTAATGACTGACAAGACATGCATTAAAAGAAAATGACAATACCAGACACACCAAAACCCTCCTCGACCACAATCACTTGCGGTGGGTTGTAACCTGAAAAGAATTACTGACACAACAAAAAAAGGAGAATGACTCTAACAAATACAGACAAATTTATAAATAAAAAGGTAGAAACTCTTACTGTAAATAACATAACTACCTAAGAACCTAACTAATACTCCCTTTCCAAAAAGCACAACAATGAAATGTATACCAATCTTCCTGTGGTTACTTGTTAGTGTAAGTGATGAGGCTCATAATTAGGTAAAATATATGGACCTTAATGCACCTCCAACTTACTAAAATCAACTCGTCTCATAATTATTTACATGTTTTAATTATATTTTGCTTAATGAGATGAGTAAAAGTAAGATGTCATGTATAGTGGTCTATTGCACATTGATTGCAGGTTTTTGGAGAATATTGTGGCTAATTAGGATGTAGGAACTCGAATTAGACAAGAAGGAGAACTTATAGGAGATAATATCTCCCTCCTTAACTCATCACTCACTCGAAGATCCCTCAATCAAATCATACTAGCTTGAAGTTGCAAGCAGCCGAGTCATGAGGAGCATTGGTAGCCAAGCCACTGACAATTAAGGACCAGTTAATCTCAAGATTGGGAGCCAAGCCTCTCTAGATTTAAGGATGTTGTTGGAAACTTTAGCTGTATAAATAAAGAGGCCTAGAGCCTCATTAGGATTCAGATTTTTAATGCAACATAGGTAAGCCGTTTTCGAGTGGAAAGATTGTGACCAAACAATGTTATGTACTTTTTGATATGTTAATGAAAATGAGCAGCATTTCGTTGATCTAGCACTGAGTTGATTCATAGGGCTGAAGCTCTTGGGTTAGGGCCCAACCCTAGCAGCATAGGTTCCTCTCACTGTATATGTATGCTTAGGTTATCTCATAATTAGTTGTTAAACTGCTTTTAGTGTTGTTAATTTGCAAGTAATGGTAGATTTGATTAGTTTGCTTCCAATTGTGAATAGCTTTAAAAGTATCATTATAGGGATAATAAAATATTCAAAAAAATATGATAACAGATGGATCTTACCTCATTCCTCCCTTCCTGGGACCATGGCTTGAGGAACAATTCACATTCAGCCCAAAAAAGACAGAATTCTGGTTTCTTATGAAATTTAGGGTTTTTCTACTAATTAGGTCATCATCTTTCAGTTTTAGAAGATAGGTTGTAATTGAAATTTATAATATCTTAGGTCTTGTATTGGATTTCATGTTTCTTTCATAATGGTTTCAAGCATTCCCATGCATAAACTTGGAAAATAAATGATGAAAATTTTGTTTTCTTCTATTTTAATAACCCTTCTTGTTTTCAGATGAATTTATGGATAAATGTCAACAATGATGCGTATGTTGCAGGAGTTTCTACATTACAGGAAGACCTGATATCATCAACCTCATACTAACCATTTCCACCCGTGATTGCCAAAATCCACTAAGTTCTCAATTTGTATTCTCATTTTTATAGGGAAAACTTGCCATGCTTCTTGAGCAAATCCAACCATCGTAAAGCATTGGTTTGAGTTTTGAGTGAGTGCTGACCACTCCCTTACCTTATTTCCTTCTTACTCACCTTATCCAAGCTCCATACCACCTTTCAAACCACTCCCTATGCTTTTGGCCTGTTCCTGTAGGAAGACAAGGGATCCTATAGGTGAACTAGGACATCCTATAGACATCCTATAGGAAAACTTGTAGTGGCCTGTTTTGAACCTGAATTGTGAAAAATCATCACTAAAGCTAGGACTAGACCCTTTCTTGCCTCCCAATCCATCTAAACCATTGCATTCATCTCCCTCCACACCTATATCACCTGCCACGCAACCAAGAAGGATTAACATTTACATTTTTACAAAAAGATAAAAAGAAAAAGTGTTTATATTCATTCATGCACACAATAGTTAAGTGCTTGTTTAGATCAGACTTCATGCTTAGGTTAGTTAAGATTTCACATGTGTTAAAATTAGAATTCTTTTGAAAGCAAGGTATATTAACAAATAGCTAGATGAGTTATGTGTTTTTTAGGCATTTCTTTCAGTCTTTCATTACTACAGTAAGTAGCATTTCAATTCTCTCAATTAGGGTAAAAGTACTCTCTCTCAATTGGTAATCAGAATTCTTCTAATCAATAGAAGGTTGGTTTGAGAAACACTAGTGGTCTATCTCTCTAGCTCAACAGTGACTAAGAGTGGACCCATTACATCTATTTGTGTATACAACACTGTCACCTCCAAGTTTGTACGAACCCCGAGTTTCATCCTTGCTACAATACTGGTGCTCATCACTTTTTGGCGTCATTTCCAGGGAGGTGTTTTAGTAGATGTGATTTCTACTTTCTTTCTTCCATTTCTTATCTCTTTCATTTTGTTATTAGTTCCATTCTTCAAAGTAGTTGTAAGTTGGTTTTCTTTCCTTTCCATTCTGCAATTGATTTCATTCAGCAGTTAGTTTCAATTCAGTTTGTCTTTTCAATTTTGCAAACAGTCTTAAAGCTTGAAAAAAAAAAAAACACTCCTTTTATTTGTCGTATGAATAGGGATAACTTAGGAAAATTTCTACCAAATACCCCCACCACTTCAAATAGCCAACCTTCCCTCTTCTTCGGTAGTTTTGAATTAGAGGACCCCTTAGGCGAACAACCAGAGATTTTTGAAGAGACTATAGGGGAAGAAGAAGAAACCATTCCAACTAACATAATGGCTGGAAATAGAAATGAAATGGGAGATAGAGAAAGAATTGAGGGTGATTTTCCCATCAGGGAAACTAATGGGGATGCTAAGATGAAAGACATAAGCCCCTCTACTCTTCCTCACTTCCATGGCCTAACCTCAGAAGATCTAGATAATTTTTTGTTCGAATTTGTTGTCATATGTAGAACTTATGATTACACCTCTGATGATCAGAAGTTGAAATTATTCCCGTCCACTCTCAAGGATGCAACCCTACACTCATTCATGGGTTTACCTAGGGATAGTATCACCACCTGGGCTCAAATGCAACAAGCTTCAACAATAAGTATAGGGACTACTGCAGGTCCAAAGATCCCAAAGAGGAAATTTTTAGAATGAACTTGGGACATGATGAGTCCTTAGAGGATTATGAGGAAAGATTCTAGCTCAACTATAAAAGGGATAGGTGCACACTTGATCCTGAGTCACTTAAGCTAGTCCTTCTCAGGGGGGTCAGGGAAGATCTCCTAGAAACCCTAAACCTGCTATCAGGAGGGGACATCTACCAACTACCCTATGATGATATCAAGACCATTTTTAAGAATCATTCTAGGGTAGCTAGAAAAAGTGGTAGGGTTAGTCAAATAGTGGCCAACTCATCCTCTTCCAACACATCTATAAAAAGTGAAATTGGGAACATGTTGGAAGACTTTAAGAGTGGAATGATATAAACCCTTGCCCTACAAATGGACACTATGAAAATTAAGAGGAAGCAGGAAGAAGCAGAGAGATAATTAGCCATCGTCTGCCCTAGATGCACAAGGAGGAACCCTAGGAATGAATGTCCATTGAACCTTATAGAAATCTGCTCGGTCTGTGAGGAAAACCACTCCACAGACAAGTTTGCTTCTCTACCTAGACTAAAAGTTGTGCATCAAGGAACTGAAGGGGTGATTGAACAACTTTGTTACATAAATCAAATGAGGCCTCATGGGCCTAGACCATACCAGCAAGGCATGCAAGATTCATCCTATGCATATTACAACCCTAATCAAAACACATTCCTTCCCTCTTGGTGCCCCCCTGCTCATCCCTCTTGGTCTACACCTTCTCCCTGGTCTTTTGCACCTCAATACCATTCCAAACTGACCAACCAACCATTTCAACCATATACTCCTCCACAACCTCAGTGGAATGCACCACCCTAGGGGTGGAGGCCACCATACAACAAATCTCCAGATTTATTTCCTTCACCTCCATCTCAACCACAAATTTTACACCCTCCTCCACCTAAACAACCTCAGATACCTACCCAACTAAACCCAAACCTAAAAAATAGATAGCAACAACAGGTCTACAGTGGAGAGACATCTTACCCTGCTTATGCTGTGGAAATTCATGAAATCAACCTTAGGTTTGAGAGAGTGCTCCCAGATAACCAACCTCCATCTCCACCCAGGGAGAGTGAGGAGGAAAGAGAGGAAAGTATGCCTAAAGTAAATCCACCACCCTTTCCTGAAATATTAACCCATCAAGTCTAGCATGGCCCAAAAGAGAATGAACTTCTGGGTGAGTTGAAAATCTATATGTCTAAATCCCACTTCTACAAGATATTAAAGATGTACCCATTTACAACAAGCTAATTAAGGAGAATTGTTTCAAACATCTAGGAAGGCGAAAAAGAGACACCCATACCATTAATGTCATTGGACAGTTTTCCGACTTAATGTTGGGGCAGGTAATTTTCCCAAAGTATTTAGACCCTAAAAGCCCTGTAATAGATGTACACATTGATGGCACCATTGTCCCCCATACCTTGATTTATATTAAGGCTGCCATCAGTGTAATGACTAAGGACACTATTGATCTAGGAGGATCTTGTCAGTCCAGCATGAGCGAAGTCTTTAGTGGTTCAAAGTCGAAGTGATCTTCAAATGATCATGGTCGATGAGGTCTTGAGCTTTATCAACTTCGCCAGTGTTCGTCGTCAGCATTCAGTGTCCGGTATATTCAGCTTCGATAGTGATGTCAATGGTTGATATGGTTTTCATGGTGTTCGAAGGATATGGTGTTTGGTACCTAGTTGTCAACATGTGGTTGTCGTTAGTTCCGTCGGGGTTTAGTTGTCAAGGATGGAACAAGTATCGTAATGAGGGGTTTTATGTCACATTGTGACAATTTGTTGTAAATGGGTTTTTAAGATCAAAGTGATGTAAAGTGTAAATATAACACTAAAATACCTAACCTAAAGTCTTTATATAAAACCTATGCTAAACCTAAGTCCTAGCCCTAAAAATCTATGGAAAAAAACTGAAGTACAAAACCCTAAGTTCTACACCCATTCGGGCCATGTTACATAACCAAACTATGTAATAAACACAAAACTTATAAAAATACCCATAGTCCCTAACGTTGGTCATAACCGCAATGGGACCGCGGCAAGTGAACACAGAGGTAGCCGGGTGGTTACTGTAGCTTAGACCGCAAACGGTAATAGAAGTTGGGACCATCCGGTGGAGTTTGAATTAAAGTAGCGGATATAAAACAAGAAAATATGACATGTGAATAGAGAGTCATTGGGCAAGCAGAGGTTATGACGCTAATCGTGGTGGATGAGAACTGGAACTGCAACAACACATGTGAACACGCCAATGGTAGACCAGAACCACTGGAGGGAACCACGCAGGTGGGAATCTACCAGATGACCATCAAGGCATACCACCTAGTCACGTGACCATTTCTTGATCTCCACACAGTTTACCTAACCACTAGCAGGCCAATGCTAATCCAAAGTCCATTTTGGGGGTTTAGTTAAGTTTTTGACTATTCTTAATTCAACCACCATGAACCATTAGCCTAAGGTGTCCTCTAGTGATAAGATTGAGACAATATGATGATTAATGCTTAACTAGATCCTATGTTTAGCCATGGAAGCTTGAAATAGAACATGGAAGTCTTTAAATTTATCCTTTTTCTCATGGAGAAGGGAGAGAGTGGGTTTAGAGTTTGTATGTAGATTCTCGAGGATATAGGCAGTTTTGTTTTCAATGTAACAGGAGCATCGAGAGTCGGAATTGGGAACCATAATAGACATTGGAAAGCTAATTCAAAGAGTTTTCTTATTATAGTGACCAAAAGTGCCTGCATGCACAATCAATCTGGTTAATTTTCTGTGTAATCAACCTCCACGGATTCAATCCTAATAAAGTGATTGCCCATCTTGAAAGTGGACTTGGAGATGTAGTCCATCAGGGAAGAACTTTGTAATCAATATTGTTGTCTGGTATTGCTATGTTTTTGCTTCTTATTACTTCTATTTACCTGTTTCTTATGTTTAAATTCTATCGTAAATTCATTCCTTTTCAATTAGTTCTCGTGGTTAATGCACCTTAAGTTAACAATTAGTTCACTGATGGAATTAATCAATTCTACTTCAGTTTAATATATGATCATTGAAAATCATATAATTTGGTATCATAGGAGGTTGAATTTGTAGAATTTTGCCAGTGAAATTTAACCAGGTCAAAGTCGCAATGTGGAGAAGGAATCCTCGAGGTGACCGGTCCAGAGATTTGAAAGTGAAGAGTCACTCATAAGTTGACCATGACATGATTTGATGCAGGTGAAACTCCTGAAACTAAGATGAGTGAGGAATAGTTTAGCAAGCATTCTTGAGCATGCAACAGATTTTGGGAGAATGTTATGAAGATAAGAAGGCAAGAGATGCAGCATCTTCTTCAAAGACATTAAATAAGGACAAGGATAAAGGCAAGGCTGATAAACCTCCTTCGCCTCCATCATCTCCTTCATCATCTTCTTCTTATTCTTCTTCCAGTTCAGAATCTGAAACAGAAAAGAAACCTAAGAAAACATCTCTTTTGAAACTTGATGTAAAATTTGAGTTACCTATTTATGATGGTGAAATGAATCTTGGAAAGTCAGATAACTTGATTAAGCAGTTAGAAGTGTATTGTTGTATTCAGAACATTTATGATGATAAAACGAAAATTCAGTTAGCTACACTTAGAATGGGGGGAACAACTTTAATCTTGTGGGAAAGTAAAACTCAAGTAGATGTAAAGCAGAAAGGTAAAGTCATCTCTTCATGGTATAAGTTTTTAAAAGCTCTTAGGAAACAATTCCATCCTTTAGGATACATGCAGTGAGTTGTTATTGATTGGAAACACTTAAGGAGAGGTAAAGGGAAGAGTGTTCAGGAGTTTACTCAGGTGTTCAGAAAGAAAGCATTGGCGCTTGGTATTTCATTGGATACACATGAAACTTTATTAAAGTACATCGGTATTTTACATTCATATCTACAGCATACATTATTAATGTTTAATCCTCATGGTTTTGATGAAGTGTGTATTCAAGCCATACATATTGAATTAGGTGATAGACCATTCAAGTTTTCACCACAATCATCCAAAGAGTTGGAAATCAAGGATTCCAATGACAGCAAGAGGAATAGCAATTCGATGGGAAATAAATCAGTGACAACTTAGAAGGATAGACCTACTTGCTCTCATTGCCAAAGAATCAGTCATGATGAATCTAGGTGTTGAAAATTCATCCAGAACTCAAGCCAAATAATTTCCTTAAGGAGAAGGATGAAAAGAAAGCAAATGCAGCAATCCAATAAGATTTAAGCTTCGATTCAGGTGATGGAAGGAGGATAACTTCCATAGTTTCTACAGGTAAAACTTCTGACACTGGTTCAAGTTCGAATACTACTGCATCTTCATCAAACATAAATCCTTCAAATGAGGATAAAATAGTTGAACTATTTCACATAAGGATAACTTCTAAGCACAAAAAGATAGATACAATGTTTGACAGTGGATCACAAGAAAATTTAATATATGAATATTTAATTAAGAACTTGGGTTTGGAGACATGAAATCATCCAAGACCTTACCCATTAGGTTGGCTGAATAAATCAACTCAGATAATGTCACAAAGCAGTGTCGGTTAAAATTTCCCATTACATCTAATTACATTGATGAAGTGGAATTAGATGTGGTTCAAATAGACATATGTGGAGTTGTCTTAGGAAGTCCTTATCTTTATGATCGTGATGCAGTGTTTTATAGGAGAGAGAATAAATATCACCTTAAGAAATATGGGGTTGAATTTATTGTTAGGGCACATAAAAGTAAAATCATTTGAATTTAGTTGTTGTTAATCAGATAAAGCGATTAATAAGTTCAAATAAGAGATTTGCACTCATGTGTGTAAAAGAACAAAATAATAGTAAACATGATGTTTGTTCAAATTATGAGTCTCATCTTAAAGATAGTTTGATCAAAGAGGTGGAAACTTTTTCAGTTCTATTTAAAGAACCCAAACATCTTACTCATAAGCAGGGAATACAAACATGAGTTGCAGTTGATGTCCAAAGCTCCTATTCCTAATGTCAAAATGTATCATTTCAGTCCAAGTTTTGGAGTTATAAGTTACAGGGATACATGTTAGTATTGGGGAAAGTCAGTGTTACATTTTTCTTGTATTGTATCACCATTTCATGTTTCAAACAGTTTTGAAGCCTCTTTTCAAGTGGAGAGGAACCCTATTTGTTTTCATATCAAATCCTTTTCTAAAGTAGTGTCAAAGTATCCAGTACATAAAAGAGAAACTTATGCATTAAGGGAAAGTGCTAATCAATGGAGACATCATTTAAAGAATGAGGAAACAATAATTCAAACAAATCAACAACCACTTCAATACTTTCAAAGTCAACTAAGTTGCAACAATTTCACATTACAGTTTGATGGGGTTATTGCAACAAATTAACTTAGTAATCAGGAATCAGGTGTAGAAATTTTGAATAATAAACACTTATTCACAGAGATTATCCTGATTATACACTATTGCAGAATACATGCATAATACATAACCTCCTCTACATTGATCATCAATTTAGTAGCATTAAAAACAATGAAACATCAATCGCATGCGCACATTAACACAGTATGTAACCCGGGGAAAGCATACAGTTGAAAACCCCAAATTATCTGTATATTATAGTGATTGAGAACATGTAACAATACATAGTACAATACTCCTCACAAGTACCCAGTACTATCTCCACCTGTTACACACAAACTAGCTCAGATCTGAAGCCTCAAATCTCCTCCACTGTTTGCCTGCCTCCACTATGCAATCCTAAGTGAAAATCACGTGAGCACAAGCTACAATTGCCTTGTTATTGGCCCACACTGCATAATCCTCATTGGCATTACTCAATCCATGCATTGTGCAAATCTCACGCACAACTGATAGTCACAACTCACCCTTTCACTTACCTCTAACACCTGTCTCTATTGAACTGTCCATGCACTGAGTTAACTGATGTATTCTTCAGTTGCTTTATGAGTTAATAATTAGTGAATTAATTAACATTTAATTCACACAACTCATCACTAGTGTATTCTTTAGTTAGACTAAATACAACTAGTTCAACTAAGTCAAACTAAAAACAACTCCATCAACTCCACAATCAACTCCACCAAACTCAACCACATGAGTTCTAACTGAAGTCCTGCATGCAATAGCTACACTGACCCATAAGAAACCACATGATTCCTTCTTTCAGCTGCATGTGCCACATCCATAGCTCAAACTGAAGTGCTCCAAGAGAATAATATAATGTTTTGAGTCCAAATATTACTAAGGGCTAATAATATTTGACCGTTTCTATTTTTAGCCTGGCAATCTAAAAATAGATTCTGATCACTTTGCTGTGAACCAAAAATAGAAGTCCATATATTTTTCCCAACATGACCAATCATACATAAACATCATCCTACAACTCATAGACCATGATCCATATGTCTAAAAATAGACTTTGTGCCAAAAATAGCCTGCGGGCCCACTTAGTGAAGGCGACTCCTTTCCACTAAGCTCCATCATCTTGTTGCATTTTCAACATCAGGAAAGTATATCAAGTCAAGTAGCTGCTATGATGTCAAGAATGTGTTTGAATGTTTATGTCATTTCGTAAAATAGATTGTTAGTACATGTCAATAGTATTTAACAATATCCTGTAGAGATTGTTTTCAAAGATGTTTATGAATCACTAATTCATGGTACTTCATGGCAAGAAATCAATTGCAATGTTCATAATAGGGTGTTTAACCATCTTCTCAAGTTATGCATACTGCATATGGATGGAACAGTTAACAGATTCAAAATGTGCCATGATCGGCATCATTAGTGTCAGCACTTTTAGGTTGTTGATCGAATGTATTGGTACATCATCAAGGCAAGGTGGAGAGTGAGGGCTCTCTACCCTCACCTGCTATCTGTCTAGTCAAAACTTTTGTGGTCGAAAAGCTTTCAAGTGGAGAGGATTTATCCAGGAGGATCTTGTCAGTCCAAGATGAGCGAAGTCTTCAGTGGTTCAAAGTCGAAGTGATCTTCAAATGATCATGGTCAATGAGGTCTTGAGATTTATCAACTTCGCCAGTGTGCATCGTCAGCATTTAGCGTCTGGTATATTCAGCTTCGACATTGATGTCAATGGTTGGTTGTCGACATGTGGTTGTCGTCAGTTCCGTAAGGGTTTGGTTGTCAAGGATGGAACAGGTATCGTAATGAGGGGTTTTATGTCACAATGTGACAATTTGTTGTAAATGGTTTTTTAAGATCAAAGTGATGTAAAATGTAAAGCTAAAACTAAAATACATGACCTAAATTATTTATATAAAACCTATGCTAAACCTAAGTCCTAGCCCTAGAAAGCTAAGGAACAAAACCGAAGTATAAAACCCTAAGTTCTACACCCATTCAGGCCATGTTACATAACCAAACTATGTAATAAACACAAACATTATAAAAATACCCACAGTCCCTAACCATTGGTCATAACCGCAGTGTCCCTAACCGTTGGTCATAACCACAGTGGGACCGCGGCAAGTGAACGTAGAGGTAGCCAAGCGGTCCTCGCAGCTTAGACCGCAAACGAGAATAGTAGTTGGGACCATTGGGTGGAGTTTGAATTAACTGTAGCAGATATAAAACAAGAATCTGTGACATGTGAACAGAGAGTCACTTAGCAAGCAGAGGTTACACTGCTAACCATGGCAGATGAGAACCGGAACTGCAACAACGCATGTGAACACACCAACCGCAAACCGGAACCACTAGATGGAACTGCGCAGGTGGCAGTCTATGAAACAATCGTCAAGGCATACCACCTTGATCTCCATGTATTTTACCTGACCACTAGTAGGCCAATGCTAATCCAAAGTCCATTTTGGATTTTTATTTGACTTTTTGACTATTTTTAATTCAACCACCATGAACCATTAGCCTAAGGTGTCCTCTAGTGATAAGACCGAGACCATATGATGATTAATGCTTAACCAGATGCTATGTTTAGCCATGGAAACTCAAAATAGATCATGGAACTCTTTTAATTCATCCTTTTGCTCATGGAAAAGCGAGAGAGTGGTTTTAGAGTTTGTATGCAGATTCTGGAGGATACAACCAGTTTTGTTTTCAATGTAACAGGAGCATCAGGAGTCAGAATTGGGAATCATAATAGGCATTGGAAAGCTAATTTAGAGAGATTTATTGTGATAGTGACCAGAAATTCCTGCATGCATATTCAGTCAGGTTAATTTTATATGTAATCAACCTCCTCGGATTTAATCCTAATTAAGTGATTGCCCATCTTGAAAGCGGACCTGGAGATGTAGTCCATCAAGGAGGAACTCTGTAATCAATCTTGTTGTCTAGTATCACTATGTTTTTGCTACTTATTACTTTTGTTTACATGTTTATTATGTTTCAATTCTATTGTAAATTTATTCCTTTTCAATCAATTCTCACAATTAACGCACCTTAAGTTAACATTCATCTCACTAATGGCATTAATCAATTATACTTCAGTTTAATGTATGATCATTTTAGATCAACTATGCTCAAGTTGAATCTCCAGGGATCATTACGAAAGACCACGAAAATTTGCAACTTGTAGACTGATGCACAGTAGCACCTGAGGGGATTTTTGAGGATGTGATGGTATCAATTGATTCCTTGGAATACCTACAAACTTCTTATCTATCCAGCCTAAGACCAAATTTAATGGGTATCCTCTCATCCTTGGGATGCCTTGGTTAGCCACTGTCGATGCCTACATAAGCTGCAAGGCTGGAAACATAACTATTAAAAATGGGCATTTATCCAATAAATTGGTCCTGTACTCTCCTACTCATCCATCTCTAGAACATGAATTACCTTTATGGCTAGAAGAGGAGGAAGAAGATGAAGTATACTCCTCCCAAATCTATACCCTAGAAATTGCCATAGGAGAAGGGCATCCTGATGAAGATGATTTGATTCAACACATCATCCAAAATAAAACTCCCAACACCATGTCTCTTAAAGAAGTAGTGAAGGAAACCAAGGAAAACCATCGGGTTGATCTATTCTTAGCTGACTCAAACCCTACTCATGTCAAGACAATAAAATTCAGCCCTAAAAGAGCATTGAAAATCAACCCCTCTCTCCATACACCAAGAAGAAGAGTTATGTAATATGCTAAGAGAGCATTTGGATGCCTTTGCCTAGAATTACAAAGAAATGAAGGGAGTGAACCCCTCGGAGTGTACTCACCACATTTACATCAAAGAACATTGAAAACGAGTCTGACAACCCCAAAGGAGAATGAATCCATCTCTCAAGGATATAGTCAAAGAAGAGTTGTAGAAGTTGCTGGATGCAGGATTTTTTAATCGTATCTCAGACAATGAGTAGGTGTCTCCTCTGGTTTTGGTTTCAAAGGAAAATGGAAAGTGGAGGATTTGTGTCGATTACTGAGAGATAAACAAATACACAAAGAAGGACCATTTTCCTCTACCTTTCATTGACCAAGTGCAAGATGGTCTGGCTGGAAAGAAGTTATTTTTTTTCTTAGATGGGTTCAGTGGGTACAATCAAATCTAGATTAGCCCAGAGGACCAGGATAAAACCACCTTCAGCTATCCTTAGGGTACTTCTTCTTATAGAGTCCTTCCTTTTGGTCTATGCAATGCCCCTGCAACTTTCCAGAGAGATGTCCTGAGTATATTTACAGATCTAGTCCATGATGTAGTAGAAATTTATATGGATGACTCCACACCCTATCGGTATGATTTCCAGGACGCTCTCTCTAAACTAGGTAAGGTGTTGAACAAATGCATTGAAATGAACTTATCACTTAGTCTCGAAAAATGTGAGTTATTGATGACTGCAGGGACTGCTCTAGGTCACTCAATATCCTAGGAAGGACTGTACGTAGACCCAAATAAGATAGCCATCATCAAAAGGGTCCCGACTCCACAAAAACAGAGGGATGTCATAATATTTTTAGGTTTAGCTAAATACTATAGAAGATTCATAAAATATTTTAGCAAGTTACCTTCTCCCTTATTTGGGTTATTGGCCAAAGACTCTGAATTTTTATGGTCAGAAATCTGCTAAGCAGCCCTGGACACCCTAAAGGACAAGTTGACTACTGCACCTATTCTTCGAGGCCCAAATTGGGCTCTTCCTTTTCATATTATTGCTGATGCATCTCACAAAGCTATAGGAGCAACTCTAGGCTAGATAGATGACAAGCTGCCTTATGCCATTTACTTCATCAATAAGAATCTATCGAAAGTTGATCTAAACTACATAGTGACTAAAAAATAGCTCCTAAATTTTGTGCATCCATTGAATAAATTTAGACATTACATTATCGGTTACCAGACATTTGTACATATTGACCATGCTGCAACTAAATACTTGATGAATAAACCTGAGGTAAATGCTCAGATTATTAGATGGTTACTTTTATTGCAACAATTTAATTTAACTATTATTGATAAGCCTGACAAGGAGAATGTAGTTGTGGATTTTTGATCGAGATTGAATTTGCCTGCAGGGGATGAAGGAATGGTTGACGATTAGTTAACAGATGAACATTTATTCGCCATTTTAGTTCTCTCTCCATGGTTTACTAACATAGAAAACTATTTGGTATTTGCACAGTTTCCTCCAAATTTGTCCTCCAAGGAAAAGAGAAGAATCATAAGGAAAAGCACCCCATTCACTTGGATTGGGCGAAATCTCTTCAAGCTAGGTCCGGATAAAATTCTGAGAAGACGTGTCAGGGAGGAGGAAGTCTTCAACATCCTTCTGGCTTGTCATGATGGGCCTTGTGGAGGTCACTTTGCAGCCAAAAGAACAACATTCAAGGTACTACAAATGGTTATTACTGGCCCACTCTTCACCAATATGTAAGAGGTATCCCAACCAATGTGTGGTTCCAAAGGATGGGGAAACATACCCCAAGGGATGAGATGCCTCTACAACATCAAGTGAATTTCAAGCCATTTGACAAGTGGGACATGGATTTCATTGGGCCCATTGACCCTCCATCCAGACAGAGGTAGTACATCATTGTATGCACTTACTACTTAACAAAATGGGCTGACCAAAGCCATGAAAGTAGCAAAAAAATAAACAGTGGTTGAATTCTTAAGGGAGAATGAGTTTTATAAGTTTGGGTACCCTAGATATTTAGTCATTGATCAAGGCAGTCAATTTACATCTCACATGATTGAAAATCTGTTAAGCTAGCACAAGATCAAGCACAAAAAATCCAACCCTTACCACCCATAGGCTAATGAGCAAGTGGAAGTAACCAACTGAGCATTGGAAGGCATTCTAACCAAGGTGATTAGCAATAGAAGAAAATATTGGGCAAACAGATTAGTTGAGGCCACCTGGGCCTACAGTACCACTTGGAAGACAACCACTAGATTCACTCATGAGATGGCCTATGGGAAGAAAGCCCTGCTATCCATTGAAATTGAATACAACACCTTAAGGATGGCAACACAACTGGATATATATATCATAAGGGAACAATAAGAAATAGTGTTCCAACTGAATGGGTTAGATGAATTTAGGATGCATGCCCTCCTGTACATAGAAGTGACTCAAGTTCAAAGGAAAATCTGGCATGAAAAGAATATAAAAGATAAACAGTTTCAAGAAAGCAATTGGGCTTTGTTGTATGATTCCCGGTAGAAAGATTTCAAAGGAAAGTTAAGGACTATATGGTTAGGGCCTTATGTAATAGAAAAGTGTCACGATAATGGTTTTGTTCAAATAATAACCATTGATGCAGAGGCTATCCCTTTGCTTGTCAATGGGTACAAATTAAAAATATACAAAAGCCCTTATCAAAGAAGGAATTCATCAATAGCATCAGCAAGACAATGATGGTGGTCGAGCAAGTCTCAGCTTCCAGACCAAAAAAACCTTAAAGAGAAAAAAACAAAAACAAAAAAGAAAGACTCAAGGAAAACCTCCATGAGGCACCTAAGTACAACTATTGGGTTGAAAACCTCTTGAGGTGGCCCAAGAGTGTTAAAAAAAAAGAATAAAATATATATGGGTGAAAACCTCTTTTAAGGCACCTAGGTCAGGCAACTAGGATGAAAACCTCCTTGGAGGCAGAATAGTTGTTTTTCAAAAAAAAAGAGAGAAAAATATATAAAGATGGCAATTCTGTTTTGCTGGTCTGCAAGAGGAAGATAAGCACAGCATGTAGAGGACAACAGGACCTACAAAAGCCATGTTTTACTTCACACATATCATATCCTCCATTATCCCCCTAGTCTTCCATTTATACTCCACTCCATATCATTTCAAACAGTTTTGTGTTTTCTACAAGATTCCCTGTAATACTACAAGAGTTTCTTGTAGAAATTACAGGAGGTCTTGAAAATCACAAGAAAAGAATTCCAATGGAAAGGTGGTCAAACAAACTTGTGTTTTGATGTGAAAATACCATCTACCTCACCACACCCCAACCAATACCTTTCATAGCCATGTTGCCCCTGTATCCATCAAAGAAATCAAGTTCAAAAAAAAAATTATAAAGAAAAAGAGAAAGAAAAAGGAAAGAGGAGGCATACCAAGAGCAACATCCCTCACCTGCCATTCCATAACCCCATTATCCACTCATTTCAATGCCCCTTATACTTCAAAGTTGAGGTAAAATGCGAGAGTTTATGGGAAAGGTAGCTATAGGACATCCTATAGACATCCTATAGAAAATCCTGGGGCAGCCTATCCCACAAAAGAGATCACAAAGTCTACAACCATCTTTAGCACAGGGACTAGAAGGATGAGAAATCTCCTCCAGAGCTTAGCAGCAGCAGGAAGATCAGTAGAAATAAGGTCCAGCACCTGTACATCATCAAAATGAACAAGGCATCAGAAAAGGGAATATACAGTGAAAATATGTAGCTCGAAAAGAACAACAAATTGGCACCACTCTCCAACATGCATCATCAACAAAGGAAAGGACCCACAGGTATGTCATCTTACCAATACTCTCTCATAAGCATGATATGATCAAAATTTTAGGAATAATGCGGGAGTTTATTCTATAAGTGAAGGTGGCCAGTTAACTTGGCCACCCTCGGTTAGATAACAAGAAGAAAAGGGTTAGACCACTACACATGTGGCAAGGTCAAATCAAAGGAAAAAGGGAATGAATCCAAATATGGTTAATTTATGGAGGATAAGAGTGGTAGATGATTACGGGGCAAGGTGATATGATGGAATGGTAGTGGGACAAATGGTCCAAAAGAATGCACTCGTACTCGCCCAACCAACACACCACCCAACATAGTCACCCATAAATAGAAATAAAACACTGACTCCCATACGAGGAAGGTAGAGGCAACGTCGAGGATTCATCAAAAGAAGAGGTTACTCTCGACATTATTGAAATAACACCTACAAGAAACAGCCAGCATCTATAGCAAAAAGAAAACCTACAGGATACAGGGAGATTAGCCTACAGAGCTATTAGTGGACACTAAGGGCAATCAAATCAAGGGTTATCATCACCTAGAAAAGTGAGGTAGGTTCCGTACCTTCTATATTTTCCATTTAAAAAGAAGAAATCCTCAATTTGATTAAGGATTCAGATTGCATATATTGCATTGCATGTCAATCAAAGTTAAACTCCAAAACTTCCTCACCTATGAAAAGTCTTGAACTGTATCAACCCAAACCTCAAGAATTACCAGGGAAATATGATAGGAGGTTTCAATAAAAGAAAACTCACCAACACAACAAGAATCCCCCAACATCCTCTTGTGGCGGAAATTTTTACAAGGCATTAATGGATGGGGTTCTTTGAGAGGATGAGAGGATACGATGATGATGTGGCCAGAGAATTTTCCTTGTCACTCATACCCCTCACTATAGCCAGTGCCACTACTGTAGTGAAGGGTTTATGAGTAGAAATTACCCCTAAGGTTATAAGAAGGATAACTACACTTCCCCTAGGGTTACAATGGAGAAAAGAGAACAAGACTAACAGAGCCCTTGCAAAGAAAAGTTTCTTTTTGGAAGGAGAAGAACCAATTGAAGACAAAATTTGGGTTAGAAGGGAGAGCATTCCATACCCTTGGAATGAAGTCAGTTACCACATCATCAAATATATTTTTTGTGAAGGGAGATACGGTGTAGTTTATGGATACCACTTCAGACTCCTCCAAGAACTGAGATTTGGAGAGAACACACCTCCTCATAACAGACTGAGTATACCCTATTTTCTATTACAATCCATGATAAACATGAGCATCAAGGTGTAAGAGGGAAAACATCAGCAACTAGCCCATCATGGGTTGATCAAACTCATCCTTGAAGATGCTCTACACAACTTAAGAATCCCTATTGCATGGACAACATTTGCAGACATGCAGGAAGAAGGAGCAATTCAAGCCATTGAGTATGATAGAAGCCCTACTACTAGTGAGGGAGAAGAAGAAACAGAGGATGTCAAGGAAGAAGAAACAGAGGAGGAAAATGAATAAGAAATAGAGGAGGAAACAAAAGAAGAAATAGATGAGAAGAATGAAGAAATAGAGGAAGAGATAGAAGAGGAAAAAGGAGGCAAAGAAGAGAATGAAAAATGAAGTGGAAAAGAGGATGAAGGAAAGAAAGATGAACAAAAGTCTACAACTCAGAGCATGGAAGAAGAAGAATCACCAAGAGTGTTTCCAAAGCCTTTAGAGAAAGAGGAAACAACTTCTCTAGCTGGCCTAAGTACACCCGTCAAATCAAAGGGAAAGAGATAAAGACAAACCCCACTTTACTTTAGGACAAGAAAGAGAACCAAGATTAGAAAAGGGAGACCTCAAACCCTACCAAAGCTCCAATTGTCATAGAAGACTCACCAAAACAACAAGAGAAAGTAGTCCCTCTAAGGAAAATGGAAGGAGAAGGAACATCAAAACAAGATTCTCCCAATTGTCCAATCACCTATGTTAGGAGGCATGTCACTAGGTTAGCCTCGTTAAAAGGAAAAGGTATCCTACAGGAGACACAATTATACCTACAGGAAGTAGAGACAATCCTAAAGGAAACTCAGTCAAACCTACAGGAAACACAAAAAAGAGATCAGAAAGGAATAACTCAAGAAGAAATAGAGGAAGAGGGCCAAGAACTAAAGGAACCTAGCCCACATCCAAACCTCAGCTCCTACTACAGGTTCATCAAAGGAGGTAGGGTGATACCACAAAATTTTTCCATTCCTCTATTCTTCGAACTTGAAAAAGAGATGGCAAGGACACACAGGTGGATGCAAATTTCTAAATCAAAAGGGGTAGAGGATGTAGGCCACATGGAGGAGAAATTGCAGGAGATGGGAAAAGAACTGAGTAGCATAATAGATAGAGAAGCAATAATGAAATATCAATTAGAGGTTGAGAACACATGGCTAAGGAAGCATATACAAGAAATGGAAGGCCAATTGGCAACTATTGCCAGTTTATCCATGGAGGCAATCTAGTGAAGGATGCTAACAAAGTCATATTCCTTATACCTCAGGGAATAATGGCTACATTTCTAGATAAAGACCCTAACAAAAAGAGCATCTATGCCTTTCCAAGACTTCAGACAACTCATTGACCTATATGATCAAAGAACCCTGGAGGATAGAGCAAAGATATCTAAGTTCTACCTACACAATTTAGCTTTAACAGATTTAAATGTGTGGGACCCAAATCCAAAGCTAGGGGATTTACAATTAATGGCCTTAACATCTTGGATGAACCATGAGGAGGTAAGAGCTACAAAAATGAAACATGTATTTGCAAAAGAACAATCAAAACCCCTTATTATCAGAGTAGAATAGTCTAACCCAATGGTTGTCATCATCACTCACAACCTCATTGCAAATGATCTGAAACTTGCACCAAGATACCTTGTTGTACAAGAATAGACAGTTACACATTTTGAAGACATGCTAAGATTGTTAGGATATGACAACTAGCAACCCTGCCAAAGGAGATGGAACACCTTACCTTACAACCTAAAAATTAGAGAATATCATTCTCCTGACAGAATGAGGGAGGCACTAAATAGAACCCCAATGTATAAGCAAGCATTACAAAGACTCAAAGTCAATTGGATTGGCTTGAAGCTCAGTCCACCATTTATTTTAGGAATGTTGGAAGGATGAAAAGAAGAAGAAGAAAGAAAGTAGTGGGAGGAGATAGAGAATAATGCATGGTTTTATTCACAGGAGGAAGAGACTACAGTAGAATCATGGAATGTCTAGGAAGCCACCAGAGCAATGAAGGACATGAGCATAGATTGAGTTGCTCAGAGGATGAGAAACACTTTCAGTAGGGGGTGATGATGAGGCTCATAATTGGGTAAAATATATGGACCTTAATGCACCTCCAACTTAGTAAAATAAACTCTTCTCATAATTATTTACATGTTTTAATTATATTTTTGTTATTGAGATGAGTAAAAGTAAGATGTCATGTCTAGTGGTCTAATGTGCATTGATTGCAAGTTTTTGGAGCAAATTGTGGCTAATTAGGATGTAGGAACTCGAATGAGACAACCAGGAGAGATTATAGGAGATAGGATCTCCCTCCTTAACTCCTCACTCACTCGAAGATCCGTCGATCAAATCACACTAGCTCGGGTTGCAAGCAGCCGAGTCATGAGGAGCATTGGCAGCCATGATAGTGACAGTTAAGAACCAGTTAATATCAAGATTGGTAGCCAAGCCTCCCTATATTGAAGGAAGTTTTTGGAAACTTAAGTTATATAAATAAAGAGGCCTAGAGCTTCATTAGGATTCATATTTTTTTATGCATCATAGCTAAGCCATTTTTGAGTGCAAAGATTGTGACCAAACATTGTTATGTATTTTTGATATGTCAATGAAAATGAGCAACATTCCCTTGATCCAGCACTGAGTTGACTCGGAGGGTTGAAGCTCTTGGGTTAGGGCCCAACCCTAGCAGCAAAGGTTCCTCTTACTGTATATGATTTCTTAGGTTATCTCATAGTTAGTTGTTAAAATGATTTTGGTGTTGTTAATTGGCAAATATTGGTAAATTTGATTAGTTTTCTTCCATTTGTGAATAAATTTAATAGTAGCATTATAGGGATAAGACAATATTCAAAAAATTATGATAACGGGTGGATTTTACCTCATTCCTCCTTGTTATAGACATTTTTGTGCCCTACAACCACAAGCATGAAATGTCCATAAACCAAGGGCTCCTAAGTCCCTAAAAGTGTTGTTCTAACTCCTAAAGGAACAAGGTCAACAGATTACAGCTTCTCCCAGAAGTTCTCCATGAGAAAATACTCAGAATTGGTCAAAACAGGATCATTTCAGCTGATCCACTGGCTAGGTGCGTTGCATTGCACCTAAATACACTGTGAGGGTGCATTGCATTTCAAAAGTCCCTTCTATGGGGTACGATGGGCGAGAAATGACAAATGGTAGTATCATTCCGCGAGGTGGAGAGACAATGGAAGCTTCCAGAATCTTCTCCTGTGACACTTGCCTCACTGAATTCAAACAAGGATGAGTAAGAGGCCCTCAGTCTCCAAGTGGAAGCAAGAACTATCAGAGAGAAGACACTAATCAAATCACAAGTTGACTCATCCTCCTTATAGATATCTATATATGGATCCCTCATCCCAGAGATCCAGAGGTTTGAATTTTGCATATTGTAAGGAATTGTTGTTGGTTTTTTGAGACAAACATCAGATTGTTGGGTGATCTATGCTTTGTTTGAGGTGAAGAGGGGCTTCTTTTCTGGGAGGTTGATGCTGGGTCGGAACAACTGGTTGTAACTCCTCCTGGACCTTTTCTTGTTTATCAATAAAAACTATTTGAGTTTTCCTCCATGCTTTTGTATCATTGATGCTTGTTACATTCGTATGGTCAATTTACATCTGATCCTAGATTGTTTATGAATATAGATCCATGTCTTTGTATAGTGCTATGCTTCTGTGATCTTACAGGTACTTTGTGAAGCTGGGCGTGCAAGGGAGCAGGTAGCTGAGGACTATCAAAGAAGAGAGGGATCGAATCAAAGGATTAGCGCAAGACAGAGGTTGGTCTTTCTGTTCCTCTCTATCTATAATTCATAAAGGAAAGACAAAAGTAGTTTTTCTCTATTTGTTTCTAAGGCAGCTGTCACACCTTAGTGGGATAGAGAAGTTCTATATAGACACTTTTCCCTGTAACAAAATGGCGACTCCACTGGGGAACTAATTAGTTTGTTTGTTTATCATTCCTTGTTTGTTTGTTTCATAAACTTATAAGTAGCATTCGAACTGCATTTGCCATAACAAATGCAAAGTAGACAACTGCTGCTTCAATCCATTCACTGGATCTGTTTATGATTTAAACAACTGATTCACAAACTATCTGATTGCCCTTGTGATAGCTCTTAGATCCTCCTTAGATCTACCCCTGATTGTTGAATTACTGATTGCTTTTTACTCGGCCAAAAACCAAGAACTGAACTGCAAACTGTGACCTGGAACCCGAACAGAGTCTCGTTTCTGGCCCAGTGCAGGTACTATTCAGAGATTCTGAATTTCAGCGCACTTCCCGAGTGGACAACCTGCGCTGCATTTCAGATTCTTTGTGTTATAGGTGCACTGATCAGACTAGCTCTGTGCAGTTGTGGCTTCTGTGGTTCATTCTTTTCAGTTCTATTCCTGAATTTTGCTACCTGTGATCAGTATATGTCTGTTTGAAACCCCTTTTCCTTGTTGTTATTCCACCTCCTTTGTACAAAATAACTGTAGATGTTTTTGTGTGTTTGTTGAGTCATTTACAGTTCTCCTTTGCAAAAGTAGCATAATCGTACTGTCGTCCTTTGATTTGAATCTGTCGCAAGTGTCGATTTCAATCGTAGGAAAGAGTTTGATTGCTGTTGATGGTCGATTACCCCGTTACTATTGCTTTTGGTATGAATTTATAATTTTCTAGTGTCAAAAACAAGTATTCATTTCAAAATCGTAAGGTGTCGTAATCATCTCTATTTTTGATTTCGAAAAGAAGCTTGTTTATATTTGTCGCTTGAAAAGGAGTTCAGATTTGTGCATCAACTTTCTTTTTAGCATCCATATACTAAGAAAGTCGAAAACAAATACATGCATGTGCATTTGCATATAGACAGTATGTTTGGCTTGATTTAGGAAAGTGCATTTACAGTGTGCTCTTTTCTCTTTGTGAAAAGATTTTGTCTTTCTTTTCCCTAGTAGCTAGGATTTTCATTGCATAAAAGAGATAAAAAGTTTGTTTATCATCTTTAGATTGCTTTTTAGGAATTACATCTACATCTCGTGGTGAACCCGAAAGGCAAAATTCATAAACAAGATCAACTTAAAATAAATCCAATGAATCTAACAACGCTTTGGAACTTAACGCACAACATTTAGAGGTCTAGGATAGAGACGTATTCCGGCGTCGTAAAGCCTGGTAACTGTTGTTCTCACTGATGGTTGGGTGATTCCTCCACTTTGAGACGATAAGTGCCAGTACGGACTTGTGCTCCCACGTACCGTCGAGTATATTTTGGGAGACCCCAATAGGCTTAATCCTTTATCCATAGGAAGTCGTGTCTGCCGCCCTATCGATCGCAATGCACTGAACACAGCATTCGGGAAGATTGACTGCCGTACCGTAAAAAGTATTCTGCAGTTTTTCGATTGGTTTGGTACTCCCTCTACCTAGACTTCCAGAGCAGTCCCTTTCGTTCCTTTTCAGACTCCTTAACAGAAAAGGTCCATCTGAGCACTTGTCACTTCAGGCTCATTAAAAATCGAAGGAGACTAGAGTCATCTTTTGTTTTTTCTCGACTCTTAAAAACTGAAAAAACAAGTTGTGTCAAAGCGTCTAAAATTTATTTTAAACAGAATATTCATTACCCCTTTCCTACGTTGATCTTGGGTTGAGAAAATGGAGTCCACCAACCAAGGAATTCCCCTTGGAGGAAATCCTAGTCCCTTCTCCTCTTGGGGAGATGTTGGTGCACCCCATATGGCCACATTGTCGCTTCCAGGAATGACAATTGGTTTACCTGTATGGCTCTTCTCAACCTCTGTAGTTCAGAAAACCACTATTCCTGAACAATTGAATCAGCAATTAGACGAATCCAGAGTCACCCACCAACCTTCTACTTCCTCTAATTCTTCCTCTCCTCCTTCCTCTTCACTTGATGGGGCTACTAAAGCCAAAAGTCAAGTACCTAAGGAGAAGAAGGAAAAGAAGAAGAAATAGAAGAAGAAGAAGGAGCCAAAAGCGAATGGGGGCAAACGAGTGTCGTCTAACGAAAATCCACACACTGCACCGACCAGGCCTAAATCGCCATGTGTCATTTGCAAGGGAGACCACTATCACAGAGATTGTCCTTGCATCCCACGGATCTTAAGGGACTGGTCTCCCCGTTTGCACAACCCGGTGTCGTCAACCTCTGATGATCATGTTGAAAGCACACGTCAACTAGTGAAAGTGAAGCCCCAGGATAAAAAGGAAAATATAGATTTCCTTGTAAACTGTGCGAAGGTGATCATGTCGTCCACTGTTGTCCCTTCTTAGACGAGGCTAAAAGAGTTTTGGACGATCGTCCGGTTTCACCGTCACGACTTCCTCCTGGATATAAAAAACTCTTTCCGAGTCCGTCACCAATTGAAAATCCGGCTAGCCGACTCAGGTGGTCGGCTGAAGCATCTATCATTGAAGATAAACCATCTGAATCCATACCAGACGAAATTCAAAAGGTCGAGGCGGCAGTTGACCCGGTCTTGCCTTCAGAGGTTCCGTCTTCAGATGATACACTCATTGAAGAGAACAAGGATAACACCGTCCAAATTCTTTTCATAAGCACAGACTCCAACGAACATGGGGGCAATTTACTCGTTCCTTTACCGCAGGAAGGAAGTTCGTCAGAGTCGTACCCGGCGGTCTATTCGGTCCCACCTCCAAGCAACCTAGTTGTCTCCTTCGACTGGATTTAACTAGGCAGACCCCGTTTACCGGCCAGTATACCATTCTGGATTATTGTTCAAATATATAGAATGGTTATGGCTGGTACCATCATAGATGAGGGGGCTTCTGTGAGTATCCTTTCCTCAACTGCTTGGAAAGTGCTTGGTTCGCCATCGCTTTTGCCTGAGATGAGAAATCTGACAGGCTTTGATAAAGGAACCAGTCGACCGTTAGGGATCCTTCCCAATGTACCCATAACATTGAGAGGGAAAACCGTTCACATGAACGTTATGGTAGTTCAAGGACCCCTGGATTACAATCTACTCCTTGGACGAGACTATATTTATTGCATGAGAGCCATTGTCTCATCACTCTTTAGAGTGATGTGTTTTTCGCACGAAGGAAGAGTGGTCAAGCTCGTAGACCAGCTTTCATTTCCCGGATCACGCATCACAAATGGTCATATACCATCCCTAAATGGTCTTTTCACACAAGAAATGTCTCAATCTCCAGTCCGTCCACCCGATGAGCGCGAGTGATTCGAGGGGACATGACTGAAACCCAGGGGGCATGCATCCTGGTCTGCTTCGGCAGGAAAACTTCAGGTATAAGGTAGGTTTCCGCGAGAGAATATGACCTCCGTACTCCCGTCCGTGATTGGAAGGGGGAGTTGGACTGGAACAAGATCCTCTTGTCAAAGTTATGTCAGGGACGGTCACACCATACCATCCGCTCACCTTTGTTTATTTCGGTAGACATCGCCGAAGAAGTGTTTTGTTTGCGCTGTGAATAGAACAATCTTTGGGTAACCTGTAAGAGGTAGGCCTCTCTCGGTAAAACAAATGTTTTAACGGACTAAAGAAGGGGTAACCTTGAAACTCTATTTTATACCTGGGGGCATGCAAACCTTTTGGAGTGAAAGCGAAGAGCGACTATTTATTTTTTTAAATTTTTAGGACCTCTAACCCTTTAAACTCGTAGGACTAGTCGTCTCCTAACTTGCATAAAGAAAGGATGTGGGGCAAATCTCTAAAAGTTGCCGTTTTTATATGAGACATTCTTATCATACGACTGGATTAATCGAGCAGTTTTAGCACATAGTTCAAGCTCGTTAAAAAATAAACATAAGACATGAGCAAATGTTTCCACCCGCGTTTAAGCTCGTTAAAAAATGAACTATCCCCCGGTAAATAACCATCATGAATGTAGTACTTCAGCCATTAAAGCCTTGGTCGTGTTTGCACCGTCACCTCCACTTTTTCATTGGCCGATCATTCACCTCCATTTGATTGTTTACCCATTTTGAGGAACAGTTGCGAAGAGTGATTTCACTAGCCATCCTTGTGACACTGCCGTGATTGGAAAATTCCAAACCTTACCTGGAATCAGCTGCTACCCATGTTATCACTCGTTCCTCAAAAGACGAGTCTCCTTTAAGCTCTTTTCAACTGACTCGTAAAATATGAAAAGATTGCCGAGCCATTGGCCTTTCCAGCTCGTTAAAGGGACAAGAAGTGCTATCCCTCCTCTAGATTTTAATCTTTTTGGACCTGAGGGATTATTACACAAAAAGATCGAGCGCTTGTTTTGTTCGGCTCGTTAAAAGTATCAAAAATTCATCCCTTTTGTATTGTTTTATACTTTTTCGGACTTAAGGGATTAGATGACGAAAAAGGAATTTTGGAGTTACCTTTATGTTCCTTTTCAGACTCTCTAAAATTGAAAAGGATCGAGTTATCTTTGTCGTTAAACTCGTTAAAAAGATTAATAGCGACAAACTTGTCTATAGACGAGAACGAGTTTCACTACCGCTAGGCTCGTTAAAACATAGTGATGGGTTTGCCCGAAGGGTAAATTATAGAACAAGCATATGTTATCCTCCTCAAGCTTGACAAAAATAAAGAGGTACTGGTCAGCAATGATTGGGGAAAATTGGGAAGAAAACTCAAAGAAACTTTATTGGTAGCAAGTCGCTCTTGAACATGACACTTCCACTCCGTGTCCGAGTCGGGTTGGGTTGTTTCATTCACCGGTCACATCACCATGGTCACACCATACCATCCACATTTGGGGTTAATGCTACCAATCCATCACATCAGTGTCGCCGATATGTTCAAGAGAAGTCATTCAGAGAATTCACCTGTGTCTCACCCACTACCATACATTATACTCCATTCTTTCATGACCGCCACCCTGAACCTTATATCGTCAGATCGTTTTCGCCTCCATTAAAATCATTTGCTTCGTTCCATGTCATTGATGTGGGATTCATTAAGGCCCTCCTGTGACGGATCACTTCTTGTCGACATCAACTCATTATCCAAGAAGTTGATCTAGGAACACCCCATTCAGTACTTTGAAGCTTGCATGCCTCAATGGCAAGTTTCTCACTTTCGGCGACAGGTTTACATCAATGGCCTTCGACCGAAAGATTTTGCGTGGTGTTCGATGCCAATTCCTTTATTCACACCACGTGAATTGTACTGCAATACCTTGAGGGTCATTATCATTATCGGTGATTCCTCTCGCGCTTGTTAACAGTTTACATCATTGACTGGTAATCAAGCGATGTCTTTCCATGTTCGACTTCAGAACATTTCTCACATGGATCGACTTGTACTCCGAGTGAAGATCGAACGAGATTGAAGACCCCGGATCTAGTTTCATCCATCCGGGCTGCGATATATATTCATGGAAATAAAAGCATTAAATGTACATCAT
Source organism: Pinus tabuliformis (assembly GCA_031772625.1). Lineage (NCBI taxonomy): Eukaryota > Viridiplantae > Streptophyta > Pinopsida > Pinales > Pinaceae > Pinus > Pinus tabuliformis. The sequence goes on from CM062811.1 coordinate 265,161,033, forward strand.
TGCTGCACAGATAATCATCCACCCAAAAGGATGATGGCTCTATCAAAATCACCAGTCTACACTCAGACGGTTGTCTGTCCTATGTACATGAAAATGAATTTATAAAGTTGAGCATGGGAATGCCCGCCTCAGCTAGATCATGAAAATACTATGAAGATAATGTATTGTATTGTATCTTATTACAGGTCTCCTCCTAGCACTGAAAGAACTTTGGATCCTCATAATAAAGCATTTCACCCGACACCAAAAGGTTAACGGCCTCATACTTTAGGGGGCAACTGTTATAGACATTTTTGTGCCCTGCAACCACAAGCATGAAATGTCCATAAACCAAGGGCTCCTAAGTCCCTAAAAGTGTTGTTCTAACTCCTAAAGGAACAAGGTCAACAGATTACAGCTTCTCCTAGAAGTTCTCCATGAGAAAATACTCAGAATTGGTCAAAACAGGATCATTTCAGCTGCTCCACTGGCTAGGTGCGTTGCATTTCACCTAAATACACTGTGAGGGTGCATTTCATTTCAAAAGTCCCTTCTGTGGGGTGCGATGGGCGAGAAATGACAAATGGCAGTATCATTCCGCGAGGTGGAGAGACAATGGAAGCTTCCAGAATCTTCTCCTGTGACACTTGCCTCACTGAATTCGACCAAGGATGAGTAAGAGGCCCTCAGTCTCCAAGTGGAAGCAAGAACTATCAGAGAGAAGACACTAATCAAATCACAAGCTGACTCATCCTCCTTACAGATATCTATATATGGATCCCTCATCCCAGAGATCCAGAGGCTGGAATTTTGCATATTGTAAGGAATTGTTGTTGGTTTTTTGAGACAAACATCATATTGTTGGGTGATCTATGCTTTGTTTGAGGTGAAGAGGTGCTTCTTTGCTGGGAGGTTGATGCTGGGTTGGAACAACTGGTTGTAACTCCTCCTGGATCTTTTCTTGTTTATCAATAAAAACTATTTGAGTTTTCCTCCATGCTTTTGTATCATTGATGCTTGTTACATTCGTATGGTCAATTTACATCTGATCCTAGATTGTTTATGAATATAGATCCATGTCTTTGTATAGTGCTATGCTTCTGTGATCTTAAAGGTACTTTGTGAAGCTGGGCGTGCAAGGGAGTAGGTAGCTGAGGACTATCAAAGAAGAGAGGGATCGAATCAAAGGATTAGCGCAAGACAGAGGTTGGTCTTTTGTTCCTCTCTATCTATAATTCATAAAGGAAAGACAAAAGTAGTTTTTCTCTGTTTGTTTCTAAGGCAGTTGTCACACCTTAGTGGGATAGAGCAGTTCTATATAGACACTTTTCCCTGTAACACTCCTTTCCTGGGACAATGGCTTGAGGAACAATTGCCACTCAACCCAAAAAAGGCAAAATTTTGGTTTCTTATGAAATTTAGGGTTTTTCTGCTAATTAGGTCAACATCTTTCAGTTTTAGAAGATAGGTTGCAAATGAAATTTCTGATATCTTAGGTCTTGTATTGGATTTCATGTTTATTTCATAATGGTTTCAAGCATTCCCATGCATAAACTTGGAAAATAAATGATGGAAATTCTATTTTCTTCTATTTTAGTAACCCTTCTTGTTTTGAGATGAATTTATGGATAAATTCCAACAATGATGTGTATGTTGTAGGAGTTTCTACATTACAGGAAGACCTCGTATCATCAGCCTCAGCCTAACCATATCCAACAATGATCACCAAAAGCCACTAAGTTCTCAATTTGGATTCTCGTTTTACAAGGAAAACTTGCCATGCTTCTTGAGAAAATCCAACCGTCGTAAATATTTGGTTTGAATTCTTAGTGAGTTCCTATCACTCCCTTGCCATATTTCCTCCTTAATCACCTTCTCCAAGCTCCATACCACCTTTCAAACCACTCCCCATGCTTTTGGCCTGTTCCTATAGGAAAACAGGGGATCCTGTAGGTGAACTAGGACATCTTGTATGAAAACTTGTAGTGCCCTGTTTTGAGCCCGAATTGTGAAAAATCATCACTAAAGCTAGGAGTATACACCTGCTTGCCTCCCAAGCTATCTGAACCATTGCACTCATCTCCCTCCACACCTATCTCACCTACCATGCAAACAAGAAGGATTAGCATTTACATTTTTACAAAAAGATAAAAAGAAAAAGTCTTTACATTCATTCATGCACACAGCAGTTAAGTGATTGTTTAGATCATACTTCATGCTTAGGCTAGTTAAGACTTCACATGCGTTAAAATTAGAATTATTTTGAAATCAAGGTATATTAACAAATAACTAGTTGAGTTATGTGTTTTGCAGGAATTTCTTCCAGTCTTTCATTACTGCAGTAAGTATCATTTCAATTCTCTCAATTAGGGTAAAATTCTTCTCTTTCAATTTGTAATCAGACTTATTCTAATCAATAGAAGGCTGGTTTGAGAAACCCTAGTGGTCTATCACCCTAGCTCAACAGTGAAAAAGAGTGGACCCATTACATCTATTTGTGTAAACAATATTGTCACCTCCAATTTTGTACGAACCCCGTGTTGGGTCTTGAAAATGTCATTCATTTCCATTACACTTTCACTATTATGTCCACTATATCACCTCCATTTCACTACTATGTCACCACATTCATCCCACTTTCATTATCATTGGGCCACATTTATGTTTTTCCAAACTTTATTGATTCTCAGTCTTTTTAAGTGAATTTGTGGTTAAAAATTAGAAAATAATGTGCATATGCTTATACCTAATAAGTGGGTTGAGATTGTTGACATGTGTAGGTCAAAAGGAGGCTTCTAGAAGACCCTTATGTGGCACTCTAAGGCCAAATTCGAATTTGAGTGGAAAGAATCATGGGATCATGAGGATGTGTGTCACATTTCCTAATTGTATTGAAACTCTAAGAAGACATGTGTCTTATCAGTTCCTATTTTGATTAGGACTCTAGAGGTAGAGGGAAAGATTCATGGACTCTCATTAATGAGATGGCTTCTCATCTTTTTGTATAAATAGGAGATCTCTCTCCTTCATTTGTTAGCTTGTTAGTCTTAGCTTAGCTTGGCTTTTTAGTTCTTTAGCTTGGAGTTTGTAGTTCTTCCTTGATAGCTTTGGAGAGATTTGTTGTACTTTGTAATTTTGAGAATTTGAATAAAGATTTGATGTTCTCAACATGGAAGGAGACGTGAAGTAAATGTCATGGAGCACATTAGAATGTAAGGTAGAGTAGATTTTATTTTGTAATTTTGCTTTGATTTCATTATGTCATTTGATTGCTTTCAAGTTTGATAGATTAGAGTTTCCATTGATGCAATTTTAGTTCATGCAAGTGTGTTCAACCGGTTGATTGTAGATTAGTTTTTCTTTACATGTTTTTGTATCAAATATTGACATGAGATTTGCCTCTCTGTTGAACTTTTTCTTAAGCTTTTCAATTTCAGTCTTATTTATTTGCTATTGTTAGTTAGTTTAGATATCAAATTCTTCATGTCATTTGACGTTATCTCCAGAGCCATGGCTTAACCCCGAAAAGCTACTTGGCGAGCTATTGGATTATGAGTGAAGTGATTTGATTTTACTTTCATCTCTGCAATTAGATATCAGGTTCTTCATGTTATTGACATTATCTCTAGAGCCATGGATTAACCCCGAAAATCTACTTGGCGAGCTATCGGATTATATGTGAAGTGACTTGATTTTACTTTCATTTGCAAGTAGATAATTTAGATATCAGGTTCTTCATGTTATTGACGTTATCTCCAGAGCCATGGCTTAACCCTAAAAAGCTACTTGGCGAGCTATCGGATTATAAGTGAAGTGACCTGATTTTATTTTCATTTGAAAGTAGGTAATTTAGATATCAATTCTTCATGTTATTAACATTATCTCCAGAGCCATGGCTTAACCTGGAAAAGCTACTTGACGAGCTATCGGATTATAAGTGAAGTAAATTGATCTTGCTTTCGTTAGTCTGCAATTTTTGGTTTGTTTCAGTGCAATAGTTTAGATTTTATTTATGTAATTAGATGGGCAGCAGAGACAGTGATTTCATGATCAGTATTTCATATTTTGTTTGATTTAAGTAGCTGCATATTTACATTCCTGTTCAAATATTAATAACATGTTTTGAGATCTTTTGAAGTGCTAAGTTTTGGAAGTTACCATAAGGAACATAAACCTTGTCTTGAAATCTACATCCATACTTGACCTTTAAAAGTATTCTTAAGACCTTATAATAGGATTTCCATTTGCATTAAACACTTTAGGAAACCAACAAGAACAAAACCCCAAAAACAACATAAACTATAAAACAACGAAGTAAGAAAAAGGTTAACTAAGCACATATGGTGCACCACACTTCATTAGTTTACAATACCCAGATTGATAATTTATGTAGAGAAATTTAAGACGTTAAATTGACTAGACACCCCAGGTTGATGAAGTAAATTTGGTAGCCCAGGAGTTGCAGCGTCCTTGCTACAATTCTAGTGCTCATCAATAAGTTAAACTTCTGATGGATTGAGTTATTGGTCTTGCATTAATTTTTTGTATACATTTTTTAATGAGGTTCTTTATGATTATAATGTGGAATAGTATTAGACTACTTTTATGGAAGAAAATAATTGCAGAAAAAGGCGTTGTTCACAACTACATGGTCCTTTTACCAATTTGAGGCCTTTTTGTTTATACTATGTTTGGGAATATTTGTTGATTTTGATGTGTTTCAAGGTCCTTATTATTTGATGGAATCTTTGTCATTTATTGCATTTAAAAACCTTTTGGATTTTATAAAATTGTAGTTTTTCCCCTCCCATTTAGATTGTTTGCATGTGCCGGTTATTTATCTTTCCATTTATCAGTACTTTCAAGACATTTCAATATTCACACTTGTACCAATCTTCTAATTCTAAATGGAATCTTTCAATGGAGCCAATAATTTATAGATTTTCAATCTTGATAGTTTCATTCTTTCCACTGAATTCACTTTCACTTGGTCTGATAGAGACTTATATTTTCATTTAGCATAGTTCTAAGGATGGATGTTTTACTTCACGGTGCCTTATGGGAACATGTTGTTCGGAGTTATTTATAAGCTTGTCACTTTTTAAGGAAAGGATCTTTATAACATTATTTTCTTTTAAGTTTTGGTTAATTATGCATAAGAGAGTATACTCAAAATTACAATGATTTTAAGACCAATTTATGTTGGATGTATTTAATTCAAAGGTTGTTTTTCACCTATATTGTCACATGTTAGGTTCTTCTTTTTATTTAGCTACAGCTCACAAGTATTAGCCCAAAAATGATACAATTAAGGTTTTGAAATAAAATAGACATATCAGATCCTCTATATAATAATATATGGAATGTTTTTATAGTCTCCTAGAATATCCCGATCAGATATAGGGATGAGCCAAATCATAAAATGAGCACATATGCAGATAATTTTTCTAATAAATTCTCATCATAATTCTCTATTATATTTGTCTCACAATATTTTTTCAATAGGATTGAAAGAAAGGTTATATATTTACATCTCTAGGTGTCAAAGAGGATGTAAACCTCAAAAAAGTTGCATATGAAAAATTGGATGGTATCCATCATTGTGATGTAGCAGGATGAAAAGAATATGATGAAGTATTTTTTATGGATTAGATATATGATAATACTCAATTAGAAAGTTATGAAGGTTCTTTAGAAATTATGTCATTGAATGATGTAATAGAACATTAGAAAAGTTCAAAGCAAAATTTTACTTATTTAGGTTCTCATTCTTATCCTAGATTTACTAAAAGAGGTGCATTACAAGAAGAACTACTTACTAAAACAAATGTTGGCAGCACAGTTGTCCAAGTGGAACAAGTAAATTAGATTGATATGGGCACCAACTATGTAGTGGGCCAAAAATATTTTAAAAGCAATCGTTCAAATAAGGAAGTGACCTTTCATCTAAATTCATTTATTAATAAATATGTTTTAGGTGATATGGTTGCATCAGTAGCTGCAAAGCTAGTAGTCAAAGGTGCTCAATATCGATGAGTAAATGCATGAGTATCTTCAAAGAAACCTCCATCAGTAGCACTACAAGGACAACTAAAAATATTTTCCAGGGAAGATGTATTGTGAGTGAAATACAGGGAGAGGATCTCTTTAAATAGATATAGTTGAGTTAGAGGTAAGCCACACTACAAAAAAGAAATATCCTTTTTTTTCCATTGAAATTTTAATTCCATGTATTGTCATATGACATCGTACATAACTAGTTGGTCTGGTGAAAAAAGGACAATTCAAGGCAACGAGTTAGATTGATTTTCCCTCCTAACCATTCAAACCAGAAAATTTTCAATAACATTTCTATTTATATGTATTCAAAAATATGCTCCATAACATTTTGTTGCTACTATGATGAGACTGAATGTTATTTAATCCTACATAGTATTGGTATGGATTGATGTGTTGAAACTTCATTTATATCATCTTTGATTTATTAAATGAATATAATAATCAATAATTGTGTTGATATTTTATGTAATAATAATATACAAAATGAGAAAACTTTATTCTGTTTCCCAAAAAGAGGGGTTTGTTGCTACTATCACGACTAGATGTTTGAGGTATAATTATTATTTTTTTCCCAACTTTTTTATTTTTATTTTTGGAAGTTGTTTCTAGAAACAAAGTGGAGGTTCTTTTTTTGTCTACCAAATTCGCCCAAAATATGCACCCACCTTTATTATATTTTTTCATGTCCTTTGGGTGGGACAAATCAATGCGATAATGGATTAATACTTCGTCCATCCCAACAATGAACCAAGGTCCCATTAGCATTTCTATGAATTATTAAATTATTTAAGAACTCAAAACAAAGTTTGAACCTAAGGATATGAACCCTTCACCAAAATGCCAGACTAGGGCATTCAGAAAAGCACTTGTGTTCACCCACATTATGGGAAAAAATTCAACCCACAGAGATGCATGTGGAGATGTAGTGATGCATAGGCATCACAATGTGATTGAACTCAAGGTTGTATATCTATGTATAAGGGTGATTGAATTTCAAGCCATGGAGTTGTATGTGGAGCTCTAGAGATGCATGGTGGGGGTTATCAATCTCAAGACCAACTACCTGTGGATATCGGTTGTTAACCAAAATGCTAGACTAGGACATTTGGTACAGGTGAGCTACAGACAATACAGGAAGAATCAATTCCTTTTAGCATTTCAAATAGTCATACAATTCCCATTCATAATACCAATAATTTTGTTAGTGAACCATCCATCAAGATCAACATAAACAACATAATAGTTGAAATGTGAATAGAGTGAAAAATATGAAGACTTGGTTGTATGATCCATAAAGTCACAGAAAAAAAAAAAAAAAAAAAAAAAAAAAAAAAATAAAATAAAATGAAAATGAAAATAAATAAAAATAAAAATAAAAATAAAAAAATAAAAATAAAATAAATAAAATAAATAAATAAAAATAAAAAATAAAATAAAATAAATAAATAAAATAAAATTTAAAAACACTTATTTTTCTTATTTTTATGACCAAATTTCTCAACATACAACCAATAGACTTGTCACTATCCAAATCCATGGAGTTTTGGAGTATACAGTATCATCAATGTACTTTGAACAAGTTTTTATAGAAAAATTGCATTATGTGGACATTGCAAATATTCATATAGGTGAAAAGAGTTTTATTTGTGAAATTTCATTTAGTTTTTTTTGTTTTGTTTGATTCTCTTTAAATTTTCTGTGTCAACTCTCAAATTTTCACTGGTTCAAATCAAATCTTACTCATCGACCCTGATCAGTTACTATTCTTCGAGTTGGGCTGGTAACTTTACTTTTCCCTAGTATATGTATTATTTGTATGTTCATATGACCAGTGATTATTTTGTATTATTTTTATGTTCATATGACCAGTGATTATTTTGTATTATTTTTATGTTAATATGACCAATGACTATATGATGATCCTCTGATTGGCTCCAACTTTTGTCTCTGAACATAATATGACATCTATTATTGCTAGTCTTGATGAGTGTACAAGTTCTTAGCTATTCATACAACATGTGAAATGTATATTACACATGAACATTTAGTACTAAATGGTGTGAAATAGGTTTAATCTCAACACATGATTCATCACTATATTAGCCATGATGGTTTTTATTGGTAACTTTATGCACATAATGTCATATTAGCAATCAGAGATTAATCCTGTCTTTAGGATATTATTTTAATATTCTCTAGGTAATCTCAACCTTTTGTCCAATTTTGTTACAACTTTGTAATATGAATTTGATGTACGGTTAATATTTCATGTGCTTTTATCAATTGGAATCATATCCTATTTTGGCCTTCATCTCGGTCTTCCTCATATTCCATCTCTATAATGGAGTCTACGTTCAATTACTTTAGGCTCTCATCCTAGTTTCCGTTGATGGTTGTTTTCATAGACAAGTTTGTCATTAACCTAGTTCTCCGAATCCACCTCAATTGGGCTTGCAAGATAAATTGGTCCTATGATATACTAGATCTACAAGGTTTATTAGTATGATTATTGTCAATGACTTCCCTAGTTTAAATTGGTACAAAGTCATTGCTTTTAGCAAGATCTCTTGTTCTATTTCTATAAGTTTATTTAGATCTACCATTTGTTTCTTCGTTGAGGAATAACTATTCACATTCTCTATAATAGTAATTTTTGGGTAGAAATTTAGAACATTAATAATATGGTGCATGAACTATATCTGTCAGGATTGTCATAATGTGGGATTTTAAGCCCTCTATATTAAGCACGTGATGTTATATGATTGAGAAGTTTCTAATGGTCTTAATGAAGAAACCAGTACTTCCAAATAGAAATAATTCAATATGGAACTTGAGTTCCTATAGGAGGAAACTATAGAAACAAAAATCTTGCAAATGCATGTGTGTTCAGGGACTATTATTCTCATAGATTGACAACTTTAATGGTTGTTTGCACTTATTTATTGCATGTGATCCTTAATTACTAGAATGAAAGAAGTTATTACTTTTTTAAATTCCATCCATTTGTCTATAACTCTACAGTATAAGAAGTCTTACTAGTTTTCTCCATAGTCACCTTAAAATTTGTAGTGTTTTCAACCATGGTTGTTTGATTAGTCCATTGTCATTATTATTGTTCTAAATACCCACTATATACATGAATATGTAATAGACATTTAGCAAACTATTTTTACTATTCTTATATCTACATTGTTTGATCTTTAGAGGTAATTTTTATTGCTTTGTTTCAATATTCATTATTATAAGCTTGTTGAACTTTCAATGTTTAATCAATTTTCATTTTCATTGTGTAGGCACCAGGACTATAATTTTTTAGACATGATAACCTGGCTAGTTTATTTGGTAGAATACCTAATAGCGCAAGGTTTTAGTAAAATATATGGCCAAAAGGTTAGTCATCTGAGGCTTTTGGATGGTGAGTATTACAGGACATCAGTTCTTATAAAACTCATTATTTTACAATTTATTTGTGATGTTTCCATGGAAGCCGAAGAAATAAGGGCATAAATTAGCATGTGGCTAAATGATGAGCCAGATGCAAATACTCATATATATGTTAACTTGTCCCCTAGCGTGTGGTCAGTTAAAAAATTGAGGCCTGGGAGGGTATGTAGACATTTATGGAAAGAAAATGAGGAATTAGACTACACTAAAACAAATGACCATGGAAGCTCCATTTCAAATCAAATGCTTGTTGAGAATTTAAATTATGTGGGAGATAAGACAACATTATAATGCAAATTATGCTATAACTAGGCCACTAAAGATGAAAAAAGAAGATCTGTAGAAAATTTGAATAGTGATGAGTGTTGCCTTTATGGGATGGATGGTACTTTAATTTGTTGTGACGGGTTTCCCATTGCATATCATTCTAAATGTGCTAGTATTTCAAATTCCATTTTACCTAAGGGGATTAGTATTGTCCTGATCGTTTGGTAAAATAAAGAAGCAAAGGACTTGAGGCATTGAGTGGTTTGCAAGGAGCTGAGATATTGGGTTACGATCCATATGGGCATGTATACTACTATGACTGTGGGTACTTGTTAAAGTCAATTAAACTTCTGATGGCTTGAGTTACTGTCCTTGTATTAATTTTTTTATGAACTTTTTAAGCGACCTTCTTTATGATTATAATGTCGAATATTATTACACTGCTTTTATGGAAGAAAATAATTGCATAAAAAGGCATTGCTCACATCTACATGGTCCTTTTACCAATTTGAAGCTTTTTTTTATACTGTGTTTGGGAATATCTGTTGATTTTGATGTGTTTCAAGGTCCTTGTCATTTGATGGAATCTTTGTCATTTCTTGCATTTAAAAACTTCTTGAATTTTATAAAATTGAAATTTTTCCCTCCCATTTACATTGTTTGCAAGTGCCAATTATTTATCTTTCCCTTTATCAGGACTTTCAAGACATTTCAATATTCACACTTGTACCAATCTTCTAGTTCTAAATGGAATCTTTCAATGGAGCCAATAATTTATATCTTGCTAGGCTAGATAGTTTCATTCATTCCATTGAATGCACTTTCACTTGGTCTAATAGAGATTTATATTTTCATTTAGCATAGTTCTAAGGATGGATCTTTTACTGCAGGATGCCTTATGGGAACATGATGTTTGGATTTAGTTATAGGCTTGTCACTTTTTAAGGAAAGGATATTTGTACCATTATTTTCTTTTAAGTTTTGGTTAATGATGCATAAGAGAGTAGACTCAAAATTACAATGATTTTGAGATCACTTTATGTTGGATGTATTTAATTCAAAGATTGTTTTTAAACTATACTATCACAGGTCAGATTATTCCTTTTATTGAGCTACAACTCACAAGTATTTACCCCAAAATGATACAATGAAGGTTTTGAAAATATTAGACTCATCAAATCCTCTATATAATAATATACCTAATTCTTTTGTAGACTCCCAAAATATCCCAATTGGATATAGGGATAAGCCAAAGCATAAAATAAGCACAAAGGTAGATAATTTTTCTGATAAATGCTCATCAGAATTATCTTCTATATTTGTCTCACAATATTTTGGATGAGCCAAAGCATAAAATGAGCACAAAGGTAGATAATTTTTCTGATAAATGCTCATCAAAATTATCTTCTATATTTATCTCACAATATTTTGTTCAAAAATATTGAAAGAAAGGTTATATATTTACATCTATATGTTACCAAGACGATGTAAACCTCAAAAAAGTTGCATCTAAAAAATTGAAGGGTATCCATCATTATGATGTAGCAGGATGAAAAGAAGATGATGAAGTATTTGTTATGGATCAAATATATGATAATACTCAATTAAAAAGCTATGAAGGTTCTTTAGAAATTACGTTGTTGAATGATGTGAAATAACATTAGAAAGTTTCTTAGAGGAATCTTACTGATTTAGGTGCTCACTGTTGTTCTGGATTTACTAAAAATAGTGCATTACAGGAAGAACTACTTACTGAAATAGATGTTGGCAGCACAACAGTCCAGGTGGAATAAGTAAAGTAGTTTTATATGGGCACCAACTATGTAGTGGGCCAAAAACATCTTGAAAGAAATCCTTCAAATAAGGAAGTGACCTTTCATCCAAATTCATATATTAATCAATATGTTTTAGGTGATATGGTTGCACCAGTAGATACACGTTTAGCAGTCAAAGGTGCTCAATATCAACGAATGAATGTATGAGTATATTCAAAGAAACCTCCATCAACAACACTTCTAGAACAAGTAAAAATATTTTCCAGGGAAGCTGTGCAATTGTGTTGGCCATGTTTTAGCAAGAAAGTTATGGAAGTGCCAAAGGAAGGATGTGGATGGTGCTTTGTGTGTAAGTCATCTCCAGGTAGTCGCAGCCATTGTTTGTTGAATATAGCTACTGGAAATATTATGACAAGAGTTGCACAGATGGAAGGTGGCCTTCATCCAACAAAGAATGGTGATGGTCATTTTCCAGCCATTATAGCCTATATACTGTATATGGAGGACCAATTACATGGCCTTTTGGAGGGTCCATGGGAGAATCCATCATACAAAAAACATTGGCGCAAGTCCATTGAACAAGCTTCAACTATTTCTGAAGTCAAATATTATCTTCTGAAAGTAAGAATTTATGAGATTATTTTTTTTGTAGTGTAGATTGTTTGAGAATTGCATTCTGAAATTCCTATAATCAAACACCCAATTCTTTTCCTTAATCTTCTTTGGTTACATTATTTTCTTAATCATGTGAACTATATGGCAATTGTAATATATGAATTATTTCTTATTCATGAGATTGTATGGTGATTGTGATTAGTTAATATTTTTACCCTTTTTATTTGGCAGATGTAAATGAATATCAGACCTATTTCTCTTGCAATAGCTTGGACCAAACATGTTGATGATTTCTCTACTATGGTCGTTGGCAATCAAATTGCTACAAGTGTCGTTGACATAACCCAAAAATATGGAGGTCTTTTTCAACGTGGTCAAAGGAATCCTGTTGCTGTGAAAATAATATTTGCGTCGGTGGATTCTAAAATATTTGGAGTTAATTGGGGGTGGGGTGGAATTTCAGACCAATCACTTTACTGGAAGGTCTTACCTTGTAGTACATTTCAGCGAGATGGACATCAAGGTTTTTTAAATTCTTTTTGAGTTCCTTCGTGTCTTTATCTTTTCATTTATTTTGGTTTTCTTTATCTCAGGTTTCTAAGTCTCGTACATAGTATAAATTTGCAAGTGGATTTACAAGAATACCTGGTATTTATTGCAATCAAGGCTTAGAAATCCCCCTAATAAGTAGACAGTATGCATGGTGATTTTTTGTTGAAATGGCAAGGTGTGTATTACAACTAGTTGTACAGGTCTACAACATTTTGCAATTTCATTATTTTTGTCAAGTTCTAAGCAATTGACCTTCTAACTATCTTATATTTTTCAAATGCTTTACAAATAAGGAACCTTGATAATTGCATTAGATGGGATGAGCTTTTAAATTCAAAAGATTTTTGTCAACTTAAAATGGTAGGAGACAAAGACTCTGTTGTCTTCAAGGATTGTTATTTGTGCCAAGAATTCATAAAATGGTCTTATAAAGTATTTGATAGACTTTGGGAAACAGAAATCCATCCCAAATTGCATTGTTAAACAAGCAACAAAGTTTGAGGAGGCCTTAGATGGTACATGCAAGTATTGTCTTAGAGAGTATCATGTTCCTTTGTGCTTGTTGAAGGCTTTTGAAGAGGAAATGTTATTACGTGCCCACCCGAACAAAGGTTCAAAGAGATTCTGTAAGGTTCATTATAGACTCTCAAATGCTTCCAAGCTGGATATTTTTACCATCCTCCTTGTAAAATTAGGGAATCCTGAGAAATATTCATGTACTAATTGCAACAAGGATGTATTAATCTAGTATGAAATGTTTTTTCCTATCTGTTGTCAAAATTTCCCTAATTAGTCATGATTATGTGGATATGCACTTAATGGGTTGCAATATTGTTATAATGTTGTATGTTCTATTGTTGTACCATATCCTTGTCTACAAGATTATAGATTATTACAATGGAAAACATAGTTACCATGTCCAATTACTCTCCACTTTAGCAGGATTAAGTCATCTCTTTAGTTAGTTTTGTTAATCAACAATTTAGAAGAGTTTTGGAGGAATATTCTATGGTCATCATTGACCATGAACATTCAAGATAGAAGTTTAATTATATGTACTTGTTTCTTAACCTAGTTTTTATATGTTAAGGAAATCAAGCATGGAGGTTTGAATGGAATGCAAATGTTTTCTTCTCTATGAGGGAATCCATCTGTTTTGGGATGTTTTAGTTTTCACCAACTTTGAAATTCTATTTCCTTTTTGAATTTCTAGTAATTATAATACCATATGATTTTATGTTTCCTATTTTTGGGTTTTGACATTGCCTATTATTGTACACCAACTACATCATGTAATAAGGTTGTTCTCACTGTTAAAGGACTACCTCTATCAAGATTTTTCAACTTTCACATTTTGTGTCTATGGACATGTATCAACATTTTTCAACTTTCACATTTTGTGTTAGTGTACATGTATCAACATTTTTCAACTTCACATTTTGTGTCAGTGTCAATGGAAACATTAAAAATCCAAAGTTAAGAAGGATCTATGTTGGTTTCTATTGTTATTTATTAAAAAAAAATCACATTGTATTTTTATATATCTCATCCACACTGGAATGAAGCTCCTTTGTCTCAAGGAAAAGAATATGCCTAGGGTTAACCAATTGAGGTTGAAATAATTGTTGGTTTAGTGGTTGAGATGGGTCATTCATCACTAGTAAACTGATATCTAGCATAATAATGTATAGTATTGAAAAAATGAAAATGAGTCATGAGCACAAAGAGATGCTAAATTTTTGCAGTTTGCAAAAGATTGCAAGTCAAATATTTTTTTGTCGATTCCCTGAAAAATAGGGAGCTCCAACAAAAAGGTCACTTAAAAGGTAGATTTTTCCCTCAACTTTCTAATTCATTTTTTATTGCTTAGAATATACACATATTTTCAAACCAGTGAATTTTTTTATTTTTTAATTGCCAACTTTGTCACAATTTCAACACCTGTACGTTGCACTTTCGATTCCTGCACATCATACTTTGGACACCTAAATTTTGTAATTTCCACACCTAAACGTTTAAATTTCCACGCCTTACCATCACATCTTCCACACATAAATCTCGCAATTTCAACACCTAAACATCGAAATTTCCACACCTAAACATCACAATTTCCACGCACCACCATCACAATTTTGATGATACTTTCGATGACACAAACAAGCTATCTTCAAATAAGATGTGATGATGATTGTCATCAAAATGATGACCCCACAAATTGCAACAACGATTTATGCTAAACTTACAACAATCAAGGAGACGTAAAAAACATGACTGTAAAATGTTCGATGTTTAGCTAAATCTCATTTTTGTCATTATAACTATGAATGATCATCGCAAGAGAGACAAATAGTCATCGAAAATTGGCTCAATATGTATCAGTGACATGTGAAAATATATAACGTGGCTATTGGGTTCCTTTGCATAGTTCCATTCTAACTTGGGAATATTGGATGGGATCTTGGTAAGCATAGGTGGCCAATTAGGATCATGGTGAAGACGATAATTAACGAGCTTGTTCAAATAAATAAGACTTAAACTTTCCATATAGGGAAGCAATGGTGGATTAAAATTTATTCCTTGTGAGGTTCCAATGTTACCTCCAAGAGGGGGACACTGAGTATTACCATCATTACCACTAGCATTTCCTCCATTGTCGGTGCCTGTGTTGGGGCTGGAATTATCACTAGCGTTGATGCCAAACATGGTAGTTGCTCAAGGTTGAGAGGCCTGGAAATCATAGGAAGAATTGGATGTATAAAAAAAAACTAGAGTTTGAATGTGGACTAAGGAGAGAGACCCTGACTCGTCTAACAGGTGTTAAGGGATGTCCTAACGGAAAATGAGGATGAAGACTACAAAGTCTCTGTGAAAAATGCCTAGGCGGGTTAATGATGTCAAGATAAAGAGAAAGCTAAAGGCTAAAGGAAAAGGATGAAGAAAAAGAACAAAAAAGAGCAAGAAAACACTACATGTAGTGGTGCAAAGTGTAAGCTAACTACAATGTATTGTTACTCTATTTCAAGAAAAATTATCTTATAAAATGAAAAATGACTCCTAGCCTAAAGATTAACTACACCTCATATAAATCCTAGTATTATGTTTCAATGGCCTTCCAAACAATTTCTTACTTGTAGGATTTAATGTCCGCAAGCAGAGCATCAAGTGAAAGGTAGGGTAACAGGGATGGTTTCTTCCCACAACCACCCTTATAGGGTGTTTTAATCCTAGGAATGGAAACTATGGTTACCTTCGTACAATGGGTGTGAAAAAATACCAGGTTCCAGGTGTCATCTTCAGACCAAGATTCCTAACCATGAAGTGGGAGATTCAAGGAGAACTGTCAGTACCCTCAACCTAAGCCTTACCCCCTCTAACGGGTTTTCATCTTGAGCATCAATTTTGACTATTGGATGGTGGACGATTTCAAGCTCCCTATTTGGACAACCACTATGTCTCAATGTAAAGTTATTGGTGGGCGTTACTGGGATTCCTACCACACCAATCCTAACCTAGGCTATTAGATTGTTTTCCCTAGATGCCTAAGTGTGCTTATATCTATGTGTGTTAAAAGTATGTGGTTGATTTTAATAGTCTTGGCTTGTAGGTGCTAACCAATTGGTTATTCATGTAGGGTGTCTAATATGTGTGCAAAGGTGTGTAATGTCACTAGTTTTTCATAAACATCAAAAAAGTGCTACTGGAAAGTAAATAATAGAACTATAAATTAAACCGAAGTGAATAGAAATAGATAGCTCCAAGGACACTTTACTTCCCACCCAAACAAAGGCTAAAAAGCAACACAAATAGACAAAAAGAAGGCAAAGAAATCCCAAAAAAAATATCAAATGTCAAATGCAACTGGGATCTATGGTCTAAAAGCCTACTTTATGTAGAAAAGACTAGCCAAGACAGTCTGATATCTAGGCTAAAAATAGCAGCAAACAACATACCAAAGAAGAGATGCAACTAATGAAGACTATAAGGGAGGATAGAGCAAAGGCCTAGGTAAATCTCAAATGCAAATTCCAAGTCTAACAAAATTCTGAAATAATGGCCAATGTTTCTGAAAATTAGTGGTTTATAGATCTCAATAGAAGACTCCTAACTCAACAAAAATGCCCTTTGATGTGGTGGAGGTTTACTTCAAACCATGAAGGGTTCTTTTCTACCATCCTAAAGTAGGAAATGTGATAATATCAATGCCTTAACAAAAATGAAAGGATAAGTAATACCCCCCTAATAGATAGACAGGTCAGGAGTAGAACAAAAAAAAAAAGAAAAAGAAAAAGAACTAGAAAAATAGGCAACATAGTTTTATGACCTGTTCCTGCATTACAACGTAGGTTGTGGCCTTGTTCCTATGTTGGCGACAACAAGTTTCCCTCTAAAGAGTGTGTTAGATATGAAAAAGCTCCCACTCCGAGGATCAAACCATATGTTTCCATCTGTTGTGCAGTTGGTACCTGCAACATGCAGAACAAGGACACAAACACAAAAAAAAATGGTTTTTGCTACAAAAACACTAACAACTAAAAATAGAAATAAACAAGAGAGAAAAATAACAGTAAAACGTAATCACCATGGATTTGCATATTCAACACAGTGGAGTTGCCATTTGTTAGGTGTCATTTTTTTAACAGATGAGTCTTATATGACAAGTGATGTATCTTCCTAACAAGAAGAAAAGAGTAGAAAAAGATGTTAAAACCCTACAATCTTCATCTTCAATCCTTAGATCTACATAAAACACTTATAAACTTGCAAAAGAAACTAAGAAGATCAAAAGATCTATATACCAAAGTTGCATATATAACACCCAATGGAAAGTAAATAATAATAATAATAATAATAATAATGTTCACATGAGGAGAAGAACTTAGACATAGGTCACTGAAGTCATCATTCATGGGAGGGTTCTTTTGCTATCCCTATGCTTTAGTTGGTTATGTCTCTCTCTTGAACACTAAAGAAGGCAATAGAAGTTGAACTCAGAGTGGAGAGCTTGAAAGTAAGAATATTAGAGTGATGATGATGATACTGATAATTTGTGAGTAGGGAAGGAAAAGCCTCTCTATTTATGACAAAATGCTAGGATAGATCTAGATCTAGTCAAACAATAAAATATTATTAGAGCAAATCAAGATCTAATTTTTATGAGTATTTTATTATATTTAGGAGTGGAAAAGATTAATGAATGGTAAATAATCTATATTTAGTTAACTAACTAAAAAAATAGGGATTGATTCAGTTAATTAAGAAAAGTGGTTAAAGTAATTAATAAATAAAAACAATTTATTAATTACTTTAAGAAGATATGGTCATGGTAAGTTGGAAATAATTATTAAATAGTGATTTAATAATTATTTCATAGGAGGAAAATGTTAAAATTAAGGATTAATAAATAAATAATGGTTTGTTTAATTAAGGATTAATAAATAAATAATGGTTTGTTTAATTATTATCACAAATGGGTAAAAATATGAAATTAACATGAAATTAAATAAATAATTTATGGGTTGTTTTCAAGTGGGTAAATTAATTAAATATAAATAATTTAGAGAAAGTTTTTTTCTAAATTATTCCATATGGTGAAAGTGGGATTTAATGTGTAAAACCCATACTATATGCCGTATTTCAACCATCCTAGTGGAAAATGGCTAGGTGATGACTTTTAGGTGATAATGGTACTCATCAACAAATTCATTGGAACTTACACATGCATAGCTCTATGGGCCTCCAAGAACCCAAACATTAAGAAGTAAAATATATTTTATGCTTATAATTGATGAGTATGAAAGAATGACATCGATTACTTTACTAAAAGAGAATTATAAAGCATTTGACAAGTTCTAAATCTTCAAATCTCAAGTTGAGAATGAAATTGATCTAAATATCAATTTCTTAAGATCTAAGAAATGAGGAAAGTTTACTTTTGATGAATTCAATGAATTTTGTGAAAAAAATGGGATTGGAAGACATTTTTCAATAGCAAGGACTCCTTAGCAACATGGCCTTGATCGAAAGGACAACGTTGAATGAAGCAAATTTTCCAAACATCTTTTAGGGAGAAGTTGTTAATGCAACAGTTTACATCCTAAATAGAGCTCAAACCAAAGTAAACAAAAATAATACTCCTTATGAATTATGGAAATGTATACCTACTTTAGTCAAACATTTCAAATTATTTAGAATAAAGGGTTATAAATGTTACAAGAAAAGACTACACAACTTAATAGAAAGAATTGATGTAAGAATAAAAGAAGCATTACCCCAAAAAGAAAAGAAACAAGAGAATAAAGATTCAAAGGATATAACCAACAAAGAACATGAAAAGGAAGAATAAGAAAGAGGAAGAGTAAGAGTAAGAACAGAAAGAACAAGAGGAGATAGAAATTCAACGTCCAAAGATTCCATCCATATATGTTTAAAAGTATCACCCAGAAAATAAAATATTTGGCAATAAAGATTCAGGGTTCAAACTAGAAGGAGATTAACAAGCACCCCAACACATGCAAACTTTTCCTTGTTATCCAAAATAGAATCCAAGAAGTTTACACAATCCAATGAAGATGAGAATTAGGTCAATGTTATGGAGAAAGAGCTAAATAAAATTGAGAAGAATGGGACATGGGAAGTTGTACCTAGTCCAAAAGATAAGAATGTAGTCGGCACTAAGTGGATCTTTTGTTGGAAATCAGATCCCTACTAAGAGGGTGGGGGGGTGAATTAGTAGGTCTAGATTTTATCCATTTTTTTTTAAAATCTCCAAAATTCCAAATAATCAATAACTGAGCATAACACAATAGATCTGAATATGTTAACTCGACATAAAATTAACACATAAACACTATAATAGATATTGAGAAAATCATGCACAAAGAGACACAGTAACATCTAGTTGAAACCCTCAAGGGGAAGAAAACCACCCTGTTGTTGTTGTGTTGCTTCTCATTTTATATTATTCGTCAAGCAAATATTTACAAAGATTAGTTGGCAACTACCAGTTAGGAGACACAACCCCTACTACAGTTTGTTGGCCACCAACAACTAGTAAGCCCCAACTTCCTGTCAATTGTTTTTTGGCCACTACCATCAAGAAGCCATACTATATCTTATCAAGGCACCACTTTTCGAGGCCCCAACCTCCTCAACCTCTAATTTGACCTTGTTTCAAAAATTTTAAAGTGGGCCCAATATGATATGATCAACATGAACACTCTAGCAGCATCCCAAGTCTGGAATTCAATCTCTAACACTATGCTAATAAATTCTACAAGTATACAAGAGGCATCATTATGCACTATATCTCAACTCAACTCCATCAGTAACATAGCATATTTATGCCTTTTTTTTACCAATTGGAACAAAATAGAACATTAATGAAATTCCATACTCCATGTTGACCACTTCAAATAAAATAAAAAATTAATTAATATTTAAGCTCTCACACCAAATACCATGGGAAAAACCCTTGGTAAATGCAGTTGGTTTTCATTTCGCTCTCAATACTGCCTCATCACACTAAATAACACCATTCAAATCATTCAAACCACATCTAATAATAGCCAAACACCTACCACCAACCAAACACTTGCTACAAGGTTGGCATCAATGTCAACCAAACACTACTACTACCAAACTTTTTAGGAACAAATTGAATGAGGATGGACATGTAGTGAGGAATAAGGCCAGATTGGTTTGCAAAGGGTATATGCAAGTGGAAGGTGTTGATTTTGAAGAAACTTTGTTCTAATTTCGAAACTTGAAGCAATAAAAATTTTCTTGGCAATTGCATGTTTTAGAAAGTTCAAAGATCAAATGGATGTTAAGTCAGCTTTCATGAATGGAGGCCTAGAAGAAAAGATGTATGGTGAAAAAATAGAGGGATTTCAATTGTCAAAAAATGAAGACTATGTATGAAGATTGAAGAAATATCTTTATGGACTAAAGAAAGCTCCAAGGGTTTGGCACTGAAGACTTGAAAAATACTTACAGCTGAAAGGATTCAAAATAGAAGTAGCAGATACCAACCTTTACAACAAAACAGATATTGAAAATGTGTTGATCGATGTTGTCTATTTGGATGATAGCATCTTTTGAAGTGATGTTGAAACAATGAGTCAAAGGTTTACCATAGAAATGTAGAAATTTTTTGAAATGTCCATGTTGGAAGAATAGTTATTCTTCCTAGGATTGCAGGTTGTTCAAATAGGTAAATATATATTCATCTCTCAAACCAAACATGTTAAGGAGATGCTGAATAAGTTTGGAAATGAAATTTGTATACAAATTAACACTCCCATGGTCACAAGATGAAAATTAAGCAAAGATGATGAATATCCATATACAAATCAAACTTTTATAATTCAATTATTGGAAGCTTATTATATTTGATGGCATCAAAACTTGATATCATGATAGTTATAGGATTGGTCACAAGTTTTTAATTTTCACCAAAGTGACACATGTGCGAGCAGTGCAAACAATTTTCAAATATTTGAAGGGGACTATGGGCTTTGGCTTATGGTACTTAAGAAAAAAATATTCACCTTAACAATATATACAGATGTAAACTAG
Source organism: Pinus tabuliformis (assembly GCA_031772625.1). NCBI lineage: Eukaryota > Viridiplantae > Streptophyta > Pinopsida > Pinales > Pinaceae > Pinus > Pinus tabuliformis. The sequence continues at coordinate 265,182,302 of CM062811.1, forward strand.
GTAGGAGGTGTTGATGTCAAGAAAAGCACTAGTGCTAGAGCATTCATTTTTGGAAATTGTATGGTATACTTTTTGAGCAAGAAACAAACTTCAATCTCTTTGTCCACAACTAACGTAGAACATATTGCAATGACATGTTGCAATCAGGTTCTCTGGATAAAGCAGTCTCTATAGGATATCAGGTAGATTATGATCAACCAATATCAATTATCTGTGATAATACAAGTGCAATAAATATCTCAAAGAACCCTGTTATGCATTCAAAAACTAAACATATTCCTATCAAATATCATTTCCTCAAATAATAGGGAATTGATCAGATTCTTAGTTTGGAATACATTGCTACTAAAGATAAAATTAAAATAATCTTTACTAAAACCCTTCCCAAAGAGACATTTGAATATATAAGACTCAAGTTGGGAGTGATATCTGTTATCACATGAGTAAAAAGAAAGTGTAAGGAGAAGTGAGAGATTACAATAATCTAGATGAAATGAAGAATATGGAATCTTAAGAAAGTGAGTTCTAGGAAAATAATGATTGGAAACAATTGAAACTAATTTAATTGCCTGAGAAACAAAATAGATACCTGTTGATCGTCGAAGGACATTACTAGCAATTAGGCAGAATAATGAATTATTTCTACAAAGTCGTAAAGCATAAGCTCAGGGGGAGCAGTCTAAAAAAGGGGAGAATTACAATTAAGGAGATGCACCAATTTAGGGGGATAAATTGAAGGAAAAAGAATAATTGTAGACTAGGGCAATTTAAATGAATATTTTTTAGTCAAATGGATTGCAGGTAGAAGGATTTTATAGTCACAGAGAGTTCATTAACATTTTTGGAAAATTCTTCTGAAGTTTTCCATTAATGAAAAAGGGAGAGATTTTTGAATAATGTTGTTATTAATGTCAAAGTCAAGGGAGACCCAAAGTTGTGTTCTGAGGTGGAAGCACGAGAAATATTGGAGAAACCTCAAAATTCTGTAAAATATATATCTATATATATATATATATATATATATATATATATATATATATATATATATATATATATATATATATATATATATATATATATATATATATAGATATATATATATATATATATATAGATATATATATATATGTAATCATAAATAAATAAATAACTACGAAGAAACCTTAAAAAAAATTATAACACAAAATCCCCTAAAAACCAAAGTTTTTGAGCCTCTATCATTAGTTAATAGAACATAAAAATATCAGGAAGTTAGCAGCATGTCTATAAGACCCTCAACATATTAGGGATTTTACAAAGGTATATTTCTACATTTTTACTGATATCATAATGTATTATAGCCCTTGGTCATGCCCCTAGTCATGGAGCTACTAAGGTATAGAACATGAGGGATAAGTGACCCTCAACATATTGACATATCTTCATTTCTATCAAATCATGGTTTCTCATGGAATTTCAATATCCCAATATACTTGCTCCTGGTCATAGCCCCTAGTCACAAGGTGCTAAAGTGTAGCTATTTAGGGGAAAACACCCTTGTCATATCACCATATCAACATTATTTCGAAAGGTGCAAGATTGAAAATTCTATAGTATTATGATCCATGTTTTACAAGTTTTTTTGTGTTAAAGGATTTCATATTTTCCAAATATTTTGATATAAAAGGAAAATATTTGAGATTCAACACTTCGCATCCAAAAAATAGTGTTTGACAGAAAAAGTCAATGTCAATTGAAGCTTATCCAAAGGGAGTCTACTATATTGACACTTGTGGTTAATCAACATTTCCTGATCCTTCGATATCTTGATATCCATAAAATAGATAAAAAATTAGGTAACCCTTGAAAAAAAAAAATATTGTCCAAAGGTCCTCAAAAAGTCAACTTTTGTAAGCAATTTTAGTACAAATTCATTTTCGATATCCACCGAGTTATGGGTATACGAAGTGGTGTCAAGGTATATATATGCTAAATATTTGAAAAGATGGTTTGAAGGAAGAATCGAGAGTTAAAAGAGAATTAAGCTCTTGCATTGTGCTTGGTTATATGTAAAAGTGCCAAATTAAATATGGGTCATGCTGGTAAAGCATATATTTGAAAATTTGGTCTAAAGGAAGTGCGAAATTATGAGGTATCACTCTTGTTCAGGATAGTTTTTAAAGGAAATATAAATGAATAGAGTTAGTTAATGAAGTATTAAATTTCAAAAGGATAGAAAACAAAAGCATGTTGTTGGAGAAGTTGGTGTTTGAAGGAAGCGCTTGGTAAAAATTTCATTGATGAATGAGGGGAATGTTGTGACTACAAAAATTTGAGAAGATCATACTGGTTCAAAGAAGAAAACATTTACATATCATAGTTCATAGGCTATTAATGTCTTATGTAGGTTGGTTCCTAATAAGCAGTAGAGGGCATTGGTGTCTCATGTAGGTTGGTACCTACAAACTTGAGATATTGAGGAGATTAGTGTCTCCTGTAGGTTGGTGCTTACAACTTGAGAGATTGAGGGAATTGGTGTCTCTTATAGGTTAGTTCTTAAAAACTTGAGAGATTAGAGGATTGGTGTCTCATGTAGGTTGGTGCTTACAAATATTGTAACAGTAGGTTGGTGCCTACAAAGAACAATCAATTAAAATAAGTTATACGGTTTTCTCCCTGGAGGATTTCCATGTATATTTCGTGTTTCATGTTCTACTTATGATATTAATGTTTTATGGTGCTTGAATGTTTTTAAATAAGTAAAAATTGTATTATATTGATTCACCTACCCCCTCTTAGTGTAGTTGTGAATCTAACAAATAACACCCCTAAGATTCATGTTCTTTAACACCATTTCTTTCCTCTTGTTCATTTGGCATAGTTTGTGGCTGACCAAATGAAGTGTTAAAAAATATATCTCTATTTGTTGAGCTTAAAAGTATATCACTTTGATCATTAAAAAATACATATTTCCAAAAAAAATAAAATTAGCAACATGAAAGTACTCTTGTGTAGCTTTAATAAAACTTTATTTCTTCCAAGCATTTAAAACAATCTACCTCTCTATTATGCCTTCATGCATTATGGATTTTCAGAATTGATTACAATAATAATAACTTTGATGCATAGATATGACAATCCCAACAACACCCTTCTAGTCAGGGGCTAACGTGACTATCGCGGTTGCTGTTGGTGCTTCTTCAATTGCTTCTGGGCGGGGCTTCTGGTCAGGGCAAGAACGACTATCCCAGATAATCACTGAAAGATTCTTTAAGTTAATAATGCTAGCATTCTCGAGAAATATTTTCTAAAACCTGCTGCTGCTGTGCGCGCGCGCGCGCCTGACCATCGAACCCGTCTGCTGCTGCTTGATCGATCAGCTTCATGGATCCTCCGGATCCGCCTGGTGGGGATCCGGAACTACAACAAGCTTTCTCCAAACTGGTTAAATCTCTACCACAGCAAAGACCAAGGCCAACAGCAACCAAGTTCGTGAAGAAATTAGATGTTTTACAGGAAGTTCTTCTGCCTCCGACTATCCCTCGCATGGCAGCCATCTCCTTAGCAGAGAAAGGCTTAATAGGGCAATTTACAGGACTATGGCCCTCGCCCAAAACAGTGCAAAGGTGGGTTGAACGAAACTGGGCAGACAAGACCCAAGGGAAAATATCCATCAGATTCTGTGGCAGAGGATATTTTACCTTTCACTTCGAAACTAAGGAAGACAAGGACCTAATCTTCAGAAACGGGCCTTACTTCATGGATTCCAGGGGTCTCTACCTCAACAAATGGACCCCGGATTTCGATCCAGAGCTAGACATACCAAGCGCAGTTCCAGTCTGGGTCAGGCTGCCCCATCTCCCTCTTCACTGCTGGGGGGATGATTCGGTCAAAGCAATAGGAAACGCGGTTGGAAAATACATAGATCGCAGTGAACCCAAGGATAACATGCAGGCCTGTGCGCGGATTTGTGTTGAAGTTGATCTGGGACGTGGACTACCGGAAGCAATCAAACTGAAAGTAGACGAGTGGTGCCATATCCAGCAGCTGGACTACGAACAGATACCCTTCAAATGCAAGGTATGTCACGAATATGGCCATTTTGCAAATAGATGCCCTAAAATTATTAATGTAGATTCAGAAGAGCAAGAAGGGCAATGGGAAACTGTTAAAAGAAAAAAAACATCTCCTCCTCTGAAACCTTTGGAATCTGAAGCCCCTGAGCCTTCTCTCCAACAACCCATCCATCCTCATTCATCCCATCAGCACCCTTCTTCGTCCTCTCAGCAGCCCCCTCCTCATCATCCCTCCTCACCCCCTCGACCCTCAGATCCTTCCATTCCTCCTTCTTCTAACCCTTTTGCGGCCCTCTCTGAGGAAGAAACCGAGCAGGATACTTCCCCATCAGATCCACATCTTCATCCCTCTCCCCCTCATACCTCACAACCCTCCCCTGACACCCCCTCTGCAAGGATTACCAGAAGTTCATCGAAGGATCTGTTGTGGTCACCAACAACCCCCCTTCTTCACTTGACATTAGCAATAACGTCAAGCAAAGAGGGGACCCTGAACAAAAAATTCCAAAAAAATATTTTTCTAAAGTTTTTATATTTCTCTCCCTAAGGCTTAAATCGCATCGCAAAGAAAGGCCAAAGCTTGGCGCGAGCGCGAAAAGCAAGACCGCGAATGAGCGATGCGAAGTTCATCGCGTCGCATACATCACACGCGCCCCTTTAAAAGAAGACCTTCGAAAAACGCCGACCGCCGATATGCGAAATCGCCAATCGCAAGCATCACGCTATACGGCATAACCATTAAACAAAATTTGCGATATCTGCGATTTGCGATCTGCGATGGCAGCGATTCGCGATCTGCAATGGCAGTGATTTGCGATCTGCGATGGCAGCGATTTGCGATCTGCGATCTGAAAAGACTTATCACATGACAAGCCCAAGATTAAGTGCGCGCCTTGAAGGAATTTAATGACCTCATGCTTGAGTATCAAGGAATGATTGCATCGCATTTATCGAAGAGTCAAGTCATGATGCATGTCACGATTACGCATTCATTAGAGTTTAATGCTTTCATGTCAATCTTTTCATTTCCCTGCTTCTTTGTGTAGACTGCAAGACACGCAACTGATATAAATCTATATGCAGGAAACATCTGAGAGAAAGGGGAAAGCGCCAATCAAACAGCAGAGAGAAGATGCCTCCGCAAACAAATGCCGCATGCAGCAGGACCGCGGATTCCAGACTATCAGACAACCGGCACTGATGAAATTAGACTATCCAGGACTCAGAGTCAAAGGTGCACAAAAGCAGCGTGTTCAGAAAATATCCTGAAGCTCAGACTTGGTAAAGCAGAGAAAGAAGCGCATGAGAAGGAAGACGCTTCAGGAAAACCTGGAACAAAGAACGGAAACAATTCTTAAAACAGGGGGATGTCCATACAGCACGACTCCTAACCCACTCAGTCATTCGCACAACCGGAAACCAAAACAGCAACAGCAAAATCAGTTCGAGAAGAACCTGGGTTGTGCTAAGTATACACACGGCGAATACACCCAGCTAGAGAAAGGTTCTCGAAAATATCTTCTGGTCTGTCAGAAGAAAGTGTCAGCTCTTGTTATTTCCACTTTTATCTCCCGAGCAAAAGAATAAGGCAGTCAGCCGACTCTTCCCAGGAAAACATTGCGCTATTGACAGCACTAAAGAGAATATACAGAAACGGTCAGAAATTAGATTTAAAGTTTTAGAAATAAATTTGCTTTTAGTAAAGGGCAGTCATTTGAAGCCGATTCCCTAGATTCATGTAATTAATATCAATTAGCTAGTAGTATTTAACCCTTCTCATGGTTTTTGGAGAAGGGTCCGGAAATCTGTCAAAAAACTTATCCTCAGAACATGCACTTCTGCACCCTCAGAGGAGGTTTTTGATGAATAGATGGATCAAGATTTATTTATGTTTGCATTTTAATATCTTTTACTGATGTTGCACTTCTATACTCTTAGCAGATGTTAGAACAAGTAGAAATAAATCATTATTACTTGAAGTTTATTGGTGAAATTAGTCATAAATGGTACTTTTATCTCTTGACTAGATTCTGCTAGTATCCCTAAAGTGATATGTAGCTGAGTTCTTTATATGTTATTGTATGAATGTCTGCATTACCATTTGGCACTTCTGTACGGTGGGATCATTTAATCATGCTTAACATATAGAAAATTGATTATGCGATATGTTTTTCACAACTACTTTGCCTAACTTCTTATGCAGAACGGTTTATCTTTATTGGTTTATATTCTGATATCAGTTGAATGATCTTTATTACCAGCTGCTGTTAGAAATCTTTCTAGATCGCATAAACAAAAGAAAAACACCCCGGGTTAGCATAGATCAGATGTATTTCTCTTCATTAGATTACATTAGCATAGAGTTAGTTTAGCAGTTAAAATCAAGACTAGTTTAGAAAAACCTCTAGATTAATATCATCAGACTCTACACACACACACACACCCATCACATTGGGAAACTAGTCCCATTACCCCCAGTCGGACCCGCTACTCCAAACGGGCAAGGAGCCGCCAACCAAGTTCCGGATCAGGTGGGTATCCCCCTTGTTGTTGACCCGACTTCGGGGCCCTCAACATTTCTGGCGCTAGAAGGAGGGCCGAGCTATGAATGGCGCATAATTCAAAATCCAAATACCATTCTAAGAGCAAGTCACCCTCACCAACTTCCCCGACTTCCCCGGTACGACTAAACTCATAACTGGAAGTCGCTCGGACATCCACCGCTGCTATACATCCCGATATATCAGAACAACTTATTGTCGATCCCCCTGAAGTTCAAACCTTGATCCGTAAACTCCAGGGATTCTCTATTTTTAACCAAAAATCTGATAAATTTAAAGGCAGCTTGACTTCGCAATACAACCCTGCTCATCCCCTGACTCGATTGAAGAGTGAAAAGTTCGGCATTCAGCCAACTGAAATCCCTCTCCCCACTAGGAAAAGAGCAAGGAAAGCACTTCAAGAGTCTGACAAAGAGACTCTTTCATCCACCTCGTCCATTTCAACTCCCTCTTCGCGAAGTCAACCACCCACATCTCCACCTCAAATCACTCATCCATCTTCCGCAACCCTTCCTCCACAATCGTCAAAGATGGTAACATCTCTATCTTCTCAACCTCGAAGATCATCTTCTATACTTTTATTAACCAGCAACTCAGCGATGGCACAATCTCCATGGAACAACCCTGGGGCGGTTTTAATGCCTCCACCCCTGAGTCCAATACCTGTCCATCTTGAGAAGTGGTTACCAAAGTTCAATCCAGAAACTGGAATGCTAGCTGAAGAACATATCAATAATTTCATGCTTTCTGTTAATCTCAACGGGGTCACCAACGAAGATGCCGTGGTCCGACTCTTCCCCTATACGATGCAAGGGACAGCCGGGTCATGGTACTTTTCGCTACCCTCCGGATCTATCACCAGCTGGGATATTTTTCAAAATCAATTTCTCACCAAATTCGGTGATGATAGATCGACAGCGACGCTGATCAACGATCTGTCCAATCTTAAAGCTGAGGCTAGGGAACCCATTAAAGATTTTAACTTACGGTTCAACAAGATCCTCAATAAAATCCCCGCTGCTTCCCAGCCCAGCGAGGAAGTAAGATGCGAATGGTACATCACGGCCTTACCTTCAAACTTGGCCATCTTCGTAGATAGGGCAAGCAAGACAACCTTAGTCGAAAACTTGGCTGAGGCATTGGCAGTCGAAAGACGCGTAGTAGCCCTAGAAAAGAGATCTACAATCGAAGAGCGTAAATCTAAGAAAATCTCTTTCAAAGAAGAAACCAAGAAGAAGCAAACAAAGGATCCTTTCGACATGGAAGGATTACAAAAGGTCTTGAAAGCCATGTCTAATGAGATGATTGACATAAGAAAGCAAGTAGCAGAATCGTCCCCAAGAAAGCCTTTTAGGAATTTCAAAAGAAATCCCCCTATGGAGACGAAGCCACCCAACGTGGTCTCAAATGTGGAATCTGAAGAAGAAGAAGAAGAGAGCACCATCGAAACGCAGACCGACGACGAAGAAGTGGTGGAACTACAAGGAATGTGGGATTTCATCCTCCCATAAGAGGAAGATCAAGAAGCACTTCCGGTTAGCAGACGAAGCAGAAATCAACTTGATCCTCCCCAGACTACCCCAAAACAGAAGGGCGCAAGCCCTCCAGCGAAAGAAAAGGTCGCAACAAAGAAGACAACCTCTAAAGCGACCTCATTTAGTCCAGTCCAATCAGAGCAATCGCCTCCATCAAAGACACTAATAGTGTCGGATGAAATGGAGTATAACATCATCAACGACATGAAGAAGACTAGGGCTAATATCACCCTGTACGAGTTGAGAAAATTGAAACACCAACAGAAGATCATGATGAAAGAGTTACATGCCGTACCTACTGCGCCTCTACCTACAGCTATAGCTTCCCATAATATAGGAAGACCCCCAATCAACGCGATCAATAAAATCGATCCAAATGACATCGCTTTGATTGGAGGGAGGTCTAGATCTCACACTCCTCCTTTCCTCCTCACTTATGAGATCTTTAACAGAAACGTGCATAACTACTTGGTTGATTCTGGTGCTTCAACCAATATTTTACCCAAGTCAATATGTGCCAAACTTAATGTTCAACCGCAAAAATCTGCAGTGCGCATAGTTCAACTTGATCGATCACAAGTCGAAGTGATAGGCGAAATTAATCAAGTGAACATAAGACTGTCATCCAACCCCAAGGTATGCCAGGTCATCGATATTCTAGTTGCTGACATCCCTGAATTTTATGGTCTAATTCTTAGCAGGGATTGGTCCGAGAAGCTCCACGGATATTTTTCGACTGACTGGTCACACGTGGTTACCCTTCAACGGGAAGCCAAATCAAATAAAGGTTGAACGAGAACTGCACCAGAAGTACATAGTGACGGATTTGGAGGGAGAGAACGAAGCCATAGCATACAACAGCAGCATCATAGGCAACTACTCGGTAGACTCTTTCCTTGGAAATTTCAATGCTCACATATCACCATATTTATAAAATTCAGTCGTGTCCCAAGTAGAAAACGTTTCCTAGACTGATGATTCAAAATGTGTTAGTTTCTTAGATAACCCTGTAAATACTTCTTTATTTTGGAAATTATATTTTGATGGCTCCAAGTCCAATGAGGGAGCGGGAGCAGGATGCGTCTTGATTAGCCCCGACGGAAATAAGACCATGCTCACATGCAGGCTGGAGTTCGATTGCACGAACAACACAGCGGAATACGAAGCCTTGGTGCAAGGCCTATACAAAGCAATCGGCTGCAACGTCAAATATCTTCAAGTCTTTGGAGATTCCGAGATCGTCGTCAAACAGGTACGTAACACCATACACTGCCTGTCTAGTCATTTAAAGCACTATCAGTCTTTAGTGCAAGATCTCACTGCGCATTTTACAGCATTCAATATTTCATCAATCCCAAGACTTCACAATGCAAGCGCAGACCTGCTAGCAAACGTAGCCTCCAGACTCATCCCCTCCGAAGACTTTAGTCCATATAGGTTTTCCATAGAGTTAATTTTTAAGCCGTCTATCCCTGACAACATCACCAACTGGAGAGTGTTCAACGACGACCCAGACATCGTAAGTTTCCTTACCTCTGAAGGATCCTACTCAAACCAGATAATTGACGAGGACTGTCATGACCACCAAATACAACAAAATGGCACGGATAATGCTATACCCAAATCAGTGGTCAAATTAGAAGATTTGTATGACTTAAAAGGTCGGTTCAAAAGATCAGCTAACGCCAAACTTTACAGTTCAACTCTGAACTACGAATCAGTGAACTTAGGAACCGAAGAGAAACCCCAAAACGTTAATCTAGGCCAAGGCCTAGCTCCTGAAGAAAAGTCCGCATACATCCGTCTTCTACGACAGTACAAAAACGTCTTTGCCTGGAACTACGATGAGCTGAAAACTTATAACACTTCTATCATTCAGCACACTATCCCTATGATTGACAACGAGAAACCCGTCCAACAGAAGCTCAGGAAAATCCACCCCAACCTGGAAAATCAGATAAAAACTGAGCTGAATAAGTTGTTGAGAGCCAGAATAATTTTCCCTGTCAGACATTCCAAATGGGTATCCAATATGGTACCTGTTAGGAAGAAAAACGGAGATATTAGAATCTGCATCGACTTCCGGAATCTCAACAAAGCTTGTCAGAAAGACAATTTTCCCCTCCCACCTATGGAGCAAATACTACAGGCTGTAGCGGGCTCAGAATTGATGTCTTTCCTGGATGGATTTTCAGGATATAATCAAGTGCTGGTACACCCAGACGATCAGCTAAAAACCACCTTCCGAACTAAATGGGGTACCTACGCGTATCGGAAGATGTCGTTCGGTCTGATCAACGCCGGCGCTACTTTTCAAAGGGCTATGGACATTGCGTTCAAAGGGTTAGTCAATAAATCAGTAGTGATTTACCTGGATGATATAACTGTGTACTCCAAGAACCGAAGCGACCATCTCAAAGATTTGAAGCAAATCTTTCAAAGATGTTTAAGGTATGGAATCTCGCTTAACCCGAAGAAATCTTTTTTCGCGTTGAGTGAAGGAAAATTGCTAGGGTTCATAGTCTCCAAATCGGGCATCCACATTGAACCTGACAGAATCAGAGAAATTTCCGAGATATCCATGCCCCATAACAAAAAGACCATGCAATCTTTCCTAGGACAGATCAATTTTGTGAAAAGATTTGTCCCAGATTTTTCACACATTACTTCTCCTTTACAAAAAATGATAAAAAAGAATTCAAGCTTTAAATGGGGTCTAGACGAGCACGAAGCGTTTAACTTAATCAAACAAGCCATCATCAACGCTCCATCCCTAGCAACCCCAAATTTTTCAGAACCATTCATCTTATACACGTTTGCCTCAGAAAATTCTTATGTTGCAATCTTGACCTAGGCAAACCAAGAAAAGGCAGAAGCCCCAATCGCATTCTTTAGCTCAAACTTACAAGGTGCTGAGCTGAAATATTCGGACGTAGAGAAACAGGCGTATGCCGTTTTCAAAGTGGTCAAATATTTCAGACCCTTCTTGCTAAAGGCCCATACCAAGGTCATAGTACCATTCCCAGCGGTAAGAAACCTCCTGATTCAGAAAGACGTGGGCGAGAAGAGAGCGAATTGGATCACCGCCTTGCAAGAATACGACCTAGAAATCAAGCCGGCACACATCGTAAGAGGCCAAGGCTTCTGCGAGATGTTAGCTGGAGCATCGCAAATCCCCGAAGAATCTCCTGAAGAGGTACACACGTATGAGGTAAGCCTAAACGACGCAGAATCATTTTATGCTGACATCATTTAGTTCCTGAAAAACGGATATGCTCCATTTCACCTGGATCACATCAAAAAGAGAGCCCTGAGGTTAAAAGCCAAACAATATCAGCTCGTAGATGATGTCTTATTTAAAAGAAACTATGATTCTGTGCTTCTTAGATGTCTTGAGAAAACTGAAGCCGAAAAGGTTTTGCAGGAACTCCACGATGGACCAGCAGGTGGACACTATGCTGGAGAAGCCACCGCACACAAAATCTTACGTGCAGGATACTACTGGCCCACGCTGTTCAAAGACTCGTACAATCACGTAAGAAAATGCCAAGTCTGCCAAACGGCTGCAGGAAAACAAAAGAAGTCATCCATGCCACTGCAGCCGGTTAACATCGAACAGCCGTTCAGCCAATGGGGCCTGGACATAATAGGTGAGATCGTTCCTCACTCCTCTAAACAGCATAGGTATATCCTCACTGCAACTGACTATTTTACTAAATGGGTAGAGGCAGTTCCTCTCAAGACAGCTAATTCTGAAAATATTATTGAATTCATAGATCGGTTTATCATTACTAGGTTTGGATTGCCAACGGCCTTAATATTCGATAACGCTTCATATTTTTCTGGAAATACCATGACTGAGTTCGCACTCAAAAGAGGGTTCAAACTAAAGTATTCTGCCAACTACTATCCGCAAGGTAATGGGTTGGCTGAATCAACGAACAAGAACCTAATTAGGATTATCAAAAAGACAGTCGACCAAAGCCAAAAGAATTGGCATAAAGCGCTAGTAAACGCCCTATGGGCAGACAGAATTACAAAGAAAGCCTCTATCGGCACTTCTCCCTTTAATTTAGTTTACGGGAGAGAAGCAGTTCTTCCTACTCACTTAGTCATTCCCTCCTTGTCCTTAGTACAATACATTGATGAAGTATCCACTTCTCCCTTACAACTAAGGCAAACGGAAATAATCAAGCTAGAAGAACAACGAGAACAGGCCAAGAAAACCCACGCTCACCACCAAGCGCTGATAAAATCCTCTTTTGATTCGAACATAATGACCAGAAAAAACTTTCAGATGGGAGACCTAGTTTTGAAGTGGGATAAGGCTCACGAAGAGAAGGGCAAACATACGAAATTCCAGAAGCTATGGCTTGGTCCTTTTCAAATCGTAGAAGTCATAGGCCCATCGACTTTTGTGTTGTAGGACTTGACAGGCAGGAGAGATTCTCTGCCTGTAAACGGACAAATCCTCAAAATGTATTTTCCATAGAAGGTTATCCTTCTAATTTTTGTAGGATAATTTTAGTTTTATTTTAGTTTTATTTTTTAAATATAAATAAGGTTGGTTGTGAGTGATCATAAATTGTATTTATGAAGTATATACCATTTCTCTATCAGATTTTGATTTCACTTGTATAAATAGTAAAACTTTTCGAAAAATCTGACTTTTATTATTGACAGGTAGAGTTAACTTTAGCCTGAATGTGATGTTAGTTTCAACTTTACAAAGAAATCTGGGATGAAGGTAACTTTTGGCAAAAAATTGTTCTATGCCAACGCAATGAAAAGTATCATCAATAGCAAAATAAGTATTCTCTGCAAAACTGCTGTTCTTAAACTCTATTATTATCGTCCAGAGCTTTCTTAAGGAAAAACAATGATTTCCTCCCTGTTAAGGAAAATCGCAGCATCCAGAGAAACAATCCAAGAAAACACTATATCTCAAAGAATAAGAGGTCTCATCACGAGCCGGCTTATCATGATCAAAGATATTATAACTTGCTGACTTTGCCACTACTGTCTATCAAAACAGGGCAACGACTCAAGATTGTTGCAATCAAAAGACAAGGGGTCTCATCGCGAGCCAGCTTGTTCAGCAAAAGTGTAAATCAAGTGAATGACTGTGTCATAATTTGGCCACCAAACCAAGACATTGTTCTTTAGAGAATAAAAAAAATTAAAAAGGAAAGAAAAAGTGTCAAAAGGGTTTTTCTCTGGAATGTTGTAAATAACCTCAAGCAGGAAAAAGGATCATTGCTGGATAATATGGTAACCCTGTCGAGGCTATGGACGCTTGCGGGCAGCAGAGGCTCTACCTACGACAAATGAGCATACTTTACAAAGCCAGTACGCAGAGAAGACCTTATTTTGTCTTTGAAAAGACTAAGTAATGTCTAGGTGTAAATACAAGAAATAACCCAGAGGAAGCAAACAATCGGAATGAAATAAAAAGTTGTGACGAAACATCATTGACAGGATAAGGGGTAATACTCTATCTGTCCATAACAAAATTTAGGCGTAAGAAAACTTTTCTGTTTTGGAAGTGAAAATGCAATAGAACAAGCAGAGATAACTGGTTCTTCACAGTGAATCGCCATTGTTGTGGTCACCAACAACCCCCCTTCTTCACTTGACATTAGCAATAACGTCAAGCAAAGAGGGGACCCTGAACAAAAAATTCCAAAAAAATATTTTTCTAAAGTTTTTATATTTCTCTCCCTAAGGCTTAAATCGCATCGCAAAGAAAGGCCGAAGCTTGGCTCGAGCGCGAAAAGCAAGACCGCGAATGAGCGATGCGAAGTTCATCGCGTCGCATACATCACACGCGCCCCTTTAAAAGAAGACCTTCGAAAAACGCCAACCGCCGATATGCGAAATCACCAATCGCAAGCATCACGCTATACGGCATAACCATTAAACAAAATTTGCGATATCTGCGATTTGCGATTTGCGATGGCAGCGATTCGCGATCTACGATGGCAGCGATTTGCGATCTGCGATGGAAGCGATTTGCGATCTGCGATCTGAAAAGACTTATCACACGACAAGCCCAAGATTAAGTGCGCGCCTTGAAGGAATTTAATGACCTCATGCTTGAGTATCAAGGAATGATTGCATCGCATTTATCGAAGAGTCAAGTCATGATGCATGTCAGGATTACGCATTCATTAGAGTTTAATGCTTTCATGTCAATCTTTTCATTTCCCTGCTTCTTTGCGTAGACTGCAAGACACGCAACTGATATAAATCTATATGCAGGAAACATCTGAGAGAAAGGGGAAAGCGCCAATCAAACAGCAGAGAGAAGATGCCTCCGCAAACGAATGTCGCATGCAGCAGGACCACGGATTCCAGACTATCAGACAACCGGCACTGATGAAATTAGACTATCCAGGACTCAGAGTCAAAGGCGCACAAAAGCAGCGTGTTCAGAAAAGATCCTGAAGCTCAGACTTGGTAAAGCAGAGAAAGAAGCGCATGAGAAGGAAGACGCTTCAGGAAAACCTGGAACAAAGAACGGAAACAATTCTTAAAACAGGGGGATGTCCATACAGCACGACTCCTAACCCACTCAGTCATTCGCACAACCGGAAACCAAAACAGCAACAGCAAAATCAGTTCGAGAAGAACCTGGGTTGTGCTAAGTATACACACGGCGAATACACCCAGCTAGAGAAAGGTTCTCGAAAATATCTTCTGGTCTGTCAGAAGAAAGTGTCAGCTCTTGTTATTTCCACTTTTATCTCCCGAGCAAAAGAAGAAGGCAGTCAGCCGACTCTTCCCAGGAAAACGTTGCGTTGTTGACAGCACTAAAGAGAATATACAGAAACGGTCAGAAATTAGATTTAAAGTTTTAGAAATAAATTTGCTTTTAGTAAAGGGCGGTCATTTGAAGCCGATTCCCTAGATTCATGTAATTAATAGCAATTAGCTAGTAGTATTTAAACCTTCTCATGGTTTTTGGAGAAGGGTCCGGAAATCTGTCAAAAAACTTATCCTCAGAACATGCACTTCTGCACCCTCACAGGAGGTTTTTGATGAATAGATGGATCAAGATTTATTTATGTTTGCATTTTAATATCTGTTACTGATTTTGCACTTCTGTACTCTTAGCAGATGTTAGAACAAGTAGAAATAAATCATTATTACTTGAATTTTATTAGTGAAATTAGTCATAAATGGTACTTTTATCTCTTGACTAGATTCTGCTAGTATCCCTAAAGTGATATGTACCTGAGTTCTTTATATGTTATTGTATGAATGTCTGCATTACCATTTGGCACTTCTGTACGGTGGGATCATTTAATCATGCTTAACATATAGAAAACTGATTATGCGATATGTTTTTCACAACTACTCTGCCTAACTTCTTATGTAGAACGGTTTATCTTTATTGGTTTATATTCTGCTATCAGTTGAATGATCTTTATTACCAGCTGCTGTTAGAAATCTTTCTAGATCGCATAAACAAAAGAAAAACACCCCGGGTTAGCATAGATCAGATGTATTTCTCTTCATTAGATTACATTAGCATAGAGTTAGTTTAGCAGTTAAAATCAAGACTAGTTTAGAAAAACCTCTGGATTAATATCATCAGACTCTACGCACACACACACACCCATCACATTGGGAAACTGGTCCCATTACCCCCAGTCGGACCCGCTACTCCAAACGGGCAAGGAGCCACCAACCAGGTTCCGGACCGGGTGGGTATCCCCCTTGTTGTTGACCCGACTTCGGGGCCCTCAACAGGATCATGGAGCACCTAGCGATATACCCAAAAAACACAGGCCAGGCAGAAAATCGGCTAAACAGCATAGAGAAGAAAGTGCACAGAAAGATATTGCCATGGGATCTCAGACTCCTATAGAATCCTTCATTGTTGGACATTCGGATAAAGAAAACAATAACAAAGGCAAAGAGAGGCGAGCACCTCTCCATGCTACCGGTAAATCATGATGAAAATGCTATCCTGGAACAGTAGGGGATTAGGGCACCCCTCCAAGATAGCAGCCCTAAAGGAATTAATCCAAAGTGAAAAACCTGAAATCATCCTCATTCAAGAGACAAAGCAAGATCAATCCGAAGCCAACAGCATCATCAATCAGCAAAAGCATTACAACGGTTGTGCCAGTGAAGCAAGAGGAGCCTCGGGTGGCATCCTAACAATGTGGGACAACAGTAAATGGAGCTGCAACTTTGCCAAAATACATCAGAACTGGATCAGTGTTAAACTAGAAAGCAAGGAAAATGGAACAACTGTAAAAATATACAATATCTATTCACCGAATCAATACAGGGAGAAAGAAGTGTGCTGGAACACTTTGGAAACAAATATAGAAGAAGACCAAGACAACAATCTCATTCTTGCAGGGGATTTAAATCTGGTTTTGCATGCCAATGAGAAAAGAGGGGGAAACTTCAGCCCAGACCCATTCAGAAACTGACTTGAGCACATTATGCAGGAGCAAGACTTGGTTGATATAAAACCCAAGAACCGCAGGTACACCTGGAGCAATAGGCGTCTAGGAGCAGGCAATATCATGGAGAGGCTTGACCGGTTCCTCATCAATATCGCATACCTGTCCTCCTTCTCTACCGGCCAGTCAAACATCCTCAACATCTCCGCCTCGGATCATTATCCAATAACGCTCACTTTGCACAGTCATTGCCAGCTTGGACCTCTTCCTTTCAAATATTGCTCCCTCTGGAATCGAATCCCTGCAGCTAGAGCCGTGGTGGGGCAGGCTTGGACCCAGCATGTGGAAGGCTCCCCGACATATATCTGGGAAACAAAATTGAAGCAAACTAGACAGGCTCTTAAAGCCTGGGCAAAGAATAACTACCAGGAGCCCGAGTTGATTAAAAAGGACATCAAGAAAAATCTTGAGGAAGTGCAGCAAAACATCGAAGTTGTTGGTCTCTCCCAGCAAGCCAAAGAAACTGAGATAAGACTGTACTCCCAGCTGAGACAAACAATAAGGGACGAAGAGATCAAATGGAGACTAAAGTCAAGACAGTTATGGCTGCACGAGGGAGATAAAAATACTTCTTATTTCCATAAGCAGGCTACAATTAGAAAGACCAGGAACACTGTGAGTACAATTAGAGATAGTGAAGGAAACAGCTACGACACCCAGGATTCTATAAAAGAAGCAGCCACCAACCATTTCAAAAATCTCCTTACAGAGGACAAAAGTGAGGAGGACTACTCAAGTATACTTCAATACATGACTACAGAAGTCACTCAAGAAACGAACAACAAGCTCACTCAAGATGTAGAAGAAGAAGAAGTTCAAAAAGCAATCTGGAGTCTTCACCCAGACAAGGCTCCAGGACCTGACGGGTTTCCAATTAGTTTTTACAGAGAGTACTGGCAGCTGATAAAAAAATACCTCTTAAAGATGATACGTTGGGCTCTACGGAAAGGCAAACTGGGGGGATACACCAACTCAACCCATCTAGCCTTAATCCCAAAAGAAAACAGACCCTCCACCTTCTCAAGATTTCGACCCATATCCTTATGCAATTCAGCATACAAAATAATTACAAAAATTCTGTCAGCAAGACTCAAGCCCCTTCTCTCCTCTTTGATCTCAGAAAACCAAGGAGGCTTTCTGCCCAATAGACACATCTCTGATTCCATCCTTCTCGTGCAAGAGGCCATACATTCAAGCATAAGCCGAAAGGAGAAAGGATTTTTCCTAAAGCTAGATCTTGCCAATGCCTTTGATAGGGTTAGACACTCCTTTCTGTTTGCAGTGCTTCATAAAATGGGATTCAACTTCTCCTTCATTAATATGATCAAAGCCTGCATTTCGAATCCTTGGATCTCCCCTCTGATCAATGGTCGAACTTGTGTTGCTTTCCAATCCTCTCGAGGCCTAAGACAAGGCTGTCCCCTGTCCCCCTACTTATTTATTCTTATGGCTGAGTCTCTTAGCAAAGCCTTGGATTACAACCGAAGAATTGGCCTAATCACTGGCATCCAATTTGAGCAAGGTACAAAGAACATCAATCATTCCCAATTTGCAGATGATACCCTCTTGATGGGAGGAGCATCCATAACCATAGCAAGGCGCTTCAAAAAGATTCTAGATCAATTCATGGATTATTCAGGAGGGAAAGTTAATCAGGTCAAAAGTTGCATCTATGGATGGAACGCAACATCTCAAACCATCCACAACATTGCAAACACTCTAGGAGTCTCATACAAGCTAAACTGGAGCCACTTCACATACCTAGGGATGCCGGTGAGTATGGGACCTATGAAAGCCGATACATGGAATGAAATCCTTGACAAAATAAAGAGAAAAATCCAACAATGGGGATCTATGTGGCTGAATCCAGCAGGACGCCTTGTACTTCTAAAATCTGGTCTGTCCTCTCTGCCCATTTATCGTTTTTCTTTGTACCAAGCTCCAATGGCCTTCCATCAAAAAATGGAAAGAGCCCTTAGACACTTTCTCTGGCAAGGAGGAAAAACGGAAAGAAAAAAGTTCAATCTGGTTAGCTGGAAGAATGTCATTCAGCCTCATGAGAAAGGAGGGCTTGGAATAAGATCTCCAAAACTGCTGAACCTAGCTCTTGGAGCTAAAATAATCTGGAGACTGATTTCAGGGGCCACAGCATGGTGGAAAACGGTCCTAGAGGCCAAGTATCTGAATAGCACAAGGCATCAACTCTTGGACACCAATATTCCCAATAGAGACAGCACAAAAATCTGGAAGCTCTGCAAGAAAGTCATACCATTTATGTCCCAAAACATATCAAAGGTCCCAGGAGGGGGGAGCAGCATTAATTTTTCCACTGACAGAATATTAGGACAGCAACCTATGGGATCCAACATAGAAGCAACTCCTGCCATTAGTTGGCTTAATGACAGAGGTATATGGTGCTTAGATCAAATAACGCAATGGGGAAATCATTCTCAAGCTTGGGCAGGTTGGAAACTTCCGGATTACCCTAGAGAGCTAGAAACAAGCGTCGTAGCTTTCAAGAACTTTCTGCAAAGTAAAGCTCCGATCCAAAGAGGCAAGCAAGATGGCTATCGCTGGGACCCCACGGGAACTCAATACACAGCTAAGGCAGGATATCAACATCTTTGCAACAGCACCTTCCCACAGGCCATATGGAGTCAATGGAAATTGGTTTGGAGAGCTGAAGCACCCCCTAAAGTCAAATTCTTTTTCTGGCTTCTCCTGAAAGGGAAGATTCTAACAGCAGAAAACTTAAATAAAAGGGGCATTATGGGTCCGTCCAGGTGCCCAAACTGTTGTCAAGCTGAAGAAACAATACAACACCTGTTCATAGACTGCCAGGTAGCAGATGATTGCTGGAGACAGATGGCCTCAATCGGGGAAGTCACATGGGAACCAAAGGCAACCATTGCAGAAACTGTCTACAATTGGAGGAAAAATTGTCCATGGAAAGAAAAAAAGAGCAAATTAACGCAAAGGATATGGAATACTATACCTTTAACCCTTGTTTGGCGCATCTGGCTGGCAAGAAACAGAAAGGTATTTCAAGACAAAGGATGCAATACTAGAGTCATGTGTCACAAAGCTAAGAATTTAGCGGTGGAAGCAATTATAGTTCACACTCAAGACAAGATCGAGACCACCAATTACAGTGTTGAAGAAAGAAATTTGATCAACTGTGTACAAGGAAACAACACCAGCATCCAGGCACCAAGGCAAGGAAATCTACGATCGAAGGAGACAAGCAGCGTTTGGAAATTGAGGCTCAAGGAAGAGGAATTCGCACTCTGGCTGAGCAATTGCAATAGGTTCTACATGTTCTTTGACGGCGCCTCAAAATCAAATCCCGGCCTAGCAGGTGCAGGGGGTCTTATATGCAATGCCAATGGTGAGACTATTCTTCATTTTGAATGGGGGTTGGGAGAACTATCCAATAACAGGGCAGAGGGATTGGCTTTGTACCAAGGACTCACCCAACTGCTCAAGATAGGAATTAAGAAGGTGATTGTCTTCGGGGATTCAGCAATCATCATCAAACTCATGGTGCAAAGGCAGAGCACGCCAAACATCCTACTGCAGCAAATCAACTGTAGGAACCAAATCCTTCACGACTTACTGGAGGAGGTCCGATATTACCATATATTACGTGGACTAAATAAAGATGCTGACAAGTACGCCAACAAGGCCTGTGAACGTTCCAAAGGCATCCTCAGCTGTAATAACGTCTCATCCTTCCAACCGTTACCATGAGAACTCCGCAGCCAGTCAACGTTAGGGGAACCGTAACCAACAGAATCCATCACTGCAGGCAAATCAACAGTGCAAGGGACAGCGTAGGTAAGGTAGAAAGGACTTGCATCAGAATCCAGATTAGGAAATCTACTCGGAGCATGGGAATCAGACATCACGCCGAAGGAAATCGTCCTAACCATCAGATCCCAGATACTGGCCAAGATATGCGTTGGAAGGTGCGGTGGAACATTGGGAAGCGCAGATCCTCCTCCCATCACAGCACTCTGAAAAAGTCTTTATATGCCCCTGGTGCCCAGACTCATCTCCCCACAGGAGAAACTTGTATTCACAGTCTCAAGAGCGGAATAGCCGCTGTTCCTCTCCAAGCAGTCTGCGATAATCTCTTCAAGTTCGAGGTTATACCCTCAAGCGGCTTCTGCATTTTCAAGAGCGGTGCTGCCACTGCGCGAAAGGAGGCTCTCACCAGTAGTAAGGAAAGTTCTCAGAGGCACCGAGATAAGAATCTGATTAGCATCTACAACCATTTTCCAGACCCAATGGAGCGTCCAGAACAGTGCTTTCATTGCAGGGACTTACAAGCAGAATTCGACGAGGTGCGTGCACAACAGCAAGCTCTGGAGGATCAGGTGCGCAGCTTGGAAACTAGGCTTGAAGACCAATGCAAAATTCTCCATGAGAAATACAGGGCTGAGATGAATCTCTTCTTGCATAGAGTTCACTCCCTGCATGAACAGTTCAACGATTTGAGTAACAGATGCGCCCATGCTGAAGAAAAGATATCCATCCTCAAGTTTATGATGGATAAAAAATTCAAAGATGCATCATCCTCTTCTAGTGCAAAGCCAAACGAACCAGACATGGACCCAGAAGGATCTACTGCAAGAAAGATAAGTCATATAGACATAGATTAGTCATGGGTTGTAGATGTAAATTTTGGGGCTTGCAGTTTGTAAGAATCTACAGTAGTACAAGCAGTCTTAGGGGCAGTAAAACAAAAGTAAGAATCAAGGAAAGTGAATTTTTTGTAATTCCTTGGATTCAGAATGCTCAGGAAGCATCTTATGTATGGAAAACTGCCTTCTTTTTTTCAGTTTAATACATAGCAACCGAACTTTGTCTAAAAAAAAAGCATATATTTGAAAATTTGGTCTAAAGGAAGTGCGAAATTATGAGGTATCACTCTTGTTCAGGATAGTTTTTAAAGGAAATATAAATGAATAGAGTTAGTTAATGAAGTATTAAATTTCAAAAGGATGGAAAACAAAAGCATGTTGTTGGAGAAGTTGGTGTTTGAAGGAAGCGCTTGGTAAAAATTTCATTGATGAATGAGGGGAATGTTGTGACTACAAAAATTTGAGAAGATCATACTGGTCCAAAGAAGAAAACATTTACATATCATAGTTCATAGGCTATTAATGTCTTATGTAGGTTGGTTCCTAATAAGCAGTAGAGGGCATTGGTGTCTCATGTAGGTTGGTACCTACAAACTTGAGATATTGAGGAGATTAGTGTCTCCTGTAGGTTGGTGCTTACAACTTGAGAGATTGAGGGAATTGGTGTCTCTTATAGGTTAGTTCTTAAAAACTTGAGAGATTAGAGGATTGGTGTCTCATGTAGGTTGGTGCTTACAAATATTGTAACAGTAGGTTGGTGCCTACAAAGAACAATCAATTAAAATAAGTTATACGGTTTTCTCCCTGGAGGATTTCCATGTATATTTGGTGTTTCATGTTCTACTTATGATATTAATGTCTTATGGTGCTTGAAGGTTTTTAAATAAGTAAAAATTGTATTATATTGATTCACTCTACCCCCTCTTAGTGTAGTTGTGAATCTAACAAATAACACCCCTAAGATTCATGTTCTTTAACACCATTTCTTTCCTCTTGTTCATTTGGCATAGTTTGTGGCTGACCAAATGAAGTGTTAAAAAATATATCTCTATTTGTTGAGCTTAAAAGTATATCACTTTGATCATTAAAAAATACATATTTCCAAAAAAAATAAAATTAGCAACATGAAAGTACTCTTGTGTAGCTTTAATAAAACTTTATTTCTTCCAAGCATTTAAAACAATCTACCTCTCTATTATGCCTTCATGCATTATGGATTTTCAGAATTGATTACAATAATAATAACTTTGATGCATAGATATGACAATCCCCCATTTTGCATTAGTTGGGTGATTTTTGCCCCATATAAGAAATTTTCCTTCAATATTTTTCATACAAATTGATGTTGGAAGCTAATGTCATTTAATTGTTCGATACACTTTCTTCACCATGTGCTCCCTTAATTAATCTTCGCATATCAGCAATTTCTTTCGATGTGTGAAAAACAAGCTTTTAAAAGTATTATTTCTTAATAGTTTAAATTAATGATGATAGGCTTTCAACATTCTTTCTCACCAATGTTATTGAAAAATTCCTAAACATTTGATCATTATGGTCATGTATCTAGCCAAGAAGGAAACCAACTTCAACCCTTTGAAAAATTCCTAGTTCTACGAGCATGCCCATATATCAAACACAATTTTTTTATTTTTTTTAGAATGAGTTTTGTCCAATTATAGATATATAACTTGAGGAAGATTACTCACTAATGAGTAAGAAAATTATGTAATTATGGTGATATTCATATTTGCATCATTGTGAATATTTGGAGTTGTGAAGTAAATCTTTGGAGATATTTTGTTGGGTCCCTATAATACTAGTGATTACCCCATTACTATTGTAGTTATACCCCTTATTTATATTGTTGTGCCCCCATTGCCCCCATATTGTTATTAATGTGCCCATAGAATCCCTCTATTGTTATTTTTTTGGCTTTATATTATTATTGTTAGGTCGGCTGGATTATATTGTGACTCCTTAGACTCCTATATATAGAAAGGAGGTTTTTTCATTTGTATCATCGAAGAATTGTTCATTTATGTAATGTAAAGGAGGTTGCCCCCTCGAAGAGGCTGAATTCTAAGGCATTGATCTATCTTTTCTATCTTTTCTTGAGCTGGTTTCATAACATTTGGTATCAGAGCTTTGGATTCTAGGGTTTCGCTGCTCCAAACAGGTCATTGTGGAATTTTCGCTATAAGTCTTTTTCTGTGACGTTTCAGAAGTCGCAAAAAAAACCCATTTGAGAAGCAAACGCGCTGAACTTTGGGTCTGAATTTCAGAGCTTTTCGCACGATATTTTCGGAGATATGATCTGAGGAAGTTGGTCTTTTTTGCAGACTCCTGAATTACACTCAAAACAGGTGACCTGGGGAAAATCATCATAACTTTCGTTCTGAGCATCGGATTGAAATTTCATAAGAAGGTACAGAAATAGGACGGACTGTAGTTTCCTTTTATATATTTTTCAGAGTCAAAGGTTGAAACAGTGACACGTGGAACTTCATACAAGTTCGCTCTACTGAACTAGTCTATAATCAGGTCACTGCGGGAGATTATGCATAACTCTTTCTTGGAGAATCCAATTTGGATCAGACTAGTGGAATTGGAAAGAGGACATAGAAGGCTACTACAGGTCACAATTTCAGAACTGAATGATTCGAAATTACAGAGATACATCAGATTCAATATCAGGCTTCTACAAAGTAAAAAAAAAAGGTGTGTAGTTTTTTTTTTAATTTTTGCATAAGCTTGGTTTGAAGGAATTCAAAGGGCATAGTAAAGCATTATTATCAGTAACTGATGCCCCGAGGAAAGAAAATGCAAACACCTAGTAAGGAACCTGAAAGCTCTACCATGACTCATGAAGAAGAGGAAGAAATGCTACATGATATATCAAAATTACAAGAACAAGTGCAACAAATGTCACGCTCACAAAAGCTAACAGATGCTAAGATAAATGGCGTGGAATCTAAGATAAAGGGCATGGAAGCTAAGATGGATGATCTGAAGACAGATTTGAGGACAGATTTGAAGATAGACATGGCAGATTTGAAGACAGATTTGACAAATTTTCTACAAGAAATACTTACTAATGGTGAAAAGGTTGTAAAGGAAACTCATGATGTGAACAAAAGAAATGTTAATCATGATTCCATAGACTCTAATGTTGGATCGAAGACCCACCATATTCCAAAAATCGATATGAGGAAGTTTGATGGCAAGGATCCCGCCACATGGATATTACAGATGGAGCAGTTCTTCGATCTCAATAATGTGCAAAACACACAAAAGGTACGTATGGCAACATTATATTTGGAACCAAATCAGTTTGTATGGTATCAATGGCTTTGCTCTCGTAAACAATTTATCACTTGGGCAATTTTTACGGAATAATTGATAGCACATTATGAGGATACAAAAAGCAACACTTTTTTTAGCAAATTGATAAGTCTCAAACAAAAGGGTTCAATAATGGAGCACATTGAGGAGTTCCAAAAATTGAACATAAGGGTAAAAGATATTCCAGAGCAGCATAGGATTGATGTGTTCATAGGGTCTTTAAAAGATAATATCCAACATGATGTTCGACATTGGGAGCCTGATTCATTAGAGAAGGCATTCAGGTTAGCAAGAAAAATGGAAAGCAAAATTATGGCAACCAGGAAGCATACCACTCACAACTATAAAGACGGAAGTGCAGTTGCCCCTAGTCTTCCACAACCTATAAGGTTGACACCACAACAATTGGAAGAAAAAAGAGCAAAAGGGCTTTGTTATAGTTGTGATAGCAAATACACTAAAGGTCATAAGTGCGCTGAGAAGAAATTATTCTACATAGATTGTGAAGAGGAAGAAGAAAAGGAGCAAGAAAGGTCAAAAGAACAGTATATGCTCCAGGAACAAAGCCTAGATGAAGAACAAATAAATCCGACCATATCTTGTAATGCATTGGCAGGAATTACCACTCCTCAAACCATCAAGATAGAAGGACAAATCAAGAAGAAAAAGGTGATAGTGTTGATTGATTCAGGAAGCACCCACAATTTTATTCATTGTAGGGTAGCAAAAGAATTGAATTGCTTCCTATATCCAGCACCAGAGTGTCAAGTGATGATTGCAAATGGAGGAACAATAAATTGCTCTGGAAAGTGCCATAATATCAAGCTATCCATGGGAGAATATGTATTGACTAGCCCAATGCTTTCCATTCCAATGGGAGGTGTTGATGTTGTACTAGGAGTCTAATGGCTACAATCCTTGGGTACAATAGCTTTTAATTTTCAAGAACTTTTCATCAAATTCTCTACGGAAGGAAAGGAAGTTGAATTAAGGGGTCTTGCAGGGAAACCAGGAAAGATAATAAGCTCTAATGGTATGACAAAGCTTCTAAAAAAGGAGCAAAGGGTGTAATTGCACAATTATGTTCGCTAGATGTTTCCACATTAGAATCATCTATTTCTCCAGATCTCCAAAAAGTCCTGGACAATCATTCTAAGGTATTTGAGACTCCCAAAGGTCTCCCACCTATGCATGATCATGATCATGCTATTCATCTGATTCCAGGAAGTGTTCCTCCAAACATCAGGCCGTACAGATATCCCTATGTCCAAAAAAGTGAAATTGAACGTATGGTTGTAGAAATGCTAAAGGCTGGTATAATTCAACCGAGTCAAAGTTATTTCTCTGCTCCAGTAGTATTGGTGCACAAGAAGGATGGATCATGGCGCATGTGTCCGGATTATAGGGAGCTCAACAAGCTCACTATTAAAGATAAGTTCCCCATTCCTGTCATTGATGAATTATTGGATGAATTGCATGGATCAATTTACTTCACCAAGTTGGATCTTCGTTCAGGATATCATCAAATCAGAATGAAAATTGAAGACATTCCAAAAATGGCATTTAGAACACATGAGGGTCATTATGAATTTTTGGTCATGCCTTTTGGCCTTACCAATGCACCTTCAACATTTCAAGGTTTGATGAATTCAATTTTCAAACCATTCCTTAGAAAATTTGTGTTAGTATTTTTTGATGATATACTTATCTACAGCAAGTCTTGGAAGGATCATGTTGAACATGTTGACAGGGTGCTACAACTATTGGAGGAGAAACAATTATATGCCAAAAGATCCAAATGTTTCTTTGGAGTCCAGGAGGTGGAATATTTGGGTCATATTGTATATCATGAAGGAGTTAAGGTAGACCCTACCAAAATTAAAGCCATTAAGGAATGGAAAATCCCCACATCCCTAAAGCATTTGCGCGGATTTCTTGGGTTGACAGGGTATTATCGCAAGTTTGTTAAGAATTATGGGAGAATAGCAGCACCTCTAACGACATTATTGAAGAAAGATGCATTTTCATGGACTCCGGAAGCAACAAAGGCCTTTGAACATCTTAAAGAGGCAATGTGCCAAGCACCGGTCTTAGCTACACCGGACTTCACAAAAACCTTTATTGTGGAATGTGATGCTTCAGGAAATGGAATTGGTGCTGTTCTAATGCAAGATGAAAGACCCATTGCTTTTGAAAGCCGTCCAATCAAGGGAAAGTTTCTAAGCAAAGCTATTTATGAGAAGGAAATGTTGGCAATACTCCATGCACTTAAGAAATGGCGACCCTACCTAATGGGAAGGCACTTCAAGGTAAAAACGGATCATGATAGCCTTAAATACTTTTTAGAACAAAGATTATCCTCTGAAGAGCAACAAAAGTGGGTCACAAAGATGTTGGGTTATGACTTTGAAATCATCTACAAAAAAGGGAAGCAAAATGTGGTGGCAGATGCACTCTCAAGGAAGGATGAGGATGTGGAAGCATTGTTGTGCGCTATTTCTATCATCCAACCAGATTGGATAAATGAAGCAAGGGAGGAATGGAAGAATGACGAAGAAGTGTGGGCACTTATTCGAAAGCTACAACAAGATTCCAGTACATCTGATACATTTAGCTGGAAAAATGATTCGTTATGGTACAAAGATCGCTTATACCTCTGTAAGAATTCCCAGCTAAAACAAAAGATTCTTATGGAATTGCACACTTCTCCCTTAGGAGGGCACTCAGGATTTTTAAAAACTTACCACAGGGTTAAGAAGGAATTTTTTTGGGATGGCCTTAAATCAGATATTCAAAAGTTTGTGGCAGAATGTTTGGTTTGCCAACAAAATAAAGTTGAAACAATTAAGACACTGGGTCTATTACAAACTTTATCCATTCCAAGCCAACGTTGGGAGGAGGTATCAATGGATTTTATCACAGGTTTACCCAAGTCTGAGGAAAAGAGTGTCATCATGGTGGTAGTTGACAGACTTACCAAGTATGCACACTTTTGTGCATTATCACATCCAATTAAAGCCAGTACAGTTTCTACTACATTTATGGAAACAATTCAAAAGCTACATGGAAACCCAAAGATTATTGTAAGTGACAGAGATCCCATTTTCACTGGAAATTTTTGGACAGAATTATTTTCTTGTCTTGGTACTCAGTTAGCTCATAGCTCATCTTATCATCCTCAATCTGATGGGAAAACTGAGATAGTAAACAAATGTTTGGAAGGATATCTTTGTTTCTTTGTATCAGATAAACAGACACAATGGGTCAAATGCTTGCCTCTGGCTGAGTGGTGGTATAACACTTCCTTTCATACAACAACAAAAATGACCCCATTTATGGCACTTTATGGGTATCAACCACCATCCATCACATCATATTTAAGAGAAAATTCTAAGGTTCAGGCAGTGGAACATCACATAAAACATCAACAACAAGTCCTCCAACTCTTAAAGGATAACCTCGTGTTGGCATAGAATAGAATGAAACAACAGGCAGATCAACATCGCAGTGAAAGAAGTTTTGATGTAGGTGATTGGGTATTCCTACGGCTACAACCATATAAGCAAATGTCCCTCAAGCAAGCTAAGAAGGATAATAAATTATCACCAAAGTATTATGGTCCGTACAAGGTGTTGCAAAAGATTGGTACTATGGCATACAAATTGGATCTTCCTGCAGCTTCTTGATTGCACCCAGTTTTCCATGTTTCATGCTTAAAGAAGGTTATAAGTGACAAGCTCCCAGTTCAAACAATATTTCCAGGACTTGACGAGGAAGGAAAAATTATATTGGAACCGGAAGCAGTTATAGAAACAAGAACTCGACAGCTACGAAATCGATCAATTTCAGAGTACCTTATCAAGTGGAAGAACTTATCCGCTAAAGATTCCACATGGGAGGATGAGAATTTTATGCAGAAGTATCGAGAACTACTCAAGCGTTGAGGACAACACTTTTTTGAAGGATAGGGGCATGTTGGGTCCCTATAATACTAGTGATTACCCCATTACTATTGTAGTTATACCCCTTATTTATATTGTTGTACCCCCATTGCCCCCATATTGTTATTAATGTGCCCATAGAATCCCTCTATTGTTATTTTTGTGGCTTTATATTATTATTGTTAGGTCGGCTGGATTATATTGTGACTCCTTAGACTCCTATATATAGAAAGGAGGTTTTGTCATTTGTATCATCGAAGAATTGTTCATTTATGTAATGTAAAGGAGGTTGCCCCCTCAAAGAGGCTGAATTCTAAGGCGTTGATCTATCTTTTCTATCTTTTCTTGAGCTGGTTTCATAACATATTTGATTGTTAAAAATCACACTATCAACCAAGTGAAACTAAATAAAATTTTCTCTTTTAATTTTTTTTTGTACCAATAAAATGTGGCAAAAGTTCTTTTTCTTATTTATGCCATCAATTATCAGACCTAGATATTTACCTAGAGTATCATAATGCTTGATTTGATATTTGTACAACCTTTGTTGTTTACTTCATTGTTGATTTTGATGTTCTTAAAGTGTTTTAATAATGGAATTAATATGTGAATAATTTAAAATGAAAATATTAATTATAAGTTTTCATAATTAATAATTATCCAATTCTAAGGAATAAATTTTAGAGACATGACCCTTTGTACCTCTTGTATATTATCCCTTGCTGACCTAAAATAAGGACATGTATTATAAACCCCATGCTTGAATTGTTTTTTCCATATTCTTGTAAAATATGTATATGTAATGAAAATACCATTTCCTTCAACACCTTTAGCATATTTTTTGTACAATTTTGGATTATGTATCTTGAGAAATTATCTGGAATATGTACTATTTATATATCTTGCATACACTCACTATGCCTATAAAAGAAGTCGCACATCCATGGCATTGCAATGTTTGTCAATGGCTTGTTTTCTCACCCATGACGTGTTATGAAACCAGCTCACAAAAATATAGAAAAGATAGATCAACGCCTTAGAAATATGCCTCTTCGAGGGGGCAACCTCCTTTACATTACACAAATGAACAGTTCTTAGATGATACAAATGACAAGACCTCCTTTCTATATATAGGAGTCTAACGGGTCATAATATAATCAAAGTCGACATAACAATAATAACGTAAGGGCACAATAATAACAATAGTGGGATTCTAAGGGGCACAATAATCACAATATGCGGACTACATGGGTACAACAATATAATAAGGGGGTTGTACTAATAACAATAAGGGGTTACACTAGTAGTATAGGGGCCTAACATGCCCCTCTCCTTCAAAAAGTGTTGTCCTCAACGCTTGAGTAGTTCTTGATTCTTCTGTATAAATTTCTTGTCCTACCATGTGGAACCTTCAGCAGGTAAGTTCTTCCACTTGATGAGATACTCTGAAATTGATCAATTTTGTAGTTGTTGGGTTCTTGCTTTTGTAATTGCTCCAGGTTCCAATATGATTTTTTCTTCCTCTTCAAGTTTTGGCAATATTGTTTGAATTGGGATATTCTGCAACTTTTGAATGGGTGGCCACACTTCTTTTTCCTTCTTCCATTTGGTTGGATAATAGAAATAACACAAAACAATGCTTCTACATCCTCATCCTTTCTTGAGAGTGCATCTACAACAAAAAATTTCTTCCCTTTTGTGTAGATGATGTCAAAGTCATAACCCAACATATTTGTGAACCATTTTTTTTGTTCTTCTAAAGATAATATTTCTTCTAAAAAGTATTTAAGACTATCATGATCCACTTTTACCTTGAAGTGTCTTCCCATTGGGTAAGGTCACCTTTTCTTAAGTGCAAGTAGTATTTCCAACATTTCCTTCTCATAAATAGCTTGCTTGAGATGTAGCCATAAAAATACCCAATCACCTACATCAAAACTTTTTTCACTGTGATGTTGATCTACCTGTTGTTTCATTCGATTCTGCACCAAAGTGGCATTATCCTTTAAAAGTTGGAGAAATTGTTGTTTATGCTCGATGTGATATTTCACTGCTTGAACCTTTTTCTTCTTGATATGTCCTTCTATCTTGAGAGTTTGAAGAGTGGTAATTTCTTCCAATGCTTTACAATATATGGTTAGATTCATTTCTTGATGTTCGATGTGATCTTTCACTTCTTGAACATTTTTCTTCTTGGTATGTCCTTCTATCTTAATAGTTTGAGGAGTGGTAATTCCTGCCAATGCATTACAATATATGGTTGGATTCATTTCTTCTTTCTCAATGTGATCTTTCACTTCTTGAACCTTTTTCTTCTTGATATGTCCTTCTATCTTGAGAGTTTGAGGAGTGGTAATTCTTGCCAATGCTTTACAAGATATGGTCAGATTCATTTCTTATTTCTCTTGGGTTGGGTCGTGGCATATATCCTCTTCTTTTGATGTTTCTTGATCCTTTTCTTCCTCTTCTTCATACTCTATGTAAAATAATTTCTTCTCAACACACTTATGACCTTTAGTGCATTTGCTATCACAATTGTAACAAAACCCTTTTTCTCTTTTTTCTGCCAATTGTTGTGGTGTAAGCCTTGTAGGTTGTGGAAGGCTAGGAGAAGAAACACTTCCATAATTATAGTCGTGATGAATCAGGTTCCCAAAGGCGAACCTCATGTTGAATGTTATCCTTTAAAGTACCTATGAAGACATCAATCCTTTACTTCTCTGGAATATCATTTACCCTTATATTCAATTTTTTAAAGTCCTCAATGTGCTTTTCCATTGAACACTTTTGTTTGAGATTTATCAATTGGTTAAATAAGGTGTTTCTCTTTGTATCCTCTTAATGTGCTATCATTTCCTCTGTGAAAATTGACCACGTGACAAGTGGTTTACAAGAACAAAGCCCTTTATATGTAATAAAAATTGATTTGGGTCTAAATAATTAGATGCAATACATACCTTTTGTAATAGTGGTACACCATGTAGATCAAAATATTTCTCCATCTGTAGTATCCAATTTACTGGATCCTTGCCATCAAACTTCCTCATCTTGGTTTTTCTTGATTTTAAGAGCTGGAACTTGAAACGAATGTAACCATTTAAATTTGGATCTTCAAGTTCTAAAATCATGACTTGCCATAGCCCTCTGCGTCCTCTTTCCAATGCCACTAGTCTGATCTAAATTGGATTCTCCAAGAAATAGTTATGCAAAATCTCCCAAGATGACCTTATTATATACCTTTTCAGAAGAATAAACTTGTATGAAGTGCCACGTGTCACTGTTTTGACCTTCAGATCTGAAAAATATAACCAGAAAACTACAGTGCATTCTCTTTGTGTAACGTCTTACGAAAATTCAATCCGATGCTCAGAGAGAAAGTTATGATGATTTTCCCAAGGTCACCTGTTTAATATGTAATTTGGGAGTCTGCAACAACCCTAACTTCCTCAAATCATATATCCAACAATATAGCGAGACAAGATCTAAAATTATGACCTATAGTAGCCTTCTGCGTCCTCTTTCTAATGCCACCAATCTGATCAAATTTGGATTCTCCAAGAAATAGTTATGCACAATCTCCCAAGATGACCTGATTATATAACTTTTCAGAAGAGAGAACTTGTATGAAGTTCCATGTGTCACTGTCTTGACCTTTGGATCTGAAAAATATATACAGGAAACTACAGTCCGTTGTATTTCTGTAACTTCTTACAAAATTTCAATCTGATGCTCAAAACAAAAGTTATGACAATTTTCCCCAGGTCACCTATTTGGAATGTAATTCAGGAGTCTGCAAAAACTCCAACTTCCTCAGCTCATATCTTCGAAAATATAGCGAGACAAGATCTGAAATCCAAACTCGAGGTTCAATGTGATTTCGTATCAAATGGTTTTTTTTCACTTCTGAAACACCGCAGAAAAAAAAAAGTTATAGCGAAAATTCCACAATGACCTATTTGGAGCAGCAAAACCCTAGAATCCCAAAGCTTTGATACCAAATGTTATGAAACCAGCTCACAAAAAGATAGAAAAGATAGATCAACACCTTAGAAATATGTCTCTTCGAGGGGCCAACCTCCTTTACATTACACAAATGAACAATTCTTAGATGATACAAATGACAAGACCTCCTTTCTATATATAGGAGTCTAAGGGGTCATAATATAATCAGAGCCTACATAACAATAATAACGTAAGGGCACAATAATAACAATAGTGGGCTTCTATGGGGCACAATAATCACAACATGGGGATTACATGGGTACAAAAATATAATAAGGGGGTTGTGCTAATAACAATAATGGGTTACACTAGTAGTATAGGGGCCTAACATGATGTGCTTTTGAATAAAACATGAAATGTTTTTCTACTCGTTTTTGGATGCTTGATAAATGAATATTACTAATGGATCCTTTATAGATGAAGATTACAAATTGAGTGAATTGTTTTCAATGGCTTTTGGTATAGTAGAAGATTTCCAATGAGATAATCATAACTTATCTTTGTACATATCATGGACCCTAGTATATATGATTTTTTCATGCTTTTATTCATTGAAAATTATGTGTTCCTTTTCTCCATGGCATACGTATAGCTTATAACTTTTAAAATTTGTATTTAACAATATTCACTTGAAATCAATCATTAATAGAACTTGAGCTTCTGAAAAATTCTTTCCTACACCTTGTATAGCTAGAATGATTATTTTGGATTGATATAAAAAGGTCTAGTCCTATTCTTGATCATTAGTTTAGATGCAATTCTTCTTTTGTCTCGTCTCCATTAATTTTATGGAATATCAACAATCTCTCTATCAAGAACACACTTTTAAATAGTAGGGATATCATCCTCTCTATAATAATATTCAAAATTATTAGGGAAACCAACAAAATAATGTTGAGCACGTCAAATTATTTCACTTTGATGAGTTAGAACATGATCTTTGTTCCTAGGCACACCATTGTCTTTATTTCTAGTCATACCATTAATAGGGATATCAAACTCTATAGGCACACCATTGTCTTTATTTCCAGTCATACCATTAATAGGGATATCAAACTCTATAGGAAAACACTTACCATCCTCATTAATGTAATTAGTCTACTTTGAATTTATTCACTTGAAGAAAAAATATTATTGTCTTGAGCACCATACCATCAATTTGGCCACGTGGCGTAAATTCTTTATCATCATTACTTAAAAATACTCACTTGGAGGAAAATTTTCATTGTCCTCATCAATGCCATTAAAATCCCCAGTTGGGGGGAATATTCATCATATTATTTAGTGCCTTTAGGTTCCCTAGTTGGAGGAAAATCTTCATAATATTAATTAGTTCCTTTAAGTTCCCCACTTGGAGGAATATGTTAATTATTTTTAACACCACAATCATTTTAAAAATTTTAACACCTCTCCTCTATACTAATGTTATCAT
The DNA here is from genome assembly GCA_031772625.1 of Pinus tabuliformis. Classification (NCBI taxonomy): domain Eukaryota; kingdom Viridiplantae; phylum Streptophyta; class Pinopsida; order Pinales; family Pinaceae; genus Pinus; species Pinus tabuliformis. Next base: position 265,216,299 of record CM062811.1, read on the forward strand.
TTGAATATCCATTGTTTCTTCCATTAAGGTGATCACTAGGAATAATTTTATCATCTAAATCATCACTTGGGATAGATTTTGAATATTTTCCACATTATTGATTTCATTGTTGGCTTGATGGAGCTTGGACCCAAGTTTGGAGTCATTTGGGCTAACCAACAAAACCCTACACTACCGTCCCTTTTAGCAACAACCTGTGTAGTGCAGGCTACAGTCTCACTTGAGGCAGTATTGGGAGATGCTAGAACTAGATTTCTGCATCCAGAGGGATATGTGATGTGTTTTCTGCAGATCTATGGATTTATCTTGACCTTCGTGAACCCTAACCCTTGAAACCCAAAGCTTACAATAAATAACAGTTAATAGATTTATGTCCTTCGTTGATTGCCTTGAACATGCATAATATCATACAAATAAGCAGATCTACATATTCATGAATCCATTAAGTACTTTTCCCAATTAAATTCATTCAACAAATCATAAATACATCAACTTCAAAATTAAATAGTAATACAAAGATCCACAAATATCACTTCAAAATATGTCTTTATTATGCTTCAGATTCTCAGTTACAAACTCTTTCCAACCTTGCGCACACAATTGCAGGGACCCGTGCACTAAGTTGCGGACTTACCAAGGTCTCCATGTACATAGCTGCAGGAACCTTCCCCTTCACCCAAGTGCAGAATAGAAAAATCCAGACTCAACTCATGCACTTCCTACTTAGCTGACCTATGACTCTTCTATCACTTCCTTTTATACTCTTCCTTCGTTACAATACCATGGTCCATGAACCATGGGCAAGTCTCAAAACAACTTGACTTTAACAAACTAAGGGGATTTGACCTTCCTAAAGCCCCTTTGACTCCTATCAACATGCGCTACTCATGCTCCACTCCTAAAAATGTGGAGAATTTACAATATCTTTACAAACTTAACAAAAGTTTAACAGAATCTAACCAAGGCGACCCTGTCCCAACATTCATCATTAAATTATTGAGAGGAATGATTCTCATCATGTTCTTCCTTTTCATCAATGGTGCCTTAAAATTCCTCGAGATTAAGAAATTTTTCATCAACATGTTCAATCTCATTTCTCGCGCTATGATCAAACTCCTCACTAGATGAAAAATACAACTCTTCATTTGCATTGAAGACATTTACATAAAATTCACTAGTACCAAAATATGAGGTATAAGGACAACAAGTTAATCCTTCAAAAATGGAAACTTTTCTATCAGATGAATATATGACTTCTCATTAAAAGCATAGAAAAATAAAACTATCCACCCTCCAAGAAATATTCTTATATATTGAAGAATTAAATTTTACCTCTAATTTTTTCCACTAAAAATAAATAAAGTTTTTAATTATGTAAATTTCTAGAGTTGAACATCTTGTAGTAATTTTCTGGATTAAATTTGTTAATATTTCAAAACTTCGATATAAGTTAAATCCAAAAAAACTACCTTAGTTTAATGAATTTGTTCGTATTTTTATTTCTAATTTATTAGGAAAACCATTTTTCTAAATAATTTTTATTTTATCACACATTCCCTAAACATAGAAATGTTTGATCAAATATTTGCTATATAAACAAACTTTTCGCTTCTTTTCTTCACTTCGCATTCAAATTTGGGGAGAATTAAATAAAGAATTTGGAGAAATTCAAAGTGAGATTCTATTGCTTAAATGTTAATAATATTTTTGATTGCATCATATAGTGGATGAAAAAAAAAAAAAATTTTTAATAATGAACCCTAAGCTCTATAGTTTGTTCTTATCTTTTCCAAATAAATTAGGATTAATTTTTTAATCTTTTTTCAAAGAAAAATCTTAGTGATTTTAAACCATTTTAGAGGGAGAGAGACAGAACATACACATTTTTTAATATTTTAAGGGCAAAAAAAAGGAAAACCTTCGAAGGTCAAAGAAAAACCATGTTTTTAAAAGTAAAACTATAACTATAATTATTTTCATTTTTAAAGCTATTGGTTGTATGATGTCATTTTTTTTATTTTCTTCATATGTGTATGCATGTATGTGTATTATAAATCAGTAATTAATAATAATAATAATAATAATAATAATAATAATATATGCTACCCAATTTTAAGGTCATAGTTGTTAGCACTCCACAGTGTCCCAAGGTTGAGAAAGGAGACTGACGAAGGTAACTTCAAACCAAGTTTGGATCTGGTAGCTAGCCCTACCAAATCAGGGAGGGCTCTCTCAAGAATCTCACAACCAATGAAGTGACTGGAGAGGAAATTAGATGCTAGGCTATATTTTAAGCTCACTAGGGTTTGATTTTAGGGTTTTCTGGATGAAGTTCATAAATATAGGAACTAGGCTAGGGTTTCAAATGATCAATTGCGAAGATATAATGGGGCAAGGTAGGTATGCTCAATGATAGAAGTAGGTTGTCATTATGGTATAGGGATGAAAATATGGAGGATCAAAATGAGCATGTAACCATGATCTCACTCATCAAAAGAAATGGAACGCTAGCATGAAAATCTCATCAAAATAGAGCATATAACTTATGAATTTTGTTAAACACCTATGAGATTATCACAAGAGAGCATAGATATGGTAATAAGGAGAAATAAATATTCAAATTGATGATAAAACTGAGAATAACACTATGAATAAATCATACCACAAGAATCCCAAAATAATAGTTGCAATTGCCTTTTGTATCAATGCAAAAAAGTGTACACTAGCTCCAAGCTATGATTCACAAGCATCCAACCCTCTCTATGACTTAGAGAAGGCTACATATAGACCAAAAACTACATTTCCCCCTCTCACGGGTCAAATACATCATCATAGGAATTATTTACAATAACATATCCAACCATACCTAAGATTAGGGAGGTTAGAAACCAACTCCCAATTTGGCCCAAACAGATTCACTTTAACTTTACAAGCTTTGATGAGTATGAATCTACATGAATTTGGCATTTACCAGCTCAATGACATTTAATTACATCAAAAGAATACCCAATAGGATTACTTACATCACAAGACTTTGAATTTGACCAAATAAAATAAAAAATTTGACTTGCTGACAGAAGTGCAGCGAATTTCCTAAGAAGCACGGTGAATTGTCAGAAGCGCAGTGTGAAGTTTGAAGGTCATTTTGAGGGACTTTTCTTCATCCATTTACTGAATTGAAGGTAGATCTAGAAATCCATAGATATATAATAGTCCTTAGAACCTTCAAGAATGCAAAAACATTTATACAAGGTGTCTAAAAATCACTTTTCCCAAGACTTCTCCAAAAGCGCAGCGACGGGGTCAAAAATGAGGTAGAAACATGTTTTTTGGAATGTATTTGACTTTTTCTCTCAATCGGCAAGCTAACATAGAAAACCAGTGGTATATCTAACATGTAAAATTTAATATTCTCCAACCATATAGGACATTAATCATTTATTTCCCCTGGGAATAAGCGTAGCGTGAGCTCGCTATGCTTTTGGTAGTATGAAATTGCCAAAAATTGCAAAAATGCACAAAAACTCATAAATTTCCCAAAGTTCTTCAAAATTGTTTCTATCTTTATCCTTTAAGATTTTGAGTGATATATTATATGATAAATGATTCATTATAAATAAAATCAAGGTTGTCCCTCTTCCTTAGCTTGATTAGGGTTTTCTTTAGTTTCTTCTTCAAATTTCTAACCCTAATCTTGCAAATTTGATTTCTATTGAAGTAGTGCCTAGCCATGTGTCTATGAAGGTTTTTTTCCATGTTGTTCTTCTTCAAGAGATTTTCCAAGTGCTCATTAACCATTCCAAGCCAAATCTCTTTGTCTTTCTCAACCTCAGTTGCAATGGTCTCTTCAATGTCTTGCTGACCTAGTGGAGGAGATCGCTCACTCCCTAGTGCTTTCTTTATTTTCAATCCTCTATTCTTTGGCCTCCTTGGCTTGATCTAAGGCCCCTTATATTCAAGATTCTCAACATATATCACACTCTTACCTTTATCATCATATTCCACCAAATCAACCCTAGGTTTAGAAAGCAAAAACTTATTTACCTTAAGTCGCATGTTCTCTTTTTGTAAGAATGAAATCATGAAGTTTTCTTTTGCCAGTCATCCTTAAGCTCTATAATTTTTTCCTCTTTCTCTTGAATGATTTGCTCAGGTGACTTGTCTTTCTCATGCCCTTCTAGGTCTGCCATGTGAGTATCAAAATGTACCTGTGTTCTTCATGAAAAGGTGCATCATGATGATGTCCTGATGCTTCTTGTCCAACAGTAGGAGGTTGAACTCTTTCTACATTGTCAGGAGAAAAAACAAGCCTCTTACCTCTGCTATATGTTTTTGTCACCTCTTCCCTAGGTGTCCTTGTCACTAGTTTTCTTGTAGAGCCAACTTCTTGAGGTCTTGGTGATCTTTCCAATGGTGAACTTTGACTACTAGGTTGACTAGTAGCAGGCAAAAGAGAAGTTGACTGCATGAATGCCTCCCAAGATAAGTTGACTTGTGACAACTGATGCAAAACAATAATTTTGACCAAGCCATGATGAAATAGGTTTTCTTGGTGATATTTCCCTTTGCTTTGTACCTTCTCTGTCATCTTGACCAGGCTTCTGTATAGGTAATGAGGTAGGTTAAGAGGTTTGATGGTTGTGAAATGCATGAGTAGTCTTATGTGATACTGGTATAGCCTTGAAAACCTACCCTCACAGGTAAAGTACTTCATGATCATCTTCATTAAAGGAGCATACCTTTCAAGCAATTTTCTGAAGGGAAAAATGTGTTTGGGATCATTCTTGTAGGGTGGCTTTAAGAATGCTTTGTAGTTCTCAATATCTAGATCCATCCCTTTGAACCATATTTCTCCATGGTTAGGGATTCCAGTGGCTATGGAAATGGCATTTGCTGAAATGGTGAAGTCAAACCCTACTATTCTAGCCTTATCCCTCCTAAAGTTGGTGGAAAAGAGGCTTGTCAACTTAGCATGAGAATCTATTTCTTGGATCTTCTCACAAAAACCTAGGCAGCCCACATCTTGTAAAGATTTCTTGATTAAGGGTGAGGCCATGATTTCTTGGACATTAATGGGATCATATTTGGAAATTTTCCCTCCTTTATTGTACTTTTTCTTTTCAGTTTCTGAGGTGTTAAGTTATGGTATGTTCTATGCTTATAACAGTTTACTTCTTTTTCTTATTATATTCCACCGATTAGCAATCTGTTATGCTCTTAACCTGCAAAGTAATACCCAAACACAGAATATGCGAAGAAAAGATACCGATAACACAGAATATGCGAAGAAAAGATACCCAGAACACAGAATAGCAATGATTTTATTATTCAGAGAGAAATGTTCACAGGCCTCTTCGAGGGGGCAACCTCCAATAGAGCAGAGCTCGATTACAAAAACAAGACACGATACTCCTCGCAGGGAGTCTCTATCCTTTATATATGACTCATACATGCAATACCACGGGCCAATACTGTAAGTTTTATTAATACCATCTATCTAATACTACCGCCCATTTGAAACTAACTGTGGTCCCGTCATTATTTGCGGGTTAACCACTTACAAATATTAATATGGGCTTTATTGACTCTTGACTATGACGTGATCCCATGACATAAATAAGGGGGTTAGGGTGGGACCCTAACATGCCCTCCCCCTTAAGACTAGCCTTGTCCTCAAGGCTGAAGCTGCGGAAACTGCTGAAGAATAGTGGCTGGTTCCCAAGTTGCATCTTCCGGAGAGGTGTCTTTCCATTTGACGAGGACCTCCTTAATCATGCGGCCGCGCAGGTGCTTATCTCGTGTGTCTAGAATCTGTTCGGGTTAAAGCCAGATTGACCCTTCTTCTTCTAATTCAGGTAGACTGGTTTGAACTCGGAAATTGTTCCCAATCACTTTCTTGAGGCACGATACATGGAAAACTGGATGGATTTTTTCCGTAGGGGGCAAAGCCAACTTGTAAGCCACTTCTCCAATGCGCTGAAGTACTTGGTATGGTCCATAGAATTTTGGAGCGAGCTTTTGACAACCCTTATCTTTGAGTGATGTTTGCTTATATGGTTGCAGCCCCTTCTTGAAATTGGCGCTCTGAGCGATGTTGGTCGGCCTATTGCTTCATGCGGTTCTGAGCTTGATGAAGATTCTCGCGAAGATGGGCGAGCATGGTTGCGCGGTGTTGTAGGAGTTGATCCACTGCTTGTACTTTGGAGCATCCCTTGAGATAAGAAGTAGGGGAAGGCGGAAGTTGACCATAGACTACTTCATAGGGAGTCATTTTGGTGGTGGCATGATAGTTGGTGTTATACCACCATTCAGCCAGAGGTAACCACTGTGCCCAAAGGTGTTGCTTTTCGGAAGTGAAACACCTAAGGTAGGTTTCTAGACATTTGTTGACGGCTTCGGTTTGACCATCTGTTTGCGGATGATATGAAGTACTGAGTTTGAGTTGAGTGCCTTGTATTCTGAAGAGTTCCTGCCAAAAATTGCTGGTGAAGATCGGGTCGCGGTCGGACACTATAGAAGTGGGCATGCCATGTAATTTGAAGATCTGATCCATGAAAGTTTGAGCAACCAAGGTTGGTGTAAACGAGTGGGGTAGGGCGCAGAAATGAGCATACTTCGATAGTCGGTCCACAACCACCATGATGACTGACTTGTTCCCTGACTTTGGAAGACCTGTAATGAAATCCATAGAAACCTCCGTCCAAATTGAGGCCGGAATGGGCAATGGTTGTAAGGTGCCTGGTGTGTTGACGGTTTCCCCTTTGTGGCGTTGACAGACATCACATTCGGCTACGAAAGTAAGGACATAATTTTTCATGCCTGTCCAAAAGAATGATCTTCTGGTGTGAGCATACGTCTTCTGAAAGCCCGAATGTCCTGCAATGGGAGATGAGTGCAATTCTACCAAAAGGCGACTTTTGAGGGTAGATGTTGGTGATATTACGACTCTGTCCTTGTAGCGAAGAATATCATTCTGCCACGAGTAGCCCTTGCTGGAATTAGGATTTACCTGCAATTGAGAAATGAGTTGGGAGAGCCCTGTGTGTGAAAACCATTCCCTGCGAGCCTCTTCAATCCAGTCTGGAATGGGAAGGGAAATTGCGAGCAGAGTACTTTCCTCCTCAAATTGGCGCGATAATGCATATGCTACACTGTTGTCTTTCCCTTTCTTGTAAATGATCTCATAATCATATCCCAACATTTTGGCTAACCATTTATTTTGTTGTGGGGAGGATAGGCGTTGCTCCAAAAAATATTTAAGATTGTGATGATCTGTGCGGATTTGGAAACGTCGCCCCAATAAGTAAGGTCGCCAGGTCTCGACTGCATGTAAGATGGCCATCATCTCCTTTTCGTAGTTAGATTGGCCCAGATTCCTCCCACTGAGTTGTTGGCTTGTGAAGGCCAATGGTCGCCCTTCCTGCATTAAGACCACCCCAATACCTGTACCCGAAGCATCACATTCAATGACAAATGATTTGGTGAAGTCAGGTAGTGCTAAGACTGGAGTGGTACACATGGCGTTTTTTAGAGCGGTAAATGCGTGTTGTGCTTCCTCGGTCCAGAAGAAGGAATTTTTCTTTAGGAGTTGAGTGAGGGGCTTCGCTATGCGGCCATAGTTGCGGACAAATTTACGATAATAGCCTGTGAGACCCAAAAATCCTCTCAAGCTCTTCAAAGTCTTGGGTTGAGGCCATTCTTGCATTGCCTGGATCTTTTTGGGGTCCACCTTGACACCTTCACGCCCCACAATGTGGCCCAAATACTCAACTTCTTCCATGCCAAACGAACACTTAGACATCTTGACAAATAATTTGTGCTTGCGGAGCAGTTGCAAGAGTAGATCTACATGCTGAAGATGTGCCGCCCAAGTGCCACTATAGATGAGAATGTCATCGAAGAAGACAAGGACAAATTTTCTGAGATATGGTTTGAGGATGTGATTCATAAGACTCTGAAAAGTAGAAGGGGTTTTAAAGAGACCAAATGGCATGACCAGGAACTCATAATGGCCTTCATGAGTTCTGAAAGCCGTCTTGGGAATGTTGACTTCCTTCATGCGAATTTGGTGGTAGCCGGAGCGAAGATCCAACTTAGTGAAGAATTGAGCCCCGTTGAGTTCGTCCAGCAAATCGTCAACCACCGGAATGGGAAATTTATCTTTGATGGTCAACTTGTTGAGGGCCCTGAAGTCGGGACACATCCGCCACTCCCCATCTTTCTTGAGGACCATGACCACTAGGGATGAATAAGGACTAATGCTGGGACGAATGACACCTGCTTCCAACAATTCCTTGATGATTTTTTCTATTTCATTCTTTTGAGTGAACGGATATCTGTATGGCCGCACATTTGGGGGTTGGGCCCCTGGAACCAAGGTGATGCTATGATCATGTTCCCCTCGCGAGGGTGGAAGCTCATGCGGCTTGTCAAAGACCGTCCGATGGTTATTTAAAATCTGCTGCATCTCAGGATGAATTGGCAGAGACCTGGTTTCGACTACCTGGATGGCATTAAATTGAGCTACCACTCCATGATGGCCCTTTTTTAACAATTTTTCCATCCGATGCGAGCTAATGACAGAGGGGGCTCCCGCCTGGAGGCCACGGAGGGTATGTTTGGAGTTGTTCTGCTTAAAACTCATATATAACTCCTGGAAATCCATTGTGATTGGCCCAAGGGTGCGGAGCCATTCAGCGCCTAGGACAATGTCGCATCCCGCCATGTGTATGGCAAACATGTGGGTTTTCAACTGATAATCCCCCATTTGAAGTTTGACATTTTCACAGCGGCCTTCACATTTCATTGTGCCCCCATCTGCAATTTGGACTTGGAAGTTAGAAACTGCTCGTACAAAACAATGCGCTGCTTCGACGATTTTTTGATGGATGAAATTATGGGTACTGCCACTATCAATCAAGACTATTACTGGGCGATGTTTAAGAAAACCCCTGATTTTGAGAGTTTGAGGGGAAGAGATTCCTGCCAACGCATTGAGTGAAATAACTGGTTCGTCAGATACAATCTCCTTTTGGTTGTCTTCTTCGATCGCCTCTGGTTCCTCAAGAGGTGGATCTTCCTCGGTGGAGCTGTAGTCAGTGGCATCTATTTGAAAAAACTTGGGCTCCTTGCATTTATGACCAGGGGAATATTTTTCATCACAGTAGTAACATAGTCCTTGCTTCCTTCTTTCGGCCATTTCCTGAGGTGACACCTTTTGGACCTTAAGTGTCTGAGTCGTGTTGTGAGCTTGTGGGGGACGACCTTTAGTGGGGAAATTGGGGCGGCTGTATTGGGCAGTTATGGCACGTTCCACCTTACGGGCTACCTGGCAAGCCTCCGTCCATGTGGGAGGGTGGTGGAGTAGAACTTGAGCTTTGATGGCTTCTTTAAGACCACTGATAAAACATTTCGTGTAGAACTCATCTAAGAGATGCTGAGTGCGGAAGGCTAAGGCTTCAAAAGCGGTTATATATTCATCCACTGTACCCGTCTGTCGGAGCTTAGTGAGACGGCCCAAAAAGGAGTCTCCCTGTTCAAAGCGATCTCGAAGAGCTTTGGCAAATTGGGCCCAACTCGGAAAAGGTCCATGGCGACGTTGATGCCATTCCACCCATTGCCATCGTTCATTGTCCAAGTACATGGTCCCCACTCCAAGCTTAGTCCAATCATCTTGGAGACGATTCAATTTGAAATACTGGTCCATTTGTGCTAGCCATGCGGACGGGTGAGAACCGTCAAATTTCCACATATCCAACTTGGGAGGTCACTGACTGGGTGGTGAATGGGTGTGCCAGAGGTGAGGAGAGTGGCTAGACTCACCCTCATGGTGTTCATGGTCATGATACGGTTCCTCGAGAGCTGGCTCCTTGCCCTTATCGAGTGCTTGCCGTACCAGGCTAGTTATATCGTTAATCGTAGTTTTGAGCTTGTTCATATCTGTTTCAAGTTTGTCTAGCCTTTCATTGGCCATTGCTTGAGCTCTAGTTTCTACCATACACCAACTTGATGAAACATTGGGACCGCCAAATTTTTTTTTCTAATAAATTGAATGGTACCACCGTGCTCAGCTCGTCGTCCTGATGCTGATGGGCTAGATCACAAATAAGCGCTTCGGATCAATACTACAGTCGCCAAATCCTCAAAATGTCAATGCCACCAAAAGTCCTGCGAAAATTATATCCAGGTACAGGAACCCTTCACAACTACTCCGATCTGGTGGATCTGAGAGATCTGAATGGTGGAACAACTGCTGCTGCTGATCTGATGGAGCTACGGGACTGATGTCTGCTGCTGCTGCACTTGCTGATTTGGAATAGGTGCTGTGTGATCCCCCGATAGAAAGGGAACTATGGTCTTGAGGAGTGTCAGGTGCTACAGATCGCAATATACATAAGGGTCTGACAGTAGTACTCGGCCCAATGTTTCAGGGCTCTAACTAAGGAGGATCGACCGTACCCTTAGCCGTACAACCCGACTACCCTATCGTACGGGCAAGTAATCTCTCCGAGTGCTGTTCTCGGTGTACTGTAGCCACAAGATGGCTGAAGGTTTATCTATGGCGAGGTTTCAAGGGAGCTAGGGGGCTTCCTATATACCCAGAGGGTACGTGGAAGACAGTTCGTGCGCGGTTCTGTCTAATGCGCTACTACTCGAAGGGGTACCCACAGGCGTTACAAGGGAGTCCAATAGACGTGACCAACTCTTGTATTTCCTGTGTGCATGCCTCCCCAAATCCGCAGGTTTATGCGCTTAACGACAAATCCCGTGGTTTAAAGACGCCGGAACACGTCTCTAGCCAAAAAAAAATTTGCTAAAAATTGGAGATCCAACTGAGCCCTGGAAAGTGCTCTGATACCACTTGTTATGCTCTTAACCTGCAAAGTAATACCCAAACACAGAATATGCGAAGAAAAGATACCCAAAACATAGAATATGCGAAGAAAAGATACTCAGAACACAAAATAGCAATGATTTTATTATTCAGAGAGAAATGTTCACAGGCCTCTTCGAGGGGGCGACCTCCAATAGAGCAGAGCTCGATTACAAAAACAAGACACGATACTGCTCGCAGGGAGTCTCTATCCTTTATATATGACTCATACATGCAATACCACGGGTCAATACCGTAGGTTTTATTAATACCATCTATCTAATACTACCGCCCATTTGCAACTAACTGTGGTCCTGTCATTAATTGCGGGTTAACCACTTACAAATATTAATATGGGCTTTATTGACTCTTGACTATGACATGATCCCATGACATAAATAAGGGGGTTAGGGTGGGACCCTAACACAATCACATGTACATAAAGTAAAGTGCAGATAGAACATTAAACGATCGACAGAAAACAAGCCAAGACAAGAGACACAAGATGTGGCGGCTAGCCAGGGACAAACCCCACAATGTGTGGGGAAACCCTTTGATCAAATCTTCTTTTATCTTCAATAATTCAGCAGAGAGAAATAGTACAATAAATCTGATTCATATCAGCAGTAGCAAACCCTAGATCAGTAGCATCAACATTAGCGGCTTCATTATCAAACTAGGGCAGACCATATCTCACAAACCGACAGTCGGATTGACTTCATTCCACCACCAAAAGTTTCAGCTTTCAAAGGAGGCTCAGATGAACCTACAGCACAGTTCAAAAGAGGAGATCTTCTAGGCCACGCTTGTCAATCTTTACTTCTGCAATTGCAGCTTCAGTTTCAACAATTTCCGGCTTCAAACTAGGGCAATCGATATCTTGCAAACCGTTCGTCAGATTGACTTCATTCCACCACCAAAAGTTGCAGCTTTCAAAGGAGGTTCAGATGAACCTATAGCACAGTTCCAAAGAGGAGATATTCTAGGCCACGCAAGTCAATCTTTACTTCTGCAGTTCTAGCTTCAGTTTCAGCAGTTTCCGACTTCAAACTAGGGCAGTCGATATCTTGCAAACTGTTCGTCAGATTGACTTCATTCCACCACCAAAAGTTGCAGCTTTCAAAGGAGGTTCAGATGAACCTACAGCGCAGTTCCAAAGAGGAGATCTTCTAGGCTACGCAAGTCATTCTTTACTTCTGCAGTTGCAGCTTCAAATTCAACAGCTTCCGGCTTCACATGTGTGAGAGAGAGAGACCCATTTCAGCGCAGTAGAGAAGAGACTCATATCTGCGCAGTAGAGAGAGAGAGATGTGATGAGATGAGTGAGTCCAAATGAGGAAAAGTCCTCTTATATTTATACACAACCTTGGTGGGTGAATAGATGTGACTGTTGGGCTTCTGAGCCTACATGAGTTGTAGGTCGGCTTGATAATAATTCCATAATCAAAATAAATTCATATCTCCATGAATACTTATCGAAATTGGATGATATTTATATCAATCCTACACCTCTCGATGAGAGGAATCTAATAAAAATATTATTAGCCATGAATAAGATGACCCACATGAAGTTTTGCCCTGGTTGCCAATTTTAACACTCCCTCTCAACCATGGAGAACTTCATCTGCAATCTGTCTATCGGTCGTTACTATTCATCCATCAAATGCACTGCCTTGTACAACCTGACCCTTGCCCTACTCTGCTCTATTTTGCCTGTTCTGCTTTGTCTTGTTTTGCCCTGCACTGATATGTACTGTATTGTTATGTTCTGCTCTGCTCTTGCATTGTTTTGTTCTACTCTGCTTTTGTCTGAATTATGAAGAAGAAGAAATGATCGAGGATGTATCATACTGACTCAAAGTCAGTCTCAGAGTATGTACTACTGATCCCAGACCAGTCTCAACTGACCCAAAGTTAGTGTCATAGTATGGTACAACTCCTACCACTAGTCCCAGACCAGTATCATTGATCCCAGATCAATGGAGGTCATCCTAGCGTAGGGAGTACGGTAGTTACAACGATGCGTCCATCGGTACTACTATGGTCCCTAACTTCATTTCCCTGCTCATTGATCAGATGAGAGGTACTTCCCATGAGTCCCAGACTGCATGGGTAGGATGCCTCGACAGGAGAACTAATCAATCCTGTCCTCACAGGAGAACACATCAATCCTGCTACAATCGCCATGGAGAACACATCAATCTAGGCCGCCATGGAGAACACATCAATCCAGACCTCACAGGAGAACACATCAATCCTGTTACAATCGCCTTGGAGAACACATCAATCCAGGCCTCACAGGAGAACTAATCATCCTGCTACATAGGAGAGCGAATCATCCTGTTCCACAAGAGAGTGAATCATCTTGTCCCACAAGAGAGAGAATCATCTTGTTCCACAAGAGAGCGAATCATCTTGCTCCACAAGAGAGCGAATCATCTTTTTCCAGTGCACACCACCAGGGGAGGGTGAGTCACCCTGTGGTCGTATGTTGCTCCAGTAAGAACCACAATCCCTCAGAGCTCCCAGAGCTCAATGTATGCAACATGCAGGACCCTTGTACAAGGGTTTCTTGATGACTCCAAGTCGTTTGGGAAAATCACAAATTAGATCTTTCCTCAGGGCTTTGACAAGGTGTATCAACCTGAACATCATCTTAATGCGATGGAGCTTCCTTTCTCATCAACTTACCATATCCCAGATGATGTCTATCTGCTGGAGCAATCGACGAATACGGGATTCCTCAATAATCGAATCCCACCTCTGGTTGTTATAGAGAATCACAATGGTATCCAAACAGCTCACTGAAGAGCTTTCGCAACCAGACTGCCTCACACGAGGTCATGCTAGCAACAGTATATCCTGCTTCAGCGGTGCTCAAAGTCACCGACTTCTGCTTCCTGCTCATCCAAGATATCGAAGCAGATCCCAAGGTGAAACAACACTCGGAAGTGCTCTTACGGTCCACCACACTGCCTGCCCAATCAGCATCAGTATATCCAAGTAGTCTCACATCTTCGACAGTGTATCTTAACCCATTGTGCCACGAAGATATCTCAGAAGATTCTTGGCACCAATCCAGTGTATGTGGTGGGGTTCAACCATATGCTGGCTCAACGTGTTGACTGCAAAGCATATATCTGGATGGGAGTTCACTAAGAACATTAATGCTCCAACGAGTTGCCGATACTCGGTAGCATTTCGTAAAACAGGTCCAGCAGCACTACCACTTAACTTCTTGAAGTCAAGCTCCATCAGAGTAGTTACAGGCTTGTAGTCCACCATTCTAAATCTTTCCAATATCTTCACCACATATTTTCCTTGAGATAGGAAAATTTCTCCTAGCTTTTGCCACACTTCAAGTCCTTGGTCCTTCATTTCAAATTCAGAAGCCATCTCCCTCTTACATTTGTGAATGAGAGGGTTTGCACTTGTAGAAAGAGGTCATCCACATGCAACACCAGTATGATAGGCTTTTCATCTTCAACCTTAAAGTAAAGGTTATGATCGGCTTCACTCCTAGTGAATCCCAACTTCATCAAGTAGCTATCGATCCTCTCATACCATGCTCGGGGTGCTACATGTCCTTTAGCATCATCAAGTAACCTCTTAAGCGATGAAGGCCTCTTCCTAGAAGAGGAAGGCTCATATGGAGGAGGAACAATCGGATCCATGGGTTCTTCTACATCAGGCATTGATTCATCATCCTTTTCTTTCGGTTCCCTGGTGTTGGCTTTTTGAGAGCTCCTCAAAGTCGGAAGATTGGTCACCTTGCTGAGAGCCATATCTTCGTCAAAGGTGACATCATGACTAATTATGACTTCCCTTTGACCGGCTACATAGATTCTATAGCCTTTAGTATTTTCACCATAGCCCATGAAAATTCCCTTCTTTCCAGATGCTCCCAATTTATTTCTTTTCTCTTTCGGCATATGAAAGTATACAGGGCTTCCAAAAATTTTAAAATGAGAAACATCAGGTTTCTTACCAGTGAATTTTTCTTCAGGAGTCTTGGAACCCAATTCTTGATGAGGGCATCGATTTTGTACATATACGACGATGATTGTAGTTTCAGCCCATAGAAACTTTAGAAGTCTTTGATCATGTAGCATGGCCCGGACAGCTTCCATCATCGTGTAGCTCTTCCTTCCCACCACACCATTCTGCTCAGGAGTATGTGGCGTAGTAGTCTCCCTCTTAATGCCAACCTCAGGTATGCCTGAGTGAACCAACGGTAATATATCGGAGGTCTTGCTTTGGCTTGAGGGGAATGGTCCCCTTTTGAGCTTTCCTTCGGCACATCCCGGACATACACCTTCTTTCTCTACTTGGAATTCGGGCATCCCTGTTACCATCTGTCTTACATCGGGTAGAGCTTTGTAATGAAGTTGGGAAAACCTCTGATGCCAAAGTTCGAACTGAAGCATTGTGTCACAAGACATGACACCTAGCGGACTTCCACCGACTTGATATGAAGAATCAACTCGAAACTCAAGAGTGAAAGCATATTTAACATTATTTTTCCATATGCGTACCTTACCATCACTGAAGGTTACCTTATAGCCTTTGTCTTCCATTGCCAAGACGGATACCGGGTTCTTTTTGAGATTAGGTACATATAATACATCTTGTAAGTGAATCATATTACCTTGATTCAGTTTAAGAGAAACATTGGCTACAGCTTTCACTGGGTATTTCATGTCATCTCCAAGGACAATTTCCAGGTTAGTTTCTTTCTCTACCAGATTATAGAGTACTTCTTTGTAACCAGTGAAGTGTCTTGAGGCACCACTATCAATGAGTCAAATTCCCATTGAGTCCGAAGGAGCGGAGGTAGTTAGAGCAGCTAGTAGATAATATTCAGCCTGCTTATCGTCAACAGTGTTAGATTCATAACTGGAATTTCTAGCCTTCTTGAATGGTTTCCCTCTTCCTTGATTTCTCGCATTCCTTTTTCCTTTTTTGTTGAATTTTCCATTCCTTCGATTACCATGAGAGGGATTTTGATCATCATCATGGTGAGAGTCCTTTCTATCAGGGAATTCCCTTGCATAGTGACCTGCTTTATTGCAAATGAAACATCGTCCTTTTCTTCCACCCTTAAATACAGTCTTTCTTTTCAATTTAGACCTAGAATTATTCCTTTTCTTAGCATGAGAAGAAAAAGCAGCAGGGGGACCTTTAGGCAAGGGCATTTCCTGCTCTTCTACCCTTGTTTGTTCTTGAATGTATCTAGCCATTAATTCCTCGAAACTAGGAATTACATTATTGTTCAGAAGAGTAGTCTTGAACACATACCATTCAGATGGTAATCCTCTGAGAGTTGTGAGTGTCATTTCTCTGTCAGTAATGGTTTCCCCAATAGATAGGAGATCGTTCTTGATCTCAGTGATTCTTAAGAAGTATGCTTGCATACTTTCATCTTTACCCTTCTTAATTTCCCTCAACTTATTTCTAAGAAACAAAAATTGATTTGAATCATTAACTTTAAATAAACTCACTAGTCTGTCGTAGATTTCCTTGGAGGTGTCTAGATCAGAGATGTAGGACACCAAGCGCTTGTCGATAGAGTCCCGGATGATCTTCTTTGTTTTGACTTCTCCATTTTTCCATTTGTTCCAGGCAGCAGCAGATGCATTTGATGAAGGCTCAACAATATTGCCTCTTACATGGTCCAGCACTCCTTGATCTTCAAGGGTTAGATCGATAGACATCTTCCATCCATGATAGTCAGCTTTCTCACAAAGTTTGTCATCGGCAGGAAAGAGTGTTGAGGACCCCATAGTTCTTTTAGGATAGCCTTGCCAATCTTCTCTTCAATGATTGCTCTTGCTCTTGCTCGGGCTTTGTCTTCACCTCAGCTCCGATACCATGTTAAGTTATGGTATGTTCTATGCTTATAACAGTTTACTTCTTTTTCTTATTATATTCCACTGATTAGCAATCACATGTACATAAAGTAAAGTGCAGATAGAACATTAAACGATCGACAGAAAACAAGCCAAGACAAGAGAAACAAGATGTGGCGGCTAGCCAGGGACAAACCCCAAAATGTGTGGGGAAACCCTTTGATCAAATCTTCTTTTATCTTCAATAATTCAGCAGAGAGAAATAGTACAATAAATCTGATTCATATCAGCATTAGCGGCTTCATTATCAAACTAGGGCAGACCATATCTCACAAACCGACAATCGGATTGACTTCATTCCACCACCAAAAGTTTCGGCTTTCAAAGGAGGTTCAGATGAACCTACAACGTAGTTCCAAAGAGGAGATCTTCTAGGCCACACAAGTCAATCTTTACTTCTGCAATTGCAGCTTCAGTTTCAGCAGTTTCCGGCTTCAAACTAGGGCAGTCGATATCTTGCAAACCGTTCATCAGATTGACTTCATTTCACCACCAAAAGTTGCGGCTTTCAAAGGAGGTTCAGATGAACCTACAACATAGTTCCAAATATGAGATCTTCTAGGCCACGCAAGTCAATCTTTACTTCTGCAGTTGCAACTTCAGTTTCAGCAGTTTCCGGCTTCAAACTACGGCAGTCGATATCTTGCAAACCGTTCGTCGGATTGACTTCATTCCACCACCAAAAGTTGCAGCTTTCAAAGGAGGTTTAGATGAACCTACAGTGTAGTTCCAAATAGGAGATCTTCTAGGCCACGCAAGTCAATCTTTACTTCTGCAGTTGCAGCTTCAAATTCAACAGCTTCCGGCTTCACATGTGTGAGAGAGAGAGACCCATTTCAGCGCAGTAGAGAAGAGACTCATATCTGCGCAGTAGAGAGAGAGATGTGATGAGATGAGTGAGTCCAAATGAGGAAAAGTCCTCTTATATTTATACACAACGTTGGTGGGTGAATAGATGCGACTGTTGGGCTTCTGAGCCTACATGAGTTGTAGGTCGGCTTGATAATAATTCCATAATCAAAATAAATTCATATCTCCATGAATACTTATCGGAATTGGATGATCTTTATATCAATACTACACCTCTCGATGAGAGGAATATAATAAAAATATTATTAGCCATGAATAAGATGACCCACATGAAGTTTTTCCCTGGTTGCCAATTTTAACATGAGGTTTCAGTTTGCATGGTAAAAACCTAACACACAAGGAGGAAGGATAGGGTTTGATTTGGGAAAACAGGGGATTTGGGATTGTTTTGTTTAGGGAAGAGAATGAAGGGGTTAAGGGTGATGTAAATTTTGGAGGGTAGGGATAGGTGTTAGGGAGTGTAGGGAAGTGAAATGTTTGGAACGGGTGAGGGGAAGGGGTAGAAAGCTTCAAAATACAGTCCTAGGCTAGGAGATTGTCAAGAAGTGTAGCATAGGCTTGGTTTTATCAGAAAATGAGAGAGATGAGGGGAATAGGCATGGAAAAATCTAAGGGGAGGTAGATGGAGTGTAGGGGAGAGTTCTTGAGAAAAAAATGACAGATTTTTACCACTGCAATGAAGGAAACTGACCAAGAAATCAAAAGTGTTGCGAAACCCTAGGAGAGGGTATTTCACTGACCTTTTGTGAGAAAACTGATTAAAGGAGGAGTGATGACAGTCCACTTACTTTCTAATTATGTGATAGAACCTGTAGATGTTGTAGAAAACCCTTGCAATGGTTCATTTGCCTCCCACTTCAAAAGCGCAGCATTCTGACAGAAGCATAGTGTGGCATGCCAGAAGTGCAGTGAAGGGGTGAAATCACTAACTTGGATGAGAAAATTTGTTGATTTGGTAGCTGGAATGCAATTTTCTAATGGATAGATGCTTCATAAAAGTGAAATGAACAAATAGAGTTCTTTAATGGTCTTTTTATAGGCTGGAATTCGATTTTTTCATTGGGTCATGATGTGACACCACTTGTCTTTTCAAAAAATGAAATGATAGGCTAGTGTACAACAACTTTAAAAATTTAGTATGTATATTTACATATTCATAAGGATCAAAATGTACTTTAGGAATCATTTTATAATATTTTCCCTAATTACTACTCCCATAATGATGATCTAAGTGATGACATGACTCTTTATGACCCTTTTTTATGACTTGACCTAATAATGACACCTAATGGATTTACAAATTGATGATTTGGACCTTTGTACCTTGCAGTGTGAATGACCATGAGATGATGACCATCAATGATGACCAAGACACTCTTTTGGTGACTTATCACAAGGAGTGATGACAAGACAAAGATGGCATTTTGTGACCATGAAATGATGGGAGCAGTAATATACCTAGACATACTAACCAATGATCAATTTTTTATTTGAAAACTCATTTGAAACTATAAAAAAATTGACCTAGGACCCTACCAATTGACATTAAAAGAGTAAGTTTGATCACTAGTGACTCCTAGACACTACCAACAGCCAAGCAAGACACCAAATAATAATAATAATAATAAATAAGAATAAGACGAATTTTTTTATAATAATAATAATAATACAAAAAATTTATAACAAATTTTAAAAATAAAACAAACGTAACATTAAAAAAAACTAAAAATATTCAACACCCTGCCCCTTTATCCACTTGCATTCAGCATTGGTTTCTCCTTTTTGTACCAACATTGATCAGAGTTGGTTGCTCCCTTTTGCAGGTGTGTTTGATTCTAGAGATTCGAGAAAATTAAAAATATTTCTGAAGCTTCCTCTTCCAGAAGCTCGAGTCTTATCTAATCCTACCTTGAATACTTCACCTCTTATCCCTTGAGCTCATCCTCCCATCATAAGTGGATCTCAAGCTCATTATGGTAAATCCTAAACTACCATCCCTCTCGTATAAATTTATTGTCATCCATAGCATCAAGGTTGGCTTTTGGAGACTGATCATGCCCTCATGTTGTTGCCTTGAATCTAAAGGAGTCACCATGTTCATGCATTAGGGTGTTATTGAGGTGTGGTTTGTGACAAGGAAGGGCAAGTCAAATTGGGGAGATCTCTACAAGATTAGCTACTATTCTTGGTTGTAAACTCTCTCCCATTTCTATTAATACAAGAGTATCTTGTTTTCCTATATGTGTTGTGTTACATTTACATTCATGTATTTCAATGCCTTATCGATTCATTGAATAGAGTAATTGAATTATTCTATGTAGCTGTTGTGGATACCTGGCTTATTTTATTTGTATGTGTAGGTTCTAATTATAGCACTCAGAGCTAGACAAATTCCAAGTAGACTTCTTTCCCATTCTTCAATTTCTCTAAGGAAAAATCTATATTCTTTGTGTTCTGTTGTTCTAGACTATTCCACTAGGTCTAGAGAAATTACTTTTGTCCGCAATCGTAAATTATGCATAACAAATTGGTGACTCCATTGGGGATCATTTTCTTCCCTTATTGGTTTCCTCGTCCTTAACACCCTTTTCACCTCTTTAACCAACCTTGATTGCCTCACTTAGACCTTGATTGACCCTAGCAAAACCCTTCTTTGAGCTTGATTTTCATTTCATGTCATAATTTGGTCATATTTTCTTCAGTACACCCCATGGTTTGGAGACAAAGCACTTCAGCGCACCTACTCCTTCTTTGAACCTACATTGTAGAGCATTGGTGCATGTTCTACACCTACTTTGATCCCTATAAGATGCAAAAAATTGCCTCTTTTTCCTTGCTCTCTGATATGCTTTGTTCCAACTGGTTTTCCTTCTGCCCTAAGTGTGTCTTGGTCTCTGAAAAGCCTTCACTTTGTTTTCTTTTGGTTTCAATATCCTTTGATAAGAATTTGTTTCGATTTTTTTTGTTCTTGTCAATTAGGTCATTGGAAAACTTTTTCTTAATCATTGATTAATTGAAAGAATTTATATTTCAGCCATAATTATGTATGGTTTCTCTTATCAGTGATTTAGAAAGAAAATTAGGTTTCATTTCATTTGGAAATTAAGAGGATTGAAAATAAAAATCTCACTATTTTTGCATTTTGCGTTGCATTTAGGGTTGTGTGTGAAATTGGAAATTGGAACATTTGCATTAGGGGAATTGATTTAACAAATTTTGTTTGTTGCATTTTATATGTTGCATTACTTTGTGTTTTCTTCCCTCCCGTGCATAGATTTTCATTGAAAAGAAAATTTCCATTTTTTCAAGTTAGATTTCATCCTTAGGATATTCAGGTGAAATTCATTGTGAGCCTTGAAATCAAAGCATAGCTCAAGAAAAACTTCAAAATTTATTGAATCAATCTTAAGAATAATTTGAAACATTAACACAAACATGTAGAGGAATAGGCTACAGACATGTCCTGGTGTCTATAAACATAAGAGTTGTCATTTTTTGCCAATGTTGCATTTTCGGGGTGATATCACATTTCATGTACGTAAGTGTATCAGATTTTTCTCCACGTACCTTCGGGTAGATCAGATGGTGCTCCACACATGAAAATTATATGGGAATGCTTTCATATTATGATTACACATTAGAAAGCACCAACACAAAATGTGCATCCACATACCTTTGGGTATATTTTGGAAGTTCACACTAGGTTCCTATCCTCACCTTAGGTAACCAAGTCAAATTCCTTGTATAATGTGATACATTGAACACAACATTCAGGGATATTTCCTTCTCATACATAAACCCTTGGTTATCCAAGGTGATATATTGTAGTTCATAGTTGCTTGGTAAACCCTTTTGCCTAAATTATCCTCTTTTATTTATTTATTTTGTTCTTCATTTTTAAATTTTATTAAAACACTGTGGAAGAACAACCTCATCAACCCCATCATTCATGTTGGATGCAAATATTTCCTCCTCTTCCTCCTAAGGAAACTCTTGGATGTCGTCAGAAGAACACAAAGACACAAAGTATTGAATATAATACTTTAGGAGCTACTGCTTCTAGTCCTCCATTTGAAATTACTCCTCTGGAATCATCTCTTTATGTGAGTACTAAACTTGAGATCACTTCTTCATTTGCTAGTGAGTCCAACATAGTCAAAACATAAGCACCTAATATTTTATTACCTGAGGTCATTGAAATTGAGTATCTGGAATCTAAAACATTACAACCTGAGGTTATACAACATGAGGTACCTTAGTTAACTACATGTTACTTCATGACCTTCTTATTTTCTTCCTTTGTCTCAAACAACACCATAATCCACATATCTTGGACCTAATGGTGAAAGACTTCCACCTAGTCTTGTGAGCATTGAGGAGATCCCTCAAGAAGAACCTCAAACTTCTAATATTGTTCATTTTAGAGGTATTCATCTTTATCAAATCTCTCCTCATCATAATTCGTCACAAGCTCATTTGTCTAATTCATCTACTTTCAACTCATTTGTGATTTTCTCTTGGTAATCCTCTTGGGATAGTTAACCATGGATGAGTCCACTATGGTTTCTCAACTTGCATCTACCACTATGACCGAGACAAACCATCTTACAGCTTCATCCATGTTTGCAACATCACCCTAGACACATTTATAAGGTGGCATGCTTGTCCTACCTGGTTACCAATTGTTATCTGGTACCTTTTGTGGTGTAGCATCTAGTCCATGGACTTCTCCCATGTCATCCTCTTTTGGACTCCTATCTAGCACTTCTTTGATGAGTGCTACACAGTCTTCTCTTCTCCTCCATCTCAACCTACATTGAGAAATAGTCTGATTCATATGTCAGTGGGTATGAACACTTACAACAACCCAATTCGTCTTATGTTAGGTGCCCTCTTCCTGGGGGGAAGTTGCCTCCATATTCCAACCTCTTCTGGTAGGGAGGCAATTTTTTTCTAGAGTACTCCAATCTCCTAGCCAAATATCGCAAGTTAGTGCTCAGCCTCATTCGAGTCCTCCACATACAGGAATGGTCGTCAACTCTTAGCAACCTACATTTCCCATACAACCTAGCTCGATTGTGAATCAAGTTCAAACCTCTCAACCTATTCCTTCTATATATCATATTCCTATTTTTCAACCTATTCAGGCTCAAGTTAATGTAATTCAACCTTTGCAAGTTACATCTTTGACTCAACCTATTCTATTCATATATGGAGCCTCCCAGGCTCCACTTACCCAACCTCATCAAGGTATATTACAACCTCCACTACTTGGTCAGGTTATTCTTCCAATCCAAGTGGGTCAACTTGTATACAATATGGTGCAGGCATAACCTAGCCAACCTAATGTTGGGATGATACAAAATCCCACATGGAAACCATATCAAGGTATCCCTAAAATTCCTTACCAAGGTCACCAAATCCAAAACCAACCACTTCAATCTTTACAAGGTTATCCTGGCACTGGGCAGCAAGGTTATGTGTATTTGGGTTATCATAATCCTCCCTATCTCAGAGCACAGATACATGTTGCTCAGGCCATCCCATCTTACCCAGGTATCCTCCATCAGACTTCAATAGGAAATTGTCATTTGTAGCAACTCTTGAACTTCCATATCTAACTTGGCTTACAAATGATCCCATTTTCCATTCTCCTTGGTGGTCGACCATTCCTATGAAATTTCCCAGTGATATCCCTAAGTTCAATGTAAATCCTAGAGAAGACACATCTACACATATTATGACTTATTACTTATGGTGTTCTTCGAACTCTGTAAATAATGACTATACATTTACTTTTTTTCCAGCAAACACTTACCGTTATGACAAAAAAGTGGTATATTGAACTACCACAAGTTTCGTTCAACAATTTCAGCTCCTCGGGGATCACATTCTTAACTCATTTTCAATTACCCATTCGATATGAGATTGGAACTGAACTTTTGACCAATTTCAAACAATTTTATTCCACTCACATTTTTTATCACATTCATGAGTGGCGACATCGTCATCGTTTGGTTAAAACCTTTGTTCCTTATCATCTATTAGCTAAATGGTTCAATAAGTCTTTATTAGCACCTATCACTGAAGATGTTTCTAAGGGAGAAGTTGTGACCGAAGAGAAAGTAACTACTCGTGCTCAATATTTTGATCTTATTTAAACACAATCTATCATGATTTATGATAAAATAATCAATGTTCTGTGACCTAAACAAACTATTCCCCCATCTTTTGGTAAAGAATCACGTGTCATTGATGGTGTGATTAGTTCTACTAGGAAAATTTTGGTGAGTAAACCACCTAGTTTGACTCCCATTGTGGCTGCCCAAAACCCCTTCTCCACTACCCTTAAGGCTTCTACTTCCAAGATCAATGTCGTTGAATCCACAGAAGAAAAATCTTAGCAACCCAAAAGTAAGAAGAAAGGAAAAGGTAAAAAGAAGAAAGATAATCCTCCACAGGAAAAAAAAAAAAAACTAGACTTCTCAAGAAAAGTGGAAACCTCATTATCCATGCTTGATTTATAATGAGGAGCATTTCACTCATGGCAATCCACATCAGGCAGAAGTAAATCAAATCCTTAAGTAATATGCGACACTTGTGTTGACAAATCCCTTTCCCAATGAGGAGGCTAACATGGTTGCTCGCAACCAAGAAGAAATACTATGGTAATTTGAATCCCTCAACTGGTCAGGCTATTGATCAACCTACTATTTCTACCTTTTCTCCACTGGATCCTACTCCAAATGTGATTCATATTGAATTGACAATTAAGCCTCCCAAGGGAATTATCCACAAATCCACATTCAAACCTCATGTGAGAGTTGCACATAATTATAACATAGTTGAGGATATGGCTCAAGCTCCTTCGATTATGTCAACTCTTGAGGTGTTGTAAAATTGTCCCGCCTAGAAGAAGCTTTTACTTTTCGCAACTGGATGTATTGATCCCTCAAATCCTAATCTTGTATTTTTTAACCATGAGAATCATACACCTTGACTTCCAACCCGATCAACTTTCATGATTCAGGTTGTCATTCGATGCAAGACCATCAAAGGAGCTTCAACTTGTATCATGTCACTTTCTTGTTGGAAGGTCATTGTTTCTCCTCACTTAAATCAATCACTGAGTACTCTAACGACCTTTTATGGAAGAGGCTTCAATCCTTATGGAATTTTGATTACGAGTCAAATTAGGTGGCAAGAAAGTGTCAATAGAAGCTAAAGTTATCTACGAACCATTAGATTACAACCTTCTATTGGGTCCTACCTGGGTTTATGATATAGTTGTTGTTGTTTCAACATATTTGAGAATGATAAATTTCCCTCATAAGTAACCATTGATCAAATTACTTTCTTTGCCACAAATTCTCAAGTTACTGGAAGCATACCTCTTGTGAGAGAAATCCCACATCCGTATCAGCATGTTAGGGTGGGAGTGCTTAAAGATTCTTTCCTCATGGGAACATTTTCACTTCCTCTGCCTTTTCCTTGTCCCCTTCATAACAACTCTAATCTGGTTTCCTATGTCAACATGATATCTTCTTGTACTACTATATCTAATCCTTTGATAATACCATATGAATATAATATTGACACTTTTAGTGGCTGCATGTCGCTCAATCCCATTGAGCTCGACTATGAAACCATCTATTCAACCTGTGTGGCACATTCTGATTTCTCCCCTTTTATAAATTGAGTTGATCATTCCTTAGATTATGACACATCCTCTGATCCATTTTCTCATACATAGTATATTGATGAGAGCATCATGTAGATCATGACGCGAGATGATGTGTCATGGGACAACCATCACCAGTGTTCCTCCTTGCTAGATTCCTCTAAGGACAATCTTAGTGGTCTTTACTGGCCCAATGTCATTGAGATGTCTGCAAATTCATATCTATCCATGATGTCAATTCTGAGAAGAATTTGTCAAATATTTAAGAGACTATCCCCCTTGATATTTCGATCAAACCAAGAATTGTCAAGAATGTACATATTGGTGCATCATGCTCTCCTGATGAGATCAAGACCTATAAAGCCTTTTTCTAGGATTTTAGAGACGTTTTTTCCTAGTCTTATGAAGAGATGTCAGGTATTGACCCAAACATTGTTGTACATGAAATCAAAACATATCCTAATGCTAAGCTAGTTCGACAACACCTACGTCTAGTCCATCCTATGAAGGATGCTACTATTAATATTGAAGTTGAAAATTTTCTACGTGTTGGTTTCATATACCTAGTACTTCTAGCTGATTGGGTATCGAACATTGCTCCTGTCATGAAGAAACAGGGAATAATTTGTGTGTGTGTGTGTGTTGATTACTAAGATATTAACTGTGATTGTCCTAAGGACAATTATCCTACCCCATTTATCGACTAGATTGTTGATGATTGTGCTGTCAATGAAGTATTTTCATTTATGGATGGATTTTATGGCTATAATCATATCAACATTCTCCCATCAGACCAACAAAAAACCACATTTATTTGTCCATGGGGCACATTTTCATATCAAAAGGTCCCTTTCAGGTTGAAAAATGTCGGGGGTAAATTTCAAAGGGAAATGAGTTAAGACTTCCATGACATTAACCACATCGTAAAACCATATTTGGATGGCATACCTTCTCACTCAAAACATCGTTTTGATCATCTGATTCATCTTAGGGCTATATTTTTACGTTGTCGACATTATAACATTAGGCTCAATCCACACAAGTGTTTTTTTTTTGTAAGATTCGGTGGATTTCTCAAATTCGTTTTATTGAAGCCAAGAATTTAGATTAACCCTGTTAGAGCCTAGATTTACCTTAGGCTGGAAAGGTAAGCTTCTAGGTCCACATCAAACCACACTTAGCCTCGTAGCTAGCCCTACGAGGACAGGGGAGGGCTCTCTCCAGGTCAATCTCAGCAAAAGATAATCAATAGGATCTGAGATGACTGAAATATCTTCTAATTTTAGGCTAGGTATGAAGTGCAAGGATTTGATTTGATTTTTGGAGGTTTTTTGTTGGAAAAATGCAAAGGCAAATTTGGGTCCGGGGATAAGGCCAAATTTTTGTAGAGTTTTGGTTGGGGCAAGGTAGGCAGTAGTTTTGATGCTTTAGATTAAATGAATGGATGGAAAAGACCGCTGAGGAGCTGAAAAGGGCAAGAGGGTACCAAGAATCCTCTTCAAACTGAAGAAAACATTGAAAATTAAACAAGCTTACAGGCAGAGCACAACAAGCTAATGAATTCTACCTTTTTCACTCAATTTGTTTAATTTTAGAAGAAAAGAGAAGGGAAATGGCATACATAAAACATCAATGGAATTACAATTACATGATGAAACACACCATCAAAACACAGAGCCACTGTTGTAAATAATACTGAGAGGGGGGGTGAATCAGTATTATCAGATCAATAAAACTTTTCAAATTTCATGCTCAGAAACATATACGCTACTTCAGTTAAGTGAACCCGCGTGTACACGCTACTGTGTCTAAAGAAACTAGCGTATATCCAGAAATCTTATGATTCAGTTAGCTATCTTCAGCAAATGCATTAGAACATTATTAACCACATTGACAGTAAACAGGTGCAGTATAACAGAACAGATCATCACATAAAAGCCACACACATGAACACCATGATATAAGGTGGAAACACAATGTGGGTGAAAACCACCTGCTGCAATTTGTCTCTTTCTTCTTTAATAAGAAACTTCTTTTACAATGTACTGGTGCAGTCCTTTACCAGTACGCAGGCTACAACCTGCAGAGGGCTACAACCCTCTCTCGTTTTCCAACTACTTCTGGAAGGGAGCTACAACCCCCTCAGCTCTTGTACTAGCCGATCCATTTACTAGTACGTAGGTGCTGACCCTACAGAAGGCTACAACCTTCTTTCCTACAAGGACCACGTTTCATCAATTTTCAGACTGGATCCATGAGTACAAAACAAACACTGCTGCAATACAATCATCAACTTATACTTGCATCATAATTCTCTAAATCACCCAACACTGAATCACTGAAACCCTGTCATCAAGAATACAGAACATAAACCAGAGCCCAGAACAACCACCAGAATCAACAGCAACCTGAAATATCAAATCTTATTATGCATACGCCACTTCTCTATACCAAAATCGCGTGTATACGCGCTTTCTCCAAAGGCAACCCGCGTGCAGATCTAGAAATAATTACTTATACCTTCGCTGTCAAATCTGACCCTTGCCAAGCGTCCCGAACAGATAACCAACAATACCAGATCTTCTCACTTCGTCAGACACACCTTACTTCCTTACTTTGCCTAATGATCTTCTCCTTATATAGCCTTAGGCCCTTCACAATACCACGGTCCAAAACCATAGTAACACAATACCATCAACTTCAAAACTAGGGATCGACACGTCTGTCGAGACACCATGGTCCAAAACCATAGGCACAACTTCCAAGGACTAACCGCCACGTACCAAAGGTACATTTTCACATGTACGCGCTTTTACTGAAACCAACCTGCGTGTATACACTGATTTTCCTTAATGAACCTGCGTATATCTCTTTCTTGTCCTGCTGTACTAAGATCTGTCCTCTGATTAAGTTGCCATCACTTGTACTTGCTTCTGAGTGAGTTGCCATCAAGGACAACACTTGTATCATAATGCCAATAGCCACAAGGATCCCAACAAGTGCTGCAAAACCCTGGTCTTTCCTTTGCCAAAAGTGCTAAAAATGAAAGTACAATGAAGTGCCAAGCAATCCCAAGTGTCCAACCCTAAAAATGACTGAGAAATTACATGATGTAGACAAGAGTAACTCCTTCCCATGCCTCTAGGGGTCAATCTCATCATTCTAGGAGCTGTTTGAACCAATTCTAAACAAGGAACTGAAATCTAGGCAATCAAACAACTTGCCTCTATATGCTAGGAAACTGATTCATTCATTTAATTTTCACTTTTTAGTGAATGAATCCTCTAGAAAAAGTAAAAATGTGCCAATATTACATCATGGTCATCAAATTACATCGTGGTAGATCAATAGTTACATCAAAAAGTAAAACTAGTCAAAACTGGGCGAATTTTTGAGCTGAAGAGTGAAAATGAGGCCAAATTTCTCTATGCGCCACGCCCAAATTCTCTATGTGTCGCGCCACTTTGGAGATGATTTTGAGGCACTTCCTGAAGTCCAAATTGAGCTCATGATAGCTCGTTGGAAAGCCCTACCTGTCTACTTTCCAACCCAAGTGGAATTTCTGGATTTGGTGTCCATTTGCCCCTCCAAATATCCAATCTCCCAAGACTGCTTCCTGTGTGTGGAAAAAGTGGCAGAAAGGCCATTTTCAAGGTGTTTTTGACCCTTTAGGTCACCCAGAACTTGATGAAATCTCTCGGCCATTCCTGAGCATGCATAATTTATCATAAAAAACCCAAAAATATTAATTTTTCCTCCAGAAGATGTCCCAATCATAAGCGCGGACCAAGTGGCGCTACGCATTGGGCAGAAAACTCTGTTTTGTGACCAAAAAAAAAATGACAAAATTTTCTCCAAATTCCTTGAAATTTGTACTGAAGGTGCCTCATCAAGTATCATGCTCAGCCAAAGAGGCTTTGGCCAAGATTCAGAGTCTATCCTCCCTTTTATGGCATTTCAGTGCCCTCCTGGTGCATGCAGTTCAGTGATGGAATCACTGTCTTGTTCGTATGATGAATCTGTGTCCATCTCCATGGTGTTTGAAACAAGGTGTATGTTTGTTTTGTTGAAAATGAGAAATTGGTGTTTTGTTTTCAATGCCAGATGTGCCAAAGGGAAGGGACTGTGGGAGAAACATGGACAGTGGGAACAAGGGAGTCTTGTCAAGTGGTAGTTTGCCCTTTGAGAATTTGACAAACTTTGGGAGAGGGGAGAGCCACTGAATGTTTGGGAAACTGAGGTTTTTGGAATTTTTACACATGAAATGGGAAAAGGAGAATGAGAGGAAATGAAATGACTTGGGAGAGGGAGATGAAGCTAGGAGTAAGTGACTTTTAGAGATGTAGGGAGATGGGAATGAAATGGGTATGAGTGACTTTAGGGATATGGGGAATAGGGGATGAGCTGCTATGATAAGATAACGGTGAGCGGGTGGAAAAAAGAAGGTGGAGAATGGAAGTGTTTGGCACAAAACAAATTTAAAACCCTAGGAGCAATCTTAAAACAAGAGAATAGGATTTTGAGTTTTTTGCATTTAAATTTTCATACCAACACCAAACACTTGTTAAGAGCAATGAGGAAGTGGATTTGACTTACTTGAACAAGGAGAGACTAAGAAAAATTTGATGGGTGAAAGGAATGGCAAAAATATTGTGTTCTGGCCCAATGCGCCGCGCACCAACCCAATGCGCCACGCACAAACCCAATGCGTCGCGCCATGAACCCAACGCGTAGCATATTTTACAGGAGGATTTTGGAGGCCTTCCAGGTGTCCAAATTGGGCGCGGGATAGCTTGTTGGAAAGGTATTTGAGTCTAATTTCCAAAACGACTGGAATAATTCAATTTGGAGTTCATTTACCCTATTTAAAAAAAATCTCCCAAGACTGGTCAAAATGTGCCAAATGAGGCTGCCTCAAGTAGAGTGCTATTGCAGTCAACTTTTGAAGGTCTTCCTCAACTCCAAATTGAGCTCATGATAGCTCATTGGAAATATATTTGTTTCTAGTTATCATTTTACTCATCAAGAAAGTCATTTGGCTAACCAATCTAGGAAAAAGCTTGATTTTCCCAAGGTCACTTCAGAGGTGCATTCAGTTCTCCTGAGGCAACGATATTTTCGACAATTCTCTAAAACCATGACACCTGTGTAAACGGTCAAGGAGATTTTTCTTCCTTGGAATATTGTGGACAAAAACCTCTCTCATTTTTCCCAAATTCATCTTTTATTGCTCAGAAACATCATTTGAGTGAAACCTATCCCGATGTGTGGAACAAGGGATTTGTCGAAATGAATCGAAATGAAGGGGATAAGGGGCTTCTAAATTCTTGAGAAAATTTTGGGAGGTGGGGAGGGATGTTAGGAAGTAGGGGAAAGTGGAATTTTAGAGATTGAGTGAGGGGAAGGGGTCCAAAAGGGCAAAACACAGGCCTAGCCTGGAAAATTGCCAAGTTGTAGCAAGAAACTAGGGTTTGTGCGAAAATGAGGAATTTGGGGGATTTTAGTGATGGGAAGTGTTTAATAAGGTACATTAAGGATAGGGGAAGGTGTATGAACATCAGGATACAATTTTTGCTGATGATTTTACCATCCAAGAGAAATTACCTTCAAAACCCTAGGAGAGGGAAATGAACTTTACCTAAGCGCAACTGAAGCATGAACAAGGTGTAAAATGACCTAGTGGAACTTGACATGATGATGAAAATCCTCTAAATGATGATACACTCAGCTGAATGGTGACATGAACCATCATTTGGACAACTTTGAAAGGAGTAAAACCAAACCCTAGACCTAATACCCAGTGACCAAATTTTGCTTGAAGACTCACTAAAATGACAAAATTTGACCTTGACACCTTAAAATCACTTTGTAAGAGCATGTTTGATCACTGGAGGAAGGTTGAAAAGACTGAAACTAACAAACCCATTGAAAGTCCAAGTGATCTTAGATTGCATGCTCCTTCCTCTCTTATTTAGCTTCCATGACTCCAAGGGAAGGCTAACTTTCCATGTTGATTTGTTTCCAACCAAAGGATTTTATTGCTTGTTAAAGAAAGGGGTTACCTTCCATTCAAATGACACTACCCAAAAAGAATTTGATGCCTTGAAAGATGTTCTAGTTTTTGCATCATTGTTGTATCCCCCAGATTACCAACATGATTACTTCTTATACATCATCGCTACAGTTACTACCATCACTATGGTATTGGTCCAAGAGGAGGATGTAGGGAACAAAAATCCTATTTATTATTTGATTCGAAACTATAATGATACCGAAATAAAATATACTCATGTTGAAAAGTTAACTTTGGCGGCTATCTGGGTTTTCCAAAGGTTTCGTCACTATATCCTTCTTCGCAAGACTATGGTTCTTTCTGATTGCAACCCCATTATATACATATTGTCATGACAATTGTTGGGGGTAAATTACTCCAAATGGATTTTCATCCTCTTGGAGTTTGATTTTGAGTTCATCAAATCCAAGTT
Organism: Pinus tabuliformis; assembly: GCA_031772625.1. NCBI lineage: Eukaryota > Viridiplantae > Streptophyta > Pinopsida > Pinales > Pinaceae > Pinus > Pinus tabuliformis. Next base: position 265,248,117 of record CM062811.1, read on the forward strand.
GAATAAATCCTTAGTCTTTGTTGAACTAATCTACAACCTTCCCACTACCGAAACAAAAACTACATCTGAAAATTCTATTCCAAATGAGTCGTTGTTCCTGATATATTCATCTAGCCTATGGTATGGAGAAATAATCATATATCTCCAGACCCATACTTTCCAGCCTGTTACCTCTAACTCTGACTAGTGATGTATTTGATATCAGGATATAAACTATATTATAATTGGTGATACCCTTTTATCATCGTGGTATCGGTATAATTTTTCGAAGGTGCCTCACCAATCAAGAGGTCAAGAAAGCTCTAAATGAATGCCATGTTGGGGCATGTGGTGGACATATGTCTGGTTACACTACCGCATGGAATATTTTGTGTGTTGGCTACTTTTGGCCTACTATGTTTCGTGACTACATCCTCATAGTCCAAAAGTGTCATGCCTACCAGATATATGATCATAAAACTTGTTCTCCACCATATCCTTTACACCATGTTATCACCATTCGACCTTTCTTGAAATGGGGCATTGAATTGATAGCATGAAACCCTCTCTTGGTTAGGGGGAATGGCTACATCATTGTGGCTGTAGACTATTTTACCAAGTGGGTTGAGGTGATTCCTACATATAATAACACCGGTCAAACCACTAAACTTTTTATTTTCAATCAAGCCATTGAAAGGTTTGGTGTACCATATGCTATAGTTATAAACCATGGGAAACATTTCTAAATCACATGATGTTTGAACTCACTACCAAGTTGGGCCTCCACCATAAAATCTCAACTCCCTACTACCCTCAAGTGAGTGGGCAAGTTGAGGCACTCAACAAAGTTTTGAAAACAATGCTTCAATCCTTGATAAGGATCCACAAATCGAACTAGCATATTATCTTTTATGCAGCCTTATGGGCATATTGAAAACTTTGTTTAAAATTCTATTGGGTTCACATCATTTCAATTGGTGTATGGTCTTGAAGAAATCCTTCCTATTGAGTATGAAATTCCATCTCTAAAACTTGTTGTCGAACTCCTCTCTGCCACTTCCGTAGAAGAAGAGTGTCTCTTGCATCTGACATGCTTAGATGAAACCCGACATGATGTTGTGATGGCTAATGAGGCCCATAAGAAACACATTAAAGCACAATACGATAAGAATGTCAAGCCTCGTGCCTTCTCAGAAGGTGACCTTGTGATGTTGTATAACCAAGAGTCTGATAAGTTAGGATCTAGGAATTTCGAGCCGATGTCACTAGGACCGTACATTGTTAAATGTGTTCTTGCTAAAGGGTCCTACGAGCTTATTTATTTCGATGGAGTTCCATTGGTGTAGCCTAGAAATGGGTTGTACCTAAAAAAATACTATGCTTAATTTATTTTTTCATAGTTCGCTATGTACGTATTGTATATAGGTGTGTTGAATTTGTTTATAGTGTGTTCCCTTTGGAGTTTCCTATAGTTTCTGTTAATATTGTTTACATTTTTTTTGGCGACATTGGTATTCCTTAAACCATATGTTGGTTATTCTAATGGTGCTAGTTATAGTACTCAGAACCTTTCCTCTATAGCATGGGATATATATGCTCCAAGTGGCAAGTTAGTGAGTTTACAATGGATTTGTATTGGTCGATCTACCAATAATATCATTGAGTATAGTGCAGTGATTGAACAATTGTCTGATGTTATTTCTCATGGTATACACCATATAGTTATCAGACTTGACTCACAACTTGTAGTACTACAGTTGACTAATTTCTATTCAGTTAGAAGTCCAACTATGCTTCGTATGTTATTAAGGGTTCCCCTTCTAGAAAGAAATTTTGATTATATCCAATATCAACACATTCCTAAAATTCTAAGTACATTAACAGATGCATTGGAAAAACATGTTTTATACATACATTTGTGACAAATGTAAATTCAATTCAATTCACATCACATACATTAAACAAGATAATAGAGTGCATAAGAAACATTGATAAGTAGATAGTTGTATGTATATCAAAGTTTGGTTTTACAAAAACTTGTGCCCGAGACACATATGGCCACATGAACTGTCATATCAAAAATATACATGCAGTCAAAATAAAGCTATATAGCCTCCTAGTATATTAATCCTGATTTAAAAAGAAACTGCACGAGCCATCTTGGACAAAAACTAAATAATAATACCAGGAACACCAATAGTATGACGTTGTAGTCTCATATGGATCTCATCGACCCTAGTCTCAACTATGTCATGGGTCAATCCCTCAATGTGTCACTCGACCTCTACAAGAGTCTTAGCCACATTGAGATCATACAATACCTCTTGTCCCCCTACAACAACATGTACTCCAATTGGTGCTTGTTGTGGGTCTCAAACACATTGAAGATAGGATGAACCGACCAGTCAAACGGGTCTAATGTCTACATGTAAAAATTGATATTTATTCTCGGATAAATAAAAAATACAAAATAATTTTCAAAACTCGAAAATAAAAAAATGATCGAAATGATTTTGTTTTACCTATGGCACCCCATCGTTCACCATCAAGAAGCACAAGATCTAGGTCTTTGCGGAATATGGATAGTCTTCAATCATAATGAGTTGCATGTGTAGCCATTGGAAGAAGACTAATGTGAAACTCATGGAAGATGGACTTTCATATCTAGACATGAGATCCACCCATCGCCTCATCCGTGGGATTCTAGGATCCCGAAGCTCAACCAAGATGTGGTGTGGTCAGAATAATGGAATCCACTCCATGGAAAATGAGATCAAAATGGAACCATACCCGAAGTTTTTTAATCACCCTTCCTTCACCTTGGTGACTTTTCCATTCATGTTTGCGAGTACTCCCTCGCTCCAATTAAATATTGGCATCTCTATGCACTCTAAATCATACTGCATTTGGTACTTGTTAGCCAAATGAAAGGTAGCATTGTCCGCCAATCTAGCAATAGTAAATATGATTGTCCTAATAGGTCAATAGACCACATCCTTTAGCTTGATTTTCCCATCTTTGGTTGGTTGGGATCAAGGTATGTAGTGTGTAGCAATATAGTCCTTGACAGCCTCTCCACCCTTTTTGAACCAGATAATGAGCTAGGAGCACCTATCCTTAATAAACCTGTCAAGAAATAGATGTCTTCCACATACATGTTGAGTCTATGTGCTCCAAGCCTGAAATCATGTGCCTAAATGTCCCATGCCCAAACAAGATATTCTAATAACTCTATCTGATGCCTCATCCCAGGAAGACAAAAGAATTTCAGAATCCCACAATTTCTCAATGCATGGATGGTGGTTGGATCATTGGTAGCATTCATGTATTATTATTTATGTTCTATTTCTCACCATATCAGATCCATTTCGTTCCAATGGATACTTGAAACATGACAAGAAAAATAATTAGAGTGAATCCCATGCAAAAAATTGAGAGAAGTTGGAGTGAAAGGAGAAAAACAATTTTTTGAAATGCGCCTAGTGCACCCTCCCAAAGGAAAATAGTGTGTTGCAGCACTCTCCATAGTTCAATTTTTCTAGCCCAGTGTACCTTTCAACACTACTAGCGTGCGTTGAAGCTATGGTACAAATTTAAATCCCTAGGTCACCCAAAACTTGAAAAAATATGCATGAAAAATAAACCGGAACCTTAAAAAGAAAGAGGAAGGTGAGATCCCCTACCTAGAAGTGACGACACTCAAAATGATCCATTGGATTGGCCACAATCATGCACTCAAAGCTCATTCACCAAGAGGTAAAATGTAAAATGGTAAAAAGGAAATTACTTTTTTCCTATTTATGGTCATTTTCATGATTATTTTGTTAAGCAAAGTCTTTCAGTAGAAATCACGTAAGAGAATTTTTTGGCCGACGCATTTCGAACCAACAAGTGTGGTTCATTATCAGGACTAGATGAAGAGGCAGACCATGGAAAGGGCTTAAATAGAGAGAAATGTAGAGACATAATTCAAGTAACAACTATATTATTGTGACCTAAGGACGATTTAAGTTTACCATGTGTTAGATATTTTAATATTTTGGTGATGTATAGAGAAGGTTAACAGTTCTTTGACGGATTTAATGATGTTTGAATCAAAACGGATCACTTTTACCAAAGAGAATACTTTTATCACATTTCAAGCTCTATAAACCAACGAAAAAGGAACACCCTGGAGTCCTCTTTCAGCTTTTTTCAGACTCCCTAAATATGAAAATATTGTTGAGCACTTGCCTTTTCGAAATCATTAAAGTAAATGAAAAGACGTCTAATCAGTATAAATTTAACTCTTTTCCGAACTGAGATAGACTATTTATGAAAAAGGAATACCTTAGTTGAACATGGCTAAGAGGTTCTCTTGAGTGTCATTTTCTACCTTTTCAGACTCAAGAGACTATTTACGAAAAGGAACCTTTGGATTTTTCTTTTTCCCCTCCTGTTCAAACTCTCTAAACATGAAAAAGGAGTCAAGTTAGACCTTAGATGGACTCGTAAAATCATCAAACAATGATGGACTTGTCGAACATGATGGGACCGACCACTCCTTCTCAGGGTTCAGTACAAATACTCAAAGGGATTCATCTAAATGATGAACTTACAAATCAAGCATATGTTATCCTCCTTAAAATTGTTAAAAATAAAGAGGTACTATCCAGAAATGGTTGGGGAAATTGGGAAAACAAGGTACTCTACCTATTAATGGCATTGAGTTTCTCTTGAACATGACACTCTTCCACTTCATCTTCATGGCTATTAGGTTGGAAAATCTACTTGTCTTTTTCATTCATCACACCATATCGAAACCTCCATATCCGGTTTTGGGTCAATGTTACCAACTTCATTATATGTCGTCAATATTTTCAAGAGAAGTCATTTAGTTGGTATCTCCTACAATAATACTAAGCCTTCATTCATGTTTGTCATTCCTAAACCAGTTCCACATCAACATCATGTTTTCTCAAATATTGATACCTTTTTCATGTCATTGATGGGGGATACGTCAAGGTCCTCCTGCAATGGGTCAGTTCCTGTCAACATCGGCTCATCATCCAGGAAGTTGACTTAGAAATTCCCTTTGGTACCTTGGGGTTTGCATACATCAATGGAAAGTAAGTTTTTTCACTCTCCATGATAGGTCTTCATCATTGGCCTTCAAGCAAAAGATTATGTGTGGTGTTCGACTTCAACTCATTCATTCACGCCATACATATTATACTACATTACCTTGGGAACCATTAGCATCATCGATGGTTTCTCTCGCATATGTTAATGGCTTACATCATTGGCCAGTCATCAGGGTGTGTAACGCCCTCCTCCCACACTTACCCCATTTTACTGGTCCACTAGGGTAAATATGTGATGAAGAGTTACTATGATATGATTCAACCTCCTAGATCACCTTAAGGAAGTGGAATTGACAAAATAAAACCTTACTAACCTTCCTTAGGTGCTACAGGACCCTGAAGGGCTAAACCACCCTTCCAGGTGTCCAAACGCTTAGTTAACTTTCCTTTTCACTGATCTAGACCCCCAGTTGCATGCACAAGTCTACATCCATGTAACTGTAGGCTTCCATTTGCATGCATAACTAGTGCAAGGTTGTGATTGTAGTCTTTTCAACTAGTTATATGCCTGACACTACAAAATCTATGCCACCTTTTTAGGGTTAAAATCCATATCACTGCCCAAAGCTTGATGAAACTTTCCAAAATGATAAATGACATAAGGATAAAGATTATGACACAAAAATTGATCAAGGACTTGGCCTAACCAAGCCTAACCATGATAGGTATTTCATCGAACACATTGTGAACATGTAATCTATAGGCTATAAATGCATATCTGAAAATCAGGGTCTGATTCTAACTGGAAAATTACCAAGAAGGTCTAATACCTTAATAGATGCAATAACATCTAGTAGGTCATGCATTCAATAGCCATTCATTTACCAATCAAGACATGTTAAGTTCCATAACTAGAATTTGTCATGAAACCATGCTTATAACCAACATATAACCAAAATATTAACAATGATAGATTAGCCATTAAATCCACATAATATTAATTAAATTTGCATATCATACACAAGAGGAAGAATTATCTTATTGATATATGCAAATCAAACCAAGTTCGGGACTTCCATGGACCACCTGACCATAGATTGGGTTGAACCAAATATTTCTTTCAGCCAATCACCCCCGTGCCATATTCCAAGCATAAATGTGGGACTTACCAAAAAACAACCAGGGTTTCCTCAGGCTTTACCGAAATCCACCAAGGGATTTCTAGGCCCAAGCCCTCATCTATACAACCAGGATTTCCCACAATCCCGCTAAGGGATTCCTAGACCCAAACATGAAACATACACTACCAAGCTTTACCGCAATCCCACAATATACCTGTCTAGGGATAAATATGCCTATACAAGCATGGATTACTTCGGATCTCTCCAACTAAACCATGAGGAATTTGTCTGTCTCCACCTCTAGGCTTTACCGTATATCCTTCCATTCATCAATTGAGGTTTCTAGGCTTAATGAGGTTCCACCCTTTAGGCTTAACCATATATACTACCATTCACCAGTCAAGGATTCCTAGGCCTAAAGAGGGCATACACAATCTATCTTTACTGCAATCCCACCTTCGCCGGTCTAGGAATTTCTAGTCCCTATGCCTTTTCCCAAGACCACCCCACTCAGTTTCAAAACCGTTCGGTAATCCATCTAAACCAAGTAAGATAAACCCCATCATACCATGGCTATTCAGAAATGGAAAGGCAAGGTTGAAGAACATTGTCACACCCAGCAATACCCATGCTAATGACAACAAGAGAACCAAAAACACACATGCATGTACCATGCATGCAAAAACTAGCAAGGAAATCATAAATGCAACTCAATACCTACAAGTAAATCTATTGTAGCCACTAGATCTTGTGCTCCTTTCTTAATCTTTTCTTCCCTTTTCTTTCTTTTCCTTCCCTTGCCTTTCCTCCTCTAATGCTAGAGTGCTTCAAGAATACTTTAAGTGCCCAAGAGTATGAGATAGAAAGAATAGAGAGAGCACTGAAGCTAAAACTAAGAAAAAAACAAACAAAAAAACAAACCATGAACTAATCCTCATAAGCCTTTTTATCATTGAGGCCTCTATTTTCTTCATTTTCCTTCAATTTTCCTCTCATGCAAACCTGTGACCTTTCACCTTCCTTTTCTCCTATTTTCCATTATTCTCATAAATGAAATGCCAATTATTTCCTCTTGCCTTTCCAAAACCTTTTCCATTGCCTTTGCCAATTTCCTTAGCCATAATAAACCAAATGAACACCCACACTAGGATGCTTTGCCCAACATTATTCTTGGAATAAGTGTCCCATGACCTTGGTCTTATTTTTCCTTTATTAGCTTTATTACATGGATTTTTAATCGAGGTTGTTACAGAAACCTCCCCCTTGGGGGAACACCATCCTCGATGTTTAATAACACCTACAACCAGCAAGACCGCTGAAAACTGAACATACTTCCCATGGAGATTTATAACACGGCTCGTTGTAGTATTTACAATGACATCCTGCTAAAGAAATGAAAAACATATTGTTTACTGGATATTTATAACACAACTCATTATGATATTTACAATAACAACCATATATACTTATGCGCATTTGCTTCAACTATCAAATAAAAGGATATGATACATGCATCTGCAACAAGGGAATCTGGAGGCTCACACCTCTACCCTTGAAGTAATACTAAGATTCACCTCCTTCCTAGGAAGTCCATAATCCACTACCAAATTCAGACCTACAACCAATGTCCAACACTATAATCCTGTGCCACTTGTTCTCTCAATGAACAGTTACCAACTCTTTGTTCCAGGGCACACTCCCAATGTGTATCTGAATTCATCTGATAATGTTAATGACCAAAAATATTCCATCCCTAGCCTTGCGTTCTCTACTACAAATTCCCTTGGGCAATCTGATCACCCCCTTCCTTGCAGTCGCTCACCTTCCAAGTTCCTTGGCATCCCCTTCCCTGGGAAATCCATCCCTTGGCAAGGTTTCCTCGTATCGGAAGTTCCAAAAACCAAGGCACATCCCTACCTCAAAACCATCATACTGGTCATAGCATGCTCATGGAAATCAATGGACACTATTGGGTACCAGTGTCCCATAATGGCCCTTCTCCTGAAGTGCTTTACGAGCATATTGTTTCTTGTTCCAATTCCTTTTTGTTATTGTTGCTGATTCTTGAAGCCAGTTTCAACCACCCAAACTAGGAATTTTCCATGCTTTCCTGTATCAAGCACATAATTTCCATTAGACTCAAAACGAATTGAAATAAATTAAAATCATACCTCATGGATGGCATGTCCATAAGGTGCAATTGCAATTTCATTCACTTCCTATCACAAGAAGTCAAACTAGTTATTTGATCAAATCATTATGTATAAACATATCATATCTGGTTAGCTCAAAACTCAACCATCATAAATCATAATCATATGAAATCATCATAATAAAAGTTACATATCACATGTTACTATCATAAACCAAAACCATATATCACATGCATAATTAAAATTGAAATAAAATATTGATACTTATCCTTCAATCAGTCTTTTACTTCTACCTTTGTTTTTTTTCCTTTCCGTACACACATTGGATCGATTGTCGCACCCAGAAAGAATCCAATATTTCTCTTCTCTTCAACCATGTACACATACATATAATGTACACCATACGCATACAACCACACACAGAATTCAACACCACATAATACATACACCTACACCCGGAATAGAACACATACACCTACCCCTAGCATATAGCATAACACATACACCTACATCTAGTGTATGACACAACACAATACATACACCTACATTTGGTGTACAACACAACGAATACACATGTCATAATACCGCAACCACAATGCACATACATAGTACCACACATACACAAAACAACATGTACAACATGCACACAATACCACATGTGCACAACACAACATGTACGACATGCACACAATACCACATGTACAACATGTACCTAGTACCACCTGTACACAGTGCCACATGCACAATGTGTACACAAAACCACACATACACGGAACCACCTACACAATGTGTACACAACACCACATGTACATCACACCACCTGCACAATGTGTACACAATGTACACAATGCCACTTGCACAATGTGTACATAGCACTGCATTTACACAACACCATCTGCACGAAATCTACACAACACCACATGTACCACATGCACACAACACCACATGTGAAATCATGCAAATCGCACCATATGTACACAACACTGCATGTGAAACTTGTACACTGCACCATATGTACTCAACACTGCATATACAACATGTGCACTACACCAAATTCACATATCACCATTTGTACATAGCACTGCATACACGACATGTACTTAGCACCATCATTACCTAGCGCCGCATATGCAACATGCACACAACACCATATGTACACAATACTACATATGTTATATGTACACAACACCAGTATTTCGCATCCTAAGACCATGTTTTCCTTACCAAGCAACCTTTCTTCTAGTTCCTCATCCATGCTTGTCCGAGCATGCCACAAAGCGCACTTCTTCCATTCCACTAATTTTTTCCTCAATATTACCAATCATAGCATAACATAGGCATAGTATAAACACATAATATCAATCCATCTCCATATGATAATGACCTTATAACTCTGTTAGGGCTACTCTTCTCACTTGATTCCTCATAAACTAGGAACCTCTTCATGCCATTCACTTGCATAAGAAATCATTCCTCCACAAGAATGATCCCTGAAAACTCTGTCAAACAACAACATACATACATGCATACATATGATGGGCCTAAAAGTTAGATAAAAGTTACGACCTGTCTAACCTTTCCTAGGCACATAAAGGCTCTACTAAATCTCTCCTTCTACACTTAATAACTTTTTTTTAGCTTTAATATGTTCATTAGGAAGGTTTAGAGATAATTACATATTTGTGCCTAGTATTATTCATTTTTGTAGAATATTGTGAGAATATTGGGCAGATTTTGAAGATTTGGAGGACCAAGATTGGATAATAAATCAACAGGATATTATGAGACTATTGCACAAATTTTGGAGCTCCAGTGATTGAGAAAATATAAGAATGTGGTCCCTATCATTTAACGCAGATTCCTAGCGTTGGGAACCAAATCAACTATTTGAGGGATTTTGGAGGAGAAAACTTCCTCCTTTCAAGGAGAATTCTTCCTCATCATTTTGCATAAGTACCAATTCGAATTTTCTTCTAGTGGCATGGATTTCTTAGTCTTCTTGTGGAGAAAACTTGTATTTTTGTAGCTCCACTTTCATTTCTAGTATGGATGTACTTGGATTGTTTCAAATAAAGAAGTTTGGTGCCATTTTTAGCTTCTAAAGCTTAGTCTTCTTCATAGGAATATTATTATCCTTGGTCTTGGCCATCCCAGGATCCTTAGAGCCCTTTCGTATAATTTTACTTTCTTCTTTTCACTTCTTATTCACATGCATCTCTTATTCTTGTTTTTCCTATTTTTGCATTCAGTATTGATGCTTCTTTTGTTATAGGATTGGGTTAAATGATTGAAGTAAGTAATTTAGCAGGTTATTTACAGACTCACAAGAATTATGCATCCTTATAAAAACTTTGAAAATTCATCTTCATCATTGAGCTACTTAGATTGGTTTACTAGTTCACAAATCTAAAATTTCTGGAAGTCCCTTATAGCAAAATAGTAGTGATTTCTGATATTTTTTAGAACATGTTAATGAGCTTCATTTGAGTTTATTCTAGTTGTATTAAGTCATAAAAACATTCAATTTAATAACAAAATTTACCCCAATGCATTTTCGCTTGATTAGGTTAGGAATTTGATAGGTTAACTAGCTCACTAGTTCTTGAATTTCCAGTTTTTAGAGTAGTAATTTTCTGCTATTTTTAGCACTTGTTAACAATGGTATTTTGGAGTGAGTTCACTTGGAATGGAGAACTAATACATCCTAATTAATAAAATAAATAAATTATATCAAATTTTAATTTGATTTACTTGGGAATTTATCAATATTCTCTCTCCTGTATCATTACAGACCTCCTGTAGCAAACTTGTAGCATCACTTTCCTTCACCAGTTTTGATCCCCACTAAATTTTTGAATTATTATAGATGAATAATAACCCCTATGCTCTAAATACATGATTGGGGAAGACCAAATACCACTTAGGATTTTCCTTTTTACCCCTACAACACATCTCAACAATTTGGGTTAATGGACAGATTTATGAATTGGATAGCACAATAATGATTTCCTTGATTGCCACATGAAGTATACAATGAACTTTGTCTATGGATATAACCTATTAGAATGCAGTGATTGATTACAATCTCTTTCCTTCATGAATGTTAGATTATTTTACTTTCTTTATTCTTAAGTTAAGACTAGTTTCCCTTTTCAATGCAACTTTCACATCCTGCAATTAGGCTAGTGTTTGATTTCCATTTTTGCAATTAGGATTAGTGTTTACATTTGATCAAGTAGAATTTCCATTTATACAATTTGTTTAGGTTATATTTCATGATATTCACTCCATTACATAAAATCAACAAAAGAATGACACATTGTATGTTACACATATAGTGTTGATGCCTCTTAAGTTTGTACGAACCCTGGGTTGATAATTTAAGTTGGTAGCCTTGGGAGTTGAAGAATTATTGTTGCAATATTGAGGCTTATTACATTTTGGCGCCCTTTCTGGGGAGGCGTCAAAGTACGCAACTTTTTCTTCCCTAGTTTATTCATTTCTTTCACTTTCTGCAAAAAGACACAAAAATTGCATTAGGCATCTTTCATTTCAAGAACATAAAATTGCATTGCATTAGAATTCTAATTCAAATTTATTTTTTATAAAAATAAAAAAATAATCCTCCAACTCCAACCCCCATTTGATCATGTTGTGCAGTAAGAACCACACCAGCATCCACTTTTGCAGGTAAAAGAAGGAGAGGTGGCAGAGAAAGTAAAAGAAATGGATGGAGATGATGGCAATGAAGAAGATCCTCTTGGATTTCCCATTCAAGATAATGATGTCAGTGTGCATATGAAGAACATCCATCTTGTAGATTTTAACCCTATACAAAAATTACCTACATACGAATTATAAAAATAGAAAAATAAACAATTGTGAGAGCATAGAACATAAAGCAAATATACATAAAGATTTTCACCTGGATACCAAAACCGAGACTACTAGATTGATTTTTCATTATATTCCTGTCAATGTTACAATACATATATATACATGTTGAAGCATCCATAAACCCAAATCCATTTACCATGGATTAGGACATAACTGTAGTTCCCATGACCAGATCTACAAAATAACATGGGCAGAAAACCATCATGCCCAAAACCATGTGCCAAATCCATGCAAAAAACCATAGGTAGGTATGAAGGGGGGATGTCACCCCCCCTTTGTGCCCAACACAACGAAGGGAGGAATGGTTGCCCCCCCTTCCCCCCCTGTCTTCATGCGTGACTCTAGTCATGGAAAGAATACAACACACACCCAACACCTCCATATTTCCTTCCCAACTTCCGTGGTATGAGGTTAGAGGATACAGAAACATTTCTCTTTGAATTTAAAATCCTTTGTAGATCTTATGGTTACTTACTAAACACTCAAAATTTGAGATTGTTTCTAGCAACATTGAAGGATAGATCTCTTAAATGGCTCATGAGTTTAGGTACTAATTCAATAAGATCATGGAATGACATGAAAAATATATTTCTAGAAAAAATATAAAGACCATGGTCTTAAACAAGAATTATTTAGAATGAATAAAAAATAACATGAGAGCCTTGAGGATATAATAGAGAGGTTCATGTATAATGTTAAGAGGGAAAAATAACATCATTTCGGATCTAACACACTAAAAACCCTCTTACTTAGAAAAATTAGGGATGATGGATTGATCTCCTTGATCTCATGAGTAGAGGTGATGTATACAAATTATCATTTGAAGAAATTTGTGAAACTTTGAAACACATATCAAGAGTAAGGGAAATGGTAAGTAAATCAACATCAAGATTGGTAAGTCAATCTAAGATTGGAAATTTGTTTTATGACTTTAAAACAGAAATTATTAGCAATCTAAGCAAACAAGTAGAAATTATAAGAATGAAAGATCAGGAAAAAGAAGATGTTGATATTTGTGTTGTCCATGCAGAATCACATGCTATTAAATATTTCCCATCATTACTAAGGTTGAAGGAAGTTTACCAAGAGCACAATGGATCAATTCAATCGCTAAAGCAACTATGTTATGTAGCTCCAAGAAGACTATCGCAGCCTAGTCAACTTGGTAGGATGCAAGAGCCTAATTCACAATTTCAAGGTTATGCAAATCCATCTGAAAGTAATTGGAACACACCCTTTCCTTGGAAACCTTGGCTATCTTACCCAAAAACCAATCTTGGCAACAAGGTTGGCAAGAACCTTATGGGAGAAATCCACAATATCCTCAACATTTTCCATAATATCCTCCATACCTAACTCTAGTTATCCCTACCATCCACCTCCACCACAATGACAACCCCAATTACATCCATCTCAAAGATCCACTCCCACTCAACTTCTTGTACCACCATTTCCAAAATCACACAAGGAAGTAGCTCAACCCACTTACAACACTAAGGTACAACACTTCCTAACCTCTCCTCTTGATCTTAAAGGTATTCATCTTAGCTCAGGAAGAGTATTGCAAAAAAGAGATTCTCTTGATGTCATTGAAGGACAACATTCAGAATCAGATATTGAGAAAGTTCCCTCATGTTTACCATTATATCCTCCATGTGTTCAAGAGAATAATTTGCAAAAAGGGGAAGATTTGAATGTCATGGTAGAATAAGACATGAAGAATGATCCAATGAGCAAGCACAAAACAACATCAAAGCTATACTGAGGTTTGGTTCCAGAAAATAAATAAGATGGAGCATCACTCTCTTCTTCAGCAGTAATTGATATCATCAAAGTCAAAGCATTTGGTCTCTAAAATTCAGGTATATGTCAAAGAATATATTTTGAACCTACACATGAGCTTATGTGTCATCTTGATGTGCACACGGCTCCATTGGAAGTATTCCTATACTTGAAAGAGATTTTGTTTTTCAAGTAGAGTAGGATAGAAAGATAAGAAAATGAAAATGAAAAAAATAAGAGGAAAAATAAAATCTCAGGTGAAAACCTCCTTTTAGGTTCCTGAGATTGGCTCATTGATTGAAAACATCCATGAGGTGGTCAATTAGTTAGAAAAAGATAAAAGGGAGAAAAAGAAAAGATCATAGGTGAAAACCTCCTTTGAGGCGCCTACGCAGACCTACTAGTTGAAAACCTCATTGAGGAAGCTAGTAGGCCAAAAAGAAAAAATGAAAAGAATGAAAAATTATTTTCTCCATGTATCTCTTTCTAATGAATGTAGGTTCTCTCCAACCTTTGCAATAAACAAAAAAAAGTTAGCAGCAAAGGAAAAAGTTGGTGAAAAATCTAGTCAAAGGAAGTCAAACTTCGACTTTCTCCTCCTTTGCTCAGATGCTCCAACAGGATCAAGACCATGTCAATCCATCACCCTCATCCATTTCCAACATCCACCAATCATTCCCAAGCCTTTCTCATGTATTTTCGTCGTTGTCCTAAAATGCTACAAGAGGGATTTGTTTTGCTATAGGAGGCCAAAATTCACTGAGCAAAAAATTGTTTTTATCATATCTTGAAAACCGTGCATCCATTGGCCGAGTTGTTTCATGGGGAGATTTATATGGATTATGGTAACATGCTCAGGAAATTTCAACAAATTCTAGTGCACACTTTTCAAGAAATCAGGCTCCATCACCTAAAAAATTTTAAAATTTTCTTGAGATTCGTGCATCCATTGGCCAATATTTTTTATGGGGAGGTGCATAAGGATGATGGAAACATGCTTAAAAATTTCAAGTCAATCAAGTCTATCATTTGAGAGATATGGATAAAACAATTCTGCTACAGGAGGCAAATCTAATTGGAGAAAGAGGCCAAAAGGTCATGTATTATTTAGGAAATGTTGAGATAGGTTCACCATAGCCTCCTCATTCATTTTCCACACTACTAAATCTCTTCTTCACTCTCATTTTCATCCCTGTCCATGAAAATAACCCATTTTCACCCCTTCTTCCATCCTTACACCACAAAAAATGCCGTTGATCCTTGTCAAAAGATTACTCATGAATTATCAGTATTTTTAAAGGTATCACTTAAAGGAAATAATGATCCTAAGAGGGTATATATGACTGTTACCGAAAGACATGTAGTCTTATAGTAGTTTGCACAAGCCCTCTAGAACCATAACCAAAAGCACTTGGAAGCACAAGAATGAAGAATTGACCAACATGAAGCATTGAAGGATCATCTCCTTGATCTTGGGTAGCCACAAAACTTTTGCAGGGATACTATAAGGTCATTGATCATATCAAATAGCAACAGCTTGATCCACCATCAACAAGACCTACAGTGACAACTTCGATCAGTCAAAGATATTTCAAGAGAAAATTTTTAGAGAAAAGCTAATGCATGGAGAAACAAACATAAGAAGATAACACCTCAAGAAGCCAACAGATTAGTCACTACCTTTGTTCAAAAGTAGCATGAAACAATCAAAGGATCATCAATAGCAACTTTAGAACCACCAAAGGCAACTTCAATAGTCATATCAGCAACCTCAATATCACCAGCAAAAAAACATCAAGGGTAAGGCCCAAGTATGAAATCCTCAAAACCTCTCCTACAGACTTATTTTAGCTCAAAACAATGTTGTAAGTGTATGAAGGAAAGTTTTTTTATAACCAAACTTAGTAGCAAAGAAGCCTTGGCCTTATCTAGCCGTTAACTGCACTCTTCCACCAAGACACCCGCACATGGGGGAAAGGACAAGACATAAGTGAAGAGTACTTGAAAAAGTCAAATGTAATCATTTATTCATGATGGAAGAAGAGGAGTGTGAAGGGGTAGGTGAAAGCCAACTTAGTTAACTCAAATCACTTTGAGTTTATTTTGCATGTAATGAAAAAATAGAGAAAATTTGAAAAAAACAAAAATAATGGAAAAAATCAACAAAAAGTAAAAATAAAATAAATAAAATGTGGACCCACCACCTCTTGGGATGCAAATATTAGTTGCTACAAGATTCAGGTTATGTGCTATAGGAAGGAATATCATTGCTATAGGAAGAACAGATTTTCTACAGGAAGTAATAGAGTGCTACAAGAGGGAAAATTTCACCCATAGGGAGGTCCACCACTAGAGCGGTCACATTTAAGAGGCTCAAGACACAAAATTCTCTATTACAAGAGGAAACAAAAGATCTACCAAAGAAAACGGGGGTTGCTACAAGAGAAACAGGCGTTGCTACAAAAGCAACTAGAGATGCTACAAGAAGATGTAGCCACACCAAAAGAAGAGGGAAAAGGTCTCCAAGAACCTCAAAATCCTGGTCCACAACCCAATCTATAATATTACTACAAATTTGTTGAGGGGGGTAGGATTATATCTAAGAAATTTGTTATACCACTCTTCTTTGAGTTGGAGAAGGAAAGAGACAAAACACATAGATGGATGCAAATTACAAAATCCAAAAGGTTAGAAGATGTGGGCCTCATGGATGAAAAAGTAAATGAAATGAGAAAGGAATTAAACAACTTAAGGTTGATAGAGTCAATCATGAGGAGAAACTAAAGGAAGAAAACATAAGGCTAAAACAGAAGTTGCAAGAAAAAATTGGTACAACTTGCCACTATGGCAAGTATATCCATGGAAGCCATAGAATGCAAGAAAACATCCAAATCATGTTCCATTGAGCTAAGGAAGGGAATTGAATGAAAAGACACCTAATGCATAAAAGAAGAACAACATGGCAATAAGTTGGATAGGTTGCTCAGAGGATGAGCAACAGTTTCAGTAGGCCTACAACTTAAACACAAATTAAGGCCCATCTAACCTTTCCTAGGCACATAAATGTTATATTAAATCTTTCCTTCTACACTTAATAATGTTGTTTTAGATTTAATATGTTTATTAGGAAGGCTTAAATATAATTGCATATTTGTGCCTAATATTTTTACTTTTGTAGAATATTGTGAGAATATTTGGAAGATTATGAATATTTGGAGGAGGAGATAATCTAGGTACTTGCTCCCTACTTCAGGAGGATCAATATTGGATAATAAATCAATAGGATATTATGAAATTGTTGCACAAATTTTGATTGAGAAAATCTAGGAATGTGTTCCTTGTCATTTAATGCAGTTTCTTAGTGTTAGGAACCAGATCCACTATTTTATGGATTTTAGAGGGGAAAGCTTCCTCCTTTAAAGGATAATGTTTCTTCATCATTTTTTATAATTACCAAATCTAATTTTCCTCTAGGGGCATGTATTTCTTAGTCTTCTTGTGGAGAAAACTTGTATTTTTGCACCTCCACTTTCATTTCTAACAGGGATGTACTTGGATTGTTTCGAATAATGAATTTTGGTGTAATTTTTAGCTTCTAAAGCTTGGTATTATTCATATTTATCTTATTATCCTTGGTCTTGGCCATCCCAGGAGCCTCAAATCCCTTTCGTATAATTTTTCTTTCTTATTTTCACTTCTTATTCACATGCATCTCTTATTCTTGTTTTTCTTATTTCTGCATTCAATGTTGATGCTTCTTTTGTTGTAGGATTGGGTTAAATGGTTGAAGTAAGTTATTTTGAAGGTTATTTATAGAGTCACAAGAATGATGCATCCTTAGAAAAAAATTAAAAGTCATTTTCATCATTGAGCTACTTGGATTGGTTTACTAGTTCACAAATCTAGAATTTTTGGAAGTCCCTTATAACAAAATAGTAGTGATTTTCTGCTATTTTTTAGAACATGTTAATGAGATTAATTTGAGTTGATTACACTTGTATTAGGTCATAAATAAATTCCCTAATTCATTTTCACTTTATTAGGTTAGGCATTTGATAGGCTAACTAGCTCACTAGTTCTTGAATTTTTTAGTTTTTAGAGTAGTAATTTTGTTATGAAACCAGCTAAAGAAAAGAAAATATAGATCAATGCCTTACAGTTCAGCCTCTTCGAGGGGAAAACCTCCTTTACATTGCATAAATGAACAATTTGTGGATGATTCAAATGAAAAAACCTCCTTTCTATATATAGGAGTCTAAGGAGTCATAATATAACCCAACTGACCTAACAATAATAATATAAAGCCACAAAAATAACAATAGAGGGATTCTATGGGGCACAGTAATAACAATATGGGGATAATAGGGCACAACAATATTAATAAGGGATGCAACTACAATAGTAATGGGGTAATCACTAGTATTATAGGGACCCAACATGCCCCTCTCCTTCAAAAAAGTGTTGTCCTCAATGCTTGAGTAGTTCTGGATGCTTCTGTATAAAATTCTCATCCTCCGATGTGGAATCTCCAGTGGATAAGTTCTTCCACTTGATAAGATACTCTGAAATTGATCGATTTTGTAGCTGTCGAGTTCTTATTTCTGTGACTGCTTCCGGTTCCAATATAATTTTTCCTTCCTCGTCAAGTTCTAGAAATATTGTTTGAACTAGGAGCTTGTTGCCTATAACCTTCTTTAAACATGAAACATGGAAAACTGGATGCAATCAAGAAGCTGTAGGAAGCTCCAATTTGTATGCAAAAGTACCAATCTTTTGCAACACCTTGTACGAACCATAATACTTTGGTGATAATTTATTATCCTTTTTAGCTTGCTTGGGGGACATTTGCTTATATGGTTGTAGCCGTAGGAATACCCAATCACCTACATCAAAACTTCTTTCGCTGCGATGTTGATCTGCCTATTGTTTCATTCTATTTTGTGCCAACACAAGGTTATCCTTTAAGAGTTGGAGGACTTGTTGTTGATGTTCGATGTGATGTTCCACTGCTTGAACCTTAAAATTTTCTCTTAAATATGATGTGATGGATGGTGGCTGATATCCATAAAGTGCCATAAATGGGGTCATTTTTGTTGTTGTATGGAAGGAAGTGTTATACCACCATTCAGCCAAAGGCAACCATTTGACCCATTGTGTTTGTTTATCAGATACAAAGCAACAAAGATATCCTTCCAAACATTTATCTACTATCTCAGTTTGCCCATCAGATTGAGGATGATAAGATGAGCTATGAGCTAACTGAGTACCACGACAAGAAAATAATTCTGTCCAAAAATTTCCAGTGAAAATGGGATCTCTGTCACATACAATAATCTTTGGGTTTTCATGTAGCTTTTTAATTGTTTCCATAAATGCAGTAGAAACTGTACTAGATTTAAATGGATGTGATAATGCACAAAAGTGTGCATACTTGGTAAGTCTATCAACTACCACCATGATGAGATTCTTTCCCTCAGACTTGGGTAAACCTGTGATAAAATCCATTGAAACCTCCTCCCAACGTTGGCTTGGAATGGATAAAAGTTGTAATAGACCCAATGTCTTAACTGTTTCAACTTTATTTTGTTGGCAAACCAAACATTCCGCCACAAATTTTTGAATATCTGATTTAAGGCCATCCCAAAAAAATTCCTTCTTAACCCTGTGGTAAGTTTTTAAACATCCTGAGTGCCCTCCTAAGGGAGAAGTGTGCAATTCCATAAGAATCTTTTTTTTTAGTTGGGAATTCTTACAGAGGTATAAGCGATCTTTGTACCATAAGGAATCATTTTGCCAGCTAAATGTATCAGAAGTACTGGAATATTGTTGTAACTTTCGAATAAGTACCCACACTTCTTCATCATTCTACCATTCCTCCCTTGCTTCGTTTATCTAATCTGGTTGGATAATAGAAATAGCACACAACAATGCTTCCACATCCTCATCCTTTCTTGAGAGTGCATCTGCCACCACATTTTGCTTGCCTTTTTTGTAGATGATTTCAAAGTCATAACCCAACATCTTTGTGACCCACTTTTGTTGCTCTTCAGAGGATAATATTTGTTCTAAAAAGTATTTAAGGCTATCATGATCCGTTTTTACCTTGAAGTGTCTTCCCATTAGGTAGGGTCACCATTTATTAAGTGCATGGAGTATTTCCAACATTTCCTTCTCATAAATAGCTTTGTATAAAAACTTTCTCTTGATTGGACGACTTTCAAAAGCAATGGGTCTTTCATCTTGCATTAAAACAGCACCAATTCCATTTCCTAAAGCATCACATTCCACAATAAAGGTTTTTGTGAAGTCCGGTGTAGCTAAGACTAGTGCTTGGCACATTGCCTCTTTAAGATGTTCGAAGGCCTTTGTTGCTTCTGGAGTCCATGAAAATACATCTTTCTTCAATAATGTTGATAGAGGTGCTGCTATTCTCCCATAATTCTTAACAAACTTGCGATAATACCCTGTCAACCCAAGAAATCCTCGCAGATGCTTTATGGATGTGGGGATTTTCCATTCCTTAATGGATTTAATTTTGCTAGGGTCTACCTTAACTCCTTCATGAGATACAATATGACCCAGATATTCCACCTCTTGTACTCCAAAGAAACATTTGGATCTTTTTGCATATAATTGTTTCTCCTCCAATAGTTGTAGCACCCTGTCAACATGTTCAACATGATCCTTCCAAGACTTGCTGTAGATTAGTATATCATCAAAAAATACTAACACAAATTTTCTAAGGAATGGTTTGAAAATGGAATTCATCAAACCTTGAAATGTTGAAGGTGAATTGGTAAGGCCAAAAGGCATGACCAAAAATTCATAATGACCCTCATGAGTTCTAAATGATGTTTTCGGAATGTCTTCAGTCTTCATTCTGATTTGATGATATCCTGAACGAATATCGAACTTGGTGAAGTAAATTGATCCATGCAATTCATCCAGTAATTCATCAATGACAAGAATGGGAAACTTATCTTCAATAGTGAGCTTGTTGAGCTCCCTATAATCTGGACACATGTGCCATGATCCATCCTTCTTGTGCACTAATACTACTGGAGCAGCGAAAGAACTTTGACTCGGTTGAATTATACCAGCCTCTAGCATTTCTGCAACCATACGTTCAATTTCACTCTTTTGGGCATAAGGATATCTGTACAGCCTGATGTTTGGAGGAACACTTCCTGGAATCAGATGAATAGCATGATCATTATCACGAATAGGTGGGAGACCTTTGGGAGTCTCAAATACCTTGGAATGATTCTCCAAGACTTTTTGGATATCTAGAGAAATAGATGATTCCAATGTGGAAACATATAGCGAACATAATTATGCAATTACACCCCTTTGTTCCTTTTTTAGAAGCTTTGTCATACCGTTAGAGTTGATTATCTTTCCTGGTTTCCCTACAATACCCCTTAATTCAACTTCCTTTCCTTCCATAAAAAATTTCATGAAAAGTTCTTGAAAATTAAAAGCTATTGTACCTAAGGATTGTGGCCATTGGACTCCTAGTACAACATCAGCACCTCCTATTGGAATGGAAAGCATTGGGCTAGTCAATACATATTCTCCCATCGATAGCTTGATATTATGGCACTTTCTAGAGAAATTTATTGTTCCTCCATTTGCAACCATCACTTGACACTCTGGTGCTGGATATAAGAAGCAATTCAATTCTTTTGCTACCTTACAATGAATAAAATTGTGGGTACTTCCTGAATCAATCAACACTATTACCTTTTTCTTCTTGATTTGTCCTTCTATCTTGATGGTTTGAGGAGTGGTAATTCCTGCCAATGCATTACAAGATATGGTTGGATTCATTTCTTCTTTATCTAGGCTTTGTTCCTGGAGTATATCCTCTTCTTTTGACCTTTCTTCTCCTTTTATTCTTCCTCTTCACAATCTATGTAGAATAATTTCTTCTCAGCACATTTATGACCTTTAGTGTATTTGCTATCACAACTGTAACAAAGCCCTTTTGCTCTTTTTTTTTCCAATTGTTGTGGTGTCAACCTTATAGGTTGTGGAAGACTAGGGGCAACAACACTTCCATCTTTATAGTTGTGAGTGGTATGCTTCCTGATAGCCATAATTTTGCTTTCCATTTTCCTTGCTAACCTGAATGCCTTCTCCAATGAATCAGGTTCCCAAAGGCGAACATCATGTTGGATATCATCCTTTAAAGTCCCTATGAACACATCAATCCTATGCTCCTCTGGAGTATTTTTTACCCTTATGTTCAATTTTTGGAACTCCTCAATGTGCTCCATTATTGAACCCTTTTGTTTGAGACTTATCAATTGGCTAAAAAAGGTGTTGCTTTTTGTATCCTCATAATGTGCTGTCAATTCTTCCCTAAAAATTGCCCAAGTAATAATTTGTTTACGAGAGCAAAGCCATTGATACCATACAAAATGATTTGGTTCCAAACATAAAGTTGCAATATGTACCTTTTGTGTGTTTTTCACATTATTGAGAATGAAAAATTGCTCCATCTGTAATATCCATGTTGCAGGATCCTTGTCATCAAACTTCCTCATATCGATTTTTAGAATATGGTAGGTCTTCGATTCCACATTAGAGTCTATGCAATCATGATTAACATTTCTTTTGTTCGCATCATGAGTTTCCTTTACTACCTTTTCACCATTAGTAAGTATTTCTTGTAGAAAATTTGTCAAATCTGTCTTCAAATCTGCCATGTCTGTCTTCAAATCTATGTTCAAATATGCCATGTCTCTCGTCAAATCTGTCTTCAAATCTATCTTCAAATCATCCATCTTAGCTTCCATGCCCTTTTTCTTAGATTCCACGCCATTTATCTTAGCTTCTGTTAGCTTTTGTGAGAGTGACATTTGTTGCACTTGTTCTTGTAATTTTGATACGTCATGTAGCATTTCTTTCTCTTCTTCATGAGTCATGCTAGAGCTTTCAGGTTGCTTACTAGGTGTTTGCATTTTCTTTCCTCGAGGCATCAGTTACCGATAATAATGCTCTACTATGCCCTTTGAATTCCTTCAAAATAAATTTCAAACCAATCTTAAGCAAAAATTTAAAAGAATCTACACACATTTTTTCACTTTGTAGGAGCTCGATATTGCCTTTGATGTATCTCTGTACTTTCGGATCACAAAGTTCTGAAATTGAAACCTGCAATATCCCTCTGTGTCCTCTTTCCAATGCCACTAGTCTGATCCAAATTGGATTCTCCAAGGAAGAGTTATGCGAAATCTCCCATAGTGACCTGATTATAGACTCGTTCAGTAGAACGAACTTGTACGACGTGCCACGAGTCACTATTTTTACCTTTGGCTCTGAAAAATATATACAAGAAACTACAATTTGTCCTCTTTCTTTACTTTCTTACGAAATTTCAATCCGATGCTCAGAGATAAAGTTATGAAAATTTTCCCCGGGTCACCTGTTTGGAATGTAATTCAGGAGTCTACAAAAAGACCAACTTCCTCAGATCATATCTCCGCAAATATAGCACGAAAAGCTCTGAAATTTGGCCCCGAGGTTCAGCGCGATTTCTTCTCAAATGGGTTTTCTTTAGCTTCTAAACATCGCAGAAAAAAAGTTATAGCGAAAATTCCACAATGACCTATTTGGAGCAGGGAAACCCTAGAATCCAAAGCTCTGATACCAAATGTTATGAAACAAGCTCAAGAAAAGATAGAAAAGATAGATCAACGCCTTAGAATTAAGCCTCTTCGAGGGGCAACCTCCTTTACATTGCATAAATGAACAATTCTTGTATGATTCAAATGACAAAACCTCCTTTCTATATATAGGAGTCTAAGGAGTCACAATATAACCCAGCCGACCTAACAATAATAATATAAAGCCACAAAAATAACAATAGAGGGATTCTATGGGGCATAGTAATAACAATATGGGGATAATAGGGGCACAACAATATTAATAAGGGATGAAACTACAATAGTAATAGGGTAATCACTAGTATTATAAGGACCCAACAAATTTTCTGCTATTTTTTAGTACTTGTTAATAGGGGTATTTTGGAGTGATTCCACTTGGAATGGAGACCTAAGAAATCCTAATTAATAACAAAAATTATTCCATCACATTTGATTTTTATTTACTTAGAAACTTATCAATATTCTCGCTCTTGTAACAATCGCTTGTAGCAAACCTGTAGCATCACTTTCCTTCACTAGTTTTGATCCCCACTGAAACTTTGACTTAGTATAGATTAATAATGACCCCTGATCTCTAAATAAATTATTCAGGAAGACAAAATACCACTAAGGATTTTTCTGTTTACCCCTGGAACACATCTTAACAATTTGGGTTAATGAACAAATTTATGATTGGATAGCACAATAATGATTTCCTTGATTTCCACATGAAGTATATAATGAAATTTGTCAATGGATATAAACTATTTAGAATGCAATGATTGATTACATTCTCTTTCCTTCTTGCATGTTAGATTATTTTGCTTTATTTATTCTTAAGTTAAGACTAGGTTCCCTTCTCAATGCAAGTTTCACATCCTACAATTACGCTAGTGTTTGATTTCCATTTCTGCAATTAGGATTATTGTTTACATTTGAGCAAGTATCATTTCCATTTCTACAATTGTTTAGGTTAGATTTCATTATATTCACACCATTACATAATATCAACGACAGAAGGACATATTGTATGTTGCACATATAGTGTCGACACCTCTTAAGTTTGTATGAATCATGTGTTGATAATTTAAGTCGGTAGCCTTGGGAGTTAAAACATTCTTGTTGCAATAGTAAGGCTTATCCACATATAAACATTAGCATAAAACAATCATGATCCTTGATGTCCCTATCAGAAAATGACCTACATACATACATGCATACATATATAGACATTAACATAATCATGATCACAACATAATTACTAGATACCATAAGGTCAAGGTTAAGAGAATTTCCTTTATCTATGCACAACATGCACACCATTGAGAACAATAGTTCTCAACTTAGCTGAGGCATTTTTTACCTTAAGCCCATTTACTTTACCTTTCCGATTATCTTTCTCATAATTGTCCTGCCATTGTCCGTTTACCCCAATGGACCTAACCAGCCCAACTGATTGTCATGTTCTTGCCTTCAGTTGCCCTTTATTCATGCACCGAGATTTATTCGGGTTTCATTACTTGTTGGGTACAACAAATCTCTCCCCAAGTGCCATTAACCTCCTCCTTCCCAACCAATTCCCAAGACCCTCAAAATAAAAAGGCAAGAAAAAATTCAAACAATAAGAAAACCATGCAAACCAATAACAATATGACACCCCAAACGAAGTGGAAAATCCTTGCACCAAACATAAAAAAACCATAATCAAACACAACAAATCATAAAATAGTGAAAGAATAAGACTAGCAACAAACACCATGACTAAATCCCCATGGGTTCTCAATGCTTCCAAGGTAAATCTCAACCCAAGCCTTCTTCATGATTTCATGGAAATCTCTTTTGTCATGCAATCCCCTACATCCTACTGCCATAAACACATGACTGTCAATGCATAAAAAAACATAGCAATATACCAGTTACCTTGCCTTATTGTGCCAATCATGTTGCCTTGTAATTGAACACACACAACTCTCAAGGAACTCTAATTACTTGATGAATCCAACTATAACTAGAAGCCAACCATTATACCTGTCAAATACATGTTCATGAATCTAGAACATATCCATATAATCTTAGACAAAACCAAGGTTAAGAATATTTCTTGTATTCATGCAAGTGCTCACTCATTTAGAATTGTGGTCTCCAAACATTTCCAAAGGAATTCTTACCCAATTCTTTCCTTTTACCCATTTACCTTGCTACAATTGAGTCTTACTAGGTATTGTCACATCACTCAACTGTTAGTTATATAAGCAAATAAATCGTTACCTTGTCATGCTAATACCAAGCATGTTTCCCTACAAATTTTCACACATATCTGTCACATGTTCCCACAATCAAGACATTGTATCTATTAATTTGAAATCAATATTTACCAAGACTAACATCCATGTCATAATTAACTTACAGCCATTAATCATAATACTACAACTAACACCCACTTGTAATCAAGTACATATCAACTATCTCAGCACATAATGTGTTAGTACAACCATCTTAAATCAAGATCATTCCTTCAAGCAATCTCATAGACACAGAAACATACCATGTAATAAATAAAACATTCAAACAACCTGTAAATATACCATGTAAGATAAGCCAAATAAACGACATAATCAAATGCATACCTCAATGTATCTCAGGGGAGGCTATCACATCCGCACAAGTCAGTCCATATCTGTACAACAGAATATCGTAAATATATCGACTCATACCTAAATATCATAACCATAACCGTCTACACAAGGCAATCCATATTAGTAAAATATATAATAACATCAAGATCTTAGCTACAATCACCATGACCATAATGCATATGACCGCAATGCATATAATTACAAGTTACCTACCATGCATGACTATTCAACAAACATGCATATGACCACACTGTTTTACTAACATCTATCATGCATATAACCACAACAACAATAGAATTAGAAACATGTATATAACCCTAATTCATATAAAAATCCATTAACTAACATACTTGCATGCCAACATACAAACCTTTATGTCAGTTTTCTCTTACCTCGAGGTCCACTGTTGCAACCTCACTTTGATGCTCGGTTTCTCCTACCCTATATCAGCCAACATATTATCATCATAACATGCCAACAACATCATGATGAAACAAACTTAATGCAATGACCTCATGCACAAAACCATGCCCATACAAATGCATGCATAACATCGTATATACACTGACATGCATAAAAAATGCATATACAACTGACATGCATTCATGACTAAATCATCCCAACAACAAAATCATCAACTCATACATGGAAACACAACAATAACAATGACTACCACCATGCATACAAAGAAATCACATATACATCCTACATGCATGCATGAAAACCACATTCCACCCATCCATTCCAAGGGTTGAACCATGCTCTGATACCACTCCATGGTATCGGATATCACCCAAAGAGAACAGAAACCAGACACCACCCAAAGAGAACGGAACTCACTCAAATACCACTCTATAATGCCCTCCTCCCACACTTACCCAAGTTTACCTATCCATAGGGGTAAATATATGAAAAAGAGTTACTATGATATGATTCAACCTCCTAGATCACCTTAAGGAATTGGAATCGACAAATGAAAACCTTACTAACCTTCCTTAGGTGCTACAGGACCCACAAGGGCTAAACCACACTTAGGTGTCCAAACACTGATTTAACTTACATTTTCACTGATCTAGACCCCCACTCGCATGCACAAGCCTGCATCCATATGACTATATGCCTCTAGTCGCATGCATAACCACTACAAGGGTGTGACTGCAATCTTTTTCAGCCAGTTTTGTGCCTAAGACTGTGAAATCTATGCCACCTTTTCAGGGCTAGACTCCAGGTCACTTCCGAGAACTTCATGAAACTTTCCAAAATGATAAATGACACAAGGAAAAATCTTCTAACACAAAAATTGATCAAATAATTTTCCTAACCAAGCATAACCATCACATACATTATGTCAAACACATTGTGAACATGTAGCCTACAAGCTCTAAATTCATATCTGAACATAAGGGTCTAATTCTTACCTGCAAATCACCAAGAAGGTCTAATACCTTCTCATAATAGCTGCAATAACATTTATTAGGTCATGAATTCAATAGTCATTCATTTTCCAATCAAAACATGTCAAAGGCCATAACTAGAATCAGTCATGAAACCTGTTTAGTCAATTTAGTGTGTCCTAAATTGCTACATAAGTTATCAATCCAGGAGTTGTAAATTGATGAAGTGCAGTGCACTGTATGTGCTAGACAACCCTTTTCTTACCTCAATGTTTTCAGTTTTTATCTTGTTTTTGGGTTTTGTTCTTGTTGGTCTCCTAAAGTGTTTAATGCAAATGGAAATCCTAGTCTAAAGTTTTAAGAATACTTTTAAAGATCAAGTGTGAATGTAGAATTGAAGACAAGGTTTATGCTTCTTATAGTAATTTCCAAACTTAGAACTTCAAAGATCTCAAAACATGTTGTCTACAAAATCAGAACTTTGAACAAGAGTGTAAACATGCAACTACATAAATCAAGCTAAAGATGAAGTACTGAAAATGAGGTTACTACCTCTGCTGCCCATCGTAATTACAGAATTGAAATCTAATAAACTACTACACTCAAAACGAAAAAGTAAAGATGTTGGAAACTAGCCATTGATTTCACCCATAATCACAATATTTCGTCAATTAACTTCTAAAATGGGGTTAAGCTAAAGACTCCGGAAATATCATCATATGGCATGAAAGAATGAAATTTAAATTATCTAATTTGCACTCTAATGAAAGCAAAGTCAATTAGTTCATCTATAATCACAATATTTCGTCAATTAAATTCTAAAACAGGGTTAAGCTAAAGACTCTGGAAATATCATCATATAGCATGAAAGAACTGACATCTAAACTATCTACTTGCAGACTAATGAAAGCAAAATCAATTACTTCACCTATAATCATAATAGCTCGCCAATTAACTTCTAAAATGGGGTTAAGCTAAAGGCTCTGGAGATATCATCATATAGCATGAAGAACTGATATCTAAACTATCTTAAGCAGTAAGCAAATCTCACTAAATAAAAGTAGAACAGCTGGAATTGAAAACTAAATTTCAGCAGAGGAAGCAAGTCTCAGATCACCACTTGATGCAAAAACTACAATAAAAAGTTCAAGCATAACCTATTCTAAAATGCATTGATCAGTGTTAGTAGAAAATATAAAGAGCTGCAAAATCATGTACAGGATTAGAACAATTAAAACCATAAGCAAAACATGAGAGATGTACAGTTCAAATAAGAGAAAATATACATGAAAAACTATACAAAACAAAAGAAGAACCTCAGCCACGCAGGGGCCCTTTACACAACTTTGGACTAACACGCTGTCACTTCAAACCACGCTTAAACAACCATGTGAAAAACAAAGTTTTTGTATTATGAAACAGAGGATATGTCTCTTGGTTATACAACAGCAAATTAACGCTAAAACAATAGTATTATGAACTAACTATTTGCGCTGCAAACACTTATATTTATAGAGGAAATAGATAAATGTATTTTGGAGAAAATTCTTCAGCAATGGACACATGAACAGGTCAGAATCCGGAGATTTAGCCTCTCAGTTGCCATGAGCAATAAATCTACGTAAGGTGGATGTTGGATTGCATTATGGAGATGGCCTGTAGGTGGCAAAAATGGATCCATGAGTTTAGGAATGGATTCAGTTTTTTTACATGCAAGAACAGAGTCTTAGTTGACGCAGGACTCTCTGTTGACCACCCTTTGACCAGTACCTTTCTTCACGAATTCGGATAAGCAGATAGGACCTCATCCATGTGTGGATCATTTCTGAGCTACCCATGTTTTTCGTTTCTCCTGCCAACACCTGTAACCTACATAATAATGGAAACGGCTGCGGAATTGTGAGTTAGCTGCGGAAAGTGGCTACATTCCGTAGCTGATAAACAAAACCTAGATCAAATAGCACACACAATGATATAATTTGAAAATCACTCAAATGAACTCCTGAGATTAACATGTAACAATTTTTGATAGCTTATGAGGCACTGATATGGGAAAATAGAAGAGAAAAGGTTTAGGAAAATGTGTAGAAGAGAGGTAGTTCTGGGGCTCAACAAAACCATGTTTATAGCCAGCATATAACCAAAATATTAACAATGATAGATTAGAAATTAAAGCCACATAATAACAAGTACGTTTACACATCATACACAAGAGGAAAATAGATCTTATTAACATATGCAAATCCAACCAAGTTAGGGACTTCCACATACCACCTGACCATACATTGGGCTGAACCAAATATTTATTTAAGCCAATCACCCCCATGCCATATTCCAAGCATGAATGTGGGACTTACAAAAAAACAACAAGGGCTTCCTCAGGCTTTACCGCAATCCACCTAGGGATTCCTAGGCCCAAGCCCTCATCTATACAACTAGGATTTACCACAATCCCACTAAGGGATTCCTAGACTCAAACAAGAAACCTAAACTATGAGGCTTTATCGCAATCCCACCATATACCAGTCCATGGATCACTAGGCCTATACAAGCACGGATGCCTTGAGATCTCTCTACCTAAACTATGAGAAATTTGTCTGTCTCCACCTCTAGGCTTTACCATATATCCTGCCATTCGTCGGTCAAGGATTCCTAGGCCTAACGATTCTTCACCCTCTATGATTTACCATATATCTCATCATTCACCAGTCGAGGATTCCTAGGCCTAACAAGGGCATACACAATTCAGCTTTACCGCAATCACACTTTCACTGGTCTAGGGATTCCTAAGTCTTTTGTTTCTCCTCAAGAACTCCATAGTCATTTTCGAAACCATCTGGCAACCTAGCTCAACCAAGTAAGAGAAACCCCATCACACCATTGCTATCTGGAAATGGCAAGGCAAGATTGAAGAACATTGTCACACATGGAAAAACCCATGCCAATGACAGCGAGAGAACCAAAAACTCACATGCATGTACCATGCATTCCAAAACTAGCAAGGAAATCATACATGCAATTTGATACCTGCAAGTAAATCTATTGTAGCCACTAGATCTCGCGCTTCCTTGCTTGATCTTTGCTTCCCTTTTCTTTCATGCCCTTCCTTTTCCTTTCCTCGTCCAATGCTAGAGTGCTTCAAAAATACTCTAAGTTCCCAAGAGTATGAGAGAGAGAATAGAGAGAGAGCTCCAAACTAAAACTGAAAAAAAGCCATGAACTGATCCTTAGAAGCCTTTTTATCATTGAGGCCTCTATTTTCTTCATTTTCCTTCAATTTCCCTCTCATGCAAACCTATGAACTTTCACTTTCCTTTTCTCCTATTTTCCATTATTTTCATAACTAAAATGTCAATTATTTCCTCTTTCCTTTCTAAAACCTTTGTCATTGCCTTTGCCAATTTGCTTAGCCATAATAAATGAAATGAACACCCACACTAGGATGTTTTGCGCAATATTTTTCTTGGAATAAGTGTCCCATGACCTTGCTTTTATTTTTCCTTTATTAACTTTATATCATGGATTTTTAACCAAGGTTATTATAGATGGTGTCTACCATGTTCAACTCCAGCTCACTTATTTGCATGGTTACACTCATACATTACACAATCAAGTGAATGAGATAGAATACCCTAGATCTAGTTCCATCCATCCACATTGGGCTTTCAAGATTAATGCAAGATTACAAAGCATGATTGCTATGATCATATAAATAGACATCCAATCATGGGTCCACGCTTTGTCATCAGTGGACAAGACTTCTCAATAATTGTACATGTAATGTTAGCTTATGTATTGAGCATGGGTATGCCTCACTCAACAAAAATGTCATGATGAAAATGTATGGTAACATATGATGGCCATGACCAGTTGTTCTTGATCCGAGTTTGTCACAAGGTAAAGCACTTTAGTCATCAGCTAAATTTTTGACTTAATTCTTTAGGGACAATTTGTTATAGGCCATTTTGTCACATATAGTCAATAGGCCTAAAAATTGAATCAATACACATCCTTGAACATGTTGTCATCATCCCTACACAAATCCCTGAGTATGCCCTTTCCAAAAAGTCCGAGTTTTTGGGACTAACTGCTCAAAATCTATGTTTTTAATCCTAGTACTTGTCCCTTTAGCCACTTGTGTTCAGTGTTGGTTTCTCCATTCTATACTAGTGTTGATCAGAGCTAGTTGCTCCCATTTGTAGGTGCGTTGATTCTAGAAATTTGGGAAAATTAAAAAGATTTCCAAAGTTTCCTCTTCTAGAAGCTTATAATGTTTGTTTTAACCATTTACCATATATAAGAAACTTAAGTCCTATATGATTCTACCTTGGATAATTCACCTCTTGTCCCTTGAGCTCATCCTCCCATCATAAGTGGATCTCAAGCTCATTATGGTAAATCCTAAACTATTATCCCTCTCCTATAAATTGATTAACATCCATAGCATCAAGGTTGGCTTTTGGATATTGATCATGCCCTCATGCTGCTACCTTGAATCTAAAGGAGTCATAATCTTCATTCATTAGGGTGATATTGAGGCGTGATTTGTGACAAGGAAGGTCAAGTCAACTTGGGGAGATCTCTACAAAATTAGCTGCAAATATTGGTTGTAAACTCTCTCTTCTTTCTATTAATACAAAGAGTATATTATTTTCCTATATAATTTGTGTTACATTTACATTCATGTATTTCAATGTCTCGTTGATTCATTGAATAGAGTAATTGAATTATACTACTTAGATGTTGTGGATCCTTGGCTTGTTTTAGTTGTATGTGTAAGTTCAAATTATTACACTCGGAGTTACAATTGGACCTTATAAGCAAGGAGGAAAGTAAATCTTGTGATAGATTCCAAGTAGGATTCTTTACCATTCTTCAATTCCTCTAAGGAAAACTCTATATTCTTTCCCTTCTATTGTTTTATACCAGTCCACTAGGTCTAGGGAAAATAATTTTGTCCACAGTCAATAATTTTGCATAACTATTGCCAAATTGGACTTGGGATACTCTATGGAAAAAGTGAACTCCATTATTTTCAACAAAATATATTTGGTTAGTAAGTTCCTAGGTCTCTAGCCATGTCCTATAATTGTTCTAGAATGGGTCATAAAAAAATCGGCTGACCAAATTCTTGTTGTGACTTATTACGGAAAAGAGTTTTTTTCTTTTATGTTTGAAAATACAAATTGTAGGGACCTAATATTTTGTTATAGCTCTTATTTCATGGGTGCCAAGGGTTTTTTTTCTTTCATGCTATTGTCTTGACTTTAGCCCATACATGGAGATCTCTTTGGCCCCTATTTGGATCAAGTTTTCGCAATCCCCTCCTTTTTTTTAGAAAGGTGATGTTTTCAAACTTATCGTAAACAAGTTGGGTCATTAAATAACTCATGTTGAGCCTAAGGGTAATATCTTCACCGATGCTAGAGTATATGGAAATGGAAATTGAAAATTGATTGTTGGAGGAAATTAAACTCATTGTGAAGGGCTAGAGTCATATTCAGGCTCTTAATTATGATCAAGTTCCTTTCAAATTAAACTTTAATCATGAGTATGGGAATTTTTCCAAACGTTTCCCTAAATAACAAGAAATATATTCATATTCTAATCATATTCCATCTTCCCAAAATAATGAAGATTGTGATTCTTTAAAATTAGTTTCAATAAAGCACAAGAGACAACAATACAAGAGGACACAACTAGAAAATAGGCCCCATATCATCTGAATAATCTCTTTAACATTAGATTTTGAGCTCCATAAACTTGAGCAGAAGAAGAAGAGGAGGAGATAGTTGAGAAAGGCTCTCATAATAACAACTCAGAGTGAAAATCTGAGCCACCACCAAATGTACAATATAAATAAGAAATTATAGCCTCAAGTAGAGATGATACTTCATTTGGGGTTTGTGTAACTTCACATGTGAAGGAACTAGATCTGAAAACTAAGTTTCCACCTTCATCCAAAAATGGTGGGTCATTAATTGGGGCTTTTGCATCCCTCTAAGGAAAGGATTTAGCTTCAAATTGAGAGTAGTCTAGTGAGAAAATGGAGGGAGATGGGTAAGAAATATCTAAATCTCTCTGCTTTGTAGAATTTTAGAAAACTACTCATATCCCTCTCCTCCATTAACAAGAGGAAGGAAAGCAAATAAAAAACGCATTGAGAAAGAAACATAAGTACAACTCTTAGGAGGCATTTAGCAAATATTGGATAACCCAAGTTAATAGTGAGGGGAAAACTCAACAACAAAATTAATATTGTTTTCCTTTTACATTATCTTACTTAATTAGTTTGTAAGAATTTTTTCTTGCACTTAGGAAGTAGTAAGTTTAAGTGTTGAAAGTTTGGGGTTGGGTTTTCAAAGTCAAATTGGAATTTCCATTTTTTTTAATCAATGTATAGTTTGGTGGAAAAGTAATGGCTTTGAATGTTGTATGATGTTGTTAGCTTCAGTGGTACCCTCTTGATTAACACAAATTTTTATTTCGATTAAAAAAAATAATTTAAAATTTTAGAAATATTATCAATATAAAAAAGTAAAAGGTTACATTTTCCAATTTTTAGTCTAGGGAAAATGGCATCAAGGAGTGTATTTGTAAATATTTCTAGAGTAAGTTTTGCAATCAAAGAATCCAAAACTTCCATTGGGGCCTCTAGGAATGCTAGCTAACAAAAGACTCGCACTTCTATCCAAATTCCAATAACTAAGTTGTTAAAAACTATGAAGAATGCTAGAGATTGAAAATTCACATCAGGTGGAAGCAAAATGGACCATTCTTGATATGTCACAGGATAGTTGAAGAAATAATGGAGAAAATATATAGTTGTATCGTGCTAAGATTGAACACCTATAGTCAAATCATCAATTATTGGGCTTGTTGTGAGATATACTTTTATTTTATTTTTACATGATTTTTCTTTCAAATATGTTGGAAAGGATTTATTATACAAAAGAAAAGATCATGGATGTAGCAAATCCTTTCATATCGACAAGGCACAATAAGTATGTAAAAAGAAACAAAAAGTACCATAAGCACAAATTATGAGAAAAAATCCACATAAACAACTAAAAAGAAAGGAAATCCAACAACAGCATAAGGTTAGTAAGGTCACAATTACACATGTTACATCCCAAAATGAAGATGATGTTGACATTAAGGTCAATGAGGTTTCCACTCATGTTCAAAATAAGATTAAATAAGATAAACACAAAAGAAACATATAGGAAGTTTCCATTCCTATTGATGATGAACAGAGTGTTGATTTAAAAGAAATTCATTTAAATCATAAAAGAGGAAATATAGTGTGGTTGATGAAGAATCCATGGTTAAATATAATTATCACATTGAAAGTCCTAGGGATAGTAAGGAATTCATAACACTAGGTGTCGATCTGGAGGATGTGTTATCAAAACAACACAAAATACAATTTGAGAATGGTTAAAGAAAAACAATTTGGTTGGCAATGGTCATATATTTTAGTTCAATGTGAAGTAGTTGTGTTGACCCATACAAGGCCAAGAGAAATATTAAATTAGAGATCCACACCACTTTCGTATTCATAACTTGAAAGGATTACTGATTTATAATCCATATGAACATGTGGTTGACTATCTAGTTCTTGTCGACCGATTAGAGGTTCCTAGTGGTGATGCATTTGATCGATCAAAATGTTTTGACTCTAAATAGTATGTGATTGGGGGAAATCATTATGCATAGGTTAGAAGAGAATTGATACAAGATTATCTCATAAACCCTATTTTTAAAATAGTCAAATCTATAATTTATGTTGGTTTAACAAATACAAAAATAAATTTATTGGCACGGGACCATAACACAAAAAATGAGTATAGGATATACATAATATTTACAAAAAGTTTGAGATTTATCCATAAAAAAATTCATGAAATATGGGATGGGGATATATCAAAGGTTGATGCAAGTTTTCAAAAGAAATGTTATAATGAAATAGGCTTCCTAGTTGATGAGGAAAGTGTGTAACAAAAAAAGTTAGAAAGCAAGTGATGCATTCAAAGTTGTAGATAGATTTTTCAATTGGGGTATAAAATTGGACATATATAGAGTTTTTTTAATGAGATCTTATATTATGAAATAATATTGGCATAAAATTAAAATGTTAAAATGTGTACAGCCGTAGCTTGCAGAACTAGCAAGACAGGTCCTAAAATCAAGAGTCTACCAAAAGAGATGACTACATCACCTTCAATATTGATAGTAGTGAAAGATGAAACAATTATCATGGTTATATTATCATGGGTAAGTTCAAGTGAACAATCAATGGAAAAAATGTGTATCAAGTTTTAGCTTTAAGTTTTTTGAATTATTTTTTTATTGAGATTAACTTTATAAAAATAAACAAATCAATTGAACATGTTAAAAATCTTGGTATTTTATAGTCTATATCATTATAACATTCTTTTTTCTATTTATCTAGTCCCAAGGTTTATATAATAATATAAGAGCAAATGGTCAGAATGTTGAATAAAGAGAGTTGGGATGAAGTTAAACATAACTATCTAGAATCCAACTCTACAACAATATCGAAACAATTTTTTGTTGCATTAAAAAATATATTTTGATTTCTTATATTCATTTTACCCAATTGTAAATGAAATTATTTCTAATTTATTACTTGTAGATAAATAAATATATTTTTGTCTTTTTTAGTTATATTCAAAAATGCAAGTTTTTAAGATAGAGAAGACAACATCTTGAGAATGTTTAATTGGATGACACCCTTAATCACTGCATTTAGAATGGGCTTGACGCTATGAAATATTTAGTAATATTAGGTGACTAGGAAAACATTGCGAGTATTGTTCTTAAAAATTAATACTCTCTAGTTATTTTAGATGTCCCATATGGTTACAATACCCAAAACATTAGTTATTACTCTTAGTTGTATAATTAACAAGCATTAAATAGAGTGGTTAAGGGATTTGTAGAATTCATAATGACACCATTTTGGATATTTGTGGTTTTTTATTCAGATGCACAAACAAAATTAGTGTGATCAACCTTGAAGAGTAAATCAAGTTCAAGGAATGTTGATCTCTTTGACTAATTTTAGTCCTAGAGTTAACTTAACATAGTGATGTTCCCTCTTCATTTTTAAGAGGTGGTTCTACTCTTATTCATAAAAATAAAGCTAAATGTCTAAGATAGGACTAAGTTTGGAGATGAGAATGAATATTGACAATGGTATTTATAGTACAAGTTTCAACAAAAAAAATTGAGAAATGATGCATTAATGATGTAGTATTTCCAACATAACAAAATAAAAGTACGACGTAACATTAAACTTGATAAAATAAAATTAATCACATTTAAAGAGAAGTTAAATGATCATTCCATTTGATTCATAAACACACACTTGAAATTTCATGATTTAAACTCAATATTAGAGACTACACTAGCTATGAGCTCTTAGAAATTCTATGTGGAGCCTTAAAATATTAAATAAAATGTCTATAAAATTTAAGAATATTTAAAAAAAAAAGAAAATACTTGGAATAAAGGAATAAAGAAACATAGTACAATTAGGAATCAACCATTAACATTCAAATGATTATGTAATGAAAAATTGGACTATTATTAATTGAGAGGAAAGTATAAGAGGATTTCTTTGATAATTTATTTATGTAGTACATTTGAAAAGAGTTTCTCCTTGTATGTTGAGGTATCCTTTAAATTCTAAACTTCATAAGAGCCCTAACTTTTGTAACTACTTCTTGATCTTGAGAGTCATTCAGAATCATTTATCTTTTGTCGTGCACCTTTGAGCCAATTTTAAATATATTCTCATGATGGTGTTATCTTTATTTCATGCTTGAATCAAGAGGCTAGTAAATCATCCTAGGTTTCTTTTAACTTAAATCCAATCTAATAGATAATAATTTCTTGGTCTTCATTTTTATTGACAAATCTATCCAACCATAATTTTATTTCCCCTTTAGAAAATTCATTGAGATTATTAAAATCACTTTCCCAAGATATATTAAGTATATCTAACTATTCTTGCTTTGGTCCTAGGTAAAAAATATGGCATTTGTTCTTAAAGGTAGGCCATCTAATTCTTGTTAAGGTAAAGTTTGAGGTTTAAAGTGGGCCTCCTAAGGAAATAAGAAAATATCTATTATTCTTTTGATTTTGATGGAATCACATTTAGAAACCAGCAAAGTATATTGTATTTCCGACCAACATGCTTGTAGTTGTTTAAGCCAATTTTTAGATGGAATACTTTGTTCCTTACTTTTGAGCTCATTTATATTTGTGACTTTAGAAACAAAAGTTTAACAACATTTTTATAAAATGTTCATAATTCTCCAATTCTAATTCCCATGCTTTAAGAATTGGGGTGAGTCATTTGTTGATGTTGTCTACAATGTACTTACCTATTCTAACTAGCATGCTTGAAGCTCTTTTTACTCTCAAACTTTATTCGCCTACTTCTTTAGGAAATTCATTAGGTTTCAAAGTGGACATTGGTTTTGCAAATAGTGCTTTTGGAAGAAAATTAACTTCCAACTCAATTATCCTTCTTTTCAAACTCATGTTTTCTTTCTCTTTTTTGATAATTGAATATGCTAAAGCATATCCAATAGCTTGATGAAATTTATGGACTTTTGAGGGTCTAACCACTTCAATATATTTTTATGAATTCCATCTTTTAGTAATCTTTTATTCTTCGAATTGAATTTTCCAATCTATAATTTCTTTGACTCTTTATGGTATTTGGCATGATGTAGAGTAACTGATTCTTCTTCAAAATTTATTGGTCCATCATGAACTAACTCTTCAGCTACATGTTTACTTTCAATCTGTCGCATTTCTTCCCACTCAAGTATTTTATTTTTATCACCAATTTCAATATCTTTAGAATATATATCTCCTTCTTGAAAAACTTGGATATTCTTCTCCATGATATTTCTTTTCCATTCAAAACCAACTAAAGTAATATGTGATTTTTCAAATGGTCTTCAAAGAGGTTCTCCATCACCAACACTACCAGTTGCGTCCATTTATTAGAACTTCTATGACTCTTATGAGAAACTGAAAATATTTTTTGGGAATAACAATGGAACAAACACCAATACAAGTTGTAGAGTATCCTTATTGTATATGTTGGTCATTAGTACTAAATATCATCCTAAGGGATTTTTTTACCATCATGAGATACCTTAGAATCCTCTTATAAACTTATAATATCTCCTATCCTCTTATAAACTTAGAATATCTCCTACTCCTTCATTTAATTGTAATGACATGTTGAAAGTTTAGCCATAACTAATAGATATCAAGTGGGTTGAGAAAACACCTTTTGGGTCAAAACTCTTATAGGCTTTGACATCATTCATTTTAAAGGAATACAAATATGAACCAATCTCATTTAGGAAAGTTATGTTTCTTATCTTAATGTTCTCAACTTTGAAAGGAACTGATATAAATTGTTTTGTACTCTTTTTGTCAAAGAAATGAGCTCAAGATTTGTATTATCTATACATATACACAACAAAAATTTTATCAAAAATAAGACATGAAAGGAGGAAAGGATTTCCTTTAAATCCAAATTATCTAATACAAGAGAGTTCCTCCTAATATCCAAATATTCCCTTTTCAAGGAGAAAGTTTTGGATTACTTGATAGAATCTATCTACTATATAAAAAATAATCATTTTTCATAATGTTGTAACAAAGGAGTTTTGAACTTGATAGAAATGGGGTGGGGCTTTGTGCATCCATAGTGATAGAGACCATAATTGGACGAGGTCCTAATTAACATTAATACCTAATTAGGGAAAATTATTAAATGCCTTACAATTTAATAGAGCATAGACCAAATAAGAGGGCATGAAGAACCTCTATGTTTAGTGAAAACTTCCCAACTATTAGGAAATTTCATTTGAACTTAAATGTGCCCAATTGAACTTGTCTCCTTCATGTACAAAATAGTGGAGAATAAATCATATACTTTGGTATGTAAGTTGTAGAGTCTTGACCCATGATTCATGCAAAAAATCATGCAAATTCCCTATATGGGTTTTCCAGTGAACATACCTTGATCTTGGAAGGATTTTTTGAAATATTAAATGGTTGAATAATAAATTTCTTAAGGAAATTGGTTCCTCCACCTTGAGAATTTAGGAAATCATTTTCTTTAGACAACTTACAAGTTATATTTGGAATAGGAAGTCATAACATTCTTTTGAATACACTTGGATTAAATGAAACAAATATTCTAACACCTTCAAATTGAAAATATGAGGCAATTAGATAGCTTTTTCTAGGTACAAACCTTGTTAAAATCCTTGTCCTTCTATGAAATTTATTAATACCATTTGTAGGCAATATGCCATTGGAAGTCATGGTTCTCTCATCCCAAAGTATAGATAGTGTCTACACAATATGGCTCCTTTCTTCCACTTGTCATGTTTTCTTTAACAAGATTTGATAATATTTGTAGTGATTGAACAGTAATATATTGTTTAACAATAACATAAATAGTATTAAGTGTTATTGAATTAGCATTTAATTTGTCGTAGTTGTGCATGTTTAGAATTTAGGACTCTACAATTTTAGTTTTGTTTGAGATTGGTTTTTGGATTCATCACATAAGAATTAGGAATAAGTCCTACTTTTGCATGTTCTTGAAAAATGCTAATTATTAATCATAATTGCAACCTTCATGTGAAGTAAAAATTAGAAATTCACGAAAGCCTTATTTAATGATAATATCTTTCAAATGTGCAAAGAACAAGTTGGTGGTAAAACTTTATTTTCTTTGAAAATAATGCTTCATGTGAAATGCAGGATACGTAATCACCTCTCAACTTGATTCATCATCCTCTCAACTTGATTCTTCTGCTTCCGCAATGAAAAAAAGACTAAGTATGGAGAGTTAAGGAGTACGACTTCAGGAATGCAAAGGGAAAAATAGGGATTGCATAAATGTGGGGAAATGGAATGTTGCAAATTTGGTGTATTATTCTTATCGATTGTGTTCCACATTTTGCAAAGTTTCATGAAAATGATTGATCCTTAGAGTGATGAAGGGTATGGGAATGCAAAGGTTGGTACAAGTAATTCTCTACATATACAGTTGAAATTTTTCCAATTGTTAGAATATTATGCAAATATATCTTGTAGATCATTTATGTGTGTTTGTTTTCCACAATTTTGAAATGGTTGAAAAAATCTAAGGGTTAATACATATAATTAACACTTAATGAAAAAAAAGAATCCAAAGTTTATTATTTAGTGTTTAATTTTAGAAATAAATTCTAATTACTTACAAGTTAGTTGAATTATTATTTATTTGTTTTAGAAGTACAATCTCAATCTTTGTAGATTCAATCATGTTCCATTTATTAGTGATGTTAAAAGAATACAGCTTGCATGATGAGAAAAATGTAACACTTATGAATATGTTCTTATCAATTAAAAACATAGTGGTAAACATAATCAATTATTGTCTTATAATGTTGTTATTAGAAATTTAACATATCAAGAAAAATATTTGAAAGGAGAGATTGTAAATATTTATCAAAAGGTGCAGACACTGATTTTTCCGCCCAGGAAAAACTGTAATTTTATTAATAAAAATAAAATTACATGTTGTAGATGCTTACAAAGCATTCAATCATTCCAGCCGAAACTCGTGTTCACATAAACAAAAAACTTCTTCGAAATGGAAAAAAAAAAACACAAATTACCATTTTCTCCATTTCTTCTTTTCTACCTTTCACCATTATCCTTGTGATGGAGTGGTCGTGACAAGTGCTAGTTGGGACCCTTATTTCATCTTTGGATTTTCCTTATCTAAATTCAAACTTTTAGAAACATGATGACGTTTTGAGCCCCCCAGACACCTTTGCTTCAAGGATGACCCCTGTCGCAATGTGTGTGCTAGGGTTCCTGAGTCATCATGATTTATTCCTTCCTTTTCAACACTAGCTTGAGAAATCTAGGTTTATTCAGTGGAGGGGGCTCTAGTTCTTCATCATCCTCTTCTTCTTCAAGCAGTTGTTGTGGTAATTTCCATCCCTTGGGCTACTCCCCTGATTTCTTCTTTCTTCGAGGTGCTTTCTTGGTATCAGGAAATGAATTTTGTAGATGTCTATCTGTTGGCATATACGACATCCAAAATCCGTGCTCAAAATCCAAAAATTGTATCAAACATTATTTGTTATGTGTCAAGAGGATATGGTTCGGAAATATTTTGCTAAGATCCACCTCCACACAAATTCTGGAAAAAGTGTAGATGTGTTATTCGAGTCGTTGTGTATCTTTCTTGATGTATCTCCCTAAGAGGTTCCCAATGTCATCAAGAACTTTATGGTGCCAGAAATCTATGGGGAGATTATGCAATCAAACCCAAACCGACATTATTGATAGCACCATAGTATTGGCATTGAAATCTGGGGACCATGGGGTGAAAAATAGTCCTACAGAACCCTAGAACCATGGGCCCTCTCATAATATATAGTCACATTTCTCTGATGATGTAAACTTTACTATGAAAAATCCTCTGGAACAGAGGTGAATCTCGTAATTTATTGTCCAAGTTGTGAGGATACAATGGAAAATATCCACGGGTTTTGGCTAGAAACCATTGAATTTGCATATAACTACTTGAGATTCATATGTTGTACATAAATCATTTATTTTTGATAGATCCAGTCATTGCTAGTATAAGTGCAAACACTTATATATATATATATATATATATATATATATATATATATATATATATATATATATATATATATATATATATATATATATATATATATATATATACACCAAGAAATATTGTGAATCATAATTAAATCTTAAACTATGTGATGAAAATGTAATGAAGTAGATAAACAATAGAAGTATGCCTAAGAAGGAGAGATTTGAAAAAAATGAGTGATTTTAGTGATGAAGATTACTTAACACACACACACACACACAAAACATTTTCAAGTCAATGGGAATAGAATTTGGATTTACATAGAGTACATCTAAAATTTATGATATAATATATATGAAAGAATACTTCAATCTTTATTATTTTTAATTTATGTTTGTTTTCTATGTTTGGTGATTAGGTACAACAATAGCATGTTGCTTATAAAAACAAAAAACTTGCATATCCATTGAAAGTGATACACTACAACGCAATATTATTTAATAAATTATTAATGCTATCAAGGATCTTCCAAATGAAATGCAAGAAGTTGGTCTAAAGAAAGAAGATTTCAGTGAAATAGAAGAAATATAAATATCAATAGAACTTCAACCACCAATGAAAGGGTCATTTATAAAGGGTGAATTTAGGAAACTTGTAGACCTATAACACCCAATATAGGGAAAACATAATGTTGTCCAAAAAAATGATGATCTATGTGTTGAAAATGATGAACTTTAGTTGATATTATTGATTAGTTTCAATATGTCATTGAAGAACATAGTTAATTTGAAGGAATAAATCCGACCTTTGAATCATAATTAAATCCTTACTATGTGATTAAAATGTAATGAAGTAGATGAACAATAGAAGTCTACATGAGAATGAGAGATTTGAAAAAAATGAGTGATGTTAGTGATGAAGATTACTTGAGAGATTTATGGAGGGATTCATGGAGATACTAAGGAGGAAGTTGAGGAAATGGTTTCAACCAAAAATATAAATTGGACATAATCGTTATGGTCATGTGTTATTATATATTGTGACCATTTGTACAATACAAAAACACATGGGAATTTTATATTTAATATAAATTCCCATTTGGGGATTTCTTACATATAATCCTCTATGTCCCTTGTTTCATGATTAAATATTATAGCCAAAAAATTGGTATCAGAGAAATTATTTTGGAATCTATCAAAGGACAAATTGTGGAACCATCCAAGTTGTAGTTATGTGAAGGATTAGTTCACAACGGAGAACTCACGTTGTGATCTTTGTGTTGGTTAAAATTTGAGGATGTAAAGAGGAAAATTACAAAATAATATAGTAGAAAGAACATGACGCAAGATAAAGATGTTTATAGAGAGAATGGATGCTTGGACTTAAGTAAAATAAGGGGAAAATAATGAAGTAGAATGAAGTAGTGAAATAAAATAAGTCAAAAAAGGAAAATGAGAGAAGTGAAAGAAGAAAGAAAATGAAGATGAATACATGGGAAATAACAAGGACATAAATCAAGGTAAAAATAATATTATTGTGTGTTCAAAATTGGGATGCAGATATATTGAATCCATGAAACAACATCCTTAAAATTCTTAATGGACCCTATTTTATTTTATGTGAAAAGGAAATCTTTGTATTTGATATGGAAAGAAAAGGAATATATTAGCATGAATGGAAATTTAAATTTAATGTACATGAGCCAATGTGATG
Organism: Pinus tabuliformis; assembly: GCA_031772625.1. Taxonomy (NCBI): domain Eukaryota; kingdom Viridiplantae; phylum Streptophyta; class Pinopsida; order Pinales; family Pinaceae; genus Pinus; species Pinus tabuliformis. The sequence goes on from CM062811.1 coordinate 265,292,200, forward strand.
TAAGCCTGATAAGGCAAGTATACCAACATTGAAAGAGGAAGTGGTGCATAATAACCAGCTATCATGAAATAGGAAGTGGTGCTCAATAACCACTTTTCATGAGGGAGGAAGTTGGTGTGTGGTCATTCGAAACCACTTAATGTAATGCATTTTTGTGGTAAGTTGAAACCACCTGAGGTTTGTATGGTTAATGGTAATCCAAGAAAAAACAAAGTATGGTGACAGGTAAGCCAAATAAAACTAAGTTGATGAATGATAATGATGTGGGGGGGTTGAATGTATAGGTATAAAGATATGTTGTTGAACCATGTATGAGAACTGGTATTTTACTAGAGAACCAACAAATACAATAGATGGTGACCCATGCATTCCAATGGATGGTAACTTTTTAACATGGACTTCAATAAAAACATTATTTATGTTTCATAGGTACAAGATGAAAGTTGAAGATAAATGAAGATGAAAACAAAAATACCAAAGAGGAAGAGTGAAGAAGATGGAAGATGAATATGGGACCAGTTCAAAGGACAATTGAACATAAATAAATCACAATTACTCATTAAGGGAGATTAAGAAGGAATAACTCATACTTGTGAATCATAATTAATGTTTGAATTGTGCGATGAAAATGTAATGAAGTAGATCAACCATATAAGTCTATGTGAGAATGTGAGGTTTCAAGAAATCGGTGATATTAGGGATGAAGATTGTTTAAGATATTTATGGAGAGATTCAAGGAGATATTGTGGATGAAGTTAAGGAAATGGATTCAACCAAAAATTCAATTTGGACATAATTAGTATGGTCACCTATCATTATATAGTGTGACAATTTATACAATAAAAACACACATAAGAATGTTTATTTAATATAATTTCCCCTTGAAGGCTTTCTTGCATGTAATTGCAAACACAACTTAACAAATTATTGATAAGTTACATTGTAATGTTTTGCATTTGAGATTTTACATTGAGAATAAACAAATATATATTGTTATTTTATGACTCAATGTCTTCTTTATTGTAATATATGGCTTACATTTTAGCTTTCATTTTAATGTAATATATTATTTTAGAGCACGCTATAAAAATTCTATGGTTTTTCCCTTACTCAGGTGTATTTTTTCATGGGTTATACCCAAAATCTAGCAAAAAATTGTTGGAATGGCATATTTTAGTTGTTAAATATTTATATATTAAGTGTCCTGGAGGTTTTTCATGGCTATGAATATGTTTATGCATTCAAAAATATGTTTCAAATAGAGAAATTATAAAATATGTAAATAAATAAATAAAATAATATTTTTCTCTATTATTTTTCTCTCTTTAATCCACAAAATTTTTTGTTTGGCATTGAATTCACACAAATCTTCCAAAATGTATATGTTTTTTCATTATGACTAGCTTTTAAATGTTTTGCTTTTGTTATATGCCTAAAAATAGTGTTATTTAGCTATAACCATCAACTATGAATTGAATTAAAGTTGATCAAGTGTTGGAAAACAACATTTTACATTGCATTTAAATGTGTAGCGCCATAAATAAATTAACATCACATGATTTCATGAAAAGGTGTGACATTAGAAAAATGATATACAACATTTTTAATATAGTTTTAAATTGAATTTTTTTTGCCTATTTTTTATAGAAAATTTAAACAAATTGTGATGCAAGCAAGTTCCCTTTGTGGACAGAGGCAACCCCTCTAGCGCTAGAGTGGGTCTAGTCACAACAAAGACAATACCAAAGAAAATTTCCTTGGAAAGTTGATGCCATGAAGGCCTACCTTCAAAATCTCATTCGATGAAGTCCATGTGTGTTGCTCCAGCTCTCATTCTTCTAATCACTTGTAGCTGGAAACGACATACAGAACACAAGCACAAACATAATAGAGTACACCAAAGACTATCTACTTAAAGAGTCAAGGAGCTTCAAGCTATCGATACAAAATTCGACATAAGATATAGGAAATAAGTTATTGATTTGTATTAATGTAAATTAAAGTAGAACTTACAACCAAGCCTTGACGTCGTAGGACTCCTTGAAGGGTCCTGTCAGCATGTCTCCGTAAGCGTTCACTCATGAACTATCTCCGAAAAGGACAAATAACTCTCTCTCCTACCTAAAAGGCTAATGCTAGAACATTCTTACAATCAAGTTAACTCCACTCAAAACCATCCCAAGCTAAGTTATATGAGAAGCTACTTCCACACTCTAGAAAAACTCTCTACTTTTATTATTGAATTCTTGAACTCTAAAGCTAGCTGATCTCAGTCATGGAGGAAGAATTTATAGGAGGAGGAGCTTCCATAAGAGATGGGATAAAGAGCTTATCCCTTTGAGAGGTTGCACAAAAGGTGGAACAATCATCCCAAAGGAGAGAGGCGAGCTCATCTGGTCCAACAACCAACCTTAGCGCTGCCCATGAGGCTGTTACACTTCGAAACTTCAACGAGTTGTTTAAAAAACTTTCCAAAAGTAGCTCGTCACGAGTGCAACTTAGAGACAGAGCGAAGACTTCGCTAGGGCTAGTGCAATCTTGGCCATCTTCATGGATGGAACAACTGTTGTCCCGCGACGACCCAAAAACATAGGTAAAAAGGGTCTGCTCCAGGAGTAGTGAATTGAGGTATTCTTCCTAAGATGACAAGGAAGACATTGACACATAATTTGCAACATGACACAAGACAGATGTCAACAACACGAACCGACAGTGTTCGTAATCAGGGAATGAAGGGTCGGTGACAAATTACTGTGTAATAGATTCCCCCTAAAGCATGAAGGCCAAGAGAGTGGGAGGGATGAAATGATTTACGAATCCATAACTAAAACAGAACACTATCGCGAAGAACCTACAAACACAAGTACAACTGATATCTCTGATACATGAGTAGACAGTGAAAGGAAATATATGTGCATAAGGCATGGGCGCAACCATCTAGAATATAATCATAAAGAATTTGTGGTATGGATGCAGCCATCCAATCAAAAGGACCATATGAAAGACTCAGGTATGGTCGCGACATCCAATCAAAAGAGTCATGTATTCAACCATGAACCAATCCGCGCAACCTAGACTTTGCGTAATCTGAGCCCAAGGTCATGAATCCCAACCCCATCATGGTACAAATTCTAATATGCGAATAGATGTGCCAAAGTCGAGCATACTATAAAATCACTTAATTATCGGTCAATGATGTAAATCATTAACAAGTGTGAGAGAGACCACCAATAATGTCAATGGTTCTCAAGGTACCGCTAGTACAATTCACAAAGTGTGAAGAATGATCTGAAGTCAAACACCCTTGAAATCACCCGATCAAAGGCCAATGATGAAATCCTGTCGTCGAATGTGAAGAACTTTCCATTAAGGCATGCAAGCTCAAAGGTACCAGAAAGGAGTCTGTAGATCAACTTCCCATATAGTGAGCTGAAGTCGATAGGAAGCGGTCGGTCAAAGGAGGGCCATAATGTTTCCCACATCATTGACGCGAGACAAAGGAATAATATGAATGTGAATGAGATAGAGATTTTGAGAAAGGTGTGTAAGGATACAAACTACAGAAGGATTAAGCTCTTGAACATATCGGCGACACGATTCCAAAGTTTGGTAGCATTTTGGTACCAAGGGATCAAAGGTCATGATGATGCAACAATGATCGGATGGAATGAGGCAAAATAGATAACCAAAAACCCGGAAGGCCAACGCTAAGGTGAGGATATCCCAACCTGACACGAAGCAGAAAGAGTGTTGATGTTCAAGAGTGACAAGCTACCATAATAATTAATACAATCAATAGAATACTTCCAAATTTCCCCCCACCATTTCTGGCGAGTACCCCAATTATTTTTGAAACACAAGGTTGAAGGGGATAGCATATGCTTGGAATGTAAGTTTGTCCTTCAGAAAAATTTAACCTAGTCAGTTTTAACGAGCCCTAAGAAGGAGAATCTTTGTCTCGTCATGATGACAACTCCAATGTCGTCAGGGTTTAACAAGTCTGATATAAGTAAAACTCAAAATCTTTTTCATATTTAGAGAGTTTGAAAAAGAGATTTAAAATAAAACTCCAAAGGTCCCTTTTCATAAATTTGTCCCTCGAATCTGAAAAGGTAGAAAACAATACCGAAGGGAACCCATTGACCATGATAGATCAACGTATACCTTTTTCGTAAGTAATATATCTCAGTCTGTAAAATGGGTAAACTTATATTGGGTAGATGACGCTTCGCTGTCATTAATGAGTTCAAAGCGACAAGATCTCAAAGATATTTTCATGTTTCGAGAGTTAGAAAAGAGCTTAAAGATAACCCTAAAAGGGACATTTTCATGTTTTTACTAAGTCCAAAAAAGTATAAAATACAACTCGTAAATCATCACCAGAGTACTTGGAACCTGTTGCTACACAAAAACAAGTGTTTTGTTTTGTCAACCTATTATGTCTTAATTAATTAATTATTTGTTATAAATTAATTAATAACAATTAATTAATTTATTAATTATTATTAATATTAATATAATTTTAAATCAAATAACTTTAAATATTGATACAATATTCTTATTTCTCTAATCTTTAAATACTTTTATAAAAATAAATAAATGAATAAATAAAAATTAAAATTAAATTAAATTTATTTTATTATCATATATTAAAATAATTTTTATTATTACCATTTAGGTTTTGAATTTTAAATTAATTTATTAACTCACCTGTAATAAAAAATTAATATATAAAACTCAAAAATAAAAATAAAAATAAAAATAAAAAAAATTGAATGAATTATTAATTAATAAATAAATTAATAATAAACATTCAGCCGACATTCTGTTGATCCTAAAAATTTTCCTCATCATTATTATTTATTTCCTTCTTAGCGGCTCTTCTTTTATCATCATTCATAAGCCCTGATGATGGATCCCAGTTGGGATTTTAAACGTTGGCACAAAAATGTTCATACTTTGGATTCTCCGGTAACTGAGTCAAAAGTGTAAGATTTGTTTTTGATGTAAATATGCACAAAATAGACCAAAAACCCTAACCTAAAACCCTAATTTTCCAAAAAGAGCTTCTAAAAGGGCCATTGGGAAAAAAACAATTCACTTTGTACTTTTTACCTTGGAGTGGAAAAATTTACCCTTGTGCATTTGTGATTTCGGCGATCGATTGGAGGAGTTTCAGAAGCTTGTTTGCGAAACTGTTTGGTCCAAGTAGGCACCACACCTTTTTCCTACATTTTTAGACAGAATGTATCTTAGTTTTGAAGTTTTTAGTCATGATTTAGAGGAGGTTTGTGGACGGGAGTGTCCGCAGCGGACAGCACGGGTTCCCAGCTTGGGACTAAGAAGACCTAGATTTTCCAACAGAGGGAAAATGATCTCTTCACAATTGTACACCAAACGATCGCAAAGAGCCCTAATTTTCCGAACTGTGGATTCTGGCTCGATGCACCTATTTGAAAAACAGGTGTGACGAGTACCGAGAACCAAAATTCCTCAAAATTTAAGCCATTTCATGGGGTTTTAGCACAACTATGGCATTTATAATTGAATGTTTGTGTGTTTGCAGGGAGAAAATCATGGTGATCGAATGGAAGGAGCAGGAACATAGCAACGATGATGAGTTGGCCATGGGGGATCCAAATTTTTTAGATGTGCTCAGAAATTGTGGGCTCCTGAAGTTCTTCATTGTGTCCTGCCTAAGAGCACAACCCAATCTACTTCAGTACCTGGTTGGAGCATGGAATCCAAATGAAGGGAGATTCAAAATTCGAGGGCAAGAAATAGAAATCGATGCCACTGACATCTATTTCTTGACAGGGTTATCACAAAGGGGAGAAAGGCCCTGAATGACAGGTACTTAGATCACAAGAGAGACAATGGACATGCTCATCAAGAGAATGTGTCTGGAGGCCCAGAAATTAGATAAGGGAGGTAAACTAAAAATCGCAACAGTAGTTGACTTGTCCATACGAGTCCTCCTTTCCACCATCACTAGAGTAGCTAGTTCGTAGGCCCTGCATGAGGCCACCAAGACTCAACTCCGGTTGGCCTCTGACTACCTAAACTCCACCGTATTCAACTGGGCCAAGGCGGTATCTGACAAACTCAAAAGGTAGCTAACAAAATGTCGGTGAGGTGATACCAAACAATTCGGGTATTTCTAAATCCTTGTACTGTTCATCTTGTAACAACTTCCCATCTTTCAGAGACAGGAAGTGGTTGTGGCAAGGCCACCACCACGAGAGCCACAGATCACTCACTAGGCTATACTGATGCCTTGAGGAGGTGGGGGTCAACAGATGTCGTGGAGACCAGAGTTCTTCAAGTGGCTAGAATGCCAACTCGTCATTGCAGAGGACTGGCCATATGTCGGGACTAACTTCAGAGGTGATCCAGACCTAATAATTCCTCTTTAGGTACACTGGGATGATAAAGGTAACAAACTCATTTTTTGATTTTTTAAAGAGTTCTGTAATTTTTTATGATATTTTTTATATATATGTCCTGATCATTATGTTTCAATCTTGCAGATGTTGTATCAGAAAGACCTGTAGATTTGTCTCCCATTGCTCGAAGAGTCGAGAGGGAGTTCAAGCTACCTCCTCCTATCGGAGACGTGGAGGATGAGATTGCATGAGACCTGGAAGGCTTGAAAGAGGGGATCCCAGATTATGCAGGATTCGAGGATGTCCCTTAACAGTACCAACGACACACAGCAGGGGTGTTGAACAGGATCCACCAACTACTTAGACGTGTCATCCGAGCAGTGGTGTGTTATAGAGAGCATCACGTAGATTAGACCCCTAGGTTTATTTTCTACAATTTTGAGAGACATTTTGTCTCATGATGTAACCTGAACACATATTTTTGAGAACTATGATTTGCAACACATGATATGTACATACATACCTATGTTTTGTTTTATCAACCTATTATGTCTTAATGTTTACTTTTACAAATGTTGCAAATGTCTATCTAACACATGATTTACCAATGCATCTGTTAATGTATCTAGTCTTCTAAGAATATGTTGATATGTAATGAAATAAAAATTCCTTTCTAGTAAACGAACACGTAAATACAACCTTAAAATCTGAGGATTTCTAACGAAATACCGCTCATTGAGCTGGAGAAAAACAAGCTGTGATTCTAGATTTACGGTCAAAGTGTGAATATTGAGGGCAACAGCCTTAGTCAATAGCTCAATAACTGCACTATGTTCAGAAACATTGTTCGTAGTACATCCTAGACAAACACCTTGAAGATCTACCAACTCACTGTGAGGATCATAGATAACCCATGCCGCGGAGGAAATATTCTGAGTACTGCGACAGGCACCATCAGCGAAACCGACAGAAGGTATGAAAAACATCTGCATGAGAAGAAAAAGGACACAAAAAGTTAAAAATGCTTACACACCAAGCCAAACATGTGCAAAAAATGAAAACACACTTATGTACACAGAAATGCACAAAAGACTCATGCATAATACTTCTTGAGATAAAGCTTGTTTTAGGGCTTATCTAAAGGATTGCCTTCATAATCAATCAGCTCATAGGCACCTTTTTACAAAACATGTTTTACAATATAGGGCCCATGCCACATGGGTTTGAATTTTCCTGCCCCTAGCTTATCATGAGCTTGATCATACAATAGGACTAAATCCCCTTCAATGAAGGAACGTGGGTTGATTGTCTGATCGAAGTGAGCTTTCACTTGCTTCTTCTGTGCCTCAATGACCAATGAAGCAATTCGATGAGTCTCATTAAGTCATTCTAAGTGAAGAAGGCGCTCCTCCACCGGAGTGGTATTTGGGAGTAATTCAATAGCTAAGTTGAGAGAAGGAATTTCACATTCAATCGGAAGGGTAGCTTCCAAACCATAAACTAGATGAAATGGTGTAAATCTGGTAGCATCCTTAACCGAGGTTCAGTAGGCCCATAGAGCTGAAAACAACATTAAATTCTAATTGGACTTATGCATTCCAATGGTACGCTGAAGCATGGTAACCAACACTTTGTTTACTACTTCGACTTAGCCATTGGACTGAGGGTAATATGGCATCAAACTGTCGTGATGCAAGCCCAACTGAGATGTCAACTTGGCCATCATGTAACTACAAAAATGAGAACCATGATCTGTAACGATGGCCTAAGGGACTTCGAACTTGGAAATCACATGATTGAATAGAAATTGAGCAACTGTCTTGCCGTCGTTAGTAAATGTAGGCATCGCTTCGACCCATTTCATAAAGTAATCAACAACAACGATGATATACCCATTCCCCCCAGCCAAGCGAGGGTTATAGGTCAAAATCAATGCCCCAATTTGCAAAAGGGCCAACAGTAATGAAAGGATGCAAAAGAGAAGGCGGCACACACATCTTGTGTTGGTAGATTTGACACGCATGACAGGAACGAATGGCAAGAATGCAATCCTTGAAAATGGATGGCCAAAAATAACCAGCACGAAGAATCTTCTGAGAAGTGGCATAACCAGACATATGACTGCCACAGGTGCCAAAGTGACAGTCATTTAAGACTTTCTCTGCTTCCTCGAGGGTTAAACAATGACAGAGAATAGAATCAACTTCGACACGGTATAACTTGTCTCCAATAATACAATATGGTTGATAATGATAGTGAATGTGTTGTTGAGCATCCTTAGACAAGTCAGAGTGAAATGAAGACGTCTAGAGGTAAACAATGATGTCACCATACTAGGGATTAAGGGTACTAATCAAGAAGAGCATATCATCTGGGATGCAGTCCTCTATCCGAGAGGGAGTGAAAGGAGATGGTAAGGAGCAAATCAACTCAGCGAAAACCAATGAATTTTTTGATTTAGCAGTAGTAAACTCCAAATAAAATTCCTGGAGGATGACAATCCACTTGGAGTATTTGCCCCCCAACAATTGACGTGACAGAATATATGTCATCGGGTTGCAATCATAAATCACGGTTGTGGTACGCAACAAAATGTAATGACGAAAATGTTGAACAACCTAACGGTCGCCAAGGCCAACTTCTCGACATAAGCATAGTGAGTCTCAGTGTCAAGAAGGTTGTGGTGAAGATAATATATGAGATGCTTAGAACCATCATCATCATCTGGGACCAGAACTATGCCAATGGTACTATCAACAACAGCTAGATAAAGCGAGTAATCACGGTGATAGTTAGGTGGACACAAAAAAGGAGCAAAGGATTAGGAGAAGAAATACATCCAATACAAGGGGATTGCACATATGTGTCAACAAATCTACTCGAGGGAGTAGAGTCAGAAGAAGAAGCCGAAGCCAGGATGATTTCAACATATTTAAGTTCAGCAGGGCTTAACGGCATAACATCACCCCAAGAATTTACCTGATCGAGAGGAGGAATCGCCCAAGGAATAGGGTTAATAGAAATCATATTAATGGAGGTGACACTGGAGGTGGGAGCAAAAAAATTCCCATGAGGGCGGGAGCTTTAAAGAGCCCAGCACCCACACTCTCCTAAGGAATATTGGTATCCTCCACATATGGAACATTTCCTTCTGAGGAAGAGGAAGCAAAGAAGGACAACTGATCAACTGTAAAAATTTTCCCCTAATGAGGAAAACGAAGTATGTGGAACATCAAATAAGCAATGACATGCATAGCATACGTCCAACTTCGACCCAATAGAAGCTTGTAAGTCAGATTTGCGTCGAAAACCTCTACTTTTATGTTGACTGTCTTTCCTTCCAAGGTGATAGGCAAACACATGAGAATACCAAATGGACGAGAATCTATTCCATCAAATGCCTCCAGGGTATTCGGAGATTGACTCAAAGAGGGAGAACCAATGGCTTTCCAATAAGAAATAGACATAATGCAATTCGAGGCTCCTTCATCGATAACAATACAATGAATAGTATTTGAGTTAATAACAACTTGGATGAGAAAAGTGATTAGGTGAGGCAAATGTGACACATGATTTTCAAGATCGAAAGTAATCAACTCAGAATCAGTTGGATCAATTCCATCAATGGTGGATAGTAATGAATTCTATTGGGGAGGACAACTCTGGAGAACCTCCAATGCAGACATAGTCGAAGGAGCTTGGGTTAGATCTTTGAAAATACTATAGTGCTATGCAACACAAGCATTGGGATTATAGGAATATTTCTAAATAATTTCTTTAGCAGGTGGTTGAATGATGGAATCATTACTAGGCCTTTCAATATGAAGAGGGACAGAAATGGATAGGGGAACACTAGAAGGAACTTTAGATTCTTTCTTGGTCGGCGAAGCATAATCTTTCGATCGAGTAGACACATGAATAGGAATAGTCCTAGCCATAAATACCTGGGAACCAGATGAGGAAGAGGATTGAGGCTGGTCTACCATTTGAGTTTTCTGGGAAGGAAAAGGTTCTTTAAGCACAGTAGGAATCCTTGAAGTCCCCTTAAGCAAATGAATTACCTCAGACTGTCGAGGATAGTATTTAGTGAAGTGATCCTCACCATAGATAAGACAAGGATACTTAGGTTTGTGTTTAGAACCATCATCGGTAGAAGTCTTACGGGTTTCTTGCTTTGGCATGTTAGACCTATTTTTACCTTTCCCTTTCTTCTTACCCTTCAAAGTTTTCTCAGTCATGATGGACTAGACGGCATTAACTTCTGAGGTTTTCCCAGGATTGGATGGACACTGAAAAGCAGTTTGAGTAGGAGAAATGGATTTCTACTTTGCAGGAGTCATGGAAGACTTTCAAGAATATTGAGCGACGAAACCAATAACACCATCAACAGAAGGTGTCAGCAGAGATTTAGAAGTTCCAGGTCGCAGAGCATCAGGTAAGATGTCATAAAGCGTGCTAGATTGGGAATATACCAAATCAAGATATTGAGCACACATGATGGCTTTCTCTTCAGTAACGCATGCCCCCATAGCCATATCTCTGGCTATTGGACCGACGAAAGAGGTAGTGAACCAATCAGTCAATAGATGATCAAGAATCCAGAACTTGATCAAACGACGATGCCTTCTCCATTCATGAATATGATCAGAGATGTGGGTAGTTGTGTCCTGTTTTAGAGAGGTAAGAAGACGTGTTCCCATTTCATAGCGAATCGGTAACTAAAAATGCGTAAGGAATGTCATCGTGAGAGATTTAAAATCTTGGAAAGTCCCACGAGTGAGCTCAATGTACCACTTTTCTGCGGAATGAGTAAGATTCCTTTGGAAAAGACGGAGACAAATAGAATCATCAAGCTAGGAATTGGATGAACACCAAAGGTTATAAGTCATGACATCTGCCTAGGGATCTTCTCCAGACTTTCCTTCAAACTTAGGATAGTCACCAGGGATCTTGGTTGGAACAGGTGGCCAATATGGATTATGAAGTATAGGATCATTTGTCAACTTCGACACATCAGGTAGTTCCAAAGTCGCAAGAAAAGGTAACTAAGGATTGAAAGACATCATGGGTCTTTGATAAGAACCAGTGTTAGGGTTCCAACTAGGGCTTTGTTGCCCCCATGGATCTTGTCCCAGATGATTTTTTCCATAAGGGTTATAGCTTGGAGGATTAAAACCATACCCTAGTTGTTGACTTGGATTTTGACCTCCAGCCAAAGATTACCAGCTTGACCAACAGGGGATGCATATGGCTGCTGAAAATTCTAATAAGGATTAACCTGAGGTTATTGATAGTTCTAATATGGATTACCCTGAGGTTTCCCTTCGGGTTGCTGAGGTACTTGAGAACCATACTAAACCTGAAGCCCAAACTGTGCCTGGGGCCTAGGTTGTATCTGATAAACAGGTTGATCTTGGAATCACAACTGATCCTAGGGACCAGCTTGATCTTGAGGTCCAGGTTGTATATGAACACCAGGTTGACTAATACTTGGATTAATCTAACCAAAAGGTTGTCCTTTCTGAGCAGTAGGTTGGCCTTGTTGGAACTGGGCCTGACCTAATTAACGAGAAGGTTGTCCTTGCTGAGCAACAGGTAGGCCTTGTTGGAACTGGGGCTGACCTAATTCACCAGAAGGTTGTCCTTTGTTGAGTAACAGGTTGGCCTTGTTGGAGCTGGGGCTGACCTAACTGACCAGAAGGTTGTCCTTGCTGGGTAGTAGGTTAGCCTTGCTAGAACTGAGGCTGACCTAACTGACCAGAAGGTTTTCCTTGAGATAAAGGAGGTTGTCCTGAATAAATAAAGGATGAAACTGTTTGGGCTAAAGGTTGTCCCTAAAAGGGTTGTCCTTGCGAGCCCAAAGGTTGGCCCTATTGACTATAAGACTTACCTACGCATAAGGTTGTCCTTGCCTTGCGAGCCGTGGTAAGTAGTATGATTCCAGGAAACTAAAGGTGGAATTTGACTGTCAACTGGAACCATCTAAGGAAAAGGTCCAGTATAATACATATATGCTCCATGGTGATTGTAATAGTGTGGAGGTTTATGTGGAATGTACATCTGCTGAGAACCTAGAGGGTTATAAGTTGGATTTTTAAGAGCAAAAAGATATTGATCATACGACAATCCCCCCGAAATGGAATTCGAGGAGATAGATACATTACTTGTAGGTTGACTGACTCCAAACACCAGAGGTGAAGGAACATCATCAATGGGTCCAGAAGATATCCCAATAATAGTAGTGACCACCGAGGATGTCATAACCACACTAACAGGAGGAGCTGAAGATGCCACACAAATGGTGGGAATCGATGGAACAAATGTAACTGATGTAACCTGTGTCCGAGGAATGGAAGTTGAAGCCGACTGGGTAGACATGAACAACCCTGAAGTTGGAATCATTATATGGGACCATACAGAGCTCTAGTGTAGAGATGTAGAACCAAGTATGTCAGCTAGAGCACGATAATGAAGCGGCAATGTAACATCCAGAGAGGTGTAGAAAGGGAAATCTTCTGGAGGAAACTGATATTCACCAGTTGACACAAGGCTCTCTTGGTTACTAACAGGGGTTGACTCATCCATATCATAAGAGGCCATAGGGACCGAAGCACCAGGGGGAGTAGATGGAAGATCCTCGTCTAAAAAGTCCCAAACGTTGGGAGGATTCCATTTATATCAAAAGGTTCCACACTCAGAGCTCGAGAGGCAAGAGGCTAAACACTCAGAACAATAGCAAGAGAGACACTAACAGATGATACCTCAGATGGGACGGGGGAAGAAGGCTCTCTGTCACTTGATAATAGCAAAGGAATAGATGAGTCTGCCACGATGGCATAAACTCAAACGACAAGGAGAGAAGATGTAATTAAGAGGGCTTTAAATTCCTTTCAAGGGTATTACTCATGATGTGGCCAAAATTAACAGGTAGGATGTTATCATGGGAAAATAAAATTTATGACACTGGAACAAAACTTTTCCTTTTCATGTTTATAGAGTCGAGAAAAAGGACAAAAGATGACTCTAGTATCCTTCTAATTTTAATGAGCCTGAAAGGACAAGTGCTCAAATGATCCTTTTACTATTAAAGAGTTGAAAAGGAACAAAAGTGACTACTCTAGAATTCTAGGCAAAAGGTTTATCAGACAAATCGTAAAATTGCATATACACCTTGGTAGTAAAATGAAAGAGAAATGACTAAGGACTTTCCGTACAATAGATAATCTTCCTAAATGCTATATTCGGTGCATTACAATTCGTAAGGTGGCAAACTTGGCTTCCTATGGACAATAGGATTGTAACCTAGTGGGGTCTCCCATCATATATGCGACGGTACAGGGAGCACAAGTCCGTACTAGTACTTATCGAATCAAAAAAGGAGGAATCACCCAACCTTAGTGAAAACAACAGCCACTAGGTTTAACGATGTTGGAACACGTCTCTACCCTAGACCTCTAGATATGTGAGTGTTAAGTTCTAATGTGTTTTTAGATTAATTCAAAACAAATTAGTAGTCAATATTGAATTAAATTTTAGTTTCAAGGCCCTACCGAATGTATCTTCAAAATCTCCTAGGATGCAACTAAATGAGTGAAGAAATCATTTCTTTTCAATAAACAACTAACTAAAGAAAAGTGAGAGGTTCATTTCAAAGAAACCAAAGTGACAAGAAAGAAAATGCAAGCAAACCAATCAAGGGGAAAGAGAAATGGAAGCAATCTAATTAAGAAAATGAACAACACATCCTTCGCTTTTCAATTTCTAAATGGTAAGAATTTACTAGTGCAAAGATTTTTCTTATTTCCTAACACCAATATGAATGCAATATTTTGATTTTCCAAATGAATGACAAGCAACCAAATTCAAAACTCAAAACAATGCTAGTTTTAAGCCCTTTTCGAATGAAATCATTCAATGAGTAAAGAGAAACATTCTACTCTAAAACAAATCAAAGACTCAAAAAATGTTTCTTTTTAAAAAACTGGAAAGCTTTCTCACTGACCGAGAAGCAATGTGATCTATGCCAAGTGAAGGAAGGAAACCAAACGAACAAGACTTGAAATTTGTGGTAACCAAACGTCACATACCAATTAGGAAGATGAAAAAATAGTTAATAAGGAGAAGCCTCAAACAAATCAAGGGATCGTGCCGAACACAGCCCAAACATCCAAATGAACAAGTAACCCTAAGGTAAATAGGTCACACAGTTCAAAATGAAAAGTTTCGAGGGAATGAAACCTAGAACGAATATTTTGGCAATCAACAATTTGACACATGGTAAAGAGGTAGAAGAGAATCTCAAAAGGATAGGACACACTGGCCAATTGCAAACAAAACCTCAAAATTGAAACCTAGAGGAATCTTCATGAGCATAAGAGTGAAAAAATGTGCCGACAATGAAACGTCACACCTCCATAACTAGGCACTTTGCGACTTCATAGCTGAAGTACACTAGCTAACTGCATCGAGCCAATTTCAGAGCTCTTCGCGACTGTGAGGTGATTTAATCGTGCCAAACAGCAGAAGGTGCAATTAATCAGATAGCGCAATCGCGACTATCTTCGCAACTGTCATAAAATAAACTACGACGACCCTAAAACAAAGGAAAAATTTGAAAATCCAGTTGAGGGAAGGCCAGGCCTATCACTTATGGCAGAGGGGAGACTACCAGGGGTAGTCAAAGAACCCATAACATGAAGAATTCATCCCAAAGTTAAAGGAGACAATAAATAAGTAAAAGAAAACCAAATCAAGAGAAAAACACAAAGGTCCCCAGTATGGTCACCAACTTGTGATGCAGGAAAGTTCCCTCTATAAACAGAGGTAACCCCTCTAGCCCTAGAGTGGGTCTAGTCACAGCAAAGGCAATACCAAAGAAAATTTCCTTAGAAAGTTGATGCCATGAAGGCCTACCTTCAAAACTTCGTTCGATGAAGTCCCTATTGTGTTGCTCCATCTCTCGTTCTTCTAATCACTTGAACCTCAAAACAACATACAGAACACAACCATGAACATAATAGAGTACGACAAAAACTATCTACTTAAAGAGTCAAGGAGCTTTAAGCTATCAATACACAATTCGACATAAGATATAGGAAATAAGCTATTGATTTGTATTAATGTAAATTAAAGTAGAACTTACAACCAAGACTTGACGTCGTAAGCCTCCTTGAATGGTCTTGTCAGCATGTCTCCACAAGAATTCACTCATGAACTATCTCCCAAAAGGAAAAATAAATCTCTCTCCTACCCAAAAGGCTAATGCTAGAACATTCTTACAATCAAGTTAACTCCACTCAAAACCATCCCAAGCTAAGTTATATGAGAGGCTACTTCCACACTCTAGCAAAACTCTCTACTTTTGCGATTGAATTCTTGAACTCTGAAGCTGGTTGATCTTATTCATGGAGGAAGTATTTATAGGAGGAGGAGCTTCCATAAGAGATGGGAGAAAGAGCTTATCCCTTTGAGAGGTTGCACAAAAGGTGAAACAATCATCCCAAAGGAGAGAGGCGAGCTCATCTAGTCCAACAACCAACCCTAGGGCCGTCCATGAGGCTGTTACTCTTCGAAGATTCGAAAATTTGTTTAAAAAACTTTCCAAACGTAGCTCGTCGCAAGTGCAACACAAAGACAAAGTGAATACTTCACTAGGGCTAGTGCAATCTTGGCCATATTCGTGGGGGGAACAACTGTTGTACTGCGACGACCCAAAAACATAGGTAAAAAGGGTATGCTCTAGGAGTAGTGAACTAAGGTATTCTTCCTGAGATGACAAGGAAGACATTGACACATAATTTGCAACATGACACAAGGCAGATTTCAACAACACGGACTAGCAGTGTCCGGAATCAGGGAATGCGGGGTTGGTGACAAATTACTGTGTAACACAAATCCCCATATGGGATGGAAGGGGCATGAAAGGGATTGGATGAGGGGGTATCCTATCATCAACCCAAGTAATGGAGGAGACCAATGTGAGTGTCACCCCCCCATGGGATGACAACATGGTAAGACATTTATTTGAGTGCTCGTGTGAATTTATTCCAGGTGTAAATTCATAGCGATATTACGAAAAACAAAGGATACATGTTTTGATTGTAGTTAGTTTATCAACATATGGTTAATAATGACCATATGTACCATATTGAAGTTAATATAGGATTTACTATTGTTTCCTTGCCAATTATTTTCTATTCCTATAGGTTGTTTTATTTCAATTAGGGAAATCATTTTTTTTAGTTCCTCCATCCCTCTAGTTAAACAAATTTTGCAATGGCGTGCATCGGGTATATATTATTCCTATTGGAACCTCTTTGGTGGCTTGTCCTCTCTCTGAGTGAATATTCCCCTAACACTTGACTCTCACCTCATTCACAATGGTGCGAGATCATCATTTCTCTTAGTGGTGGAAATATACTTTAGGTGCCTTCATGACTAGTATTTTTCATTATTCGCAAGGAAAGTGTTTTCTCAGATACTTATTTTAGTTTTATGATGATGATGATGATGATGGTTAACGTCCACTGAGACCAAATTGGTCTATCGGACCTATAATTTAGTTTTTAATTATCTGGCTCCTCGTCTTTCTTGGCGAGATTAGCGCTGTAGCTTTCTTTTTTTTCTCTACGGTCTTCCAACTTCCTTTATCTTGCATCTCCTTCATCTCTTCTGGTTCTTGGGACATTGGTGTCTTAGCTTCGCGATCCATTGTGTTCGTCCTTTTGAAGGTAGTCAGAGAAGAAGTTTGGTCTAGGAGATTTGCTTCGTTGTTAAATGAAGATTTATTTTGTGCAGTATTCGAATCCTCATAACTGTTGATGCTTGAGGGGTTGTCGAGTTCACTTTTTGGTTGTTGGGCGGGGCTTTCTCCCTGCTTGTCTTGAGAGTTGTTTATTTCTTGCCCGATTTCTTGTGATTCAGAGTTTTCTCTAAACTATTCTTCTTTGATGGCAGTGTAATGTTCTTTTTGTGCTCCTTCCCACCATGTAATCTGTGATGGTTTTTTCTAGTAGAGTTTTTCTCGGAGGCTTTTGGGCAATTTTTGGCTAGGTGGCCTGTCTCAAAGCAAGATCGACATCTGAAGAGGACACTTTCATAATCGAGTTTTTGGTTCCACACATAGTCTTTACTTGTTAGGTTTATTTCAGCTGGGAATCTGGCACTGAAGTACATTTCCACACAGATGCGTGCATAGGTGGTTCTAGCATATTCCTCTGTTTCTGGGGACCTGTAGTAAAATTCTCCAATTGCATTTCCAATGGCTTTTAGCGAGGAGAGATTCCAGAGATGCAAGGGTAGACTTGGCAATCTCACCCAAACTGGTGCTGAAGTTATGGCTGTTGTTGACGGATCGAATGATGGGTTCCATGGCTTCATGAATAGGCCTGAGTTTTCCCAAAACCAAGGGCCAAAATCTAGAATACATTGTCTGCTTTCAGGATTTTCAAAATCTACTATAAAAAAACCCCTAGCATAGGGGTAGATATTAATTTCATCAGAAATTACAGGCTTCCATACCTCCGAGATCCAATTGTGGAGAGCTGTCAGCTGCGGCCAAAAACCATTGAACCGGCAGATTAGGGCACTTTCAGAAAACTTCAAAGCCTCATCAAGTGAGGCCTGGACCACCTGGACAGTGGGAGTTGGGGCTTCACTAACGATATGGGCAAGAGCTTGCCCTCCAAAAGTGGACGGAGATGAGCCAGTAGCTATTTTTGCGAAGCTGGGAGCCATATTTTACTTGCCCTTAGAACCCAGCCGCAGAGAAATAAAGTAGAAGATAAGATTAGATCTAGATCTAATTGCAGAAGATTAGATCTAGAACCTAGCCGCAAAGAAGATTAGATCTAGATCTAGATCTCGCTGCAGAAGATTAGATCTAAAACCTAGCCGCAAAGAAGATCTAGATCTAGCTGCAGAAGATTAGATCTAGAACCCAGCAACATATTAGGTAGTATAATTTTTCTTAGCATTGGCTTGTGCTCTAGGTAGTCTTCAACTATATTTTCTCTCTCCTCTCTTGGGTCATTTCCTTTAGTTTTTATTCTTATTTTCATTGGTCATGGCTTTGGCATTGGGGGAAGCTTTATCTGTCTCTAGCACTAGTCTTCTTTTGCATGTTATATTCCAAAGTTTCTTTGGTCTTCCCATCCCTAGTCAAAGTGCTCTAAAGCGCTCTTCTCTCCTCTCATTGGATTAGGTTCTTATTTTTCCAATGCCTGGGTATAGGGCTCACTCCCATATAGGAGTAGGTGGCAAGGGAGTTCAGTGGCACTAGAGCATGTAACCAACCACAATCCTTGGCTTGGTTGTACCATTAACAGACACCCCCCCCTACCCCAAGAAATTCAATAAGAAATTAAAGTTTCCTAAAAGAAAATCATTCATGATAGAGTACAACACTTTGATTCTAAATTCCTTGCCATAATCACTAACTAGGTCTCTGAAAAAAGGAACACTAGAGGTAGATGAAGGAAACAATATCTTCCCACTATTGATCTTTACTGACACATCAAATATCTACTTTGAAAAGTATTTCTTGACAGTAATGACATTGGATCCTTATCAAAATGGAGTAACTACAATTGCTCTTTCATTATTTGGATGATTGCATGGTTTGCATGGAGGTTGATATTTTGTGAGGAAAGGGACCATCTCACCTAGACATTCCAGGGAACTTGGTTCCCATTGATGCTCCACTTCATTTGGCTTCCTTTGTGAGTCAAGTTATGATTTCAGCTGGTACTTCTCTATGTTATAATGTTAGTTTTGTTTATTTGGATATTGGTGTTATGTTAGTTATTTCCACTTTGTATGTGGCTGATAGGCCATGGTTTCGTAGTTCTATATGTTATTTTGTAGAATATGTTAATCAAAATCTCATTTTTGGACCAAAGTATTATAATTTCTCCTATGGTCTAGTTTCCAATCTGGTAGGCCTAGGTAGCCTAGAGAGTGGTGTGATATGTACTCAATTTTGTGATAAATAAAAGGATTTTACCACACACACAAAAAAAACATTAAAAAAGGGAAAACATCATTAAACAAAAATATAATAGATTTTTTTGATAAAAAAATAAAAAATAAAAAATGGAAAAAGATAATTTGAAAAAGAAATTATACTTTATACCTAAAAGATTCAAAATGAAAATACTAACTCAAAAAAAAATATTGAAATGTGAGTAAAAGCAACAAAAAAAATGTGACCTATAAGATAATGAGAACTATATATAGTTCTCATCAAGTTGGTAACTATGTTTATACAACAAGTTGACCAAATTGACTGCATCCCACCTCAAACTAATGGAAAAACATAAGTATTCAACATGATGATTATGCATATCCTCATAATATAAAACTTAAAGTATCCACATACATGGGATGAAATATTTCTTATGTTCAATATAGATAAAACGAATACCTTCATATTCCTATTGGCCATAGGCATTTTCAAGTGTGCTTGGGGTTCCAAGCATTAGTGCTAGTTGACATAACTTTGCTTGTTACATCTACATAGAATGAGTCCACATTCTCACACCAAGGTAGATTGAGTAACAAAAATTTTTGAATAGATATAGCACATTAAAAAATAATTCCATGATATTTTACAAAATTCCAGTGCCAAGTGAAAGTATAAACATCATCAACTTAAGGTTCCACACAAGTTGCAAGTTGGTGATAAGGTATGGTTTAAATTGTAGAAATAGTGACTAATAGGACCCTACATGAATCTCAAACCACTCTAATATGGGATTTACACGATCATTAAAGATATGGGTGAGAAGAATTTTGAATTGAGTATTCCACCTTTCCTCAGCTTACACCCTATATTTAATGTACAATTGCTTTACCCATATTTCCCACCTCTGTTGGACATATTGAAGGTGGTAGAGAAATCATTCCTTGTAGAATTTAAAATTGGATACACTAATCAAGTTATAGTCAACCAAATCATGAGCACCAAGATGAAGGGCATGCACAAATAGAACATACAGCTCTGGAATCTTGTCAAAGAACTACATTTTTTCTGTAGGGAAAGTAGTTCACCAAGAAATAGATCCATTAGAAGCTTCCACATATTGTGGGGGAAATTTATGCAATGGATATATTTTATTCATAAAAGGGGACAAATGAACTAGGTGGATATAGGTTTTACCCAATTCTATTTTCAACTTAGAAATTATCCTACACCTTTCCAATTTGACACTAGTTTGTAAGTCCTTAATTTCTAACACGTTTCTCGGGCACTTCCCATGAATGTTTTATGATGGAAATAACTTGGAAATATTTAATTGGAATATCCTAGCAAGATTTGATTTATGGGTTGTCCAAACACATAGAACTTTGGATAAGATTTATAATAGTTAAAGAAATGCCCCAAACAATGTTGTATGTGAAACTCGGGGCCCTAGGAAGTTGACATATCAACTAAGCTCCTTGAGGCCAACGTTCTTTTTTCTACATCATCTCTTAGGGTTATGGTTTTATATCTTAGAGGATTTCCTTCTGTTGATATTTCTATAAATATGTCAACCAAGGGGGTCTCCTCGATGTGAAGTCCCAACTAGACCTCATGCTATTTGAAGTAGGAACCCCAACCGGGAACACAACTGGTTTCCATTTCCCTTATGGATTTTCCTTGGCTAGAATTATTAACATAAGAGGTTATACAACATTATTTGGAACAAGCAAGTAAGTTGACATTGTGAGGCATACAATTGTGATGTATACAAAGTACTTTCACAACAGGGGGAGAGAGAGTGAGCCTCTAGAAGAAAAGTAATATTATTATCCTAAAAGAGACACACAAGAACATAACAAGATTACAAGTTATTTCACAAAGTAGTTCACAAGACAACCATGATCATAAAATAAAATGCAACACACCTTCAACAAGATAAGTAACAAAACCACAGAAATAGTTCAATTTCCTTAGTACATGTGAGAAAAACATATACTCCAAACATATAAATAATAGTCTTCCTATGTTTACGATACATGAATGAAAATGTGTTGGCTCATTGAGCTTCAAATATTAAGTGGCAGTGACAATATATACAAGTACAATGCTGCCACACTAGCCCCAATAATGAAACATTAAGTCACCACTTGTTTCTCCAAAGAAATATCTTCTCTCCTATGCCAATGCTAGAGAAGTCAAGGTGGAAGTTTAAGTCCCCATAAGTCATTTTTCTTGAGTTATGATGGTTTTTTTTATCACAAATGAGGTGACTCTTCACCTCCCATGTGACTCTAGACCTCCTTCATGACTCTTGAGCTTCTACAATTACTTTTTGAATTCTTACATGACCTTTGAGCTTCTACATGACTTTAGAATTCAAGAGTGACTCTTCATATTCATGTGGGACCCTTGGTCTTCCACCCATTTTAAATGACATAATTACATTCTAGAAATGATGTGGCATGACACATGTGACTCTTTAGAGGACTCTTGACAATGATGACATGGAACTTCATGATGATGTAGCATTATCAAGTTGCTCCTTTTGTTGCTTTATTTGCATCTTCATGACGAATATTGCATGTTCTTAATATTCATCCTCCAAGGGGATGATTGATATGGAGTCTTCATGCGATCATGATATTTGATATTCTATTGGAAACTAGTGTCTCTTCATATTCTCTTCAATGATCATCTTTGTCTTTGCGACTACAAAGGTGTATTCTAGAAGGGTCTCCTTCTTCATCTCCTTCATCATCATCACCCCATAACATGATATGATACTTGCAACTGAAATCTTCTCATAAAAATATGAAATTTGTCTGATAAACCCCTAGTCTATCATGCTTCATGACAACCATTAACTAGGATAGAACCGAGTGAGAGACTAATATACAGGCTCGACTATTGCACGGTTGCACAGATTAGGAGGTCAAGGGCCATGACTTAGCCTTGAGACTATGAAGTGTGTAGTTCAAGCTGGCCAGGGAAAGACAATTGTGCAGTTGAGTCTCTCAAGGGGTTAGTCTAGAGGCTTTAGGCTTGAGGTTTCCCACTGCACAATTCTAGAGGGACAAAGGCATAGGGCTTGCAGAGTTGTGAATTTCAAGCACTAAAGGTTGAGGATTGTTGCTTGAAACTGGATAGTGTGCATAAGAGGTTACTGAAGGCATAGACTACATAGTTATGGAGATCAAGGAGGGATTCTTGAGCCTTGATACTATGCAATGTGGAATTCTAGAGGGTACTAATAAGTGGATTGCACAGTTGCATAACGCAAAGACTCAGGGACACAACTTTATGACTCAGACTATGTAATGTGCAGAAAAATATTGGAAAGGAGGAAGGGTTGCATAGTTCCACCACTCAAGGAGTCGAGGTTGAGCACTAAGACTGTGCAGTGTGCAGTTATGCAAGGAAAGGATTATGCATTGTTCAATTCTAAGAGGATATATTAAAGCTTGATGACTGAGACTCCATTGTGCATAGTTCAAAAACATTGAGTGAGGCCAAGTTACTCAGCTGGGAACTTTTCCAGATTTGGCTATGTGTGCGATCAGTGAGGCTAAAGTGATCATAGATAATACTTGAGCATGATCACATGCTTAGAATATTTTAGGATACAACATTGATAACCCAGAACACATGAACAACATACTTCCCTCAATGTGATGACATTGCAACGACTTACCCCAAGTGCAACACAAAAGGTACACTTTACGACGATGGTGACGACACTTGTGCGAAAAATGAATGAAACTTTGGGAATGAGTGTGATACATGTATATATGATAATAATTACTCATTGATTCCAATGTTACCCCTTTAAATAGACCAAAACTACATTTGTGCGATCTATAATGATTTTCGTGCCAAAAGACGACATTTGTGAGGACACTTGAAAAATGTGAATGACATTGAAAGCGACACATGCCAGATTGAAGATAACATGAAAGTGACACTTATTGAAGTGAAAACAAGTGAAAGTGATAGTCATAAACTTGAAACGACACCTCTAAAAGTGAAGGTTCACAAAAGAAACAGTTGGAAAGAGTCATCAAAATAAAAGTACGATCAAAACCAAAAGTGAGAGATTGTTAATTGAAAGTGCACACTAGATGTTATCATAAGTTTAACATCACATGGAGATTGTCTTGATATACTATTTTATGCATGTTCAAGCTTGTGTAAAATAATGTGCTCATGAACTTGTTACAGACTAAACATGCGTATACAAGTGACTTCGACACTCAAAACCAAGAAGGAGACTTAAAAGATTAGCATAACACTCATTGATCATGAAGCGAATAGATCATTAAATCCTTAGTTGTCTCCAATATTCACGTGTAGGAAAAAAATTGGAGGGTGCTCATCACATCATCAAAACTTGGCTACACGCTAGTAGAACTCCAACTTATTTGTTCAGGTTTTACTCTTGAGTGCAAGGCCTCAGTCTTTTAGGAAGTAATGATTCATCACATGGATTACCTTGGCTTCCCGGTTTGAATTGGTTATAGTTTATTCTATTCATTTTCTTAGCTAAACACATTCACAAAGATTTCCATATCACAATTTTTTCAATTCAGGAGAAGGTTACTATAAATTACAAGTTTAAGATAATCCGAGTCTTAGTTTTCATCTCTAGTGTTGCTCTACTACCAGTAGGCTAGGAGAGTACCCTAGTGGAGTCACTTCAGGGACACAAACATTGATCCACTACTAGTGAGCCTGGAAAGTACCCCACTAGAGTTGTTTGCTTCACCTCTCTTCATAGGAAGCCTTACTCTTCTTTCACCCTTTACTTTATTTTATTTATAGGATTGTGCAGCAACACTTGTTTATTTCAGGGGGTGAAAGAGGGATCTTGACTTATTGAGAGAATAAAAGGTTGTCCCTTCAGAGAAGGATATTTATACCTATGATATTATTTTTCTCCCTATTGATTTTCCCATTTTCCTTCTTCTACTCAATTGGACTGGAAATAAGAACACCATTTATACAACACCGAGTCAAGGACTGAATATCCTAGAATAGATACTGGCTTTATGGTTTGACAAAAGATTTCCATTTGAATGGATCATATTTTCCATTCAGACATCATTGACTTTAAAGATATGTAAACCCAAGATAGAGAAGAGGATAACATATAATCCAAGCATTTTTCATCATCACAATTTTCCTTTTCAAGGTTTTCCACATTTTATTTTGAGCCAAGTGAGAGTAGTTTCATGTGAATTTTTATTAAACAAAATCAAGGAAAACAAGACATGGCATAACAACAAGACAAAATTAAAAAACAGAGTAGAAGTAAGCTTTAACTTGAAATGGAACATGAAAAACAAACAAACAAATGAAATGACTAGTGCAAGGTGACATTTAGAATCATGCAATGTAACTAAGGGACTAAATGCACCTACACTTGCTCGTAACCTAACATGCTATAAGGTCAGGGCTAAGTATAATGTAATTTTCAATGTAGCCATCGTAACATCTCCTGACCTACAATCACAAATATATAAGCGATGGAAAGTAGTATAAAGAGTTTTGCAAAGGAAAAGAGTATGACTTGATAACTTACACTATGAATCGAAGGTTTTTCTTATCAATAGAAAGATGTGCCATACTTATGAGCTTTAACCAATTTCTATCTTTACCTTGTTTCTTGAAATGACGATCATACAAACCTTGAAGGTTGCTCATGGACGTACATTCATTCATGTTTTTAGTTTTCGCAAACATCAGAAATCTTCGAAACTTATTATTTTTTATGGATCTTGTGATGTAAGATATCTCTAATCATTCGGCAATTGGATCTTGATATTCAAAAAAATCAATTTGAAAACCCTAATGCTCATGAGAAATTAAATTTCAACTAACACATTCAAATCGCAAAGATAATCTTCTGAGGGGAATTCAATTTGATCTCATCTAGAAACTTTATAGAGATGGTGAGAACCTAACATAACCATCAACTCATGTTGAAGTGACTCAACTATCCGACAAGCATCTGAATCATGAAAGGATAAACCATGAAGATCATTTGATTCAAAAAAATCAATCAATGTAAAATGATTATGACCATATTGGTGACTATAAGATCCTCGATTCTCCATCAGTCCCCTTTGTATTTGATTAGACAACATGTCAGCAATATGAAAACTTAAGGTATTTAAGGTAATTACTAACATCGCAAATTTAGGAAACCAATTGAGATACTAGGCTAGTGAAATATTGAAAGCAAAGGTCAAGTCAGACCAGGTATTCATATCAACATAAGGGTCTTGATTCACCAAATGACTCAAGCATTTACCATCACTCAATAACAGATATTGTGCGAAAGAGATGATAAGATCCATGACATGCACAAAAATTATAGGAAGGTGACTAATCTCAGAAGTATTTGACAAAGAGAAATCCTTCAACCGAGAATGAACTTTATCTTGATTAATAGAATGATAGGACTTGAAACTATGGGGATCAGTGAGAGGTGTACTTTCCAACCCTTGGTTTGATGCAAGGTATTCGTATGATGAAGAATTAACCCAACAAGAAAATTTCAATATATCAAAAACATTATCTTGAGAATCATGAAAATCAGTTTGAAAATATCAAAAGTTCTTTAAGAATGAACTCATAACTAGTGGAAAACTATTGTGGAAGGAGTTATGCGTGAAAATATGGATCCAACTCAGTTCAAAGGTGTCAACGAGATTGTGAGAACCATACATAACCATCAGTGGGGGCTAAAGTGTATTTACTTCCTGACAAGTCTCTGAACTTTTTGTTGGTGGATCATCGAATTTGGGTGGCTTATAAAAATCAACTGGTAGGTATGCACCGCCATCATCAAATGTATAAATGAAAACATTTTTAATTCCACTGATTTGATTAGACTCAAGGTTAAACATATTATATTCTTAATGGATGGAAAATTGAGATGCATCAGTCGGAAGACTCCCTTTATAATTTAGAATTATAACATCTTCCTCTTGACATACAAAATATTTACAATTGAATAGATCATGAATAATAGATTCAATATTTTCATCCTTGGATCATAAGACCACACCATCATGTACATGATTGCGACCATGACCAGTCAGATAAAGATCTAAATAATTTGGAGAGACTATTGGTATAATAAACTTATTGCATGTGTCTAGGTACAATGAGTAGTGTGCCAAAGGTGAGGAAAGATGAAAAGACTCAGTCGAAGAAACACCAATTGTAAAATCAAATTGAGCTTGTAAAAACAACAAATTAACATGCATGTATGTCCCACAAGATTAATTTCATCATCATAATAATAAAAGATAGGCATACCAATACAACATTCAAATTGATCTTTCTTTTCTTCAGTAGGGTATACCAAAGATTCAAAATCCTAACAACTTGTTTCTTCATATTTGATATCTGATGTTGCATGTTTTTAAGAAATTTCAGAATAATTTTGAAATGAAAGAGACTCCCATCAAACAAATGAAGGTTGCGAGCTATGAGAAATAGGTTTTGAATCAATGGTGCACAAATCCAAGTGGTTAGAAAAAGAAAATATATCGTTCAATGTGAATGGATATCCATCACCACATGTGTTAATGGAAATAGGGATGTCATGGTGTTGGTTGTCCAAAGTCTCAACTTGAATAAAGGATTTGAAATCATTCGTTAGGTTATCAAGATTACAAGATGCATGTTCAGCTGAGAATGTGAGATTTTCATCCTGAAATATGGAAGAAATATGAAGCATATCTTCAACACCTCGCTCCTCTACCTGTAAAATGCAACTACCTTTTTCTTGGTTACTGCTTGAAACCATAGGTTTAACGTCATTAAGAGTTGAATTATATTGATCAAGAGGATCATGAAACATAGATGGTAGAGGTTTTTTTTTGTAATTACTAAACAATTCCAAGTCCTCATCAATAGGATCTGAATCATGGGAAATGGGTGGAGGTTGAATCAATGAATCAACAATTCAATTTTCATATTTCCCAACTCTGACATCATCACCAGGAGGAACCCAAATTTGTACTAAAAAAAGAGAATGACAAGGAACAAAAGGAATAATGGGTTCCTTGTCGCAAATTCAAGTTGTCTCATGATCAACATAAGTTGGGGGAGGAGCATCATGCAAGGGTTCATGTTCCAGAGATTTTAAGGAAAGTAGAATTAATCTCTAAAGCATTTCACTAATAAAATCTGAGTCAATCACTCCCTTGGGAAATTAATAGCAAAGGTGAAGAAAATGATTAAGGAAATACTCTGTAGATTCGCCATATTTCATTCTGAGTAGATCAATCCTATTACATACATCTTGATAGTCATACATGTCAAATGCTTGATGAATCTCCTTAATAAATTGATCAAATGAATGGATGGAAGCAGTTAGCAAATTCTAACACCACTTTTTAACTCGACCTTCAAGAGTGAGGGTGAATAATATAAAAACAACATTATCATCATCAATTTCATTAGATTTACAAAAACCAAGAAAATCGTATAAATGTTTGGCTATAAATTTACCACCCTCACCATCAAACCTGAATAGAGACAAGTTTCCCTTAGGGATTTTCCTTGCCCACAATTATTAACATAAGAGGTTATACAACATTCTTTGAAACAAACAAGTAAGTTGAAATTGTGAGGCATACAATTGTGATGTATACAAAGTACTTTCACAGCAGGGGGGGAGAGAGTGAGCCTCTAGAAGAAAAGTAATAGTATTATCCTAAAATAGACACATAAGAGCATAAGAGGAGCACTAGTTAGTCTTCGAAGTAGTTCACAAGACAATAGTAAACATAAAACAAAATACAACACACATTCAACAAGATAAGTACCAAAGCCACCAAAATAGTTCAATTTCCTTAATACATGTGAACAAAACATATACCAAAAACATATAAAGAATAGTCTTACTATATTTATGATACATGCATCAAAAGGTGTTAGTTCATTTATCTTCATATATTAAGCGGAAGTTCCAATATATACAACTACAATGTTTCCACAGTAGCCCAAATAGTGGAACATTAACTTACCACTTGCTTATCCAAATAAATATCTTCTCTCTTATGCCAAAGCTAGAGAAGCCAAGGTGGAAGTTCAAGTCCCCAAAAGTCCTTTTTATTGAGTTTTTAGGGTCTTTTTATAACAAATGAGGTGAATCTTCACCTCCCATGTGACTCTATACCTCCCTCATGACTCTTGAGCTTATACAGTGACTTTTTGAATTCTTACATGACCTTTAGGCTTCTACATGACTTTAGAATTCAATAATGACTCTTCATATTCCATGTGGGACCCTTGTTCTTCCACCCATTTTACATTTGGCATAATTAAATTCCAAAAATGATGTGGTGGGACGCTATGACACATGTGACCCTTGAGAGGACTCTTGACAATGATGATGGTGTAACTTCGTTTTACCTATGCAATCTATTTAGAAATTGTATAGTTTAAAAAACAAAAGTTAAATAAGTTAATTTTATCAGGCACTTTGTAATAAACACAAGTATATGTTAAAATGTCGTTTTATTTTGGTATAGGCACAAATAATTCATTTAAATGTTTTAAAAAATAAAAATAAAAATGTCGCCAAGGAATTTATTGTCTAAGCATCTTTCGATGTGCTAGATTACCGCCTCTCAGATCAATGGATAATAAATAATTGTGGGACCCCCCGCACTCCCGAGAGTGAATGAAGGGGGGATTCCATAAAATGGTTTTGTATTTACCACCCGACATGACGTGTCAATATTTCAAGGATTGCGGGACCCCCCCCCCCCCCCCCCCGCACTCCCGAGAGTGAATGAAGGGGGGATTCCATAAAATGGTTTTGTATTTACCACCCGACCCAATATGCCCCCCCCCCCCCCCCCCCCCCCCCCCCCCTATACCACTTACCATTGCTACTACCCCCCGCAAACCGCTTTTACCCCCCACTATCACTCATGTCATTTTGTCCTATCGCAACCATTTCCACCAAATTAACCTTCGCTATATTTCCTACTAGTTTAAAAATTTGACAATTAAAATAATAAATCCCTCCCGCCAACATCCTGATTATCATTTATTGGCATGCCAAGCATTAAAAAAAATAATGGTTATTCAAACCACAACTATTTAAACCCATTTGTAAATGCAAATTTCCTTCTATCAAGTGTATTATTCTTAATTTCTCCAATGTTCACCAGAGTACTCAGTGACGCCAAATCTCCATATTGCAGCAAACGACTAGCTCTACTAGTCAACAGTTCACTGGGTATTCTCTTTTAAAATACTATTTGTTCTTTTCATTTTAAAAATGGCCAATCAAAAGAGTAAATAAAAGGCTTCTATTGAAATCCCAATCCTACCTCTCGTTCCCACTTTAGACAAATTCCCTCTGGTCAATACTCAATTTAAAAATATAGAGACCTAGTGTGAATTTGACCTGTATGAGCTACATAATTGGGCATTTCAGAAATTTGGAGATCCCAGTGATGAATTCAGTTTCATGGAATCCATGTTACCCCGATTCATTTTCCCCCAAACTCATCATTTCCTTGAATTCATTACCTAGTGTGAAAGTCGTTACCTAAATTCAAAGAGCCATAGTTGCCCGAAATAATGTGATTTTGTTTTCCATAACCCCAAAATCAATTTTCCAAGCTTTGCAGATAAACCTTCAGAGTTCTCTTCATTCATTTTCAGTTGATTCCTTGATGGAAATTTATCAAAAACTCACCTTTCTGCAACGAGCTCATATTTTTGTGTCATTTTTACCTTAAAATTCAAAAGTGCCTTGAACCAATCTGTCATATTCTTCAACAATCTTTTGAGAAATGTCCAAACATGTTATTTCTATGTTTTTTTGTCTCTTAGGTTACCAAAATGATTACTGGGTTGATGAAGTAACCCTATGATTTCTGGTGCTATTTTCATCTAGAAAAAAACCCTCAATTCTTTTTAATTTTAGCCAGATGATATCAGATTTCATCCATGAAAAAGTTCTAAAATTCAGTGTTGAGGAATGTTTCAGGCATCAACAAATATTGGTGTATTTATTTTTTTAGCATCAGTCAGAAAGATTCAAAATTCCACTGCAAAAGCTTGATTCATAGGGAAAATCACATTTTTTCATCCACTGGACTTCATCGGTTAAGAAAAAATCATAAGAGTATTATTTTAGTGATTTTTTAAATCAATTTTTATATATGTCATTGTATACCCTTAGCAGTGATGCAGTTCCAAAAATATCTACAGATAAAATAATATTGCATCTTAGTGAACAATCAAAAGTGGGAGATTGGTACCTTTATCATAATTTTAAAGAAATTAGAGTTTATGGTTGTGAATTGCCCCCATATAAACTACTAGTTTTTGTTCCCATGGGGATTTTTTCTCTAGAGTTCATAACGCAGAGGATGAATATGGATTAAATTCATTTTGTATCTAGGAAAAAAGGCCCAATTCAAGTTGAAAGCTCAAGTTGGCCCATTCATATTTAATACTAGAGCTACAGACATGGAAGTTGAGAATTTATTGAGACAAATGAAATTCAAGTTAAGTTTCAATTGGCCTCACAACCCTCTGGGAGTAATTTCATCCATGAGAATTGAATGGAAGTCGGCTCCCTATACTCACATATCGAAACGAGAAATCGAACAGATGTAAATCAAGAATTATGGGAGGAAAACACTTTGCAAGAAGTTGAAGAGCAGATTTCCAATCAAATAGCCCTAGAGACTCCAAGATTAAAGGAAAAAGAGTTAAAGAGACCAAGTGAGAGTATGTATCCTACATATTTATGTTTTGAACCAATATAATTTAAAGCTTTTAAAAGGATAAAAACAATGAATGTAGAAGAATAATCATCAAAGGTCAGAAATATAGAATAATCTACTACAATTGTGTTATCAAGTGAGCATGTGTATTCTCTATAGCAAACTCAAAGAAATAATTCTTGATTCCTCTACTTCCCTTCTTCAGGATAGAAAAGTATTTTCGCAAGATTCAAAGAAATGAAGAATAAGAATGAAGTACTAAAGGATTCTACCTAGTCTAAGCTTTTGAAACAGTCTTCTACCACCCAAACTAGATTGTTGTCTGCACTGGATCCTGATGGAGGATAGTTTCAATTGGAATTTCTTGAGACAAAGGTTCTAGTTCCTAAAATTGAAAAGGATTATAAAACTTCAGTATTTTATTTTGATACAAATCATATTCATCCAATAGATAAAATTGATCTACATAAACAGGAAGGTGAGATGATTTATTCATATTTGACAAGTTCTGCCATGGCGGCTTCAAAGTTGCAAGCTTCTCTAAACAATATCCATTCTCAGCCTAAACTACAAAATATGTCCTCATTATATAAAGATACAAAGATAAAAGGGTTGGAAGATATGGTAATTAAATTAGGATTAGATCCTAGTGATGTTAATGTTGTTGAAGAAATTATTATAGATATTCAAGCATTAAGAAAGTAGTTGAACTTACCAACAATAGAGCATCCTCAAACTTAGGAAGTGGGGAAATTAGAGAAAGAAAAGGAAAATATGTTGTGTATGATTGTTGAGCATAATATTTAGATTCAAAACATGGAAGTAGATATGATAAACCTCTTAAAAGATAAGGTATAGTACATGAGTGCAAGAATTTATACAATACAAACAAAATCAATCAGCCAAGAAGCCACAAAAAATTTGTTAAAAGCTATGGGAAATATGTCATAAAGAAATTTTGAAATAGAGAAACTAAAAGAATCTCTACAAATAATCGAAGAAACTAAACTTAAGGAAGATAATGTATACATATCGTAAGTGAAGAAGAATTTCAATCTAACTAAATAGCTTGAAAATTCTACATATGAATCTACCGATGCACAGACATTATTAGAAGCCAAAGAGAAAATATGGATTGATATCAATTCAATTATTTCAGAACTATGGACATCTATTGAAATTATGTTTGAATAGGAACAATTGGTACACAAAGAAAAATAAACCATAAAATAAATCAAAGAAGAACTGGGCCACAAACCAGGAGAAGCAACAAGGATCATCAAAGTGCTAAACTCAAAAACTAAAGATGAACTTGAAGACTTGGGAATTGAAGATAGGATAGACATAGTCCTAGAAGTTAGAAAGGTATTAACAAAAATAAATTTAATGTTGCAGCTAGAAAACAAATGCCAAAACTTAGAAGCTCAAATCAAAAAGTTCCATAGAATTTTTTCTATCCTCCAGCAAAAAGGACTCCCATCCTTAAGAGATTCTCATGGCCAGTTGATTCCACTAGAAAATTACCGACACAAGTTACATGACATAACAACAGATAAATAAAAAATTTCTAAGGTAAAAGAGATCAATAGTGGTAAAGGTTTTCTGGAAGGTTTAGAGAATGACTTATTTATTTTTCCTAAGGTCCATCATTTGTTTATCACTAAGCCAACTTTTGAGAAGTACACTGAAGTGGATGAATCCTACAGGAGGGTAATTAAGTTTTCATGTCTAGATGATGAGAAATGGGATAAGTTCTTTGAACTTCTTGAGTGAACTAAAAGCAGGTTTTTAGGTAGCAGTACAGAAAAACATGAACAAGATGTATCTTTTTAGGTGGAAATACAGTAAAGACATGAGCACAATTAGTAGGATCATATTTCAAGGCAACAGTTACAAACGACATCCTCGAACAATGTGTTGTTTCTATAGAATTAGTTTCAGAATCCCTATTTTGAATTGTATTAATTAGAAATATCCAAATCACAATGGATAGATCTTTATTTTTGTAAAAATTGTATTAAGTTAGCTATTTTTGAATTACACTCTATATATACATTGTAATTCAAAGTAAGAAAGGTTGAACATTTGAGAGAACTAATAAAAATCATTGTACTTTTATGGAAGTTTTGAAGATAATCAAAGGATTTTGACTTAAATTTTAGTAGCATTTGTGTTCATGTGAGTTTTTTTTTGTATAATAATTTTTGTTTTTAATCATATGTTCAAGGTAACATAGGAGTTAGGGTAAGGCTAAGTTAAGGGTTGAATTCCCTAAAATCCCACTGCATAGTTATAATCTTTACTGAGAATAGCCAATTGAGCAAATTGCTTAAACTAGTACCTCTACATCATTAATTGTTTCTTTCTGTCATGTCTTGAAAATATGTGTTAAGTGTAGAAATTTCTCTACACACTTCACCTATATCTGATAAATTAAGTATTAAGGATGAATGTTTGATTATCAAATATCTTCTTCTTTCCTCTGTCACAATCAATTGAAGGTATATGATGCTAGTAGTGAAAATCAACAGTTTGAAAATATCAGAAGTTTTTGGATTATACAAGTGTAAATGGTTTGAATCATTGGTCATCCATTTAAATTAAATCCCTCACTTAGATGCTTTGGCATAGTTCCCAAGCCCAGAACTATCTTCAAAGATACAACAGATTACATGGAACTTCATGATCATGTGGCATTGCTAAGTTTCTCCTCTTATTGCTTTCGTTGCATCTTCATGATGAATCTTGCATGTTCTTAATATTAATCTTCCAAGGGGTAGATTGATATGGAGCCTTCATGCAATTATGATCATTGATCTTCTATTAGAAACTAGTGTCTCTTCATCTTCTCTTCAAGGATCGACGTTGTCATTGCAGCTCCAAAGGTGTCTTTTTGTTATGGTCTCCTTCTCCATCTCCTTCATCATCATCCTATCATAAAACGATATGATACTTGCAACCAAAATATGCTCATGGAAAGATGACATCAATTTGATAAACCCATAGTCTATTATGCTTCATGACAATCCTTAACTGAGCTAGAACCAGGTGATAGAATGAGATATAGGCTCAAGGATTACTCATTTGCACAGCTCAGGAGGTCAGGGGCTAGGACTAAGCCTTTAGAATGCACAATGTGCATTTTAGGTTAGCTAGGGAAAGACAACTACACAGTTGAGAGGCTCAAGGGTGGAGGCTTGAGGCTGAAGGTCACCCACTACTGATCAGGTGCTCATGTCCTAAGTGTCGTAAAATGCTCAAAATTTAAAGTGCTCAGAACTCATTCAAAGTTGAACGACTGGAAATTTCTCGTCTTCCCAATTCAGGCGCTGCAAACGGTTCGAAAAACGGTCGCCGTATGAGGAAGTTATGGCAAAAAGAAGAATTTGTCAATAACATTGGAAATTTTAATTTTTGAAAAAAAAATTAAAAAAGGAATATTCTGTAGAATATTCCTTGGAATATTCTAGGGAATATTCCCTTTTCAGCAACCAATCACAGGCTGCCACATGGTAGGCCCAGAGGCCGCCATGTGGCCCCAATATGACGTCAACAAGCTCATGGGTGGATATAATCAAATTTTTTTGGGAGTTCAAAGTTTTGAACCCACAACCTATGGCATAACACTCAAGCGCCTTACCGTTAGCCCGCGGTATTGGTTCTTGTTAGAAGGGCGAAAAGAATTTAATATGAAGTCTAAACTTTAGTGGGGCGGAAACCAAAGGGGGCCAGCCCCCCTTTCATATGATCGCGGGCCCAGAACCAAGGGCTTAAGCCCCAACCGCCAGCCCAAACCGCCAGCACGAACTCCGAGATAAACCACAACATTAAATGTAACTGCAGTCTTTTGGCAGAAATTCTAGCAGGAGAGACAAAATTGGCGGGCCCGCCATATTTGGCAGGCCTAACTGGACATTAACTAAAGTTAGCTGGAGTTCTTTTAGGCTAAACTGGAGGGGATCATTAAATGGCCATAACTTTGGCTAGGAAAGGTGGTTTTGGACGAATGTTTTTTTGATTTTGGGTATTTTCGACCTTCTGAAGCCATTGGTGCAGGTCTTACAGCCATATGAGGTCATTTTCAGAGGTTTTGGAGCCGTGAAAGTTCTAGCAGCCACTAGGGCCCAGTTTTGTGAAGACTGTATAGGGTTGCAGGTATCCATTGGAGGTGATCCAATAGTCAATCCTGAAGGATTTAAGTGTTTTGAATCCATTTTTACCATCTATTTCTCCTGTAGATGCTTCTATTCAGCTATATTTTCAATTTGAGCATTTAATGAAAACAAGGACAAGCCCATTTGGGAGCTTTAGACCCAGCAGACGTAGCCCAGGAGGGGTGAACTGCTTTATCAACTTCTTTTGCATCTGTGGTTGAATTATTTTACAGAAAAAATTCATTTTAGTGTGTTAAACAGTAAAAGGAAATAAATCTGCTATGCTTAAATGGATCATGAACAGCTGAAAATTTCATTTGTTTTCTTTCTGCAAGACATGGAAATCTTTTAAACATGTATAATTCTGAATTGAATACCTAGCAAACAAATTACAAGTAGTTTCAAATTCAGATCAAGTCGGTATCAGAGCTGAGGGTTTTGTGCAAAGATCTTCTAACCGTCTTGCAAAGTATTGATGCTTACCAGGTTGAAACTTAAAAGAGGGGAAGGACAGTTGACTAGAGAATGAGAGAATCCTCAGTCAAGGAAGGCCAGAGAGCCATCACCTCCACCTTCAATTTCACCCTCAAGAGTCTTAGCAGAAGCTTCAAGGATGTCTGAACATGAAGGAGAAATTCCTACAGAGACAGATCCAAGAGAAGAAGAAAGAGTCTTCAGAAAGGCTTTCTTAGACCTCACTGAAATGGTGAGGATATTGTACCAAGAAAGAAATGAGAAACTGGCTGGAGAAGGGTCCAAACATCCACATGAAGGAGAGGGCTCTTCCGGAGGTAAGAAGGATGATGATCATTCCAATAAAGGACATGGAGGAAATGGTGATCCACCACCCCCATCTTCACCTTCTTCCTCTTCATCCTCGTCTTCTTCTGTTCATAAGCATAGATCCTCCGGAAAAAGTCCTTTTTTGAAGCTTGATGTAAAATTCGAATTACCTATGTTTAATGGTGAAGTGAATGCAGAAAATCTTGACAACTGGATTAGGAAGTTGGAAGTTTACTTGAGGATCCAAAATATGCATGATGATGCCACAAAGATTCAGTTGGCTTCTTTGAGAATGGATGGAGCAGCATTGGTCTGGTGGGAGGCCAAGACTAAAGAGGAGATCAAGAAATTTGGTAAGGTTACCTTAACATGGCCTGAACTTCTGTTAACCATTAAAAAACAATTTTATCCTCTTGCTCACACGCAGAAAGCCATTATGAATTGCCAAAATTTCAGACAACTTAAGGGTCAGAGTGTCCAAGACGACACCCAAGAATTCAGGAGAAGAGCTCTCTTGTTAGGGGTAGATTTACAGACCCAGGAAGCCTTGCTGAAATACATTGGTGGCTTGCATAGCTACCTTAGACACACCATCTTGATGTTTAACCCTACTAGCTTGGACGAGGTTTGTGTCCAAGCTACCCATTTAGAGGCCAGGGGAAAAAACACATTTGAAGAGGGTAGAAACAAGCCCCCCAAGGGGAAAAACAAAGAGAAAACCTCCAAGGGAAAGGGAAAAAAGAATGCATCTATCAAACAGGAGAGTGAGAAAGTGATCTGTAAACACTATTCTAAACCAGGCCATGAGGAGAAAAACTGTTGGAAATTACATCCTGAAAAAAGACCTCAATCTAACAAATCCAAAGGGAAACAGAAAATTGTTGCTACTACATCTACACCACAAGATTTAGGGGAAGATTCAGGTGATGAAACCAAAATTGCAGCCATGGGTTTGAAAAAATTGAAGGGAAAAGAAATTGAAACTCAAGCCAGCACTAGTACCTCAAACTACCATGTACAAGCTCCTAATGAGGAAGAAAGAATTGAACTATTTCATGTGAGGGTGATTTCAAAACATACTAAAATTGACACACTTTTTGATAGTGGGTCACAAGCAAACCTTATATCAGAGGACTTGGTCAAGTAGCTTAAACTTGAGACCGTTCCACATCCGAAGCCATATCCACTTGGATGGATTTGCAAGGATGCAAATTTACAAGTTTCAAGAAAGTGCACATTGCGCTTTGCAATTACTGCACATTTTATTGACACGGTTGAACTTGATGTGGTGCCTTTTGATATAGCAAGAATTGTTTTGGGAAGTCCTTACTTGTTTGATAGGAAAGCTATCTTTCATCGCCATGAAAACAAATATCATCTTTTCAAATATGGCAAGGAGTTCATTGTTAGAGCTCATCGCAAGAAGACAAATATAGCGATGGTAAATGCAGGACAGGTAAAAAGGCTGGTCAATTCAAGTAAGGATTTTGTTCTTCTTATGATTAAGCCCAAGGTTGATGTGAATCATGAGTCAATTGACAATTGTGATCCAAAACTTAAATCAGATCTATATGATGTAGTGGATGCATATCATCAGATGTTTTAAGAGCCAACAGGTTTGCCTCCTAAGAGGGAGATTCAGCATGAAATCCATTTGCATCCAGATTGTCCTCTTCCAAACATAGGCATGTACCGCATGTCTATTATGGAGAATGTTGAAATAAAGAAGCAAATCAAGGACTTGTTGGACAAGGGTTTCATAAGGCCAAGTACTTCGCCATGTGGGTCACTGATTGTATTGATTCTAAAGAAAGATGGCACTTGGCGTATGTGTGTTGATTTCAGGGCCTTGAACAAGATAACGGTGAAGAATCGTTACCCACTCCCAAGGATAGATGATTTGCTAGACCAGCTGAAAGATGCTCGATATTTCACTAAGCTAGACTTGCGCAGTGGATATCATCAAGTAAGAATTGAAGAAAGTGACATTTGGAAGACAGCCTTTAAAACCAAACAAGGACTCTTTGAGTGGCTTGTGATGCCGTTTGGTTTGTGCAATGCACTTGCAACTTTCATGCGGGTAATGGATGATGGCTTGCGTCCTTTTCTTGATGATTTCGTTATTGTCTACTTAGATGACATCTTAATTTTCAGCAAGTCTAGAGAAGATCATGTCATGCATGTTAGGAAAGTACTTGATGTTTTGAAGAAGAATCAGTTATTTCTTAAAATGTCAAAGTGTGAATTTGGAAAGACTTCTTTGGTTTATTTGGGACACATAGTAGGAGGAGGTGCTTTGAGAATTGATCTTGCTAAGATTGAGGCTATTGTGAAGTGGCCTACTCCCAAATCCATAACAGAGGTAAGAAGTTTTTTGGGTGCAACTCAATATTGGAGGAAGTTTATCTCTAACTTCTCTTCTATAGCAGCTCCTATGCATGTAGTGACAAGTGTGAAGCATGCTTTCCAATGGGGAGGCAAGCAGCAAAAAGCTTTCGAATCTTTGAAAGAGAAGATTAGTTCAACTCCATTCCTTGCATTACCAGATTTGAGATAGCCATTTGAGATACAAACTGATGCTAGTGATTATGCTATGGGTGCAGTTCTGCTACAGCATGGTAAGCCTATTGCTTTTCATTATGAAACTTTTAATGGTGTTGTTGTAAATTATCCTACATATGATAAGGAGTTGTATGTGTTGGTACAAAGCATCAAAAAGTGGAAACACTACTTGATGGGCAAAGAAACTATTATACATACCGACCATCAGCCCTTACAGTACTTGCAATCACAAAGAAAGTTACAACAGTCACAACACTTCGGATGGATGGGCTTCTTGCAACACTTCCATTTGGTAATAAGGTACAAGAAAGGTACTTTGAATAAGGTTGCTAATATGCTTTCAAGGCCTATTATTGGTTTTGTTACTTTACTTAAGAATGATTCTATTGTCCATGATAGTTACATAGAACAATATGCATCTGATGATGACTTTAAAGATGTGTATGCTAACTTGAGTAAAGGGAATCATGTAGAGGAAAATGACTATCACATGCATAACAATTTGCTGTTTCATTTGGGCAAGTTGTGTATACCATAGGGGGAGAGGATAAATGTCATAAGAGAAGCTCATTCTTCTCTTATTGCTGGCCATTTTGGTGTGAGAAAAACAGTTGCACATCTACAGAGGTATTGCTATTGGCCTCGCATGGTAGATTCTGTTTCAAGGTTCATAAGAGGATGTTCATTATGTGCTACAAGAAAGCCTAGCAATAGGATGCTTGGTTTGTATACTCCTTTGCCGGTACCTTCTAGACCATGGGAGAGCATCTCTATGGATTTTGTAGGAGGTTTGCCAAAATCTAGAAAGCAACATGATTATTTATATGTAGTAGTTGATCGTTTCAGCAAAATGTGTATACTTTGCCTTGTAAGAAAACTATAACTGCTGAACAAACTGCTGAATTATTTTTTCATCATGTATGGATTCACTTTGGTTTGCCTACTTCCATTATTAGTGACAGGGATTCCATATTTGTGGGGAATTTTTGGTCCAACCTATGGGAGATGATGGACACAAAGTTGAAGAAAAAAACTGCTTTCCATCCGCAAACAGATGGACAAACCGAAGTTGTGAACAGAACCATTGTGCACCTCTTGAGAGGTTATTGCAGCAAGCATCCCAAGCTTTGGGATGAACATTTGCACTACATAAAGCATGCTTACAATTGTGCCAAGCACTCTTCCACAAACACCTCACCTTTTGAAGCTTGTTTTGGTTACTTGCCAAAATCACCTCTTGATTTCATTCTTGAGAAAGATGTTGCCATTGAGGGACATAGTGATATTGACAAAGCTCGTTCATTCATTGAAAGAATTCAGCAAATACATCAACAAATTCAAGAACAGCTTGAGAAGAGTCAAGGTAAGTACAAGGAAAGACATGACAAGCATAGAGTCGATCACAAGTTTCAAGAAGGGGATGAGGTATAGTTGTACATTAGTAAGGAAAGGATGCAAGGAGAAGGTAAAAAGCTGAAGCCTATTCGTTATGCTCCATTCAAAATCCTCAAAAAGGTTGGAAATAATGCTTTTCAATTAGATTTGCCTTCCTACATGCAAATGTATTCTGTTGTCAATGTGGAGAACTTACATTTGTATGAACCTCCTTTGATTGCTGATCATGAAAGTGCTGTTCAGCTGCCATCTATAGAAGATTTCTCGCCAGAATTCTTAGATGAGCTGAAAGAAGATACAATCCTTGACAGAAGGACATGCACTTCAAGGAGGGGCAGTGTAGATTATGTTTGGGTTGGTTTCAAAGGTAGCAAACCGAACAAGGAAAAGTGGATGGAGGTGGACAGAGTGAGAGAGCTGTACCCTCACCTCTTTAACAGGTAGTTGAAGGCTTTTGGGGTCCAAAAGCTTCCCAATGGGGAGGCGTGATCAGGTGCTCATGTCCTAAGTGTCGTAAAATGCTAAAAATTTAAAGTGCTCAAAACTCATTCAAAGTTAAACGACTGGAAAGTGCTCGTCTTCTCGATTCCGGCACTGCAAACGGTTCGAAAAATGGTCGTCGTATGAGGAAGTTATGGCAAAAAGAAGAATTTGTCAATAACATTGGAAATTTTAATTTTTGAAAAAAAAAATTAAAAAGAAATATTCTACAGAATATTCCTTGGAATATTCCCTTTTCAGCAACCAATCACAGGCTGCCACATGGCAGGCCCAGAGGCCGCCACGTGGCCCCAAAATGACGTCAGCAAGCTCATGGGCAGATATAATCAAATTTTTTTGGGAGTTCAAAGTTTTGAACCCACAACCTATGGCATAACACTCAAGCGCCTTACCGTTAGCCCACGGTATTGGTTCTTGTTAGAAGGGCGAAAATAATTTAATATGAAGTCTAAACTTCAGTGGGGCGGAAACCAAAGGGGGCCAACCCCCCTTTCATATGATCGCGGGCCCAGAACCAAGGGCTTAAGCCCCAACCGCCAACCCAAACCGCCAGCACGAACTCCAAGATAAACCACAGCATTAAATGTAACTGCAGTATTTTGGCGGAAATTCTGGCAGGAGCGCCAAAATTGGCGGGCCCGCCATATTTGGCGGGCCTAACTGGACATTAACTAAAGTTAGCTGGAGTTCTTTTAGGCTAAACTGGAGGGGATCATTAAATGGCCATAACTTTGGCTAGGAAAGGTGGTTTTGGACGAATGTTTTT
Source organism: Pinus tabuliformis (assembly GCA_031772625.1). Taxonomy (NCBI): domain Eukaryota; kingdom Viridiplantae; phylum Streptophyta; class Pinopsida; order Pinales; family Pinaceae; genus Pinus; species Pinus tabuliformis. The sequence continues at coordinate 265,333,479 of CM062811.1, forward strand.
TTGATTTTGGGTATTTTCGACCTTCTGAAGCCATTGGTGTAGGTCTTACAGCCATCTGAGGTCATTTGCAGAGGTTTTGGAGCCGTGAAAGTTCTAGGAGCCACTAGGGCCAGTTTTGTGAAGACTGTATAGGGTTGCAGGTATCCATTGGAGGTGATCCAATAGTCAATCCTGAAGGATTCAAGTGTTTTGAATCCATTTTTACCATCTATTTCTCTTGTAGATGCTTCTATTCAGCTATATTTTCAATTTGAGCATTTAATGAAAACAAGGACAAGCCCATTTGGGAGCTTTGGACCCAGCAGACGTAGCCCAGGAGGGGTGAACTGCTTTATCAACTTCTTTTGCATCTGTGGTTGAATTATTTTGCAGAACAAATTCGTTTTAGTGTGTTAAATAGTAAAAGGAAATAAATCTGCTATGCTTAAATGGATCATGAACAGCTGAAAATTTCATTTGTTTTCTTTCTGCAAGACATGGAAATCTTTTAAACATGTATAATTCTGAATTGAATACCTTGCAAACAAATTACAAGTAGTTTCAAATTCAGATCAACTACACAGTTCTGGAGGGACAAAGGCCTAGGGCTTATGTAGTTCAAGAGTTGAAGTTTGAGGCTTGTTGCTTGATATTGTGCAGTGCACATAAGAGGCTAACTAAAGGCATTGACTGTGTAGTTCTAGAGGTCAAGGAGGAAGTCTTAAGCCTTGAGACTACGCAATGCACAGCTTTGGAGGGAGACTGATTAGTGGATTGGGTAGTTGTGCAGCTCAAGGACTTAGGGATACAGCTTGATGACTGAGACTACACAATGTGCAACAAAAGACTACTTAGGAGGTAGGGTTGCGCAATTTCAGTGCTCAAGGAGTTAGGGTTGAGCACTAAGAAAATGTAGTGCATAGTTACCGAAGGCAATTGATCTAGGTGGATATTCATGGCCACCTGCCAATTCCACCTAGACACCCACCATTATTTCTTTCAGTTTTTAAGTTTCCTTAATTGTAGCACAATTTACTATTTTTAGCAGCTTTTCGGGTCCTGAACTTTCGGAGCCGTTTTGAGGCCCTAAACGACAGTTTTGGGAAAAATGGGTGCAACATGGGTCGATGGACTGATGCTTCTTTTCCCAAAGTTGTAGTCCTTTGATAGATATTTATAACGAGGTATTGTGCACATCAAACAGAGATCGTATGCCAAAGTTACAACCTCGGGAAGTTGATGTACCAATTTACCCAAACAGGGCCCATAGTTTGGCGCTTCATCTCCTAGGGTTAGGTTTTTGGATGTTTATGTTTTTCCATTGTTTCTCAACAATAAATAGGCCTTCGAGCCTCATTGTAAGACAGTCCAGAGGCATGTAGCTGCCACATCTCTTCTCAAAGATAAGCTACCATTGCCCTAGCTAGTTTATTTCCATTTCTGTTTGTAAGCATATTTCAGTATTTTACAATAATGAAATGAAGTATTATTTATGTTGCATCTCTGTCTGTATGGTTATATCTGTAATTTTTTGCATTCCTATTTAAATCCATATCAGTAATGACTGTGCATTGCGTAGTCCCAAGAGGCAAGGTAGAAGGTTGAGGACTGAGACCGTGTAGTGCACAGTTCAGGAAGGCTGAGCGAGGCCAAGTTGCTCGGGCGGGAACTTTTCCAGATTTGGCTAAGTTGGGTTCATTGAGGCGAAATTGAACATGGACAATACTTGAGCATGGTCACTCACTTAGAATATTTTACAATGAAATATTGATCACTCTGAATACACAGACAACATACTTCCCTCAATGCGATGACATTGCAACGACGATGATGAAACTTATGCGACAATGCTTGAAAATGGGAATGACTGTGGTACATGTTTATATGATAATAATAACTCATTGACACCAATTTCACCCCTTGAAATATACGAAGACTACATTTATACGATGTGCGATGCTTTTCATGCCAAAAGACGACATTTAGGACGAGACTTGCAAAATGTGAATGACATTGAAAGTGACACATGCCAGAGAAACGATAACATGAAAATGACACTTATTGAGGTGAAAAAAGGTAAAAGTGATGGTCATAAATGTGAAAGCAACACTTTCAAAAGCAAAGGTGCAGAGAAGTGACAATTTGAAAAACCCATCAAAATAGAAGTACGATTGGACCAAAAGTGAGAGACAAACAATTGAAAGTGTGCACTGACTGGACTATGTTATGCATGTTAAAGCTTGCATAAAATAATTCACTCATGAGCTTGTTACTTATTGAACATGTGTATGCAAGTGACTTCGATAGTCAGAAACCAAGAAGAAGACTTAAATGCTTAGCATAACACTCATTGATCATGAAGCGAATAGATCTTTAGATCCTCAGTAGGCTCCGAAATTCACGTGTAGGGAAAATTTTGGGGGTGTTGATCACAGTGTCAACACCTTCTATAGATTTAGACTTTATGCTAGAAGTAAATTTCAACCTCTTGCTATGGGATTTTTGAGAATAACAATAACCAACATAAGTTTTCTTAGAGATAAGATACTGTTGATGCCTCTAAAATCCTAGCACCAACATTGGGGATAACCACCCAGTCCAAACCTTAGTACAACTCCTTTTCCATTTGGTGTGGTGGCTCCGACTGGATATTATATGACCAGTTTCCCATATAATGGATGGTTTTATGGATGATTAGTTTATAATGTATAATAAGGATGATAAGTGCTTTAACATATGACTCAAAAATATGCAAATATGCTTATCTAACCTGGGCAATGTATTAACAATGCAATTTCTGATTATTTCTACCAGACAAATAATCATATAGATGAATTATTGATCGATAGAAAGATGCATTCATAGATAATGATTAATTCGTTTAAGAAATTAAACAAATTAATTATTAATAAAACATATCGCATTCATAACAATATATATCATTGACATATATCTTTAAAGTATAACAATTCTAAATCTTCATAAATGACATGATAAAGAATTATTTGAACAACATACATACATCAACAATTTTAAAAGGAATGCTTCATTACAAATGGAAACAAGGCAAAAGAACATTGATAAAAATACCGCATGCATTTGAGTCTTTCCGATGTAAATAAACTCTGATTCCACTTTCTTATTTGAGAAAACCTTCCAGGAGATACAAAAGTGCAGGTCTTGAGAAAGTTTCTTCACAAAAATGTAGAACCTTGATCCACTACTGATAAAAAATATTCAGAAGTACAAAAATGCAACTTCTTAAGTCAAATCTTATACAAGTTGAGGACCCCTTCTTCAAAGACATGAAAGGGTTTAAATAATAAAATAAAAACTAACTGTCAATAAAAATCACTTTGAGTTGTTGAAACTGCAAACATGAAAATCTGGGATTTGATTTATCAGTGCGATAGCCTTTTAACTGATTCATTGTATCTATTTTTCTCTTGCACTTGCAGCTGACAAATTGAGATCATTTGCTAAATTTTTGGCCAGTGACTCAGCCTAGATGTAGTTGAGTTGTGTACATAGCATCTGAAAGTTTGGGAACCATGAGATTGACAGTGTCGACAAGGCATTTGGTGGCCATTTGCTGACTATGAAGCTTTACTAGGAAAAACCAAAATGCATCCCAAGTCAAGTCTTGTACTTTGTGGATTTGTTCTTCTTTGCTGGCTAGATCCTGTCTCCATTGATCTTCTAGCACTTTTGCTTTCGAGAGATTTCCTGGAGAGAAATCAGAGATCAAGTTAGTTAGATATAAGCTGTCATTTACCAACTCGATCACACTGTTCCTTGTAGCCCTGGCTCTGGAAGTAGCTCTTTCAGCCTTAATTAACTGTTATTCCCACTCCGAAAACAAGATTTCTTTATGTGATTCTTGGATTTTCGGTAGATTAGCAGCCATGCCTTCTGCTGAAATTTGCCAAGAGAGAAATTTTTTTACCTTATCATATGTGTTTTCAAATTCTAGTCTGGTGTCAACCGCCTGTTCAATAAGTGATGCAGTGATAGTGCACAATGGGTCAACCAATGATATCTTATGGCAAAGGATATTTAATTGTCGAGATAAGGCTTTAGTCACTTCTAGGGCTTCTTTCTTGAATTCATCAACCTTTGGATAGCCCTTTAATTTTTCTACCTGTAATTGCAGCTGTGCAATTTGTTCTTCTTTAGCCTTCTTTTCCTGCTGAACTGCCGCTTGAAGCCTATTGAGTTCTTCAGACAACTTTTGTTGTTTATGAAGAGCCTGCTAACCAATCTTTTGCTTCTCCAGACTTAGATGTTCTTTTAGTTGCTCATTCTGATGTTTTTCTCTGCTAACTGTTGCTCAAGCTATCCGAGCTTTTACTGTTTCAATGATGTTTTCTCTTCAAGTTGGGTGATCCTTAGATCCTTTTCCTTGATCAGTTGGCTAACTTCAGAAGCCTTGTCCATTGTAGCGCCTGTATAGGCACCTGCATACTGAGAAGGGTTGACTTCTGAGTCTTTCCATACCACATTCATTAGTTTAGATTAAGGAGTTGAGAGTGTTCCCTGGTCAATTTTCCTCCTTTTCCTTTGTCTTTTGACCATAGCCCTATGCTTTGGACTGTAAAATAAATCCAGGGGTGGTATTTCCTCTACCTTCAATACAATTTCTTCAAAAGGATTCTCTAGAATTATTTCAATGTCCTGCTAAGTGTTCACTGTTCTGACTACTCCTTCAATTGTAGTATTAGTAACAATAGGATCCTTTGTTTCAGTCGATTTTGCTGTAACGATGTTTTGGGAATCATTTTGGTTCTTGATCATTTGATCGAACTGCTCCCATTCCTTGATTAAGGTGGAATCAATATTTGCATCGGTATCTAGGAGCTCGTTGTTCTTTTCATTTGTCTGCTCCTTTTTGGGACTCTACTCCTTTTCGAGACTCTTCTCCTTTTTAGGACTCTTCTCAGTAGTTTGTTCTTGACTGTGGCCTTCTTGCTGCACCATAGGGGTAGTGGCCAATAAGTCTAGAGGTAGTGTTTGTAACCTCTATGCCCTGAACTGCATAAACTGATCTCTCCCCCTACTCCTAATTTGATATTTGCTAGATGTTTTACCCCTGAAAATAACTCAGTTGAAGTGAACAAGTCATCACATTCATCTGTCTCATGTTCAAATTTGGCAAGTTTCACCTGACTAGTGAAGTCGTAAGCCACTGCTCTTGGATCATACTATCTCTTAGGAATGACTGCTAACTTCAGAATTTTTATCTTCTCCGTTTATTTCTCTGCATGTTTGAAATCATGCAGTGTGTAGGTACCACAGCGGAGGGGAAATGGAGGCCACATTTGTTTCTTGGACTCTTTGAGGTTCCTTGACATTCTTGTTTCTGTTATCTGGTAAGCTATTTCTCTGGCCAACAGCTTATCAGGAATGTACAAGGGGAGAACATGTGGATCTGTGGTGCTACCAAAAATTCTGACATAGGTCAACATTTCTTCACCGAACCAACTACCGATTGATGTTAGGTCAATGTTGGCCTCATCGGATAACTGAGGAGTAGGTTTGTTGAATATAGCATGATGGACGAGTAAAATAAAACCATGACAAATTCTATATATATGATCTTTATAATGGGCCTTCCACAAATACTTATGATAAATATGAAGAGGAGTTGGGTCTTGAGGAGTCCATTTCCAACCTAGAATGGGGCAGTCTGAATTGAAACAGATGGTATCCATGATGTAGGCGCTTATATATAATGGGGGTATTGTACGGGTAGTTACAAACCTTTTTCTTCTATAATCAAGGATTTGGTTGGCCATTTTATCTGATAAAATGGTTGCCCAGTCCATGATATAAAAGTGGATTGTTGCTTCCATTAAAGGTACCATTTCTATGGTAAACCTAGCTGAATCAGAGACTCCAAAGAGTCTACATATCATAGTTCCAGCATAGCAATAAGGAGATGCTAAGGAGTCTACGGAGTACATACCAGAAGATTCATGCTTATGTTTGTTCGGGAAATGTCTCCATTGCCTCATAGGGTCGACTATATATCGTTCTCCTTAGCGAAAACTTCTAAAAATGCTTTATTGTAATGTTTCTAGGGGTCAGGAAATTGATACATCTTCTTGATATCTTATGCCCTGAATGTCCTGAACATCCTTCCATCGGCTGTATAGAAGGCCCTGTTGGTTATGTTGATACTTTCTATAACCCATCTCACCATGTCATTGTATGGTAACACTTTCGCTTGGGCTACTATTATGTGGAGGAAGGAGTTGTCTAAATTGCAAAGAGTATTTTCCGATTTATCAGTTGAACCAACCATTGCTCCTTCTTCTTCAACTTCACTTGAATCCTCGGCTTCGAGTAAATTATATATGCCCTCCCATGAAGTCTTGCTGAGGCTTGCACAGGTAGTGTCAGCTATCAGTACCAACTTTGTTGGTTCATCTTTCACTATGACCGAGACTTTTGCTTTCTGAGCTCTCTTAGACATTTTTACTGGACTGATGATTTTGGATTCGCTCTACAAAATGAAATAGAAGGATGTAACAGTGGAAAAACTTGTTCAAATCTAATACGTAACGCACAGGACTAACAACAATTAAGCACAATAGATGTTATGGATCTATAATATAATAAGCCACCATGGATGAAATGCTTCAAAGATTCAACCATAACTTCTTCTTAATGATTTCCCCGTAACTTCCAACGTGAAACTTTAATGCCATGATGATATGTCGCATCGCAAATTTATAATGGTCCTTCATAGTATGGGTATCGTGACTTCCCGATCAGCGATTAGTGATAATCGCATATTGCAGATCGAGAGTTACAAGTGTCGTGCTTAAATGGTTCCTTTGCATGGTTGCAATTGCGATTAATCGTGAGCTGGCGTGGGGAGGTGACATGCTTTAAAATTAATAAATCATTTAAATTTTCTTTATAATTGATTTATAACTTTAAACCGAACATGTTCATGATATTTCATGTTTTGCCTTTTATCAAAAGCACGCTTCACGATAATAAAATCGTATTGGAAGATTTCAAAGGAGCTTTTTTGGGATGTGTCTCATGATTTTAGCGATGCGCGATTTCAATCGGCTTATCACATCAGAGGTTTTCTATGGAAGACTTGGAGCGATTTGCTGATGAGCAGCAGTATGCAATTTTATGATAGAGTTATCGCATCGGTGGATCTCAATTTAACACTTTAAGTCCATTATTGAAATAAAGGATGTGCGTGATGTGATATTTTCCCTTTATAATTGTTTTTGTTTGATAAAGCTTTATGAGAAGGTTTTAATATAATTGAAATCGGATTGGACCTTATCAAGAGGAATTTCATGGGTTTGATAGCTTTGCCAATTGTGATTGTGATTTAACCTATCATAAAAGAAAATTTTATATGACCTATTATAAAATTTATTTTCAAACGTTTTATTGATTTTATTTATATTCTAAAGGGTACCCATTTCTAATTAAAGCTTTTTATGAAAAAGTTTGAAATGGGGAGGGTTGTTGTATGGCACAACAATTAGCGATCACTAGGAGAAATAGTTATCTCTGAAAAATAATGAAATATCTAAAACTTTCTTAGTTTGGAAACAATTGAGGATAAATAAAACCATCTAAGAATAGCTAAAAAAAATTAACTCTGAATAAAATAACAATTTTTGCAATTTATTTTACAATCCCTTAAAAATAAAAACATTTTAGGTTTCTTCAAGCTTTAATTGGTTGATAAAGATAAAGTAGGGGGCTCTTCGAACTTATCTTTTAAATTTACCCTTCTTTCACAGGTAGTGCCTCTGCTGCCAGCAAACATCTATAGTCTCGAGAGGGTTACCTTTTGACTATCAGTCATTCATTATCCCATCCATCTAAGAGTATAACTTCTGAAAGATAAATCCATAGAGATATGTTCAAATATATATTTTTTGATTTTATATTCTTTTAATTTTTTAAAGATAAAAATCCATTGTCCTGGTTTGGGAGCCAGCTAATGACAATGCCATTCACTGGTTATAATTGAATTGAACAAGCTGGCTCGTGATGAGACCCCTTGTCTTATGATTATAAGCCATTACCCTATTTTGATATGCAGTATTGGTAATGTCAGTTTAATTAGTTCCCTATGATCATGGTAAGCAAGCTCATGATGAGACCTCTTATCTTTTATATTAGACATATTTTAGACTTACACTCTGAAAAATCATAAACTTAGTGGATAGGGTGAATGACTTTCTCCTTAAGGGTTTGTGGATGACAATTTTAGAGTTCTGGATGCTAAGCTTGGAAAAGTCTTTACTTTTTTATGAATAGCCTCTCTTAAATTTATAAAACTTAGAATGATTTACAGTATTTTCAAGGTTTTGGAAGACTTTGCAAACTTTAAAGAGGTCTTCAGAGTTTAATGTTTTATTCAACTTTCCAAAAATGTAATCATTTCCTTAAAAGTTTCTAGCATTTGAAAGAAAGTATTCCCAATATTCTCTCAAAGAGATTTTCAGTAGTAAAAGGCCAATGGAAGACTATTCACAATATCATTTTCTAAAATAAACAAATTTGCATAAAGAATATATACAGGTAAGAAGGGTTTACCTTATTAAGGAAAGAATTTCTTTAAGATAAGCCCATTAACAGGAAGAGAATCTCTCTTTCCTGATAAATCTTGTAGTATGAACGTTGATGAGCCTATCTTTTCAATGATTTGAAATGGTCCAAGCCACATCTTTTGAAATTTGGTATGTTTACCCTTGTCTTCATGTGCTTTGTCCCATTTCAACACGAGATCACCAATTTGCAATGTTTCTGAACCAATAGAACTTGCATCAAAAGAAGATTTAATAACTTGTTGATGTTTAGCATGAGTGATTTTGGCCTTCTCTTTTTCCTCCTCCAATTTGAGGATTTGATCAAATCTTAATTGAATAGAGGAAGAAGGATTTTCTTCAATAAATTGTACTAGGGCTAGAGATGGGAGTGCTAAGTTTGAATGTATTATAGCTTCTGTCCCATACACTAGGTTAAAAGGAGAAGTACCTATTGAGGTCTTCTGAGTTATGCGATCCGCCCATAATGAAAATATTAAAGACTTGTGCCAATTCTTTTTGTTTTGATCAACAGTTCTTTTAATAATCTTAATGAGATTCTTATTAGTTGATTCTGCCAAACCATTACCTTGAGGATAGTAATTTGCAGAATATTTTAATTTAAAGCCTCTCTTAAGATAAACTTCAACTATACTACTCCCATAAAAATAAGATGCATTATCGAAAATAAGCACATTAGGTACACCAAACCTGGTAATGATAAATTGATCAATGAATTCAATGATTACATCAGAGTTGGCTACCTTTAATGGAATTGCTTCTACCCACTTTGTGAAGTAGTCGGTGGCTACATGGATGTATCTGTGTTGCTTGGAAGAATGTGGAACAATCTCTCCTATGATATCAAACCCCCATTGTTCAAATGGTTGCTCAATGTTTACTGGTTGTAAAGGAAAGGCTGGTTTCCTTTGTCTCCCACTAGTAGTTTGGCATATCTTGCATTTCCTGACATAATCATGGGAATATTTAAACAAAGTGGGCCAATAATATCCAGCATGTATGATTTTTTGAGTTGTTGTATCTCCTCCAAAATGTCTACCTTTTGGACCATCATGTAATTCCTGCAAAACCTTTTGTGCTTCAGTTTTTTCAAGGCATCTTAATAAAATTGAATCATAATTTCTTCTTAATAACACATCATCAATGATTTTGAAGTGTTTTTCTTTTAATATTAAGGCACGTTTGTTTTTGTAATTGAAATCAGGAGGAGAATATCCATTTTTTAAGTAAAATAACAGATCAGCATACTGAGATTCATAATTTATGATACTTATCTCGTTCACTTGAATAGTATTATTTTAATCTTCATTTTCTACAATATTAGTAGCTCCTACTAATAACCTGCAAAAACCTTTCCCCCTCACAATTTTCGTTGGTTTAATATCAATATCATACTCTTGTAAGGATGTTACCCAATTAGCTCTCTTTTCTCCTACTCCCTTTGCAGTAGCAATTGCCTCACTACGGAAAATGGGACTATTACTTTTGTGTGTATTTTTATGAGAAATGGTCTAAGGTGTTTGATAGATTTAAACATAACAAACTCTTGTTTTTCTACTTCCGAATAGTTGAGTTCAGCCCCCTGCAAATTGGAACTAAAGAAAGATATAGGTGCTTCTACTTGCTGATCATTGATTTGTGTTAAAACAACAGCATAAGATGTTTCAGTGGCCAAAGTATACAAAATAAAATGACTAGAAAAATTCAGAGTATTCAATGCAAGAGCATTAATGGTTGCTTGTTTTATTGATTCAAAAGCCTCTTTTTCATTATGTCCCCATTTGAAAACTAAATTATTCTTAATCATGGTTTGCAAAGGCAAGACTATATGAGATAATCAGGAACAAATCTTTTTACAAAATTTATCTATCCTAAAATGATTGCATTGATTTCTTTTTATGTGGCAAAGGAATATCAAAAATCTCTTTTATCCTGTCAGGATCAATATATATGCCATCTTTGGATACAATAAACCCTAAGAGTTTGCCTTCATTTAGAGAAAAGAATGATTTCTTGGGATTTAGACAAATCCCATACCTTTTACATCGCTCAAAGATCTGTTTTAAATCATGTATATGATTGGCCCTTCTCTTGGAAAAAACAGTTATGTCGTCTAAGTAGACAACAACTGACCTATTCATCAAACCTTTGAAGGCTATATCCATGGCTCATTGGAAAGTAGCTCCAGCATTTATTAAACCAAAAGGCATTTTATGATAAGCATATGTTCCCCATTTAGTTATGACTGTAGTTTTTAATCTATCATCTGGATGCACCAGTATTTGGTTGTATCCTGAAAAACCATCAAGAAAGGACATTAACTCTGAACCAGGTACTGATTGAAGTATCTGCTCCATTGTTGGTAATGGGAAATTATCTTTTTGACATGCCTTATTGAGATTTCTAAGATCAATGCAAATCCTAATATCACCATTCTTTTTCCTTACAGGTACTAAGTTTGAAACCCATTTAGAATGTCTGACTGGGAAAATTATTTTTAGCTTTCAGAATTTTATTCAACTCTGATTTGATTTGACTTTCTAGATTTGGGTGAATTTTCCTTAACTTTTGTTGTACAGGTTTCTCATCAGAAATCATAGGAATTGTGTGTTGAATGATAGAAGTATCGTACGTTCTCAAATATTCATGATTCCAATCGAAAACATTTTTGTATTTGTTTAATAATCTAATGAAAGCAAATCTTTCTTCTGATGTGAGTTCAAGTCCTAGATTGAAATTTTGTGGTTTGGCCTCAGTGCCAAGATTTACTAATTCAAACCTTAAAGTAGAACTTTGAAGTTTTGCATTACTGACCTTTTTAAATATATCTTTGATGTCATAGAGATCTTCTAGCTTGACCACAGATTTAGGAATAGAATTCTCATTTAGTCTTTGTTTTAGCTGAAGATCATGATTGCTTTCATCAATAATCTGATCATCATAAGATTTTTCAGAAGTCAGAAAATTTAAAATGTCTTCATCATGATTAAATACTCGCCAATTGGTGACATTGTCAGGGACATATGGCCGAAAAATTAATTCAATTGAAAACCTATCTGGACTATAATCCTCGGATGGAAGAAGCTTAGAAGCAACATTAGCCAATAAATTAGCTACTGCATTCTAAGATCTAGGAATAGGAGAAATATTGAATGCCATAAAATGAGTTGTGAGATCTTGAAAAAGGGATTGATAATGTTTGAGATGTCCTGAAAGACAATGAATAGTGTTCCTTACTTGTTTAATGACAATTTCGAAATCACCAAATACTTTCAAATATTGAATATTCGGGCCTATTGCTTTATAAAGCCCTTGGATCAATGCCTCGTATTCTACAGTTTTATTGGTACACTCAAATTATAGTCTGCATGATAGCATAGTTTTTTCCCCTTCTGGACTAACTAAAATACACCCTGCTCCCGCACCGTCATTGGATTTTGATCCATCAAAATATAAAGACCAAAATAAAGGCTTATATACAGATTTATTTACAAGTTCACCATCAATACTAACACATCTTGAGATATTAGTATGAGAGAAATTTTCAATTTGTGATGTGATACTATTAACAGGAAAAGGCGATTGTGGAGCATTAAAATTTCCAAAGAATGAGTTAGCTGAGTAATTTCCAAGAATGTTGTTATTGAAACCTACAGATTGGTTTTCTTGTTCAAACTCTGTTACTATATGAGTCATGTGTTTTTCGTGATCTATTTTGATTTGATTTGGTTTCCCTTTATAGGGAAGCCACATGTGAGACCAATCAGTGGAAATGTAACCATGGAATTTCTCAGACCAATCCCTGCTTAGAATTAAACCATAGAACTCAGGGATGACAGCAATCAATATATCAATTCTTTGAACTACTCTGGGATTAGCCGATAGCCTAATGGTAACTAAATTAATCTCTCCTAAAACTTTCACTTTAGTCCGACCTAATTGAACAATATGAACTACAGATTTTTGGGGCTCAATGTTTAATTTAGAACAAACTGAGGCTGGCATTATATTCGATGAAGCCCATAAATCTAACAAATAGTTATGCAGATTTCTATTATAGATCTCATAAGTCAAGAGAAAAGGAGGAGTATGAGAATTAGACCTATCTCCAATCAAAACATCCTCAATAGCATCTACTTTATCGGACGGTGGTTTACCTGATCCCTTGGCCACTTTGGATAATACACTAGTTGGAAGAGGAGAAGAAGGTACTACATTTAACTATTTAAGTAACAACTTCTGTTGATGTTTGAGCTTGCTAAGTTCATGTAAAGAAATATTTTCTCGAGTCTTCTTCATGTCCTCCACAATGTTGTAATCCATAGATTCAAAGAATACTAATGTTTTAGATTATGAGGGTGGATTGGAGGATGATGGTTGATTTTGGGTAAGCACAACTGGAGTTTTCTTCATGGGAGCTTTGTCTTTAATAACAAGGCTTCAATTTTTCTTCTTTAGATTTGTTTGAACAGGCTCTACTGCATTTTTATTTCTGGTATTTACTAGGAGAGATTCTTGTTCACTTTCATTGTCAGAGTTGGGCAAGATAAAGTCCCACATCCCATGACATTCAATTATTTCCTCTTCTTCCGTTTCCTCCAATGATAAAACTGTGTCTTCATCTTCCTCATCATCTAGATCTAATTCTGCATTAGATATAGAATTAGGTGGTTTTGGTTTCGTTGATTGATTTCTTCTAAAGTTTCTAAATGGTTTTTTAGTAGAAGTTTCAGCCACCTACTTTTTTATTTCCACCATTTCATTAGACATAGTTTTCAGAACCTTTTGTAAACCTTCCATGTCATATGGGTCTTTAACTGCTTTCTTTTTTGAATCATCTTTGAAGGTAACCTTTTTTATTTTCTTTCTTCAAGAGCATTTTTCTTTTCCAAAGAAATGATACATTTTTCAACAATAATCGCTTCCTTCATATTTTCTGCTAATGTGGGTTTGGCAAACCTATCAACGAAAATGGCTATGTTTGAAGGTAAAGCAGAGATATACCATTCACTTCAGACTTCTTCACTAGGCTTGGATGTTGCAAGAATTTTATTTAGCAGTTTATTAAATTAGGAGTTGAAGTCTTTGATGGGTTCCTTTGATTCAAATTTCAGATTTCATTAATCAAAGTCATTGTGGACCTATCATCCCCAAACTTGGTTAAAAATTTCTCCTGAAAAGCATCCAGCCATTGATAGATCCTGGTGGTAATGAAAAATACCATGATCCATCCACCCCTTGCAGAGTGTATGGAAAAGGCCTAACAACAACATCTTCTTCTGTTACCCCGTTCAAGTTTATTGACAACATGAAATTGTTTATATGTTCTTCAGCCAATATGCCAATGTCTGGATTAAATTTTGGTAACCATTTTTCAAGATGAAATGGTAATTGACTCAAGGATGCAGGCATAGTGACAACTCCTGGATTTGTCCATGGCCTTGGTTGAGGTTGATTATGTGCCATTGTTGAACTAACAACAGAAGAGGGTGAATAGACAGTTGAAAGTGATTGGGTAGAGGATGTTGGAGTACCTGTACCCTTATGGATTATGATCTTGAGTTGGGGGATGGATGGATGACTTTGCAATGGTTTATATGGAATGGATGATGATGAAGAAAGAGTCTCACTCTCAGACTCTAAAGGTGTCTTCCTAGCTCTTTTTCTACTTGGCAGAGGAAATTCAGTTGGTGGAATACCAAGCTTTTCACTCTGGGATCTTGTAAGAGGCTGGAATGGAATATATTGCGAAGCCACACTACCTTGGGATAACTCAGACTATTCTTGGGATATTGGAAACACTTGGAGTTTATGAATTAAGGTCTGTACTTTAGGGGGTTCAAGAGAAGAAATGTCAAGTGTGTTTAAGTTTTCAACAGTTGGTGTTGTATTTTCCCTTTCAACTTCTCGCTTAAAAATAGGAGATTTAGAATGTGAAGGAGAAGTTGGAGGAGATGGTGAGGGTTTTTTACTCTTAGAATGGCCTATGAATTTGGATTTACTCACCATTCACAGTTCAGGCCCTCCCTCTAGCGCCAAAAATGTCCGTGCTAGGATTTTAGAGGCATCAACAGATACCACCATCTTAACCCCCTTATATTGGCTTTCATATTGTAGTGTTTTCACTATTTCATTCATTGGGTTTCACTATATTATTGTACCTTTTGCAGTATCTCTGTTTTATTTTTCCTATTATTGCTATCTTGATTTTGTTGTCAAAATAATTTAGATCAAGTATTAGATCATATGTGGAAAATAGTGCTTCAAGGCATATGGTTTATGATATGGAAGTCTTTAATATGTTTCAAGAGATAGAGGGATGAATGTGAGTGGAGTTGGGTGATGATGTTGTCTATAATGTTAAAGTATTAGACTCCATCTATTTCTAGATTCCTTTATGGGATGTCCTCAATTTAAATGATGTTTTTTCTTGTTCTTGGTTTGAACAAGATCCTCATTTCAATTCCTTGAATTATAGATCTACATTGTGTGGGTGATTTTGATGCTTAAATGGTTTCATGAGAGGTCTAACAAATGTTGTGGCCAAAGGATTTGAGCTTCTGGAATGTATAGTATACACAAAAATCTAGTCAAGGATGGTTCTCTAATGAATAATAGTGACAAGTAGTGTGAGCTTTGGACACTTATGCCATGGATCACTTCCTCACTTTAAGAACATGGTATATGGGTTTTCAGAATTCAAGATCAATTAGGAAGGATCATGCAAGGGATGTGCACTTGGAAATCATGTCGAGGCATATTTTATAAGTAAGAAGTAGAGATAAATAAGGATTCTTAAGCTAATATATTTAGATGTGTGTTGAAACGTGTCTTATTATTATTTGAAATATAATTTGTATTAGTTTAGTTTCATTGATGATTCCTCATGGAATATTTGGATTTATTTTATGAAGAATGAGCATGAAGTGTCTAGTAAGTTCATAGAGTTCAAGGTGTTGATTGAAAAATAGATAGGTGAGAATATCAAAGTTTTTCATTCAAATAATGGGGGTTGGGGCAAGTATATGCCCATGTGTTTGATTTTTATTTAGAGAAACAAGGACCAAGAGGTAGTTGAAAATGTCCCACAATCCCCAACAAAATGGGGTTGCAAAGGGAAAGAACAAATATATTATTGATATTTCTAAGGCCTTACTCCATGACATGGATTTTTCCATGTGCCTTATGGTGGAGGGTTGCAATATAACAATATATGTTTTGAATGGATATTCTCACAAGATCCCAAAGGATGAGACACTAGAGGAAGAATTTATAAGTAGGGAATATAAAGTATCATGTTTTTGTGTCTTTGGTAGTCAGTTTATATTAATGTTCCTGATGAGAAAAGGACTAAGGAGGAATCCTTAAGTATTAATGGTATTTTTATTGGATACAATGAAACCTCAAAGGTTTACTAGATCTACATTCCAATGCAATTGAAGAGTGGTGAATATACATTTGAACTTCGATGAATTGTGTGGTCCTCAATATCACATGTATCTACTTTAGTTATTTAATAAAGTGAAAGGGTTGGTGTTCTAGAATTTATTTGAGGTATAAAGAAGACTTAAACAAAGATTTAGGTGAAGAGAGGAAAAGGACGGATTCCCCCTTACCCACTACTTCAATGCACTTGAAGTCAACATGGATTACGTAGAGATTATATGATGCATGAGTGTGTAGTAGTACCTTTAAATTTATCCAAGATAAATGTTATGAAACCAACTCACAAAAAGATAGAAAAGATAGATCAATGCCTTAGAAATAAGCCTCTTCGAGGGGGCAACCTCCTTTACATTACACAAATGAACAATTCCTAGATGATACAAATGACAAGACCTCCTTTCTATATAGGAGTTTAAGAGGTCATAATATAATAAGAGCCGACATAACAATAATAATGTAAGGGCACAAAATTAACAATAGTGGGCTTCTATGGGGCAAACTAATAACAATATGGCGACTACATGGGCACAACAATATAATAAGGGGGTTGTACTAATAACAATAATGGGTTACACTAGTAGTATAGGGACATAACATGCCCCTCTCCATCAAAAAATGTTGTCCTCAACGCTTGAGTAGTTCTTGATGCTTCTATATAAAATTCTTGGCCTCCCATGTGGAATATTTAGCGGGTAAGTTCTTCCTGTAGGAATTTACAGGGTAAGTTCCTCAGACAGAACATCAAAAGGACACCGCTCACAACCAGATCGCAGATCAATACACCAGTATTTTGACGTGGTTAAAACCCTCAAAGAGGGAAACAGTCCACGGCCTGAGCCAACGCGGCCACTTCAGGAAATTTATTAATAAAAGAATGAAAATTTACATATGTTTCTCTCATGCACGGATTACCCTACAAATGACCCTCCATGCGCTTTAAATAGAATTCATGGACCAATCGGGTGTTAAGCCATGGATCAAGTGTCGGTAATACCGAGGAGAGAATGAACCATCGGATCACTACATATCGTGACCATCGCATTGTAAGTTACAAAATGTACAATGCTAAAGAAACACACTTTACCTAACTCTATACCTAACTCTACACTAGACCAAGTTGTACTTAACTATTTCCTATGTGTCGGAATATCCTAACATCCCCCCTTAAGAACAACTTGGGATAGGATTGAAGGATTTACAAATATGACACAATAGGAGAAGGAAGGAGGCACTAGAGCCTATCCCCCCTTAGTGACAACTTCCTGAACTCCAACCATAAATCAAAGTTTAGTGAACTTTGCCTCTGTGAGAGCCTTTGTGAAGATGTCTGCAACTTGATCATCTGTTGAACAATATTGCACTTCAAGAACATGGTCGTGAATGAGCTTTCTGATGAAGTGCATGTGCAGTTCAATGTGTTTGTTGCGTTGATGTTGGACTGGATCTTTGCATAGCTGAATGGCACTTTGATTATCACACCAAAGTGTAGTCGGATGCTGCTGCTCAAAGCCAAACTCTGATAGGATCTGACGAAGCCACAAGGCTTCCTTACTAGCTTCTACGGCACCACGATACTCTGCTTCTGCTGATGAAAGAGAAATGGCACCTTGTTTCTTGCAAGCCCATGTAATAGGTCCTGAACCAAGAGTGAACACATAACCGGCAGTAGACTTCCGATCATCAGGGTCACCAGCCCAATAGGAATCAGTGAAACCAACCAATAGAGGAGATGCTTCGGCAATGTAATGAATCCCAAACTGAATTGTACCTCGAACATAACGAAGTATTCTTTTAGTTGCTTTCTAATGACTTTCACGGGGGTTTTGCATGAACCGAGCAACAAGGCCAACAGCAAAGGAAAGGTCAGGACGAGTATGGGTTAGATACAAAAGTTTTCCTACAAGTTGACGGTATAAGGTAGCATCAACTTCAGGAGAAGTACAAGTGACTGAAAGTTTGACTCCAGACTAAAAGGGAGAAGGGTCTGGCTTACAGTCTTCCATGTGAAAATGACGTAGAATATCACAAGCATACTTGGACTGGGAAAGGGAAATACCCTCCTTGGATTGCAAGACTTGAAGACCGAGAAAATAGTGTAAGTGTCCTAAGTCTGTCATTTCAAATTTCCTTTTAAGGCTAGACTTCACATGGTTTATAAGGTTGGGATCACTACCAGTAAGGATAAGATCATCAACATAAAGAACAAGGATGATAAGAGAGTTGCCCACTTTCTTGGTGTAGACAGTATTGTCAGAATGACACCTAGAAAAGCCAGATTCTAAAAGAAAGCTATCCATTTTGGCATACCAAGCCCGAGGAGCTTGCTTGAGACCATAAAGGGATTTCTTAAGTCGACATACAAGGCTGGAGTCTGTTTTTATGAAGCCAATGGGTTGTTCCATATAGATTTCTTCATGCAAGTCCCCATGCAAGAAGGCAGATTTAACATCCATCTGATGGACTTCCCATTTGAAAGAGGCAACAAGGGAAAGAACAAGGCAGATAGAGTTCATTTTGGCAACAGGGGAGAAGGTTTTAGTGTAGTCAATGCCTTCAACCTGTGAAAAACCCTTAGCAACAAGACGAGCTTTATGTTTATCAACTTTCCCATTTGGTCCATACTTGGTTCTGTAAACCCATTTGCATCTAACAAGTTTTCGTCCCTTTGGTAGAGGAACAAGATCCCATGTATCATTTGCCAACAATGAATGATATTCTTCATTCATAGCTGCTTCCCAATCTGGATGGCCTGAAGCTTCTGCAAAGGTGTCAGGATCATAATTTACTGGAGCTTGAGCCAGTAAAGAAGAGGCTCTCTCGAACTGAGAACGTGTACGTCGCTGATCTGTAGGATCACCGGCAAGATCACCTGCTGCATCTCGAGTAGCACGAACCCATTTTGGAAGCTGAGGAGCTGAAGGAAGATCCTGAGATGGTGGGGGAGGATTTTCATCCTCACTTTCATCATCTGAAGAAGAAATGTTTTCAAAAGTAGAAGAGATAGGGAGAGGTGGCACAACCGTCGGACTAGGCTCGCAGGCCGATATATTTTCATCAAATTTTACATCTCTTCTAATGATAACATTTTTGGACTTAAATGGAATAAGTCTATAGCCTTTGACATCTTCAGAATATCCAACAAAAGTACATTTTTCACTCTTAGGTTCTAAAGCTTTATGCTTTTCATCTGGAATATGGGCCCACGCTTCACTTCCAAAAACACAAAAGTGACTTACATTTGGTTTTATTGAGCTCCATGCTTCTTCTGGAGTGATATTCTTTAAAGCCTTAGTAGGAGTGCGATTTATTATGTAATTTTCACAGTTAATTGCTTCTGCACAAAAACTAAGACCAAGTCCTTTAGATTGTAGCATACAATTAGCCATTTCCTTTAAGGTGCGATTTTTCCTTTCAACTACACCATTTTGTTGTGGAGTGTATGGAACAATATGTTGCATTTGAATTCCATTCTCAGTGCAATATTTGATGAATGTGTTTTTAACATATTCTTCGCCATTATCAGATCTTAACTTAAGAATTTGATGTCCAGATTGTTTTTCAACAAAGGCCTTGAAGGCCAAAAAAGTGTTAAATACTTCACTCTTGAGTTTTAAGAAGTATACCCAAGTGCGTCTGGAGAAATCATCAATGAAAGTTAAGAAATACTTGCAGCCAGAGAATGACACAACTGGAAGTGGACCACGTAAATCACTATGCACAAGCTGTAAAGGGGCTGAGGCGTGCCAAGAGGCACGTTTTTCAAAACTGTCCCGATGATGTTTTCCGAGTACACATCCGGAACAAACACCATCTCTGCAAGATACCATAGGAAGACCTGTCACCATATTTTCTTTACATAGATGCTGAAGGGAGCGATAGTTTAAGTGACCAAATCGCTCATGCCAAAGTTTGCTCACTTCATCGTTATGAGCAACAAATACTGAAGGAAGATTTGATGACCCAAAGTTGTGAAACTTATACAACCTTGTAGAATCATCAGCAATGCCAGTAGCCAAAATCTGTTTAGGATCTCTTAAGTCCTTGATTACAACATCATGAGGTGAAAATTCAACGATTTTACCTTCACCTGAATGAGTTATCTGATATACAGATAGAAGGTTGCAGGATAAGGTTGGAACACATAATACATCATTAAACTGACCATTGTCTAGATGAACAGTTCCAGTCCCTACAACACTAAGAGATCTATCATCACCAACATATATATTTTTGGTGTTACAATCATTTAAAGAAGAAAACATGGCTTTGTTTTTGGCCATGTGATAAGAAGCTCCAGAATCAATGAGCCACTCATGAGAATGAGAAGAAGAAGATACATTTAATGCATAACCAGACCGAGATGCTTGACAACCACATGCAGAAAGTGCCATTCCTGAAGATGAAGTTGAATTTGAAGATTGCCCCAAATGGATGTTATGCTTCTTCATTTCTGCTTCCAAGGCTTCCATCTTCTTAAAGCATTTTGATTCTAAGTGGCCATCTCGATTACAAAAATTGCAATGTCTATCAGTCTTCTTCCCTTTGGTTTTATTTGTCTTATCATTTTTTTGAAATGATTTTTCATTTTGGGGCTGAAATTGCTTAGGACCCTTGTTTGGTTTAGGACCATTCTTTTTAGGATATGACTTCTTAGGATTCTTTGAATTTGGTTGTTGCTGGGCGGCTAACGCTTTCTTGGAAGAGTTTCCAAGATTAAGAAGACCAAGGTGTAAGAGTTTTTCTTGTTCTCTTATTAAAGAATCACAAAAAGAGTCAAGGGAAGGGGGCTTGTAGTCTGTTCCTTGAGAAATGAAGGCTTCTCTTGTAGAATGGAAGGTGGAAACAAACACAGAGTAGGCTGGTCCCAACTTTGTAAGAATGGAATAGATAAGGTTACTATCTTCTTTCTTAACTTTAACACCTTCCAAAAGATATCTAAG
The DNA here is from genome assembly GCA_031772625.1 of Pinus tabuliformis. Taxonomy (NCBI): domain Eukaryota; kingdom Viridiplantae; phylum Streptophyta; class Pinopsida; order Pinales; family Pinaceae; genus Pinus; species Pinus tabuliformis. The sequence goes on from CM062811.1 coordinate 265,354,438, forward strand.
GGTCTTGAACTTGGACAAGAAATCTTCAATGCAAGAAAAATTATTAGGGTCCAATGTAAGCAACTCATTTTTAAGTTGATGAGCTCTAATTTCATTTTTAATCCCAAAAACTTTATTGATTTGTTTCATTGCTTCATCAAGAGTATCAATTTCTGCAATATGGAATCTAATATCTGGAGAAATAGACATCCCTATCAATCCACGTGCTTGATCTTGCATATTTTCCCATTTAGCAGCCTTATCTTCATCCTTCGGTTTCTTTTCTTGGCCTGAGGCTATTCTGTGGAGACCTTTACTTCTAAGTAAATCCTCAATGTAAGCCAACCATTGGAAGTAGTTGGTGCTGTCAAGGGTAACTTGGTATTGACTTTCCATTTCAATGGAAAATGAAGCTAAAGATGCTGAAAATAAGTGTTCCAATGGATAGATCTCGAAAAATTAGGCTGGTTTAAAAAATATGGCTCTAAAAATGGCTTCCGGATGAAGAAGTTATGGCTTTTTAAAAAAAAGTTGTTGAAGTTGCCGATGAAGTGCGGGAATGTGCGGAAATGAAAAAGTCCGCCCCCACAAAATGGAGACTTGAACCCAAGACCTCTACTCTCTTAAAATAGCTTTGAACCAATTGATCTATACAAAAAATTTGAGAGAGAGAGAGAGAGAGAGAGAGAGAGAGAGAGAGAGAGAGAGAGGGGGGGGGGGGGGGGGGGGGGGGTGCTTTGGGTTGCGTGCTTGCTTTGAGAAAGCTCTTTTTCCCTACAAAACAAAAAACACAAAACCCAACACGGACATGCAAAGAAAACGAACCTTATGGCTCGAAGTCAGCTTTAGCCAAAAAACTAAATATTTTCAAAAATGAACCTTGCGGCTCAAAGTTAGCTTTGGCCGGAAACTAAATATTTTCCTCAATGTTTCTGATTTTCCGAGATCACCCTAAGGCGCAGGGAAAAGAGCATACGCATGAGAAAAATCCCTCCTTTCTGTTTCTGATTTGCCCAGATCGCACAGAGTCACAGGGCAAAGAGCATACGTAGAAATGAAAGGTATAGATCCGGTAATAAAAAAAAAGCTAAATAAACCGAAACCGAAATAAACAGAGAGAAAATAATAGTAAACTGCAAATAAACACTGTATACCTCTAGATCTTAAAAATGACGCAGCTAGGGCTACCGGAAACCTTTTCACGTGAAACGAAAGGGGTTCCTCACTGGAACAAATGCTCCCAACACAACAGAGCAGTTCTCTCAGCTCGAAAGCAGTCAGAAACAACAGATCTAGGAAACGACAGTCGGATGCAGTTCTACCGGCTTCAGATTTGGATCACCAACGGACACGGCCCTCAAATAGCTCTGATACCATGTAGGAATTTACAAGGTAAGTTCCTCAGATAGAACACCAAAAGGACACCGCTCACAACCAGATCGCAGATCAATACACCAGTATTTTGACATGGTTAAAACCCTCAAAGAGGGAAACAGCCCACGGCCCAAGCCAACGCGGCCACTTCAGGCAATTTATTAATAAAAGAATGAAAATTTACATATGTTTCTCTCATGCACGGATTACCCTACAAATGACCCTCCATGTGCTTTAAATAGAATTCATGGACCAATCGGGTGTCAAGCCACGGATCAAGTGTCGGTAATACCGAGGAGAGAATGAACCATCAGATCACTACATATCGTGACCGTCGGATTGTAAGTTACAAAATGTACAACGGTAAAGAAACACACTTTACCTAACTCTATACCTAACTGTACACTAGACCAAGTTGTACTTAACTATTTCCTATGTGTCGGAATATCCTAACACTTCCACTTGATGAGATACTATGAAATTGATCGATTTCGTAGCTGTCGGGTTCTTGTTTTTGTGATTGCTCCAGGTTCCAATACGATTTTTCATTCCTTGTCAAGTTCTGGTAATATTGTTTGAACTGGGATCTTCTACAACTTTTGAATGAGTTCCCACTCCTTTGGGCATATGGATATATGTAAGGCCTGATGTTTGGAGGAACACTTGTGGAATCAAATGAATAGCATAATAGGTGGGAGGCCTTTGGGAGTCTCAAATACCTTGGAATGATTGTCCAAAATGTTTTGGAGATCTGGAGAAATACATGATTTCAATGTGGGATCCTCTAGTGAACATAATAGTGCAATTACACCTGGTTGTTCTTTATTTAGAAGATTTGTCATGCTGTTAGAGTTTATTATCTTTCTAGGTTTTCCTTCGATACCCTTAATTCAACTTCCTTTCCTTCCCAAAAAAATTTCAAGACAAGTTCTTGAAAATTAAAAGCTATCATACCCAAACATTGTAGCCATTGGACTCCTAGTAAAGCATTAGAACCACCCATTATAATGGAAAGAATTGGGCTATTCAATACATATTCTCCCATGGATAACTCGATATTATGGCACTTTCCAGAGCAATTTATGGTTCCTCCACTTGCAATCATCACTTGACACTCCGGTGCTAGATATAGGAAGAAATTTAATTCCTTGGCTATCTTACAATCAATAAAATTATGGGTATTGCTCGAATCAATCAAAACTCTTACCTTTTTCTTCTTGATATGTCCTTCTATCTTGATAGTTTGAGGAGTGGTAATTTCTTCCAATGCATTACAAGATATGGTCGGATTGATTTCTTGAGACTCGATGTGATCTTTCAATTCTTGAACATTTTTCTTCTTGATATGTCCTTCTATATTGATAGTTTGAGGAGTGGTAATTCCGTCCAATGCATTACAAGATATGGTCGGATTCATTTCTTCTTTCTCGATGTGATCTTTCACTTCTTGAACCTTTTTCTTCTTGATATGTCCTTCTATCTTGAGAGTTTTAGGAGTGGTAATTCTTTCCAATTCTTTGCAAGATATGGTCAGATTTATTTCTTCTTTCTCTGAGGTTGGTTCCTCGTGTATATACTCTTCTTTTGATGTTTCTTGATCCTTTTCTTCCTCCTCTCCACAATCAATGTAAAATAGTTTCTTCTCAGCACACTTATGATCTTTAATGTATTTGTTATCACAATTGTAACAAAGCTCTTTTTCTCTTTTTCCTTCCAATTGTTGTGGTGTAACCCTTGTAGGCTGTGTAAGGCTAGGAGAAACAACACTTCCATCTTCATGGTTTCGAGGGGTAGACTTCCTTGTTGCCATAATTTTTCTTTCCACTTTGTAACAAAGCCCTTTTCCTCTTTTTTCTTCCATTTGTTGTGGTGTTTCTCTAAAGAAGGTGTTGCTCTTTGTATCCTCATAATGTGCTATCATTTACTCCGTGAAAATTGACCACGTAACAAGTTGTTTACGAGAAAAAAACCCTTTATACCATAAAAATCGATCTGGTTCTAAATATGAAGATGTAATACATACCTTTTGTAACAGTGGTACACCATGTAGATCAAAATATTGCTCCATCTATAGTATCCAATTTACTAGATCCTTTCCATCAAACTTCATCATATCACCTTTTCTTTATTTCACGAGTTTGATCTTAAAATGACTATAACTCTGTACTTTTAGATCTCTTTGAAATTGTCTCCTCAAGTAGCCATCTGAGTCCTTTTTCTAACCCCACAAGTTTGATCAGAATTTGATTCTCCAAGAAAGAGTTATGCCCAATCTCCTAATATGACCCGATTATATAATGTTTCAGTAGAGCAAAATTGTACGACGTGCCACGTGTCACTTTTTCGACCTTCATATCTAAAAAATATGCATAGAAAAATAAAGTCCATCTTATTTCTGTAACTTCTTATGAAATTTGAATTTATTGCTCAAAGAGAAAGTTATGACGATTTTCCCAAGGTCACTTATTTAGGATGTAATTCGGGAGTCTGCAAAAACACTAACTTCCTTAGATCATATATCCGAAAATATAGTGAGACAAGATCTGAAATTTGTACCTGAGATTCAGAACGATTTCCTATCAAATGGGATTTTTATTTCGGTGCTGAAACTTCGTAGTGAAAAGGTTATAGCGAAAATACCACGATGACTTATTTTAGATGAAATTCTGGAGCTTGCAAAACCCTAAATTCCTCATATCATATCTCTGAAAATATAGCTAGACAAGATCTGAAATTCGGAAGAGAGGTTCAACAAGATTTCATCTCAAATGGGTTTTTGTTTTAGCTTCTAAAATGTCGCAGAAAAAAAGTTATAGCGAAAATACCATGATGACCTGTTTGGAGTAGTGAAACCCTAAAATCCAAAGCTCTGATACCAAATGTTATGAAACCAGCTCATAAAAAGATAGAAAAGATAGATCAACGCATTAGAAATAAGCCTCTTCGAGGGGGAAACCTCCTTTACATTACACAAATGAACAATTCTTAGATGATCCAAATGACAAGACCTCCTTTCTATATATAAGAGTCTAAGGGGTCATAATATAATCAGAGCCAACCTAACAATAATAACGTAAGGGCACAAAAATAACAATAGTGGGCTTCTATGGGGAAAATTAATAACAATATGGGGACTACATGGGCACAACAATATAATAAGGGGGTTGTACTAATAACAATAAGGGGTTACACTAGTACTATAGGGACCTAACAAAAAATATTCCTCTAGAGATACTTTTGAACCATGTTGCATTTATTTTTTCCATTAGCAAGCCTTCTAATTTTATAAAACAAGTGTACAATGATTTAAAATGGAGGAGAGTGATGTTTGGGAGAGAGTTATATAACTTTTTTTTTTATCAATGGTTGATTTAAATAATGAAAAAATATTGGATTTACAGGTTGTAGGTAAAGTTGAGGTAGAAGACTATAAGAATGGTGTCGGTGATAACACTCTACTCATAAATATGGAGTGTTAGATTTTGATTTCTTTGAGGGTGTTTTCACCTAGTTAGTAGAGCACTTTGTGGGATGTGAAGTGTTTGTTATCCCTTAGCCCCTTTGTTTATTTTTTCTTTACATTTGGAGACCTTAAATTCAACGTATACATACCCTAGGATTAGTGTCAAGGAGGTGCACTTCTTGATGTGGTAGTTTAAGCACATGAAGCATATACATAATCTTCTACAAGGGTGAATTATTTCAGGAGGATAGGAATTGACATGTGTGCATTAGCCACTTTTGAGGGCACTAGGAACTTGGAGGTTGGATACCCAGATATTAGAGCATGTAACCACCTTTCTCATAGTTTGATGATAAACAATTGAGTTGAACATTCATTGATTGAATGGTGCACCATATTGGAGGAGGAGCGCTTGACATGTGAACACCTATCTTGGATGATGGACCATATTAGGGCTTGGAAAAAATCTAGTGTGACATGTGGACACCTTTTTTTGAGACACGCTCCAAAGGGGATTTGTTTGTTGACATGGTCTAGAGTTTCTTGTGGACTTAGTTCATGGCTTATTATTGATCTCCATCACCTTAGTTAGGCCATAAATGGGAAAGGGTGTATTTTGATGTAAAAATATTTATTGAATTATACTTTATTTGTTCTTGTTTGAAAATATCCTTCTTTCAGTTCCTTGCATGATATATCTACATTGTGTGGATAAGTTCCATATTCTTAAATGGTCATCATGAGATACCTAACCCATGTTTTGGCCAAGGGATTTAAGCTAGTGGCTTTTACAAACTACAAAAAAATCCAATCAATCATGTCACTCTAATGCTTACTAGTAACAAGTAGTGTGAGCTTTGGCATAATTTCTTTGGAAACTTACACTATGGATAACTTCCTCTCTTGAGGAACATGGTGTATGGGTTGTTAGACTAGGATGAATTAGGAACGATCATGCAAGGGAAATACACTTGGAAAGCATGTCAAGGCCAATTTTTGGAGCAAGGAGAAAAGATCAACAGGGATTATTAAGATAATTTATTTAGATATATGTGGACATATGTCTTCCTATTATTTAAAATATAATTTGAATTATGTTCATTTCACTAATGATTCCTCATGGAATACTTGGATTTATTTTCTGAAGAATAAGGATTAAGTGTCTGGTAAGTTCATGAATTCAACCACTTGATTGAAAATTATATAGGGAAGGAGATCAAAGTTCTTGTTTTAGATAATGTGGGTGAGCATATCTCCATGAAATTTGATTGTTTTTCAAGGAAGAAAGGATCAAGGGGGATTTGACAATGCCTTGAAATCCATAACAAAATGGTACTCAAAAGTGGAAGAATAGATCTACTGTTAATATTGTCAAGGCCTTGGTCTATGATATGTATTTTCCGTGTGTCATAGGGTGGAGGCTTGTAATGCAACATTGCATATTTTAAATGGATTTCCTCACATGATCCTAATGTTGAAAACTAATAAACAAATAATACACACTCACACTCATAAAATAAATATTAGACATATAGAAAAACCAAACATGGCAGAAAAGGCCTCAGCCTTACAACATTCCTCACATTCTCATTATTAATCAATCCAATGTACAAAGAATGATAATAGTACAAATAAATACATGAGGAAGCTGGTCTCAAGATAGTACGTCTATCTTGGACACTATGGTTGAGAAAATATCTCAACAACACACTAATCTAGGAGCCTAACTAATTGGAGAGAATCTCTCAACCAACTAATCCTAAACTAACTCCTAACCATGAGGAACAAACTCAATCTAGAAAGGTAGGATTAAATCCTAACTTTCATGATTTTAATTAATTTAATTATTTGGACTTAGAATTGTTTTTAATGTGAGAGTGAAGCTAAAATTCCCCTCCTCAATGATAAGTCCAAAATAAGAATCAGGAACCATCTTCCAAGTTCTCATGTTGAAACTGTTTATCCTCAAAAAACATTTACCTGAAAAACCTCCAAAGCTAAATGCTGAAGAAACTGCAATATGAAGAGACCATGAGTTAGCTACATGTCTGATTCATCTCTGAATGTCACTTTACATCTCCATCACGTGCCAAGCTACAAAAGGATCCATCTGCCCTTTGCTTGCAATCAACATCCTTTTTCCACTGAAAAAATATAGAGAACGTCCACTCACTGATGATGTTGAAAAACCACTCATTGTTGCTTTTGTTGTGTTTGAAAATTGCTCACTGCTAACTTTGTTGTCGATTGCCCACTGGAAAATTTTGTTGATTCTCACTAGCTGATGAAAATTCCCACTGGCTACTTCGCTGATGTTGTTGAGACTTTTAGTCTGACAACCACTATCAATTTCATTGGCATTTTCCCCCTTTTTTCAACTGAAAGGAGAGACAATTTTCTTCAAATTATTTCTGAACCCCCCCCCCCTTCAGGTGTAGGAGTGTTTCACTCGTGTACTCCCCCATTCAACTGCACGAGAGTACCATATTCATTTTCAAGGCTGCAATATGTGTGAGTGAATTTGATTGTAAAAATTATACAATCTTCTGACCGTGATGACCATTCCTAGGGATCAATCCATGAATAATCGATCTTCAATGTGCTTGATTTTTGTTGTTTGCTACATTATTTTGATGAATGATTTGACTTGCCACAATGGTGACAAGGATGGAGATCAAAACGTTGATCTTCCATATGACTGGTTCTTTGACAATGAAGGCATTTTGGTTTGACTGCAACTTCAGTTTGCACACATGTATGTTTGTATGCAACTTTCTCATTGCTTGTTGATGTTATTTGATCAAGAAACTCTGCATTGATGAACTTGATAGGCTTAGATTAATCAGGGATATGCAATTTGTTTTCATCATTTTCATATCCTAATCCTCGTTGATTTTTGTTACTTTGAATTTCCTCCCATGTCTTGATAATTGAGTGTTAAAAGGCATGGGGGGTCGATAAGCGGGCCCATAGGAAGGAGCCCATCCCTGCTGGTAAGGATTTTGGCCCCACAGTGGGGGATTTTGGCCATATGGCATCTAAGGTTTCCCTCATTTCGGACTACCTTGACCATAAGGAGGATTTTGACCTTGAATACCTTGGAACTATCCAGGCATAGGTTGTTGATAAGCAACGTATGGGTTAAAAGGTTGTTTAGCTTGTTGACCTTGGACATATGGATATGGGACCTGTTGTCCTTGAACATATGGTTGATGAACCTGTTGTCCCTGAATAAGAGGATTCTAGACCTGCAGTCCTTGGGCATAAGGTTGATACACTTGCTTCCCTTGGACATAGGGATTTTGTACCTAATGCCCTTGGCTGATAGGATTCTAAAACTGTTGACCTAGGACATGAGGATTTTGGGCCTGCTGCTGCAAGACTTGACCTTAACCCTACCCCTGCAAGGGATGACCTTGTTAATATGTATACAAGGGTTGTTACTTCCCTAGTTGGTTTTGTTGCTGTAAGGGTTGACCTTGCAGTTGAAAAAACTGTGAGGACATGGGTTGAGAGGTGTGCAAAGCATATTGCATCTATTGTTGCCTGGCTTGTTGCAACTGTCGTAAGGATTGACCTTGTGGTTGTTGCAAGTGACCTTGCTGTAGGATAATTTTCCCTTGCTATTGTGCGGAGATCCCTTGCTGCAACAAAGGTTGTCATTGTGGTAACAAAGGCTGCCCTTGTTGTTGTAGAGGTTGTACTTGCTATTGCAAGGGTACTTGAACAGTGCCTAGGAAATTGTCAAACTGAATATGACCGTAGCTAGGCTGGATGTATTGCCCATATTGGAGGGTGTAAGGTTGATTAAC